>OZ018337.1:11317644-12057644 GCA_963969495.1 Ceratothoa steindachneri | reverse complement strand
ATAAAATATTAAGATAGAATAATTAACATGAGTAGTACTTTATTTCATCCTTTATTAATTAAATCATATTATTACATAAATAAATTTATAAGTTACACGAATACTGTTTCAAAATTTCAGCACAAAAATAATCAAATGAATTTTCCTGCTTTCTTTCACGATACATAAATTCCTCTAGATACGAATGTAAGAATTCTTTTTGGCATCCATACATTGTTTTTATTTTAGCTTTATGTTGGTTCCAATAGGATTCTATATGCCGATTGTGATCACCTGTCTCTATTATCAACAAAATGTAACAAATTATTTGAAGTTTTATGTAGGTATCCTATGTTATTGATTTTTTTGTAGGCCTTCAATTCGTCTGAGTGCACAGTCGATCCTTGCCTAACTACATACTTTTAAAAATATCGGTAAAGACTGCCATCATCGAGTTCTTAGACTATATCCATGTAGTCTATGGCTGGTTCCGTCGATGTATCTATAATTAAAAAAAACAACAACAAATTTTAGTTTGGGTTTGTGCGAAAAACATGACTCGTCTAGTTGTACCTTGATACCAGATCCACCTAGTTTAACTGGGTTATTTTCAAAATGCATGCTATTTAACTCAACAAAGAAGAATATATAAATTGTCCATAGTTTGTAGTGAAACATTTTATTACTTCGATGCACTTGTTTCACTAATTTCATCACACATCTTCTGAAGTGTGATTTTAGAATTAAAAAGGAATTACTGATTTGGAAAGTTAAACTTTATGTTTGAACGTTTCACAGACATTATTTTGACACTTCACATATATTCATCCAAATTTAAAGAATATTTTGTCCACTTCATGGGAATATTACGACCTGAACATTTAATATCATCTGTAATAAGTTAATTATTATTCATCCATGTAATCACTGAAAGAGTCTTCGATTTGAAAGGGATTGATTTAATTTTTAAATAGGCTCCGATCCATGTTTGTTTAAAGTCTACTCACTAATGAATACCTTATAATCAAGAGTGAAGTCAAAGTAAACTATGCCAATGTTATTTTTTACAATACACATACCCATGAATTCAACAGTGATTCTAAAAGTAAAGTCTATCTTTCTAACAGTGAATCATAAAGAAGATTACGTGGATCCAGTGACAGACGTGACAAAAGTCATCACTAGGGTGATGACTTTTTTAAAACCTCATATCCCTGTGTCATCATAATTTGATAAGCTTTAATTTAGATTATATAAAATCTTACTTTCAAGGTGATTTGCTAAAAAACCTCACGCACAAAATGACTTTAAAGATTTTATTTGTCAGCTTTTTTGTCTAGTTTTTAAATCACTGGCAGCATATACAAGATTGAACACAAGCTTATGAGTCGCACACACACACATATATATATATAAATATATATATATATATATATATATATATATATATATATATATATATATATATATATATATATATATATATATATAAATATATATATATATATATATATATATATATATATATATATATATATATATATATATATATATATAATATATATATATATATATATATATATATATATATATATATATATATATATATATATATATATATATATATATATATATATATATATATATATATATATATATTTATATATATATATATATATATATATATATAACATTATATAGGGTCATCAAACGCACAAGGAAGTAAATTAGTTACAATAATGTCATTGGACAGGATGAATCTCAGTGATAGTTTGTCCTTGTTGCGGCAGGACCCACGCAAGTCTTGCATAACTTTGACCGCTAGCTCACAGCACTGGTTGCTTCGGGCAATATTCATTGGACATTCATCTGTTTTTCTGTGGGTTTTCAATCATTTGAGACCTATTAGATATTCATTTAGAGCTGCAGATTGTTCATAAAAATCTTCAGCACGGAACAAGTGGGTGCTGAACCAATGGTCAGCCCCTTATTAAGAAATGAATGAGCAGATTTTACGCAGCCTGCTCCGGGTATCATTCATCAGAATGAACGCAAAAAGGGCTAGAATTGCACGAGAGTTCCGACGTGCATTGCTGAGGTTTGGGATCTTTTGAAACTTTTCATCTCAGTGAAGTGGCGGAAGACACGCGTGAGGTGATAAAGAAAGTTCATGTCATCTCTCCAGCCGCCTGTTTCCTTAATATCAGTTATACGGTTGCTGAAGGCTGTTTCAATTTATCATATTGGCTCATCAAATCTTGCAAAATGACCCATGGAGCTCATCGTCCATGACAACGCGAAGAATCCGATCCAGGACATGGTGCTGGCAAACTGATGAAATTAGTTTTGGGGTGACCTTTATCTTCGAAAATTTGCTGCAGTAGAACAACAACGCCTGTCTTTTTGCCAGTATTCACGCTTGTTGTGTCGGCGACAAGAATAACAATTGATCTTCACAGGTTAAACTCCTCTAACACACCCAGGAGCCCTTTTGCAATTGTTACAGCTTTCCCATCCTTCAATCTGAGCGCAGCCATCTTTATTTCTTTCGATTCATTCTTGTGGACCACGACCTGATATTCAAAGTCCTCAATGCGTTTGCCGTCAAAGTGTAAGCTCCACTTTTCCAGATGAAGCGTGCTCACCAAGTGCTTCTTCACCTGACCAGCTCTCGTGTAGATAGCCTTGTGGATTGCTGACTGACATGGGGTTGGGATTTCAATAGCCTCACCAGAAAGCTGGCGACATACCGTTGCGGCTTTGTTGGGTGACCTCTTTGAGCTTGTAGCAAGGAGTCTTGCTACCCTGTTGGGTTATGCTTCCTTTTTCTCGTTGATGCTACATTCTCATCCTCCCAAGAACTGTCTTCGCTGTTATTGGGTGAGTCAATGCTAGTTTCGGAACAATCAGGTGGTGCTGAGCTGGAAAGTGGGGACATAGTCGCTTCCATTGCCTTCTTTCGCTTGGATGGGTGGATGCTCTTGGCACTAGCAGGTTCTCATCTTCTTTGCACAACCAGTTGCCCTTCACCTTGGTCACCTCAAACAGTCCATTCAAAGAATTAAAGTTTTGTTTCTTTCTGCAGTACTCATAGTCTTTCAGAAGGTTTTCTAGTTTTGCACAAATGGTTTGATCAGATAGATGCGGAAAGTTTCAATGTTTTGCTCCATAGGGCTTCACAAAAATTAGGCCGATCCTCTCCCTCCTTTATTTGGCGGTGGATTGAAGAAATTTGAAGCCTCCAATGACGTAGATTTTCAGAAGCATGCGACTCCGTTCACTTAAGTTGCTTCATAAACTGCCACGTTGCCTCTTCCTGATGGTGCTTGAAACTGGACTAAGTTATTTGTCCAGGTTTTCTTGTTCTCCTCCGTGTTAAAAAGGCTCTTCTTGAACGACATGTTTTGTACTCAGCAACTGAAATAGAAAATAAACCTAAATATCAAATAGGTAACAAATTAAAGAATCTGTTATTGAGCTTTTATATATTTTATTAAAATGCAAGCAAATTACAATTATAAAAAATAAGAGAGAAGACAGACCCTAATAAAATATTATATGCTATTATATTATATAATTAGTGAGAGGGTTAAATGTAGCTTACCAAACAATACCAGGATCTCTTTACAATAAACGCTGGAGAATACACAACAATTATAATAAGGCAATAATAATATCAACGCCGTTAAAACTGAACTAGTAACTACCCGCTTTCAACATCTCGCTTATATACTGCACGCGAAATAACTGAACAAATTTCTGTAACTCTAGAGAAATCGCCCAAGCGATGACGTGATGATTTTCTGGAAAATTCTATACAATTCTATGGTACATAAATTATTGCACAAATCTCTTTGATGACATATTTAATATAAATATTTTTAACACATAAAATTGTAGGGCAATCGTCACTCCCATGTTCTCTTTCAGTGGAGACACGGGACGGTAACCACAAGAACATCCGGAAGAGGCAACGAGGGTCAAGCTCGTAACCACAGCGCTTCGCCACTCGTAGCTATGAAAAGCCTAAAGGTTGTAAATTGAAAGATCTCTTTTACGAGAGAATATTCAATTTCACCTCAAATAAGAAATTGAAGACGCGTTTCTCTCAAGCTGGAAGGCCAACGGGTGCCGAAGTAAGACTTAGGGAGAAAAACCATTGGAATAAAAACCCTCCTGGGCCCGTCCAAAAGCCCCCCCCCCCCTCCTAACCCTACCCCAGTGGGGAAACGAGGTATAAATCACAAACACTTGTGAAAAACGAGGTAGAATACGCGAGTCTCCAGGCTATGAAATCCCCGGTTTGAGGCCGGGTTACCGAGACTGGACAGGTAGAATATGTGAGTCGCCAGACTACAAACTCACGTGCACGAGAGGCAGAGCTACCAAGGGGCCTAAGAAGCAGATCATCCTCGACTAGTCCCTGGTGATCAAACCGAACGTTAAATTAACTTGTTCAAGTTCAACTTACTCTCGTCAGAGAGAATCCTCATATCCTGGTGCATCGTAAGGCCTAGGGATATTCCTCGACCTTGATGAATTACGAAAAGAAGAGGAAAAAGGCTCCCCCTCGAGCCCGTTACCCGGTGGCCACACCAAACTCAGGAGTTAACTTGGTTGAGGAATCAAGTTCAACTTATTCTTGTCAGAGACCCCCCCTCCTTCTATCCTAGTGCATCCCAAAAAACCGAGATAGGCCTCTCCCTTGAGGAAGACTGCAACTAAGAAGAAGCTGGTTCTCGAGCTAGTTCCTGGTTACCAAACCGAACTTTAAGTTAACTTGTTCAAGTTCAACCTATTCTCGTCAGATAACCACCCTCCTCTATCCTCGCCGTTGAAGAAGACCCCACCCCCCTCGATTACAGTCCTCGCCCATGAGTAATACGTAACGAAGGAGAAAAAAGTTTCTCCTCAAGCCCTTTACCCGGTGGTCACACCGAACGCTAAGTTAACTTGGTTTAAGAACCAAGTTCGACTTACTCTCACAAGAGAAGCCCCTCCTACCTTGGTGCTGCCTAAAGCACCGTGATTGTTCTCGCCCTTGAATACCTTGTGCACCCCATCTCTTACACTCGCTAAAGTACCTCGTGATCTCGACCACCTCCACCAATCTGGTCGAAGCACGCGTCAAAGGACCTACCAGATTCCTGTGGTGTCTGGGGCTCATTGAGTTCAAGGTCAAACTCAAACCAGCCGCAAGAGCAACCAAGGTATTTAAACACCAGTAGAGAAAATTAGCCTAATTCTTGTATATTGAAGTGCGTATCGAAGTTCGCCAATTATTGTGTATTATAATATTCGGAGTATTTCTGTGGTTCATGTTTTTTTTGTGTAGTAACTGGTTAAATTTAAAATATAAGTTTATTTGGGGAATTCCGTATGAGTTTCCTTCTTATCCTTATGTGTTGAAGCGGCTCTTCATTAAAAATAGCAAAGTTAGCACTCTTAGATCAAAGCGTACTTCACGTTCCAAAAGGTATACCACGACAAAAGTGGTGTCCTGTGGGGAGTGATCAAAAAGGGCATCCTGCTACCAAAATGCTAAAGTGGCCTATATTACATTTCAAAGTGGTTTGTGCGTGACCTTTTTTAATATTTCAATGGAATAAAAGTAATTTTTGTCATTAATAGGCAAAAGTTCATTTATTCGTACTACAGGAAATAATTTTTGATAAAAAAAGTAAAAAAGTCATCACCTTAACGTACACACTTAGGCTATTTAACGAAGATGGTTGGATGCCTAAACAAAGGTTTTAAAATAAATTAAGAGGCTTTTGTAGCAATATTTACAAGTCACACCTTAATAATTTTTCCTGTAAAGTAGTGACAAGAGATGCAGCAGATTTGTCTGTCGAATTCCTACGAAGTTTGTAACATTAGTTAAAGATTTAAGTTTTAAATTGTTTATATCACTCAAGGGTAAAAAAAACCTAGAGACCGCACGCGAAAGTTTAAATGACCTGGTAGACCACAAGCTATAAGTAGCACTCTATTAACAACCGTTTTAACAAAGTGGTCCCAATTTTATCCTTCTCCAGAATAGGGGTCCCTGGCTCACATGGCACCGCTCTTCTTCAACGATCCTTTATTACAAAATGAACTAAATTTTATCAATTCTTAAGTTAACATTTTATTTTACAACTTTTCCCATCTTATTGGTAAAAAATAAAACCAAATTCATTCAAAAATACAAATTGTTATTAAAAATAAATGTCCTAACAACTCATTTTCTTCTAATGATGAACAAATAAAGAGTTGGGTAGCCTAGTTAAGCTATTAACTAGGACTTGACTAAATTATTACCAGAAATAATGATTTATAACCATAATGAACAGGTTAGAACTTGTTAACCTAAGTAATGATAATCTACTTATGCCTACTTAGTCCATATTTGTCCCTTCTTAAGAAGAAGGTTAGTAATTTTTTCAAACCATTAAAATAATAAAAGTTACGGAAAAAAAAATGTACCTATTTTTTTATTTTTTTACCTAGGGGAGAAATTTTGCAGAGGACCTAATATAATATTTGTGATTGAGTGTAAAATTAACCAGAGAAAAAGAGGAACGAGGCTTCCCTGAAGTTGCTCCCAATTCATTTCACTTTTGTGAAGCGAACTCGTTTCTTTTGTCTTCCTTGTTCTCGGCCTCAACTTTTCAAGGACTTTAAGATCCACTTTATTTATCATCGGGATTTTTAGAGAATTTCTTTCAATTTCAGAAAGTAGCCGAGGAAAGAGAGGCCAAATAAAGAAAAGAAAGAGAGCAAAAAATAAAACTACAGTCGCGGGTCATTGAAAAATTGTAGAACGAAGCAAAAGTGGCGAATAAAGAGACAGGGAAATGAGAAGGGGAGGGAGGAAGTTAAAGATGAGGTCAGTTGGTGATCGATGGTTGCTTTGAAATGTTATTATACATTTATTTTGTAAGGGTCTGTCAAGTAACTGGCGACTTCAGGCCATTTCATGAATAATCTCTTTTACCCGTTAAAGAGAGTGAAATAAAAGGTGCCGTTCGAATCTCTGCCATCGACCACTCTTCTCTTTTCAGGGTATAGGTTGTGTATAAATGGCTGATGACAAAGTTAAAACTTTTTTCTGGTCTGGTAGTAAGAAATATGCTCTGTTTTTTTCTTATCATCATTAAAGAGAAATTAAATAATATCACATCATGTTATTTGTTAAAACATTATTATGAAATTATTTTAACTTTTATGAGTTCAACCGGTTGGTTTTCCTCCAAAACAGACAAGCAAACAGCCTTCCACTCTTATTTATAAGATTTGCTCAAAGTTTTTCTTAAATATATTTAACGAATAAAATTCTTCACAACTTCAAACTTTTGTACAAAATTCTCTCAGATTTATCCAAATAGATGCATTGAATAAATAAACTGTAGATAGACTTAGAAAATATGAAACTGTTAAATACTTAAAAGTTATCCGTTGCTTACATTAATCCTAACACGAGCGCATTTATCTCTTTTAGCCAGAGGTATTTTATAGTCTGCCATTTTGTCCCCCTCGCAGCGGCATTTGGTACCTCTCTCCATTGCTGAAATGTCATAGCGAAACATTTCATTCTCTTCCACTCTCACATGCGACCACCCATGGTTTATAAGTTTCACTACAGTTTGCCACTAACTCCCAGTAGTTATGATGGTTAATATTCCCTAGGAATCCAAGGGTTGTAGAGATAAAGGTACACGATGCCTCCCTTTCGATTATGATTTCAGGTTTGCCTTTGATAAGTGTACAACTCGTATCCCCTCCTTGATTTTGACATTAGTGAGCTTTGAAACGATGCGGTAAAAACCCTTTTCGGGTCCTTCGAAAGGCTGCTTGACAACATTTAACTCTTCTCGTAGTAGAGCCTGAAAGATACCCCTATATTTCATAATAAACAAAACTACACTACCTTTTAGACCCGGATCAGATGCGAAAATAGAGACTACGGACAATAATCCTGCCCAAAATTTGAGAATATTTTCATTCAAAATTATCTGTTCGTAACGACTTAGAGAACAAACCTAACAGATTCAATTAATGTTTGGTTAGCATAATGGGTCTTTAAGAAAGCCAAATAATATTAAATTACTTAATATTTCCTCATAAATTATTCGTCTATTTTAATGGTAATGAATATATGGCAGCTTAAGTTCTGATTAACAAAGACAACAATTCTATATTTCAGGGTAATGCATTGCATTACTTTAATCTTCATATCTTTTGCAACATTACTGAGGCAAGAATGTGAGTCATCGCAAGCATTTTACATCACACTACATATTCTGAGAAGAGCAAAGGGCATCATAGTGCTTATCGCACCTCTTAGATCGACAATGTTCACGAAGGGTGTAAGGATTGTTTTTTGTCATTAGTAGTCTATATATTTTCTATAATTTGGAACCATTCACAATCTCTTAATGTCTGTTTGGCACAACATAATATTCACATACTTCTCTGGATAATATTTTAACATTTAGAAGTTGCTATATTATAATACAAATAAGATTCATATTTGTAGAAATTAAAGTGAAACAAAAAATAGGATTTTAGTTAAGAACATACTTGAAAAAAATATTGACGATAGTAACTGCAAAATAACCCCATATAAAACAGAATATAAAGAATAATGATAAATCAAATATATATATATATATATTTTTAGTGTTCATGTTAATATTCTTTTATCTCAATTCTTACTCGTCTTTCCCCTCTGCACTTTTGCACCGCAACAAAAATTTGGTAACTCTATTAATTTATGTAGGGTTATGTTGTATTACTCGTATTTATCCTGGAATACTGACGAAGTTTTAATGTTGGATTTTATAGTTGATGTTTAGGATGTAGAAAGGCTTTAATTAAAAGTCGAAATAATATCTGTAGCCACTTGCTTTAAATTTGAAACTTATATGAAACAAATATAACTCGACTATATTCTCTTTTCTCTTATTTGCTTACTAACCTCTGAATGAAAGTTTAGAAGGCACTTTTGAATTTAAAGACATTGATTTAATATTGTTTATAATTACTGGCTTTTATTTGGGGAATATTATCTATCCGCAACTTCCAGAAATACTTCAAATAAAGTTTGCCTTCGAAACTGAGAACAAATTTATAATTGCTATCAAGTATGATTTGAGCTAAACTTATTAACAACCCTTTTTAAATTTTCTTAACATAACATTTAACAGAAAAGATGCCCTGGGCATGTGCTAACGAGTCACTTCTCTCCTGTGCCTAAAGGAGCAGCAATGAACAATTAATAATACTATGTATGTATAAGCCAACCATCACTAGTGCCGTAAAATAGAAACCATATAGGACCTTGAAATTTGCATTGACTCTCTCCTTAGGACGTAGTGCTGGAGCAGCTGTCACGTTGTGGCTCGAAAAAGTGTGTATGGTAGGAGGTGTTTCCTCGTGGTACACCTGAAAGGATAGGCAAGACATTCTACTCTGGAAACTGATATGTAATCGTTGATCGCATTAAGTGATGCAAAGGCCATGATATAAATGTAAGTGGAAGATGAGGTAAACAAAGGCGTCTTTATGCAATGTGAGACACTCAGAAAATCAGCCAAGTGCAGCAAAGTTGATTGCTGAATGGATCAACTGCAAACGTTGATTAGGCTATGTAACCTGGGATAATCGCTATGCATGGTGTAGGTCAAGTTCTTAATTTTCACCAGGAAAGGCAAAGAACATAATATTGCAAGCTTTAGCACCCACCTTTTAGGCCTAATTTAATCTGAGTTTGTAACCGAGAAATGGCCTGTTTTGGAACGATTGTCACTAAAACTTCACTTAAGCCATAAACAGAATGGCCAAAACTGATAAAGTTACGCATCTGACAAACCACTAAATATTCCTCTAAAGATCGTTATTTTCATCGTTTATAGCAACAAACCACCCACTTTCGATCCATGTGAGCTTAACATATTAACAAGTCCCAGAATCCGCAGCAATTCTCTGATAATCCGTTAATCACTATGAACAATTCTCCAGACATGTACGAGCTGCAGGGAAAACAGTTGCAAACTCACCAGAGGGAGAAACTCGTCTAAACTTTGCAAACAACATAATGAACTTTGGACAAATATTTTGTTTTCAGTCAGAATATTTAATATTTAATTGTAAACGGGATAGTGGCGCAATTATTGGAAAGATTAGGACCCTAAGGACGCCATCCCTAAAATCTAAAAGCTGGAGAAATATTATAATGGTTTTGGGACGTCAATGTTCGAGAGGCTAGAAAACAATGAAAAACGACGAAAATTGAATGAATGAGGAGCAGTTCAGGAAGATTCAGGGACAATTACCGACCGAAGTCGGTATGATATCTTTTATTTTCAGGAGTCTCTCAATACAAATGCCAAATCTATCGAAAGAATAGTTAAAAAATCCCTGAGAATTAATGTAACCTCGTTTTCATTCGATCCCCCAAAACTTTATCCCAATTAAAATTTTTGGTTCGTTTTCAAAAACGGGCGAGCAGGACAACCCCCCGCGGGGGTAAGAAACACTAACACCATGGCATCATTATGCACATAGCCCCTGACAACACCTTCTTATGTTGATTTGCTCATAGAATGTGGAATAATCTCCCCAGTGCTATGATCTGCCTAATACTTCCTTCTACAATGATGTAAGAAATGGCTGACTTCCTTGCAAAATGCTGTTTGGAGTGATAGGCTTCCTTCTCTAATGCTGTAGGAAATGAGAGGATTATTTCCAAAATGTTGTATAATAGAAGAGGCTACTTTATCCAATGATATATGGGATGATAGGCCTCATTTTACAAGGATGTATTAAATGCTAGACTTCCTTCCACAATGTTGCATGGAATGATAGGCTTCTTTACACAATGCGGCATGGGATGAAATGTTTCCGTCCACAATGCAGTATTGAATGATAGATTTCCTTCCACAATATTGTATGGTATGATAGGCCTACTTTCCCAATGCTCTATGGGAATCACAGACTCCTTTCCACATTGCGGTATGAAATGAAGGGCTTCCTTTCAAATGTTGTATGGACTGATAGGCTTCTTTCTACAATGTTTAAGGAAATGATTAGCTTCCTTCCACAATGGTGGATGAAATTAAAGGATTCCTTCCATAATCTTGTATGGGTAGATAGGCTTCCTTCCATAATGATGTATGAAATATTATTCTTCATTCCATAATGCTGTATGAAATGATAGGCTTCCTTCAATAATGCTGTATGGAATGATAGGCTTCCTTTAATAATGCTGTATGGAATGATAAGCTATCTTCAATAATAATGCATGGAATTAATGATTACTTCCACAATGTTGTTCGAAATAATAGGCTTTCTTCCAAATGTTGTATGGAATCATAGGCTTCCTTATATAATAGTGTAAGAAATGAAAAGCTTCCTTACACAATGATAAGTTTTCTGCCATAATGTTGCATGGGATAATAGGCTTCCTTCCACACCTTACTGAAGGAGGCGCATCTCCGTACACTCACGCAGAAAGAAACGCACACAAGACTGAAGGGCAGATCTGAACCCGGAGGTCGTTAATTCAGACAGTGAGAGACGAAAAATGGCCTCGTAATCAGCTCTTAGTTTCGGCGGGGGTTTGTCTAATTGCACCGATCCTTTACTCGCAAGAGACCGCAGTTTCTTTATGAAAATGCGGTGCCTTTTCTGAAATAAAGCTAAAGTGTTACTTAAAAAATACCTTATATTATTTAAGCTATTGTATTTAATGCTAAAACTTGGGAGTTGGGGAGGAAGCCAATTCTTTTATCGATTTGTCGGATTTCATCCTTACTTGTGAAAAATGCCTCAATTCCCAGAGGTTTGTGATTGACTCTAACCAAACATCAGATGAATTTTCGTCAATCTAAACCTCGACTAAAATCACAAATCTATTTTACTCAAGAATCAATGCTCGTAACGCCATCTATTGATGCAATACCTACTTCTCCGTCAGTGACCGACCTCGGTGGTCTAATTGCTTGTAAAAGGGTCTAAACTTTCTTTAGGCTTAAACGGTTGCCCGAAATGTGGTCATAGGTGACTCCAGCCATTTTTATTTAGTTAAGATGCATTTATGAGAACTAATTGTTTACTTAATATAAGAAGGACAACGAGACAATATTATTAACCCCCTTTTTTATGAAAAACCACTAAAGAAAACCACATGGACGAAAATTATATTTTGAAACACATGAAAAGGTCTCATTTGACTCAGGGAACTGCGACGTCTCCACAAGGAAACTTTGACCTTATGTCCCTGTGGCCTTGAGGGATGAGATTTAAGCCCCGCAAAAGACGCTTCCATCGAAGTTGTTGCGCCGGGATTCAACAAGGACTTGTGTGCTGGGATCGCCAACTTTCATTAGTACACAGATACATCTCGGTACCCCATTTCTGATCTCCAGCCGCCGAAAGGTTCGAGAAAGTCCACCTGAACATCTATTAAAGTCTTAGGCGCTGCCAAAATAATTACTACTTGCTCACCATATTCGATCGCTTGACGTGGTGGTAAGATGCGTTCCCATGGTATATATGGAATTTTGTTCCTTCGCAAAGGTTTTTACAACCATTGCAGAGTTTAGGTCCCTTGAACCAATAAGAAAGCTTTGGATCGTGGATCGAACTGTTTTATTTGAGTCTTCCGCCCATTAGGGAAAATATCTATCTCCGCTTTACCGGGATTCACTTTATTTTTGTTTACCACCTAACTAGCGACTTCCACCAAGGGCACGAGTCGATGCAACTAATTTATATCCTAATACATATCCAGAGTAAAAACACAATCACTAAATAAAAAACTAAAAGAAAAACTCGAAACAAATTCAAGAGGAAGAAGGACAAATACACGGCCGTTGGAGCCTTCCTCTCGTTGGATTACTCAGAGGTTTACATCTAGAATTCTTATCTCTTCGCAATTTAAGGCAAAACAATGTTAGATATGGTTAGTAATCGAATGTGAACCCAATTTTACCCATGTAATTTTACCTAAGACTAAGCAATTTAATGACAAAATCATTACCACAAGCAACAACACTTTCCAGTGATTTAGCGCAAATTAGAAGTGAAAAACAGCACTAAAAGAGGCACTCATTTCTATCCTACCAACAGTCTTTATATTCCGTTAAATGTTAATACTTTTTTCTCTTTTACCCCTCTCGATTCGTTCCTGCTTTTATTCTCCGCTCTGGAGCACTTTCAATCACAGAGGTTTTGAGAGACGACGAAGGAAAATTGCCGATTCCTTCATCCTTTGCGAAACAAAACAAACAAACGCCGATCACTGAACTCCGTTTGATGTGATTTCCTTCCGCAAAATCTTAAAATTAGATGTGGATTCGTCTAAATCGAAAGGAAATGAGAAATCACTTCGTCGAGGTTCAGGCAAAATAGAAATGGATGGCAGAAAAGCGAGGAAAGATTTATGGATATTTGAAAAAGATGTTTATTTAATGAGTTCGAGAGGAGTATATAACAAAAGGGTGAAGGACTACCTTATTGGAAGGTGAGTGAACGAAGAGCGCAACTATATGGAAATCCAAATCACCATAGCCAGGAAAATCTTTATAAACATGCATTGGCAGAAGATAACTGTATTTAATTAACTATGAAAGGAAAATAAAAATAATGAAGGGCAATGAACCAGCTTGTTCTTTCCCTCTTCTTGGATCTTCGGCAACGAGAGGCAATTTCTCCTTTTTCATCTTTACCCTCATCGTAATTCATCTTATCTGCTGTAAAAGTTATAAAGTCTACAAGAGTTTGAGACTTTTGAACATTCTGTGCCAATGCAAAGATGGTAGGATTTTTTTATTGGGGGGGAGGGGGGCGGTATCGCTTTACGGTACTTGTCAAAAAATATATCTTCGAGCTGATACGTAGTTTGTTTTAAAAAAAAATATGCTCCTGAAATCCTAACAGAATTTAGCCATAAAATTTAATCTAACGCAAAGGAAATAGAACTTTTTTGTACTCAAAGAGTAAAGTTTGATGAGAAATCTTTGATTTTTGAATGATTTAATTCAAATTTTCTTTCAGGCTCTCTTTATTTTGTGGTTGTTATATTTATTTGTTGCATTGATATATAATCCCAAACTTGAGGTAAAGCTTTAGGAGGCATAAGTGCCTTATCGCCCAAACTTATCCCGAATCGATGACAAATCCATCTTTCTCAGACATCGGAAATTAAATTAAAGCGTCACGGTTTCCCGTTGTTTGAAAAATTAAATTTCATTGCCTTTGAAGGTGATGGCTTTTTTAATGGCTCTTATGAGAGACAAGCAAACTCTTCTTTGGTGGCCTAATTTAAAATTCGTCTTTACACTCTCCGAAGTAATTTCTTGTTTCTAAATTAATAGTTGGCAGGGTTAGTGGGTCATTATGCCTTATTTCATTAATAGATCTTACTTTATGTATAATTAATTAACTCAAACTTTTTGGTGAATTTTTAATTGTGTTATTTATTGTAATGTGCTTTGATTCCTCGTTCTTGCAATTGCAGTGTTAGGTGTTTGGTTGAGGGTGGTGGTGGTGATACCTATATATTGGTTATCTGGATTAGGCTTGCAGTTGTCATCGGGGCATTCAAATTTGTAAACCACATTTGTATCATTTTGGATCTATTCCTTTTCACGGAGGTTGTTTTTTATTAGTTGGTTCTGACTTTTTTGTGTTTGTAATATATCCTTGGAGATAAATTATTGTCTTTTTCTTGGATAGTGTTACTTTTTATAATGTTTTCTAGTATTTGTTCGTCTGTTTTGTAGTCATCCGTCATTTGTTTTTTTTAGTATTATTTTTTCTTCCTTTTGTTTCTTCTCCTCTACCTCAAATTTTGAGTTGAGAACTTTCTTCCCTAATTTATCGAATTCTCTTTTGGAGAATTTGACAAATTACACATTATTCTTAACATTTTCCTTTTGAAAATAAATGGAGGTCTCACAAAAAACAAAAGATAATTGCAAAAATTGTTATTCAATGAAATTACTATAGCTCATATATATATATATATATATATATATATATATATATATATATATATATATATTATTATTTCCAATTTCTACTTCCAATTTTTCATGCTGTAATATATCAGCCGTCCAAAGAATATTTATACGTGGAAGTTCAATTGCAACTTAACATCACACGAGATACATCCAAATGGCTTGTCGCATTACACATGTGGAGAGGGAGTGGTGTCATACCCACTTGGAAATGAGGCACCGCTCAACAACTCCTTTTCTCTTGACCTACATGCTGGCTACAGCCCTACAGCCTTGCCTGATGGGGTAGGTGGCTTGATGTACTTTTCTATATAATTAAGGGTAAAAGAAAGAGAAATAAAGATAATTAATTGGTTTATAAAGGAAAGAAACAGGAAAACCTGGTCCTCCAAAAAGAGCCATAAAATGACATAACAGGGATTTGGCCGAGGCAGAAAGACCAGCATTGCCTTAATTGAGACTCAAATTTTGGTCTCAAATATTTGAATTATTTTCTAATTAATTAATTAATTACTAAATATAATTTTATTATTTTTATTTGCTAATTAAATTCTATATTTTATGTTAAAAGCGTCACGATCATTTGAATTTCGGGTGTTTTTAAGCGTTTTTTATCCGATAATAACAAATTAAAATGTATCAAGTCTCTCCTTCGTGAGTGAGAATATTAACTCTAGAATATGCAATGACCTCTAACCAAATAATCAAAGTAACATAAAAATAAGAGTGTCAATGAACCGTCAGATCGGAGGACACCTTTGGCCGCTCCTCGGTATGAAGGATAGAGCAGAAGTAACGATGGGAGCAAGTAATGGCCACAAGCCAGAGAATGATTAAAACAACGCCGTTCAAACTTATGGGGAGTGTGGACCGAAACCCTTTTTGCCATCGTCGGTAGATGAAAGAGTCATGTGTTGTATGCGCAAAGGAAATAAATGAAAATGGGCCGTGTTGCAATTGGCTATGAGGGTGATGATTATGTATGAGGCGGAAACTACCCACACGCATATACAAGTCACGGTGGCCCCCTGCATGACTGACTAGAGATTCTGCCAGTAACCGATTTGTTTGTGTCCCCTTTTTGACTTGGAATCAAACACGGGTACGCCTTCAGCGGAATCTAGATCCTTCTCCATTGAGATAAGAGATATCTAGATAAATGCTAGAGCTTACACTGTCAAACTATTTCTAAGATTGTATTCATGTCTGAACTCCGTTCTACCAAACTCTGAACTCGGGATCGATGGTTTCTATTTTCATAACACCTCTGTTGTTTTGTTCAACCCTGTATTATCGTGTATAGTTATTAGTATTATTACATTGGATATTATTGCATCTTATATATATTGAGGTCTGTGTATTTACCTTCTTTGCAGACGTCTGAAAGCGTTCTGCCGGTGCGAATGTAAAGCGAATAAAGGCGTTATTGACAGAGTGGTTTAAACTTTAACCTTTTAAATTTCCTTAACTATTACCGCCATGAAATGAGAACAAACATTAGAATAAAGTTCAGTTTTGAAGGAAAGATTCAATATGACTTACCTCCTGATCTACCACCTGTCTTCACTTATAAAAATATCCTTGCAATAAACTTTAGTCGAAGACTTTATCAAGCAGCCAGAATTCGCTTCCGAAGGTGAAGCACGTTTGTAATTTTCTCCCAACGGCAGAATTCTTCTTAAAATTATGACCAATTAAAGTCTGAAATATCAGCTTTCGGTGGCATTACTGCTTTTTGGGCTGTGTGAGAAAAAGGAAAATACAACCTCACCACTTATAAGATTAAATATTCAATCATGGTGAATTAAATTTTAAAGAAAGAAACTTAACAAAAATTTCAATTTTGTACCTTTCCTTCCACCCCAACAATTTTTTTTAAGGGGCTCTAAGTTAATAAGCTTATATTAATAAGATTCTGCGTTCTGAGCTTTCGACGACGACCCCAACAACAACTTGTTAGTGCTTGTACGAGGCCTTTAGAAATATCCTGTCAGCCGTAGCTCAAAAGGACCCTTGAAAACTTAGCTCTCTCACGAATTATGTCACTAGTCACATTGCAAACTTTGAGAGTAACGTGTCTGCATTTTATGAAGAAAGAGGAAATGCTTTTTATAACTTTATTAAAAGAAATAAAACGTCCATATCCCATGCAATCAAGTGACCGGTCTGTTCATTTGTATGAGGCGGATGTCGAAACGGATGTCTCAACATCTGATATCCCTCTACACTCAACCACGCTACTAAGGACGTCATCTTACCTTTTATTCATTATCCTTAAGTGATGTGAAAAAAGGAAACATTCTGCTATAGAAAAGGAGAGGTTAATCGAAGGAGAATGAACACAAAATTTCTTAAAAACATGAGTATAATGAACTAGTTTCGAAAAAAATATAGGTACATTGATACAAATTAAACATAGGAAAAGAAAACAGGTTGTGTACGAAACGAAGAAAATAGTCTCATGAGAATATACCCCTTGATAAGAGGATACATAAAGATTCCAATTTATTTGAAATGGCCACCGGAAGCTTAGTTTTAATTGGCTCACAGAAAATTACGTCATCAACTCTCAGACATTTAATTTGTTTATGGAGAAAAAACATTCCAGCTATTTTATGAGTTTGTAGATTTGGATAATGAGGTAATTATGTACTTGTACCAAATTATTAATTCTTCATATGAGTGAACATTAAATTATTTATATGTAGAGGTATAAGACTTTAGAAAAAACTGTCATGAACTAGCTAGTGTAAATATGTATTGAGGCCTCCCTCTTGGTGAGAAGGAGAGCTAAGGAAATAATAACAAAAGACATCTGGGTTTAGCTTTGCCCCTCCGATGTTCTCCGGTAACTTAGGAGAACGGACAAAATGGTAAATTTTTGGAGACAGATTCCTGACCTCAGCTCAAAGGGCAAGCCCTTCGAGGGTGTACTTATAAACAATCCTTTTATAAGTGCAAACTTGCCGATTCGTATTACGTGCTCCCCAAGTTCAAAATGCAGAATAGACAAAAAACAGACACAAGAAGGGAAACTTCAGCCACGTACCCTCTGTGAGTCCATCCACACCCCATTTACCCCGTGCGGTTATTTGAGGTATAAAACAGGTTGACACGAGGAAAGCAGGGTTTTTGTTTCGTTAACTCCGAAGAAACAAGAAAGTCATTGGTTGACAGAAGATTTTCGAGCTCGACAAGAAACCTAAAAAATCACCGGTACAAAGTTATTGCAAGTTAAGGAGAATTTGCAGTCCTTGTACAATACCAGATTGTACCAAGGAAGCTCGGCGCCGTTCGAGCCCCAAGATTAGTGAGTATCAATCTACACAGCTTTAGGACTCCAAATCTTATTCTATCTGTGTTTGACAACTCCAAACTAGATAAATTTATCATCCAAAATCGAAATTATATAAGCGAGACCCAAATCACTAGAAAAGAATATAAACATATTCCAACCTCTTCTGAAGGAAACCTTTTCAAGGTCATAAACGTCCGACAACCCCAACGCCTCATCGGCGTCTTTGTTTTGATTAAACATTTGTACAAGTGACAAGTTAAGAGTATTAAATCTGGAGTCAACTGAACACGCATTGAGACACTTTGGTCATTTTCTCAAATCTAGGATATTATAATATCATCAATACTTACCTCACAGAGATGGGTTAATTTCGTTCCCATCAATTCATTTATGTTTCAATTTTATATATATATATATATATCTATATTTCCATCAATTACATTATATATAGTAAACGGATAATTTATAATCTTTCAAAATACAGAATTGTTTCGTGTACGAAATCGAACGGTAAATATGACGTTACATCACGTCATTGCAGCAACCAATCAGAGCGCAACATCCATACGCTCCTAATTCCCAACTCATGTCCATCATGCAAGGTCTTGTATTTCACGGCGTCGCTCAAACAGGTGTTTTTAAAAGCTCTACTAGTATATTTTTATAAACTGTATACCTGTTTCCCAAAATGGAACTGTTAATTTATTTTTTTTTTCTAATTACCGTTTCCATTCACGTGATCCTACAATATACTATTTTAAATACTACAGATGCTACTCTTTTAAATGCTACAAACGCCACAAATCCTATTATTTTACATCCTACAATTACACTAGCTCCAATTCAAACATTCACAATATACCATAATTAATTAATTAATTACATTATGAATTAATTGTTTCCGTTATCTTCGCATGGATATATTCGTCTCTACGCATATATTAAATCAAATATTCTTTTTACCATTTTCTAATCTATAGTATTTTTAAACCTATTTATATGCTCATGCATTAAATAAAAATCATGTGATTGCATTCATCATATATTTGTTTAACATTATTTAAAATAAATAGATTTGTATTCTTACCATTTGACTTTTCATTTCTGCTTCACATTTTCTATCTAACCATTCGTACAGTTTAGTAAATCAACAGGAAAGTTATTGTGATAGATAATTCAACTTGTTTCATTAACGATCCTGTTAAAAGAGTGAAGGGCTCAGCGATGCATTGATATTCATTGCATCATGGATAAACCAACTGTTGATTCTTTTGTGGAGTAATTTTGCTCCCTTGATCTTGAAGAATTTCCCAGAGTTCTTGAACTCTATTCCGATTCCTCGATTTAGACTTCTACCAGAGTGGAATCTAAACATTTTCATTGGGATTTAGTTCACAATTTGCCCTTGAACAAAGAGGGCGTGCTGTTCTTCTTGCTACCAAATGTAATAGGTTACATGTGGGGCCCACCTAAATGACGTTATCGATGTGGAATTGGCTCACATTGAACATCCATCGATCTTACATACTTTTCGTTGAAATCAAGAGAAGAAAGATTTTGTGCCTAATCAATGGCTGAAGCACGAAGGTGCAAACGTCAAGAGTGTCTCCCTATAGCTGACGTGAAACCGTGTGCATAGATACAGTTTGCTTCACTTTTTCCTCCAGAGTTACTTTCCCGCCCTTTTCCTTTCACCATTGCATGATGTTTCACATATATTTTTATTAAGCCTTTTATTGCGTTGTCTGTGGTCAATGTCTTAACTCTAGCCATCTGCGAGAGTGTGATAATATATCCATCTGTTTAATTTACAATGGCTTGAAACTTGAGCCTCCATACAATTCCCGATAAATTCTGCAGATTAAGGAAATATTGGAGCGTTTATCTGTTAGTAGGAAGCTAGGTCCCACTAATGAGGGGGATCCATCCTGGAAAATTTTAGTGAAAGAACTGGTAGATGATCCAGTTGATAACTGCCTATGGAAAGTAGGTGGAGGTTCTGAGATAACAACTCTGCGCCCATCAAGCTCCTCTAGCTCGTTGCTTAATGCCATTGTGAAGCTGTAACTTGTAGATGGTTTGCTAGATTGGGATTTTGTCTCTTCCTGAAAAATGATAGATAATTATTATTAATATTATTAATTATATATTATAATTTATTAATATATATTTTCATTCCTTATTAATTTTATGCTCTTTTATTTAATGCCTAATTTGTTGCTCTCTCTTGTTTAGATCAAAACATAATTCATCTCCCCCGGAACTGATGCTTTTGCCTGTCTTCGAGGCAGAAATGGTAAAGCGCCATCTGGTAATGATCCCGAAATCATAAGTTAAAATAATCGGGATTACCAGCTTCGCAAGCTCAATACGCATAGGCAAATGTACAGAAAGTTAGGAAAATAAAATTTTGAGATTCGAATAGTAATAGTGCAAATGCTAAACCTGACCCCCTTTTTCCAACTATGTCGAAAGCTAATCCTGTCGGTTTTGGCAGTAATTTCAATAATTTCCTCAATAATACGAAACTAAGGAGAAAAGAATAATTTTTCCAAAGGTCTTTTACTCCGCATTAAAGTATAGTTTTTTATTATACAACTGACTGTGGAAGGTTTGAGCCAAATACCTTAGAGTTGTACAATTTGTGGGCCTAGCGAGAAAGCAATTAGGACAGCTTGGTTTAATGAGATTTGTATGGAAATATTCACCTTTCAATTAAATGCAATCGTTCTTAGTGAGAGGCTTCTAAGGTACATTATTTAACAAGAGCCAGAAGCGGTTGTCAACCTCATTTTGACCCTTCGAACCTAAAATTGTGATTCTCATACTGATTCGCGTCCTCTTTCCACCAATTTTCCTATATCAGCCCCATGCCGAGATCTTCTGCCTCAAAAAGTGATTTTCAAATAGAAAAATTTGATTTTTCTTTATATCATTACATATAAATTGTAATATTTTGATACTTGAGTTTCTACATATTTACTATCTAAAGAAAATATTGGATTGTAAAGGTTGAATCTGCCATTCTATAACCCCTATTGAATTATCGCACTGTCGCTTAAATTGCCCATTCATGATTATTAATAGGCTTATTCTATGTTTTCATATGAAGTTACCATGCGTTGATTATTTCAAAGTTTTCTCTGCTGCCGACTTCATTATGTACTTTTGCCTCCGCAAGTTCTAATTAGCTGCATCATGGATCAATTAGTGGGTAAATAATGCCAGAGCACGCTTACAGTTTAGTAGTTTTGTCTTATTTTTGTTAATTAATGAATGAAAAATTGTATGAATAATTTCTGGTAAAACTTGTGTATTATTAATTTCCAATCTCATTTTTTATATAATTTTTCAAAATTCAAGTTTAACACCTGAATAATTATTTCTATTTTCTTCGTCTTTTACTTCATGAACTTTTAAGTTTAATGTCATGGGAGAAACGTGTTTCTAAGCTTATCGTCATTAGTTGCAAAGTCCAAATTTAAGGAATGGTTCCCTGAGGAGTTCTCTCTAAGTGAATAAGGAAATACTTGGAATCTCACTTTTATTTCAGAGAGAGAAAGAGAAAAATGAGCGTTAGAGGAATGTCAGTGTTACTCAGAACGATTACGCGATACACGATGGCAGTCAGACACCCTCAGTTCCTCGGATTTACCATTCCGTTATTTAACAAGAGCTACTGTACTACTACTATATCTCATTAAGGTTTGGATGACTAAAATATAATTTCCAATCTTCTTCCCATTCTACCCTGAGTTCAGAGATGAATCCTTAAAATAGAGAGAAATAAAATTCCATAGATGCTAACAGCAGCCTTTTCCGACACAAGATTTTCAGATGTTTTCTCTTTGCTGGATTCATCGACTTCTTGCTGGTTGCCTTGCCATGTCCTTCGTGGGATGGCGTTTCTTATCAACTTTCTTTTCGCAATGATTCTTTTTCACGTTTTTAGGGGAAATAGACTAAGAGGCGATTAGTTACGTTCTCAAAGTCTGCACAGATACATCTAACAGCAGACATGTTCGATTCCGCCGCGGTTTTATGCCCAAAGATTTATCTCTGACTCGTCGCAGTATTTGTATACCTTACACATATTTAATGCTAATAGATTTGCTTGTAAATTACCCTAAGCATTTGCAAGATTAATAAATGTTGTATTATGTTTGCTATGTTAATTATTGGCGTGATTATGCAATAAGAATATCGTCACTCGATCGTACAAGAATGATTAAGGAAATATTATTTTCAGAAATGGGATTATGTACTTTAGATGTTGGAGCCACAGCGATTAAGCAACGCTATTTCCTAAATATTTAACCTTTTTCTTTGAAATGGTTGTCTAAATTCTTCATCCTCTTTATGAAGATGTTTTTAATCAAATTCTGTTCATGAATAATTAATTATGATCAATGAATTTGAAAATCACTTTCTTTTAACTTCCTTTTCGCTCAAAGCAGATTCAATTTTCGTCTTATTAACACAATGCTCTCTCTCTCTCGTAGGATTTTCTAAAGATACATCATTTTGCTGTTACCAGTAGCTACCAATTCTGTTAAGAGAGTTATAGTAAATCTATGCCAAATTCGGCCTTTCGCAAATTAATTTGGTAAAAGCATTTTCTGCTAGCGCTGCGTCATCGGTTTAATATTTAATTGAATTCAAAGCCTTGCGCGAATTATTTTTAGATTTTTAATTAAATGGTACTGGTTGTTATCCCGTACTAACATTTGTTCGTTTTGGACTGTTAGTACCTCTATTAAATATTTACCTTCTTGAGGGCAAACCTACTTAACAGATTCCATTTTCTCTTAACCTTCCTTGTAATTTCAGTAATTCCAAACACTTATAATCCCCCCCTGCACAGCTTGCATCTTCAAAAACGAAATTAGATTGAATTAAACGAGTAACCCACTTCAGTCGTCTTTCAATT
The DNA here is from genome assembly GCA_963969495.1 of Ceratothoa steindachneri. Classification (NCBI taxonomy): domain Eukaryota; kingdom Metazoa; phylum Arthropoda; class Malacostraca; order Isopoda; family Cymothoidae; genus Ceratothoa; species Ceratothoa steindachneri. The sequence continues at coordinate 12,034,429 of OZ018337.1, read as the reverse complement.
CTTGGAGCCTTCCTTTTATTTGATCTGGCTTAGAGCAGAGGTACAGCCAATTGAAACCAATGCTACAACCAGCTGTTATTTACTGAAAAAGATCTTAAGTTTGATAGGATTCGACAAACCCAGATAAATAAAAGATTTAATTTAAAGTAGAATTTTAGGATATTAAGCGAGTTTTTGCTTTATACTGGAAAGAAATAAAAAAATAATCGCTGATTAAATCCCCAGAGCCGATTTCATATATTATCCAAGGCTTACTTCGAATAACTTTGATTAATTTTAGCTTTTTGAAACTTACGTTTTCACAGGGAACGCTGATTCTTCTTCGCTGGAGAAAAGGAAATAGAAGTAAAAGTTTTATATAACAAAATCAAATTATAAAATATTTACGAAACGTGTAAAATACAGCCATAACTTTTGGGTTCAGCACATTTCCGATACTCTCGCATATGTCTTAATCTTTAAGATTTTTCGCATCATTTTTTCCCTGTAAATTATTCCTCTTTTCAATTTAAAAATGAAAATATTATGAAAACAAAAAATTCCAATCTAAATTCCCTTATTATAAATGAGTCAATTTAAAAAGCGAGTAAGCCTTCTTAGTCTCTACAATCATTAAATCATATTTTTCCGCACATTAAAACTATTAATTATGAGTCCAAAATAATTACTGAGGAGACCTAAATTAGATAGAAAATGAGTCTTTGATCTAGAGATGTTTCCACCCTTATAATCTAAAAAAAGAGTACTCATCACTGTCTCCAACCGCCTTTGCTCTCTCTCGTATTTCTCTTTACAAAGATTTATTATATTTATAATATTATATTTACCCAGTGCTTAATTCCCCCCTCTATTCATAAAATGCTCTTCTTTTTCCGTTGTTCCACACTTGGTCTCCATTACTTTTCAATAAGTGAAGTGTCGTGCGAAAGGCTCACGAACGAGGAATCACTAGGAGTTATGATTTACAAAGAGTCATCTGCTTATTAATGCACGAGTAAATGGAATTACCCGCCTAACGAAGAAAACCATCAATGAGGAGAAGAATATCGCTTGAAGAAAATTAGTCTCTTAAAAGTACTTATAAGTGAACCACTTCAATCAATACCAAAAATCCATGCGTGTTTTACAGGTAACCACGTAGTCTGAAGATAATGAATAAAGTGATTTACAACGCGCAATTTACAGTCTTTTGAGATTACGCTACTAATACCATTAGCTTCAGGGGAATTCGAAATGAACAAAACGAACAAAGATATCCAATAATGGTTGTTATTATTTTCAACAAATACAGTTTTTGTTCGGGAAAAAAAGAATGGCCATATATGAGAGCAAAATCGGAACTTTCACTCTCGATCCAATCTTTTCTAAAAAACGGAGTTTCACATTTGTAAGTTTAAAAATATCACTTTTTGCCACCTTTTCTCTCCTGAAAGTGACATTATTTTTAATTCATTTTAATAAAAATACAACAAAAATTGAATGAGGAAATATATGGAAATCATATAAGCTTCAATATTTGTACTTCACTTTCCTAAGGTAGGTGGTGTTCGCGGGGTGTATTTCCACTCTTTGCAAGAAGAACCTGCATCAGGAAGAGCATCATGGTATCCAAAAGCAGACTGTACTTTCAATGCGTGCAAATATTTTGTGATTCAAGTAGATAACCGAAGCATTCACTTCAGAAATCTTGGCCAGCAACAGGAGATAAAAATGGTTCCAAGAAAGCGCACCGAACGGAAATTACTGGCGCAGATATTGCAACAATGGTTCTATGATTCAATTCTGTCTGAAATGGTTATAATTTATAACTCCACAGAGAGATCAGTTAATCGGAAACAGATAAGGAATCTGACTCTCTGAATTTAATTAAACTTGTGAAAACGAACTGTTAAACAGCTGTTACAATTTATCTAAAGAAAAATATATTAATAGATCTTAAACTTAGGGTGATTGATTAATAAAGTTATATCACGTAAGACGTAGAAAATTGAATAAAGAGTAGAAAAGGTTGAGCAAACAGAAAAATGATCAGGTTTTGGATGGCCCAAATTATCGGCGATCTGCATTTATACTTACTAAAGTGCACAAATATCTCGATTTAAAATATATTAAAGTAGAACAATGTGGACAAGTAAAACGCTTGACAACCACAACTTGACATAGAAAGGCTTCATAATGAAAATAAATTGCGAGGTTTCTGAGATAGCTTCCAGAACATAACTTTTAACAAAGGTAGCAGAAAATAGATACATAATGTAGCCTGTAGATGTAGTAGCTTACTCCACCCAATGATCTAATTATTATAAATGCAGGATATAAGTTGAAGAAAAAAGATATTTATTTTCAGTACATAACTTGTTTCGATGATTCTTGCCTTAAATTGTACCTGAATATTGAAAAAGGAGAAAGTCTGAAAGCTCTTTAAATAGATCCAACCTATGATATGTATATTTTTTGTAAATAAAAACAAAAGTATAGTATGTTTAAAGCGGCTGAGTCAGCAATCCTTGAAAAAATGTAACTATGTTTTTTGAAACAGTTCAAAAAAGAAATGAACACTGATATTATATATATATTAAGTCAAGTGATGGTGGTGTTCCCCTTGCAAAGAATGCTATTGAGATTGAGGCTGTTTAGGTTCATCAATATCCACGAGGTCGCGTCTGGTCTTTCTCAGAACCAATGAGTTAATAATTGTTCCAATGTTGAACCTTCTATCTCTTGCAGCCTCTGCGGTCTTATAGAAAGTATAACTGAGAGGCGCCGGTTGTTATTAATCGCAGAGGAGGAATGGAGCAGGTCTATTTTAGTGTCGATTAAGGGGAATATTGTTCTGTGGTATTCCCATAGTAACAATAGGGCTTAGATGTAGAAATGAAATGAGGAGAAGGAGTTATAAAATATAGCAGTGATCTACATAACACGGATGATAAGAAAAATAGCGTAAAATGGCATAGTACAAGAAAGGACGCTCACGGATGTTTGCTCCAAAACGTGTACTCAATTTTATAAACAACTCTTTGATTGTGCCACAAAATATATAATTAAGAGTAACGAACCTTATCGGACTCATATATACAATGGTATTCCTGTCTTACTATAAATTAGGATACTTTTATGAAATACCACACCGAAGTTAAAACAACTGTGAAATGCTTTAATAATTAATATTCCTTGAAATAATTTCAAGAATCAAGTAACCAAGCTCCCCAATGTCGTGCAACGTGATTTCGAATGATAAATAAAGTGTCTTGGAGGTTAAAGAAAGTGGAACAAAAAATGGAAGAAAAACTTCCAATTTACTTGGTACTTACGAGTATGATAGACTTTTTCATTTTATCTAATGTTTATTTGCATCTTCAAATTAAATATCAGTTCAGAATTTTGATGCATCGAGTTTTAGAAAAAAGCAATAAAAGATTTTGGTATCAACAAAAGGTGAATCATTACTTTCGATCAGGACGCGACGCTGTCAAGAATTTATGGTTTCCATCTATGAAACTGACAGAGATATATAGGAGTAGATTTAAAGATAACGACTATATACAACGAACATACAGCCTTCCGAATTATATATGTATATATATAGATATATATATATATATATATATATATGCTCAATAACACATAAGAAATAAGGAAATAAGATAAACAAGCGATCATAAATGAAAGATTAGGAAGGAAGGAATGAGAGAGGTCGATCGAAAAAGAATTGGCCAAATGATGACATTGACCGTCACGTCAATGGTCTTGCAACGCACTTGTTGGGGAATTGGTTCCGCTCGAATTTAGCTTTGATAAAATTACATTGGTCGTCCACACTGGAGTGAAAATCGGAAGATAAACAATTGTTTCCCATTGGGACATGAAACATTTACTAACGAACTTCAAAAGGCAAGATCGAATCAATCATGCTAAAACAGCACAGAGACGACAACAAGACAAACTCAGTATATTGCATCCAACCATTTGGAAATTCATCGATGCTCTTAAACAAGTTCAAAAAGGCACTGGATTAGTATTTATCCAATTTTCATTTCTGCATGAGACAAAACCAAAATTAATGTAATATGGAAAAACAGATGAAAGAACATTAGGAATTGTCTGTGAAATTTGAAAAAAATAGAAATAGATTAACGAGTTTAATTACATACAATTTATGAGTGCAATGTTATTTACTAACCTTTGACTTTGAACAAGTTTAATATTTAGTCGCGTTCGACACTAGATCTCACTATGCCGGTTTCAACACGGTTCACGTTTTGCTTGTCCCACTTTGCTTTGTTTTTGTTTTTTTTTGTAATAACATTGTAACTATTCTGCCGATATCAAGGAAATATTAAACTCTTATTTTGTTTTACGTTCTTTTTCGATTAGACCGGGAACTATTGAAATTTTTGAAGGTCGTAAGGTCCTAAATCAGAATAAGGGAGAGCACGCGTCCTTTTGGTCAGCAGACCTTGTTTTTAATATTTTGTAATAAAATAAATCTATCTTATATATATATATATATATTTATATATATATATATATATAAATATATATATATATATATATATATATATATATATATATATATATATATATATATATATATATTTATATGTATATAATTCCTTAAACAAATTAATCTAATTTAGTAATCAATTTTGTTTGATAAAACGATCCTTGGCTTGCTAGTTTTAATGATTCGAGCCTTTGGACGATTGTTGCGTGAAACAGCAGAGGTGATGAAGCGGCCTGGCGCTAAAATTGGCCAGGCACTGAATTGAAATGGCGACGCTTAATTCGGGCATCCCCTTCCATACATTATCATCAAGAGAATTTCCTGAAGTAAACCATGTGTCATTTTGCAATATAATTCACCTAGAAAAAATGGAGAACGTCAGTAAATACTCATCGCTTTGCTGAGATTTAATTATTGGAAGATGCCCTGAAATTGGAATAAAAACAGTAAAGTGATCAATAGAATAATAACTGAAAAATCGACATGATATAAGTACATAATTAGGGCCACACCTTAAATTCGAGAGGAAGAACCGTGGTGGGCAGATACGTTTGAGGTGGTCTTCGGGAAACTGAAGATCGCCATGCTCCGCCTGCTCGAAGTCCCCACTGGTTATGTGGCGGTCTGCGAAAAGGAGAAGGACGTGGAGGGAATCACAAAGGAGGAAGCGGTGGAAACACTGCGTGAAATAGGCCTTCAGCCGGCAATTCCTCCACAAATACAAACCCACAGAAGCGTGGTGTGTAGGAAGCTGGACCCTTGGATAGGCCAGCATTCCAAGGAGGAAATTAAAGAGGAGATAGCCAAAAACCAATCATGGGCTAAAGTTGCTGAAGTAATTAAGTTTTGGAATAAGAAAGAGAATACGGAATACACACATGTATTCAAAATTATATTCGTGGACACTACAATGGCACAAAAAGCTAAGGAGAGCGGGCTTCTGCTCTTCAACACTAAAATCAGCGGTGAGCAAATAGATAGGGAGGAATTCACTCCCGTTCAATTCTGCTTCCGCTGTTACAAGATGGAAAGCCACGCCACGAAAGACTGCCCAGAACCGCAAGAACTGTGTTCGAGGTGCAGCGAGGCGGGGCACCATTGGAAAAGCTGCAGTAGCCCGAGGGAAAAGTGTGCCAATTGTGGCCTGGGACATCGTTCCATGGCTATGGCCTGCCCTCTAAAAAAGGAAATAATAAAGAACAAGGTCCAGAAGAAGAAGGAAGATCAAGACAGGAGGAAAAACACTACTTATGCCCAGGCAGCGAAAGCAGTCCTCACTGAAACAGAGGCGAGAAAAACATACCTGAGAATAGAAAACGAGAACTCGACAAAGATTCTGACATGCATTCTGTATGCGCATGTCAGAAATCTAACCAATCCCGGGACTTTTGCCAAAGAATTGAACCAGATGCTGGCAAAAAATGGCATGAGTGAGATGTGGTTCCCCGAGAACCCACCATCGGGGGACGTGCTCCAGTTGCAAATGGTCCCAAAAGAGCCAAGCAACAACAAAGAAGAAGCTGCGAAACAGACTAGCAAAGAGGCAAAAAGGCCGGATCCCAGGATCGAGGCCAAGAAAGAGAGAATGGCTGCCACCAAGACAGTCCAGCCAAAGGCACAGAGCGCAGAGAACCCGGAAGTAGAAGAGACATCCGACACCACGGACTCCTCGGACTCAGAGGGTTCTATCTGCGAAGCTAAAGCCACAAAAGCTAAAAAGATTAAGAATAAGAAGATTGATGCAGATAGGATTAACCTATACCTATACGCATCGGAGCAGTTCCCATTCCCGAAGGATGGGGATACAAATAAGATCAACGTGGGCATAAAGAAGAAATTTTACAAATGTGACTATGATGCCCAATGCGAAGAGGAAACGGTGGAAGAAGCCTTACATAGTCAATGTATTGCCTTCCATCGTGAAACCTTCGTGGAATTATCTCAGGCCGAGTTCAAGAGAAAGAGAAACGGGAAAAGGAAGTCAACCACCCGTAAGCACTAAAGACATCCACACAAGCCAGAACAGAGAATGGAAAACCAAAACAACAGGTTAAGGATATTAACACTCAACAGTAATGGATGGGAGGGGAAAGCCACGGCGTACGGAAACATATTCCGTGTGCTAGATCCCGACATCATACTGATTACTGAGCATGGTATCGATACGACCAGTAAGCAGTTGAAGATACCAGGCTACAGAGTAATATCAAAGAACCATTCTCAAGAGAGGTATGACGGTGTTGCCATCGCCGTCAGGAGGAACTTGTCGTTCAAACGTCTTCCAGACATGGACGAATCCTTCGTGGCGGTAGAGCTGCATACGTTAGTAGGCAAGCTCATAATAGCGGCGGCATACCAACCACCTCGACGCAGATACCTCCCTCTGACGAACTTCTACACCCTGTTTGGCCACGGCAGAATGGTATTCCTTGGGGGAGACCTCAACGCCAGATGCCGAACGGCTGGGTACGGGAACACAAACGAAAGAGGTCACAACTTGGAAATGATTGTGAGAAGGAAGAACATTCAGCGTATAGGACCGGATTTTCCAACCTATTTCACCGTAAGGTCCGCTACGAAACCTGACATAATCATGACAAGTGATGGCTTCCCTTTCAATCACCGTAGTGAGCCGGGCCCGACAATACCCAGTGATCACATACCGATCTTGACGACCATTTCTCTTGCACCAATTCAGCTCCCGATACCACTTCGGAAAAGCTATGCTTCGGCCAACTGGGAGCGCTACAAGGAAAACCTTGCCAGCTATGTACCAGTGGGCCTCGACGGAGCGAGTCTGGAGAGGATTGATGAGGAGTTGGAAGCGATTACTGCCCGCATCATCGAAGCAGATCGCGAGAGTGTACCAATGAAAAGGTACAAAACTCTCCCCCAACCCAGATGGTCTGAGGAAATGAGAGAGATCGCTAGAGTGCACAGGGAGGTGTATGAAGAAACGAGGAGAGAGCGTGTTAATCGGGAAAGAACAACGCTACTAAGACGCCTGAGTGAACAACTTAAGCAGGCTATCAACCAGCAACAGGCTGAAGTCTGGGACAGTCTGATTGAGAAAGTTGACAGCGAAGTTCGACCCGATGTGTTCTGGCGACTTGTGAACAAGTTGAAAGGTCTGACAAGTAGAGAAAAGACCCGCATTAAGGAGGGCGATGACTACTTGGAAGACCCGGCGGAATTGGAGGATAGATTCCGCAACTTCTGGCAAAATATCTTTAGGATAACACCAGAGGAAAATGCGGAATTCGACCAGGAATTCGAAGGCCAACTGATGGAAGAACTAAATCAGAATGTGCATCGAACTATACCACATGCCTATGTCGACGAAGGGAGGAATATGGTAGACCATGGCCGGCCAACTACACCGGAAGAGGTCATGGCGGTCATTAAAACCTTCAAACAGAAGGCACCAGGCTGGACGGGCATCACCAGAAATAATTTGGTACATGCCCCCCGGCAGATCATTCAGGGAATTACAAACATCTACAATGCTTCCCTGAATACGGGCTACTTCCCAGACGGGCTAAAGATAGCTAAAATTATCTTTATAACCAAAGGGAGGAAGCCTGATCAACTGGTGGACTACAGGCCAATATCCCTCCTGGAGATAATAGGTAAAGTCTACGAGAAGCTTCTGGCTAACAGGTTACAAGACCAACTAACCGAGCTAGAAGCTCACAGCTCTCAGCAACACGGGTTTCGCAAGAGAAGAGGGACGGATACTGCCCTTGCCCTTCTCACTGAAAAGCTTGCCCGATGTAAGGCCGAGAAGAAATACGTAGACGTGGTGATGCGAGATGTGCAAAAGGCCTTCGATAAGGTTTGGCTGCGAGGCTTACAACACAAGATCCTAAGCCTCCAGCTGAATCCTACCCTGGAGAGGGTCCTCTGCAACTACATCATGCGTAGAAAAGCCCGAATTTCCATCGAGGGCTACAGAGGACCCGAATTTCAACTTGAGGCGGGTGTTCCACAGGGTGGCTGTCTGAGTCCGCTGCTGTACCTTCTGTACACACTGGACTTACCTGATCCGGTAGGGGAGGATGTGATGTACCTGCAGTTTGCAGATGACATCACGCAAATCGTCCCCAGCTATTACAAGCACGCCGGATATCAAGCAAGGCAGACAGCCATCGAAATCGAAAACATCAATCGATATGAACGTATGTGGAAAATCAAGACCAACCGCCAAAAGTTCCAGATCCTACCAATTAACCGCCGCAAACGTGTGGATGTCAGAGTAAATGGCGAAGTTTACCCATATGGTAACAAAGGAAAAGTCCTGGGTCTTCAATTTACCTCAAAGGGTACATTGGTCACATCAATGACAGAATCTCCCTAGCCAAAATACAGCTTGGCAAACTGTATAGGTTTAAAAACCTCAGCTCCAAAAACCTTAAAAAGCTATACACTGCTCTGGTGCGCTCAACATTAGTGTACCCGGCAGTGGTCATGCAGGCTGTGAGTTCCACCTCTCTCAGAAAAATGCAGAGAGTGCAGAACAAAGCAGCCCTGCTTATAGCTGGAGCAAAAAGGACGGACTACATTCAGCAGACAGTCCTGCACGCAAGAGCAGGACTAACCCCTCTGAATGTAGAACTCCAAAGGCTAGGGAGTAAGACCTGGGACAAAATCGAAGAAGAAATACTCCCGAATATGAACCAAAACTTAGATATACCGAGAGCAGTAAGAGAACGGGTTACTAGAAAATCCCTCTTCCCGAGTGGAAGGAACTGCTCCAGAGATCGAATAGTTGGTCTCTATACGTAACCAAAAGATTGAATTCAACAAAAATCACGGAAGAAGAAGAAAGCGAAGAGTAGAGAGGCGTAGTTCCCATCGAACCCAAATGTGACAAACCAATATTCAGAACCAAAACCCCCGGCAAGACAGATACAAATTGTTTAATTACAAAAAGTAACATAAGATTGCAAAAGCAAACAATAAACTTGAAGAGCTTGAAAGCCACGACGGAGGAAATAGTATAGATATTTATTTTACCTAATTATAGTTTAAAAAAAAAAAAAAAAAATATATATAAATAAGTATATAAAAAAGAATATATATATTAAAACAAACACATATAAATAAATAGAGAAAAAGATTAAGACAAGTAACAGAAACGAATAAGGAGAAGAGATAGATAGTACAAGAAATGGACAAACCGGTGAGGAGCCCTCTACACCAGGGCAATTCTCAACCCATCTTTTTATCTTTATATACCTACTACACTTTTTCATGCTTCTTACATCAACTTCAACTTCAACTAATTCCGTGTTGCTCTGAATTTTTTCATAATAATATGTGAATTATGTGCCAGCTAACGTGATATATTACAATTATAAGCAATATATTATTATTTTTATTTCTTCATACATCAATCGAACTCTACATTTTTTAAATTAGCAGTATCTTGCATTTATACCACGCATATCAACATTTCTTAAAACAGTCTTAAAAAACGATGACAAAGCTGTGTTCTAAAAGAGGGGAGAGGTTGTTTTGGATGTTAATGTCGTTTCATTGTATCATGTTCAATGTGTTATTATGTATAAATGATAAACTTGTCTGGACTTACTCCTGCTTTAGATGGTGTCCTGTTATCTCTCCCTCTGTAAGAATGTGTTCATGAATGGGAATTTTTTTTCTTCTTATTTATATATATAATATATTAGGGATTTCATGTTTATCTAAAATGTTTCTTTTTCTCTCCAAGCTATTTACAATTTGATTCTTATTTTTGCGCCACCACTCTATTAAATTTTAATAGATAAATAGTACTGTCCTTTGTAAAGAGTGACTGACATTATAGGATTAGGATTTAATATAATTGAAATTGCCATCATCCTTGACTGGTTAATGATTGGTTGGATATGAGGTTGCTTTATTTATAAAGCCTCAATACTGCGACAAGATCGCTTAACATTATTTCGAGCTTGGAGGCACCAGTTATTTTTTTGCTAGACGTCTGCGTGAATTTTGACCACACAAGTGGCAGCCAGCAGAACTATGCCTGGGGTAAAACATGAGGCCTTTTCTTTTTTTTTAATTGTTTCGGAACCGGTGTTCGTTTTGTTTGCTCATTTTTTGGGGGGGAGGAGAGGGTTTTTCTTCTCTCTTAGTTTGGTTGTAAGTACTTTTTTAAATATTTTTGTTTTGTTAGTTTAACGGATTCCCTCTTGGACTTTTTAGATATAACTTTGTTTGGTTATATGAAAGTTTGTTATATTGATCTTGTATATATTTTAATTGTAAATTTATTAATCTCATTTTTTTTTTGCCTGTGTGCATAAGTAACGAGATCTCTTGTAAATATTTACCCCATATTTCAAGGCTAAGTAAAAGACTGTTTCTAGCTCCATTTCTCACGTCCGAATTAGTGTAGGAAGCGGGTGGAATGATTGGGATTAATGTTTAGATTTTCGACCCGCTACAATGCTATATTCTTTGGAAGCTTGCTTAAAGACCAAGTTAATGGCTGTTCAAGCTTCCCTTACGTGAATCCCATTAAAATTTTGACTAACAAAAATTAAATATTGCGGGTCATTAGGATTTTAAAAATTCCTAGGTAGGTCATGGCCCAAAATCTGTTTTGAACCACTGCAATTTAGAGGATGATAATACCTGTCAGTTATGAACGAGCATACACAGAGTCAGGACATGATTCTATTTGAAACAGTTTGAAAACACTTGAAGATACAGTAGTTGTAAAGCGAGGAATCCGAGAACAATTCAATCACTCTGGAAAATCCTTTCAGGGAGGATCGAGCAAGTTTACTGTTGCTTTATTCCTGTGGCAAGAGATGTTAAAGTATTATCGAGAATAAAGGCCCCCACTCTTAATCCTAATTGCTAATACATTGTACAAATCTTTTCTACTGAAAATATGGATATCGCCTGATCTTTTTCATTTTATTCTTGATGTGGGTTTGGGTTCTTACTGATCGGGTAGGTTAGTCCTCACTTTTTCAAGACAAATATCCATTTTTTAAGTCGTTTAGTAGCTTTATAACATCCAATTCTTTTCAAAGTGGGATTCACCCTTATAAAATCTTTGCCCATGTCTTCCTGCTTCGATGAAGATATACAAGTGCTTCACATTTTCCAATCATCTTTGTTATCGCGTTTTGTTTTCGATAAATTTAAAAATCAATAAATAATGAGAGAACCTAAAACAAAGTAATTAATTAATGGTTTGTAAAATTATTTAAAATGATTTGTAAAGAACAGTCCACACTTTGTGTAGCCGCCCTGTAGATAAAAAGATGAAAAGGTGAAACAGACATCTTATGGAGGAGGGGGCCTAATATTATAACGTTTCCCTTTTTATCAGTATCATTCTTCATCTTAAGATTTCTATATTCGTATCTATTTAGTACTTCTCGACTGAAGTTGCCCCTTGAAACATTTGTCTTCCATTTATCAGACTCTTGGTATTCTTGTTGGCTGAGATTCCCCCTTCTTTAATTTGGCTGGGTTAGTTCTTGATCTTCGATTTCTTTCTTGATGTATCTTCATATTACTTGCATTTATCTTGATGTGATGATTCCTTCCAAATTCTTAATCACGTGATGATTTATTTCTTAATTCTTGATGACGTGATGGTTTCTTCTTAATTCTTGATGACGTAATGATTTCTTCTTGATTCTCGATGACGTGATTATTTTCTTGTTGATTTGATGAGTTAGCCCTTGAAATCGTTTTCCTTGATTTCCGTTTTCTTTGTTAATTTTCTTCGTAAAACTTGTGGACTTTGGGAGTTTCGATCGCGGGTCTTTGAACCTAAATGCCAACACTCTAGCCGTCACGCTACTGCGAGTCCGACCTGAGTTGGTAATTTAATGGGCTATTTATATTCTTGCGTTGGAAGGAATTTTTCTCTGATACATCTGGGCACCCCTACAATCTATTACAGGAAGATTTAATTGTTTGCTACTTTGATACGATTAATATGTTATAGCGATAGCTTCGATTAGAGAGGAATTTAAAGAGCTAAGTGAAACAGCTTTATCTTCCGGACTCCATCGTTAGTGGAAATAAGGGAAGTCGGAATATGAACTCAGTAAAAGATTTAAATAGAGTTTGAATAGATTATGTACGATAGCATTCAGAGAAGATTTAGAGGATTTTATTTGAACTACCAAAGAGTTACTGCGAAAGAGATGTTTAAGGATAATTAAATAAGGAAACGCTTAACTTAAAGTTTGGTAAGAGTTTAATTTGACTTAGTGTATATACACACTCAAAGATAAGAGACTAATAATAGGCAGAGAATTCACGACGAAGTTCCAATTGTATAGGAAATTGGGGGACTCTCGGAAAGGGTGTCTGCTCGAAAGAGACTTAAAATTAAGAAGTTTATTTGATCTCTCATTTTGGGGACCGCAGTCCCTTCCCACACCTTAGGTTTTCATAAAGGCGATAAAAGGTGAATGGACACAAGTAGGTTAGAACGAAGAAAACAACGGGAAAAATCCATCGTTTGAAATTACGATTAATTTTAACAAATATCCCTTCCTAAAAACTTTAATGTATAAAAAAATAAAGCTTAGATGAATTTAAATCTACGCTTTTTTTTTGTAGGTTCTCTTTTTACATTTTGACTTAAAGTGCCATTCAATCTAGGAGGAGAAGTTTGATTATGGATATCTACCCTTCATTCTGACAATAAACACGAACCCAAAAATGATCCGGGCAAAGGATAAAAGTTTTAAATGGCCGAAAAATCTAATTATAATTATTTAGACATAAAAAATAACCTATAAAACCATAGTAGAAATGCTATTAGATTCAATCAAGCACGATCTTCGAGAGTGTTAACAAGAAATCTCACTTGCCCAACTTTTCACTTGGTGATCAAGTGATTCCCTTCGTTTAACATTTGACTTGTAAATTTCGGAAGCATCCTCTTACCTTATCCAGGATAGCCAATGATTCTAAGCAGAAAACATATTTGATACGAATCTTGTAAAATTTAACAGGACAAAATGCATAAGCGAAGAAATCTTAAGGGAGATCAGTCGGTAAATTCGAGTTCTTCATCTAATTTAAGTTGCACTTGTACATTCATATAAGCCAATTTAACTCTACTCTCTGCTCCGTTCTCCATTTCAAACTTACGAATGTTTGAGTTTGCCCCTATTGCATCGGAGATAAAGCGCTGTAGTATATCGAGGAAGAGTTTGATGTCATTGGGGAATGACGGAGAGATTTAAATGAACATTTACCACCCGATGTTCCTCTCTCTCCTTTCCCTAAGGAAATTTACTGCTCCAAAATACAGCTTAGTGTCTTGCCCACGCCAGCTCTAAGTATTTCTTAAATTCCAAAGAAGGCCAGCTACTGTTTTTAGACTGTGGAAGAATAGCTGATCCGTAAAGGCAAGTGACCAACGAAGGGCAAAAGTCACCTAAATCACTTTTTTCGCGGTATCACTAAATTAGCTATTGTTTTCGCGTGAAATCAAACCTACTCGCTCGCTAAAAAGAAAAATGCCCCTCCCCGGTGCAATGTTTAGTTTCAAGAGCTGAATGGAATTAAATCTTTGCAAAAAGGTTTATTGGTCCAATTTAATCTTTTAAATTTAAACGGTGAGAGAGGGATGAAAACAACCCGAATAGGACAAATTGAACATAGGTTATTCCACTAAACATTTTGCTTATATTTTTTATAAACGCAGACAAGAAAATAGCCTCTATTTCCACTGTGCGCCTGTTTTTAGTGCGAATGCAAGATTTCTTGTTCAAATGTGTAATGGTAGCTTTCTTAAGTTTGCACTACTGAAGAATGGACTGGTTACGATATGCAAAATATTTGTGATGATAATTCGATAGGTACCCCTACAGATCGGCACCAAACTCAATTCCAGGATATCAGTCAGGGTAGAAAGCAGAAAGTCTTTATCAACTTTACATCGATAGTGGTTTATAAAAATAGAAAAGATTCAGCCACCACACTAAAATACACCACTTGCTTCTTATTTCCTCCGGACATTTGCATTTTGAATGCAGGGGCTTAGAAATTCTTGTTGCAGGGGCTATTTACATGGAAAAACTTAGCATTAGCAATATCAGCCCGGATTTTTGAAATGCAACTTTCAAAAGTTCCATCTTAAAAGGGGGGCTTTGAAACTTGTCTGAAAGAAAAATTCCTTGGACATGGCATATTAGGAGATTTGTAAGGTGAATTCCGAATCAGGTTGCTCAATAGTGATTTGAGAGGGTTTTTTAATGTGTTGTTTAAATTAGTAGAGTTTGTAAAGTTGTTTTCCATTCCTCTTGACGGCGGGTAAATTGATTTTGAATTCAAACTCGAAGTCAATTTAAGAAAATAATTCCTCTTCGAGCAAGGAGTCATTTTACTTCATCCATTTAGAATGAGATCTATTTTCTCATGTAATAGAAATAAGAAAGGAGACATATTCGACCCCTGCAATGGCTCTATTGAGGATTAGGTCAATACTTTTTCTAATTCGCCTAAGACTGTTTACCATAAAGTGCAACTGAAGGATCCAAACCGGCGGGAATGAGACAAAATTCTTTACACGCAATTTGATTAAAAGTATAAACTAAAAAAGAAATTAGGAGCCTTATGGAAAGATAATGTAACTATAGTCAATAGTTAAAGATAAATTATGACGAAAGCAAACAAAGAACCACCATTAAAAGAAGTACTTCCAAGAAATGAACTCTATTTTCTGACCATAAATAAAAACAATCGTTTACAATTTGCTTAATATGATAGGTCGGATTTGAAGGTTGTCTCCAATTTATTATGTAAGTGAGTCATATATAGGGCATTAAAAAAGGAATAAGCAATGGGAAAATGGGTTAAAGCCGACATTTTAACAGCAACAAAAGTCTAAAAACTAGAGACTTATTTGCTTTTATTAAGGATTAAAAACAAAAAAGGTCAAATGACTTCCTCCTATACGACTTTGCCAGACCATCTGCTGACCGGATTAGAAGAGCTATTATAAATTGGCTCAATTCTGAGAGTCCTCATATTTATAGAAATGGTTCAAATAGATGGTATCATCGCTTTTAAAAGTTTTTCTACCTCAATGGAGCTTAAATTAAAAAACAAAGTTTATACTTTATTTTTATTAATTTTATTCCATTTTCTATGAATTTTGTGATCACACCTCGTAACTAAATAATGCGGGACGCCAAAAGTCAAGAAAAAAGAAAAAATCGGTCATCAATGACAACACCCTAGGCCATAACGATATGAATTACTCTCATAAGAATTATATATTCGTGTGTATATATATATATATATATATATATATATATATATATATATATATATATATATATATATATATATATATATTATATGTTAGATTTTGTCTTCGCTTCGGAAAAATACACATTTGAAAACCGTATCATCTCTGTAATGAAAAAGACTGTGATAAATCTTTCAAATGACAGCTTAACATCACATGCCTAATTCTTCGCTACCCTTCCTCACACCACTTTCGAATGTACACACAAAGGAACCATACATTTCCCAGTAGCATGAAAGATATACACAAACAAATCTATCACGAACTCCAACCACAGCAAGTATCCCAGACTCCACCCAATTTCTTGCTACATAAGCCTGCCGTCTCTCTCTTCCTATCTCCTAAATGTGTTGGATTTTTTTTTCGAATTATACAATAATAAAAAAACTAAACACAAATTCCAAGTAAGAAATAAACAATGCTTATCGCGTGATATTTTTAGAAGTCCTCGTAACATATGCATATCTAGAAGCAAAGAACTTCCTCATTATTAAATCTTATGCATTGAGAGTAAGTTATGGTGAAATGTAGAAAAGGAGATGCGAAGAGACTTACACGGAAGCAAAAAGAGATAGATAGAGAGTGGATATAGAGAAGAGTAAAGACTTTATTGTCACAAAACCTTCGAGAGAAAAGGCATTGTGGAATTAGTAAAGGAGAAAGAGATAGAGAGAACAACCGGATATTTACCGAAAGCAAGTGATTTCTTTGAAAACAAACTTAGGTTAGAGAGGGATAGTGCTGGTATAGAGGCATAGAGTCCTGGACCGTGCATATGAAATTTTGCTCGGCGACCTCTATTAAACATATATTTATTGCACTGAAATGAATATTCTAGCTGAGACCATAAAACGGATAACCGACTCAAAATAGGGTCTGTCTCTCTACAGTAAAGAGATACTGTCGTGGTATAAAGCCGAGTATTATGTACGTTTGTTCCGTACATGAATAACTCCCTTCCTTTCTTTCTCTAAGAGTACTATCTTTTTTATTCATCTTTTGATTTGATTCTTTAACCAGGAAAGATTCGTAATTTTATATATCTATTTCCATATGCAGCGTATCGAGGATTTAATTAAACAACTAGGGAAAAATATACTTTTAATTACATAGAGAAATGAAATAATAAAACTTTCAATATACTAAAGCTATAATAAGAGGATCTAAGTAAAAATTACTACTACTAATGAGTATTACGTGATGTTGACATTAAAAATTTACTTTAGTACGGAATGTTAACTAAAGAATATTAAATAAGTTGTTATTCTTTTACCTTTAAATTAAGTAGAAGTATGGCGTGGGGATGACCTTGAACGAGAACTACGTTGATGTGATGAAACGATGGCTTGATTTGTCGTGGACGTGAGGCTGAATCGGAAGCACAGCTGTTCGTCTTGCTGAGTGAAGGATAATAACCACTGACTTCAAGGTAAGTGAAGCGCGTGTGGCGATGCTTCTTGACTTGGCGATATAAGCGATGAAACAGTGGATGTATGATTATTTCAATGCTTTGGTTGCACCTTTCGGGCTTCTTGATGATGAAACTTGACCAAGAGTTGAATCCTTTCTCGAGTGGAACTTCACTTTGGTATGCGCTTGTTTGCACCCAGTTATTGCACATTTGAGCCCGACATTTTAACGTGGGCTTTGAAACATGGTCGCGACCACTTATGGCAGCAGGCGGAAAGTTTAGTGAATTGAGTCCCTTTAAGTGATTAGCAGAGGCACGGGATACGTCTGAGGAGTTTTCCATTGTCAAGAATTGATTATGAAAAAGATGTTAAGCAGATAAGAATTATCTTAATAGTTTATAAAAGTCCGAGCTTTATAAAGTGCAAAGTATACAGAGCGCCAAGTATTTGAGAAAACAAATATAGAGAGCTATTGATGCTGTAAGCCTTTTTCCCGTTTCGAGATCCAGGTATTGGAGAACAGAAAGCAAGCTGTAATACCTCTACTTTGTTTTATTTCTTCTTAAGCCCAAAGAACACCAATTCTAATCTGTGATTTTGAGATTGTTACTTTTTTAACATATTCATGATTTATTAATTCTACGTGAGGAATAACTACTAGTTTCTGAGTTGGTCTTGCAATCTGCAGCCAAGAGAAAGAACCACTTCTCCTGTAAACCGTCCTCATGACGGTTAAGTACTTCAAGGAGGAGCTGTAATTCTCCAACCGTATTAGGTTGTGAGCAACCTCAAACAAGCCAATATCACTTCTAAATAATTGAAAGGTGTAGGGAAGAAGAAAAACCAAAAATTTCAAAATATTCCAACATATGTAGGTGAGAAATCAAGGTGAACAAGTTCACACTTAACTTTGTTTAATGAAAGTTTTCCGCTCCTTATGTGGTCGATGAAAAAATCCTCCAATAGTTTTGCGGGACTTAATTATAACTTTTTGTAAAATACCTAAGGCATATTAAAAGGGACTTATGTTATTATATTTTCAATCACTAGAAACTAGAAGACCGATCGAAATACAAATCAGACTTTAACAGTAAATCGCGTCTGTATGTGCTAGTAAAAAATTTCAAACTTCCCAAACAAATGAAAAACCTAAGAAAATGGTATCCAACTGCCCAAATCCAAATTCATGACTGAGATCTCGAAGAAATCTTTTTTCTAGAAACTTGTAACCACCTGGGCTTGTCTTCCAATTCAGGTGGTAGCAATAACGTTGATTGTTTTGCAAAATTTTGCAGGACCTTTTTAAGAAGTTAAAATAAATAAAACTGATGTTGGCTGTAAGTGAATTCATTTTTCTTTGTCGAATCCTAATATAAATAATCTTATATAAAAAGTTCGTTGTAAAAACTGCCAACAATGATTTATTTGCGTGTTGTTAATGAGATTTCTGAGGAAGTTAATTTTGAGTTCTAAAACTTTGAAAGCAAGATTAAAAAAGACCCTTAGATCTAATCTCTGCATAGTCGAAGAACAATGGTGAAAGGTAAACTAAGTAGGTATTTGGAGGACCTCTAGAGTGAAGGTAAGTAGCTCGTTAATACTGGTTTAATTACGTGAGCTTTAATAAGGGTGTTTTAAAAATGAAATAGGTGATGTTACAATTTCATTATGTTGATTGATTTTCTTTGAATTACATCAAAGGGAAGGAACTTCAAACTTTTAAAGATTTTCTAAGAGAAAAAGCCCTAAAGTTATTCTTCGTTTAAGGCTTTAATTTTAATTTGTGACTATTCGTTCTCGTGATTTGTTCAGCGCACACAAAAAGGTGATCAAAGTTTATATTAATGTAACCTTTTGAACACTTGTATCGATTGGCCGCAATGACGTCCATCTTCTAGCTTGAGAAATTTAATTTTAAATATTTGTCCTCTTACTTTATTTCCGCAGCTCCGGAATGAGCTTTGCCTGTCCTTGCTAGACTCTGTCGATTATTCCGATATCCTTTTAAAAGAGAATGAAACCAAAAATCAGCTAGATATCTCAACTGAGGATCCACAATTGATCTGAACGTTGTAACTACTATTTATCTACTCTCCTATTTCAAAGATCTATTAATAATTCAAGGTGTTTTATTTGCATATTTAGCTATTTAGATGCTTTGTTTGAAGATGAAAAATAACTTGCAAGTAATAGACTCAAATCTCGTACTTTTGACAGGTTTGATAGTTAATTTCAGCCTTAAATATGACCTCATCATAAATTTAAACTAACGTTAAATTTTTTCTCACCATTATAATTGAGAGGATGATATTAACACTAAAATTCAGTACATTAAAATAAAATCAAGTTTTTGAGTTAGTTCAAACATGCATACCTACATAAATACTCAGAATGATCAACATGTTCATCTTTTCTATTTTCTGTGAACCTCAACAAACCTGGTATTTACCACATAAATCTTTTTCCCCATTAATATCTGAAAGATGTTTGCAAGATCCTCAAAATGATGTTCGACTTGGTAAAAGTGGAGCAAATGGTGAGTATGTATGAAAAGCGTGACTGTCGAGAAGAGGCCCAGGATAACGATCCGAAGATACCAGTGAATATCTGAAATACGGTGGATGGTTGATTGGTTTTGACTAAATGATTTTGTTAAGCTTCACAACTAGTCCGCAACTCTGAACATAGTTGAGAATGACAAAGTTGAATATGATGGCTTTTATTTAGTAATGGCCCATAATGTAAGTCAGAAAGTGACTTAAATTTCCAGAAGGTGAATTTAAATATATTTAGTTATCAAATGTCCCTTAAGCATCATATTCAGGAGGAAGCTGTCTAAACATCGATAATTTAATAGACCTAAACATGATGAATTTTAGGTTTATGTGAAATTTTAATTCGCCACATATACTCTGTGCACAGTATACAGTCTTCACTGTCAATTTGTAATATAATATATGGTATACATGTGAGGTTTAAGAAAAATCGATTTAGATTGTCTAGGGGAAAGAAAGCAAATGTGTACCTAACGAACCAAAATATTCTCATCA
This sequence comes from Ceratothoa steindachneri, assembly GCA_963969495.1. Classification (NCBI taxonomy): domain Eukaryota; kingdom Metazoa; phylum Arthropoda; class Malacostraca; order Isopoda; family Cymothoidae; genus Ceratothoa; species Ceratothoa steindachneri. The sequence goes on along the minus strand of OZ018337.1, from coordinate 12,014,158 downwards.
GAATTTAAACGCGAATAAAACGATAAATATATAGAGGCGAAATCATTCGAAACGGTTACAATCTGCCTTCACCCCCTTCTCCAGGCGGGGCCATGAGTGGTTGCATGCCCTGATTATTAACACCATGTCAATGGATGACATACTTACACAATCGCGGGCCTCATAGATTCTAAAGTGTTGTGAACAGCATTGTTGACATCATTCTCCACACCGCCCAGTATGGGTCTAGATACCATGGGTGCGGGACGTTGTTGAACATCTACGCCTGTGTCTTCCCTGCCTTGAATTGTGGATCAGAGTTATGCTGGAAAATGTAAGGCCTTCCAACGGATAATTGGTCCATCTCTCTCCAATTTTAGAGTTCCTCCCTTTCCAAAGATTCCTCTTCTTATTCGTGTACGAAGTGTCTAAGATTTAATCGTCAACAGATAAAATTATTTGTAGATTATATTTAAAAAAATATAAATATATTACAAAGTGTACATATTTTAAAGAGTACTTCTATTAGAGGAAGGGGAAAAATAATTAGAAGAGTTAGTAGTAGAAACTGAAACACAGAAAATGAAGTCCTTAGATGTTTCATGTTCATTTAAAAAGAAGGGCAGAAAAAGAAGGCTAGTGAAATTGGAAAACGCATCCTAACACATAGGTAGTGATATCAAGATATCTAGATATAGATAGAAATAATACACCGTATGGTGATCAGGAAACACTGCCCTGTTTTTTTTTTTAAAGAACATCAAGCTATCGATGAGTAGGAATATTCCTGTGCAGTTAAACTCAATTCTATTTCTTCTTTGGCGAATATATTAAATTTCCACACAATTCATTTGAAATTTGAGACGAGTGTTAATGGGAAAGAGATTTGAGATGTTAAAAGCGCAGATGTCTCAGCTCGCTCCAACTATTACCTCGTTTGCCTTCTAATAAATGGCCTTTTATGGCCTTATCACGTTTTAGCACTGATCTAGCATTAATCACCATTAATTCAGTAAGGGCTTATCTATAATTCGTTCCTAATTGCTCAGATGGAGGAAAATTTCATAAGGTATGAATGTAGTACATTGAAACAAAAGGAACAAAGACTCGTATGCTGATAAATGAAATTATAAAATCCCCATAAGTAAAATAAAAACAAAAAGAAAACTTTTTTATTTTATTGGATAGGCAACTTCGCCCAAATTCACTAACCTTCTCATCCAAGTCCTTTTCATAATCATCCCTTCTCCTCATACATACCATCACATTCACTCATTTTTACCTATAAACAATTTATTTTCTATCTTACTTATTTTCCCACCATCAGTTTTGCTGTCCCTAGCACATGGGGCAGATAAAAGTGGCTTGTAAAGTTTCTATCAACATTCATTATATAACGCAAGGGAGATGGTATGATATTCAGCTCCTTCACTCCCGGACAACTCCATTTATTGTAGCGGAATGCATTTAATGTATTAAGGAAATTGGAGCGATTTAAAATCATCTTAAGACTCTTAAAGTTGTTGAGAAATTCTCTTTCATGTCATTACGCGTCTATTTCTGTGCCTTTCTCTTGCCTTTCCTAGGCGAGAGAGGTTCAATTTCTGTGGATTTTTTTCATCTCTTTTTTTCCTCAGATTTGAAAAGCGCAATCAGGGCTTTTAAGCTCAATGAACGTCTTCTCTTTATTCTTTTTCTCAAATTTCGTCTTTACTTAGCTACTTTTATTTGCTTTTATTCTCAATTCATTTAATCACTTCGACTCGAGTAAAATGCTGAGGTAGGAGGGAACGAAATGACCTCGTATGAGTGCATTTTACCTCAGAAGACAAATAGGTTGAGTAAAAGAGTGACTGAGGAAAGGCAAAATAAGAGAAGAAAGAGAGATAAAGAGGAGAAGAAAGCAGATAGAAACAGGTGTCTACGAGAGTACAGACATTTATTTGTTTTAAATTTATCCTTTTGCCCAATCAATTCCCCTCCCATGATTATATAGGATATGCAACGTGGAACCAGTGAGACCATTAGACCTCTTTCGTGAGAGTACCAGAGACCAAAGCCAATCGGAAGGAAACAAGACTTCTTTATTGAAAGTACTTCAACCTGTACACCTGATAATCCATTCCCACCTCATATTTTTTGAAGTGCTGATGTGCTCCCACCTCAATATAGGATCTCAAAAAACGCTTCCCCTCTAGCATGTGTTCAGTAAGCCTACCCCAACCCACAAGGAGAATCATGGTCCGCCTCTTTAAATTCAAGCCTTTCAGAATCTGGCCTCCGGATTGAGCTTCTCTCCTTCTCTCGGTGACTTAAATACAGCCTTGAGGATTCCTCCTTCTGTCCACCATTTTTATATTGTATACAATTGCTGTGAATTTTTAATGATATAAAAATTGGATATAAAAATACCTTATTCCATCAATGGCATAATTGCCGTACTTGCAAATCATACTATAAATAGTTTCTTTTAATAAAAAACAAGTGCAATATAAAATATCAAAAGCCAAACTGATTCTTTACTCTGGCTCTAGACCATGAAAAAAAAGACTATTCAGCTAATTAGAACACCTGTCCAGTGACAGATAACATGCCCAAAGATCCCCCAGATTTCGAGTTTCAGGAAGAATGTGACGGGCAGTATGAGGGACCACACAGTCGTCGCAGTAAAGTGCAGGGAAGTACTCCACCAAATGGCACTACCTCCCTCCAGTATGCCCGATTCAGGGACAATAGAATAGACTCTGTAGCAATTGGGATATGTCGCAGTAGAGGGAGTAAACATCCAGGTACATTTGCGGCTCGATAGTGTGCAACTTTAAGTTTACGTCGGACGTCTCCCATCAACTTTCCCAGATATCCCTAAGGGCTGTCTTTATTTCTGCTTTGTAGTTTGTGTAGGGAAGATCGAAACGCTGGTGTGGTCGCCAAGTGGTCACAGGCTCTTTGCTGCCCTCATCGGTACGCTCAATCCTCGCATTCCCTACATGTCCACGAACTGAGCAGAACCTAATCTCAACACCCAACCGTTCGAAGCTTTCGTGGCGTCAGGGATTCCTTGAAACAGGGAAAAGGAGGCGCGGATAGACGTAAAGTCCCCTAGAAATTTAGGGCGCTCTGTGATTCGTTATAAATAAAAAATTCTTCTCCAAACCGGGCACGACGCGTATTCTCCTGTACCGATCGATGGAATACAACTAGCTCTACCTTGCAGGATTAGACACGGCGCCCGATAGACCTCCACTTACTCCACACACATGAGATACCTCAGTGGAACTAATTCCCTATTTCGATTCCTAGCCATCCTTGTACATTGACACGGCTCCTGTGCAACACAAAGTGTGCTCCAAAAGTTTCGAACACAATATTCCCGTGGCTGTAGAAGCTTTCGAGGCATAGATTGGGTGAAAAATAGTCAGATGTGGTAAGCCGCTTCAGATTGGTATCTGGATCGTACCAAAGGAGAACGACAGGTTTTCTTGGTAGAACCCAGCGAGAACCTTTCCCAACTGTACCGTGTAATGTCTTCAATGCTCAAACCAATTCGAGTGACATAGGACAATACCATGCAGGACGTACTACTAATGTCCTATTAGACCCGAGAGAGCTCCACCCCCATACCCGTACGGGTATCAGTAACCTAGCAGAAACACAGATCTTAAAATTGAGAGGCGTCTCCTTCCCCCCATAGTGGTAACGATCTCTAATATGCTGAATCGCCAAACGGTATCATAGATCATTACTAGATCAAAAATCACGGTGGAGAAGTGCGTTCTAAGTGGAAACTCGTCGCATACAGCATTTTTCAGACAAGAAAATGAAATAAATATAAAAATAAGAAAGCAATAATAAGTTAATTTTAATAAACCTGGTAAGCTGGGTCAAGAATTGAAGGTTATTTTAATATTGAAGAAGAATTCTGTGTAAAAGGGGACATAGGAGCGAAAATGTACAGAGGGAGAGAACATCAAAGACAACATCTTTTATGATAGGAAAACCAGCTAGAACACACCACATTAAAATTAGAATGCTTGGACTCTGTAAGAGTGTGTCCTTATTGTGAAAAAAGCGAAGAGAGGGGTATGATTTGCTCCCTCCCTCTACACTGAGCCCCTAGTTTTCAACTTAGGCTAAACCCTCCTCTTCTATTTACCGACGACGTTTCGATCACAATACAGTCACCTTTTCAAGACTATGATGATACAAGATAAACGAAAAAATATTAGTTAATTTTCGCAGAGCACAACGCTAAGAGTACAACTCTAACTTTAATAGGTAGAGTTGTGTTTGAATGGAAAACTTAGATTAAATAAAACTTGGAAATGAGGCATAATTTCACAGTAAATAGACTGGAAGATTTTAAATAATTAAATTATTATTAGGAATCTGATATTAGGAATCCAATAAGCAGATAAATCTCTTTATAAGAATCTTAAACGGAGAAATAAATCGAATTACCAAACTTACTTTACAGTACAAGTACATAAAGCTTGCCAAAGCACAACAGCTTACAAAATGCTCCAAGATGACCAGGCAAACATTAGACTGTACCTTTCACCACACATTCAGATAATTCATGTTAGTTGAGGGGAGAGGGAGAAATGAGTAAAGGAGTTGGTTATGCCTGTATACACTACTACTCGGACAAATTATAACTTGCAATATAGTGGTGGGCACTCGTGCCAGGTTAGACAGCGATGTGGAAGAAATGACACTGCTGGAAATGCTTAGATCTCAGAAAGTTAATATTAAGAGAACCTGAAAATTAAGACAAACAATGTCTTAAACCTTAAAGAAAGAGAACCTGTAATGGATGTCGTCCAAATAGTAAAAATATCTAAGGTAAATGTATTTTATGCAACGCAATTGAATTAATATTTACTTAAATGCCACGGTATGGTTCTTAACTCGATGAGTTAACAATAAATTTTCATATTGATCGCCAAACTACGCCATCTTTTTGAAAACCGAACATATTATTAAGGCTACGATATAAATAATGGCACCAGCCCGGTCTTCATAATCTAGATTAAGAGTCATAAAGGTGTGAATGAAGTGTTATATCTTACCATCTCTTAATAACTGCTTCCACAGACGGCGATCTTTCCCTGACGGAAAGATCGAATGTCAGGGAGAATAAATTATCTTGGCTATTCACTTACTTTTTTCATGAATCAGATGTATTTGCTGCAAGGTCGCTAAAGTTGCTCGGGTTTATGAATAATTGAGATTAAACTTTTTCAAATGTTAACGGTGTTCCCTAATACAGAAGTGAAAATTGCAGTATAATGATATTATGACTATTCAGAGGAAGAGGAACAAATAGAAGTACAAAATATCAATGGCTCTAGAGTCAACTACTAATGCTAGCCATGGAGAAGAAAGAAACAAATATATTAAATACAGAAAGATTCTTGTTCGTTTAGATAGATGCACATCATTTTTGATGAGGATGTAACAGTGCATTCTTTTTTATAAATTTAAATGAAATATTCATGTCCACCATCATAGTTTTCATCAATTTTTATTTATTTATTATATATTCAAACCTTTCTACAAAGCAATTTGTTTACAATTATCTAAATATAGTACTAAGGATTTATGACAATTGCGCACAACTATTTATATATTAAATGAAAGGTATATAATCATTCTATTCTTCTCACAGATCAAACTTCTGAGGAAATCTTTTAACTCTTTGCACGTCATCTTTATTTGATCAGCGACACGCTTATTGACGAATTCTGAATCTCAATCCAACTCAACGGTTTTTTTCCTCTCTTTATGAATCCAAGCCTGAAAAACTATATCTAAATGCGCCAAGATGCGTCCAAGCTCACCCAAATTACTTATAAGTTTAATAAATATTTATCTATTCTATTCTTAAACATATTTCCCACAATGCTTTCAAGGACATTCATAGCCAATTATTCCAAGTTTGTGATATTTTATAAAAGAATGAGTCTTGTGCAACAGCTCAGTTAAATCTCATCTTTTCTGGCTTAAAACAGATATTTTTTCCCTCATCGTGACGAAATGGTTAAGTGATATCTCAAAACTGTGGGGAGACTATGGGTGATCATATTCAGGGAGTGAGGTAGCTCGAGACGATCTGGTTGATTAATGTGATAGGTTCGAACCTGAATAGAGTGTCATATGAATAAAATTTATTAAAACCACCTACAGTAATCTGGTCTCCTGATCACATTTATATACAAAAATGTAAGGCCAGAGATTAATTATGGCATTTTTGCGTATCACTGGGGGACATGTTTCCTAATTCCCAATAACCGAGGCTGCAATTGGGTGCCAGTTTAGCATCGAAAGGTCTGGGGTCATATGTCTATTTTCACCACTTCCTTGACTCATCTTGTCACCCCTTCGAACTTCCGTTGTCACCGTGCCCCTTGGTACTCTATGGAACTCCTCCGTGCTAGGCAGTCCATGCGTGCCCATGAAAGAGTCCTTAGAAAGTCTCGCACCCGTGGGCAAGACACAACCCCTCTCTCGCTGGCGTTCCGACTTGCGACAGCTTCCTACGTGGCAAAATTAAAATCTGCTCGTGAAGCCTACTCACGTAATCTGCTTACTGATAGTAGGAATGATTCCCGTACCGTCTTCCGCCTGCTCTCCCGTCCTACTTCCCGAGCCAAGGTCTCCCCACCTATTAGCCCTGCTACTCTCTCGAATTTCTTCGCAGATAATGTCAATAACCTCCATGCCTCCCTCCCTCATCCTTCTCTCCCGGCTCCTGCCATTCTCCCTGACCTCCCGCCTCAGCCGCTTATCGTTTTCACTGCTGTGACCGCGTTGGAACTTACAACCCTGCTCTCGCGTTCTAAAAAATCGGGCTCCCCAAAGGACATTTTTCCGCCTAATGTGTTATGTAAAATTCTGCCTGCTATCCTCCCAACGCTTCTTCACCTGTTCAACACTTCGCTTGCAACTGGTCTTGTTCCCTTTTCCTTTACACGTGCCCATACCGTCCGATTCTTACAAAGCTTCAACTGAACCCCACTGACCCTTCCAATTATCTCCCGATTTCGCAACATCCTTTCCTCTCTAAGATCCTGGAGAGAGTGGTTGCTTCACGCATCAACAGTCACATGGTGGCCTGTAACATTGATGAAACCTAGCAATCTGGTTTCAATCTGTCCGATTGCTTACAAAGAGCCGCGGACAGGGGTTGTGCCTCCATCCTCGTTCTAATCGACCTATCCTCTGCCTTCGATACTATTGACTATACCGACTTACTTGATCGTCTCCACTCTTTCCTTACCATATCAGGCACCGTGCTTGACTGGTTCCGCTCTTACCTCTCGTTTCGTACTTAATCCGTTGTGATTGATGACGTTTCATCCGACTCTACCCCCATTCGCTTTGAAGTGCCACAAGGCTCTCTCCTTGGTCCTCTACTATTTCGTATCTACCTTCTCCCTCTTAGTTACCTTTTCCGTAATCTTGGTCTATCCTTCCACCAATATGCTGATGACACTCAAATTTTCGTTTCCTCATCCCCCACGTCTCTTGCCAACTCTATCACTGACCTCCTGGCTCCCTACTCCTCCATTTTGATTGGCTCTCTACCAACTTAATCAGGCTTAAACGCTTCAAAACTGAGGTCCTCCTCGTCCGCACCCCTGCTCTTGTCCAAAAATCTAAATCTCTCTTTCCCTCACTTACTCTGGGCGGTAATACTATCATTTTCTCTGACTGCGTTAGGAATCTGGGTGTTGTTTTTGATGAGCATCTCTCCTTTAAGCCTCATATCCACAATGTCAGCAAATCCTCTCTATGTTCCCTTTGTAACTTCTCTCGCATTCACGCTCACTTTGATTGCCGAAGTCTTGAGACTGCAGTTCATGCCTTCATCACCTCACGCCTTAACTACTGTAACTCTCTGCTTGTGAATCTGCCATCCTCCTCTCTCCACCCCCTTCAACTTGTACAGAACTATGCCGCCTGGCTTCTCCTCCGTCGCCTTCGCTTTTCTCCCTCGAAACCCTTGCCGCATGAACTGCACGGGCTCCCTGTCAGATCCCGTACTCACTTCAAGATACTTCTCTTCACATTTAAGGCCCTAAACAACAAGGCCCCGTCTTACCTCTCTTCTGCCCTCTCGTCGCCACGCCATGTCCCTCAGGCCCTTCGGTCAGCACATGCACCTCTTTTAAATATTCCTCGTTCATCCCTCTACTCAATGGGGAACTGCTTATTCTCAATCTGCGCCCCTAAGTTGCGGAATGCTCTTCCTGCTGAAATCAGGTCTTCTCCCTCTCTTACCACATTTAAGCGTCTCCTGAAAACGCATCTTTTCAGTATTGCCCTCTCCCCCCTCTTGAATTTCCATTCTCATATCAGCACAACGTGCGCTCTGGGAAGGCCTCAGGCCTTGAAGAGCGCATTAAAAAAGACATTATTATTATTATTATTATTATCTATATTTACAAACCACTCGTATCTGCAAGAAAAGCCCTGTTTAAATTTCGTCTCAAAATTAATTTACATAAAATAAATAACAATTATTTCCTTACTTAGTACATATGCTTTACTTTTATTTATGTCCATAATCAAATATTGATTTAATGAGTGTGATTTCCTAAATATTTACCAATTAACGTATCTCTGAGTAGATCACTATCTTAGGTTAATCCCGCACCCCTCACACAAGATTAATATAGATATCGTAAGTTAACCCTACACGCCTTACATTATATAAGCATAGTGCAAATTACTGAGAGTAGGTTGGCCAATTGTCGACTTTCTTAGAGTACCAGGATAACAGAAAAACAGGTACAAAATTAGTTTACTGATATGCAAATCAATATTATTTTACAAGTAGTCGTAGAATTAGTTATACACATACAAAGGGCGTCAGCAGCTAAGTGGTAAAGGCGGGACGTGGTGAGGAAGGTCACTGTACAAACAAACGGACAATATTGCCAAGGGACGCTCAAACGACCTTGAGTGTAAATTACCCGATGAGCCTTACCCTAGGGAGGGGGCAGACAGAAGGCACTTGCATGGGAGAGTTGCGCATTGCTGTTACCTCGATGCTTTGGCTCGAGGGAGCAATCCTTGCTTTGGGGCAAATTTCAAACAATTATCTCTTGATAATGGCTATTACTGGGATGAACTTAAATCTTGCTCTCTAGTCAAACGAATCAAGATTGAGTGCGTTGCGTTCGAGGAGCGAGGAAAAGCGGGCAGAGGTATACTCACGTGAATAAACGAAAATAACGGGAGCTTGAGGACTTATGCGAGAATTGTTGAGAGTCTAACGGGACGCGATTACCGGGTACTGATGGGAGAGGACAAATGATACTGAACTGCCAGGGAAGACCGCAGATCCTTGTTGGATACTGCCTTCCATCTCTGGTGCCAGAGGATTTATTGCGGTCGAATGGGGTTTTCCCCCTTCCGTCCAAGAGTGCTAGGTTCAGACGAAACGGCAGAACAGAATTCACTGGGTCTTTTAGCTCGAGGGCGAAAAGGTTCTTAAACCGGTGAGGCGAACTTTGTAAGACTTCAGATGGTACCTTCCTGGCTCTCACACTTGTCACAGGTTTCTGTTATTGTGGCGTCTCACGGCGTCTCATAATTTTTCAACTCCGTTAGCGCAGACGAAAAAGGTCACCCAGGTATCTGTTGTCTCTCTCTCTATAGAAGGGCAAGGCTGCATGAATCTTCCCCTCTCTCACTCTCTGTGATCTCTGACAATCAATGTTTGTTATTGCTTCTCGATTACTGATCGATACTTTATTCTCATAAGTTACAATCAAAACGAAATGGGTAAATACGAACGCTCAGGAGCAGTTGGTTAATTAAACTATTAGTATTATTAATACGTTCAAGTTAAAAATCGTCTTTGTTGCATCAAATCAAGGAGGCTTGATGTCAAGGCTGAACCGTATCGAAGAGTGATGAGATTCGTGTGAATAAAAATTATCTGATCTTTTCGTGCGCGTCAGTTTAAGTAAGGCTAGACCAACCGGAAGGTTTCTTAAAACAGAATTGTGGATATAATTCATCATCCATATCCTATCTTCATATTGATTTCTCAGATTTACGGAAATTATTTTCTTGTACGATATTATGTAAATGCAGAAGTCGTTGTAGAAAATCTTGACGAGCAATTGGTTTCGAAATATCTAAGAAAGGAATAGGAAATTTAGAGGCATGTTGTAATGGTCCCAGAAGTAGATGACGTTGGATATATGTTGCGATTTTTCACTGAGGAGACCAGGGTTGACTTGGTGGGCCTAAGATGACGGTTGGGCAGATAGTTGAATCTATTTCGGAGATGAGCGTCACCAAGTTTAACGACGTCTGAATTGGGCACAAACTTGTTGGCCCAGTAAGGGGTCGTGATGGGGTTAAATTGACAGCAGCCGTCAACTGCAATCTCTTGAAGGAGAAGGTGAATCCATGAGTAGATGATATACAATTGTCCCTTCTACGTACTCTAGTTTTCATACATGACCACGCTCCACTCCACTTTGTCATGGCCATCCATGCGTTCCTAGGCTCTTATTTAAAATAAAAATGTATAAATATACTACTGTTTTGTATCTTTTCATAGTTTGCCAGAAGATAATCCTTGAAAGGTTTAAAGACGTCTTGGCTAATAAGAAATGGCACTTAGCAGCATTATTGCTGAATTTCTCAATTTCAGAAAAGAAAGTCTTTGAAGAACAAAGCAGCTATCGCTGTCGACTTTAAAAAATCATGCATACAACATGGTCTCATAGAACGTTATATATACTGGAATTTTCAAAAGTTTTGTTACACTCGGTTTTTTTAACGTTAAACGACGTGTCATTAAAATGTATTTTCCATTGTGTGCTGGTGTGTCGAAATGTAAGTGAAAAGAATCGAAATTCTTCCCCGCTGCGCGCGGGCCACACTAAGTACGACATGGCAAAGCTTCTCAACGTCTTCCGGATGATCGTTCAGAGAGTTGCGTTGAAGATCAATAACGGTGAAGAATTCAAAATCAACCTTTTTCAGGCAGACCTCAAGTTATCAACCGTTAATCTGTTAGAAAGGCATTCAAATGTTCTCCGAAGCTCCAAACGACGGTGCTCGCGAATAAGAAGGTTATTTCATTGGCCAAAGTGTCTAGAGCTGATTAGGAGTAGGGCGAGAAGATCTTGAGGTGCGAGGAAATGCGTTTGTTCACCAGGCGTATGTGAGACCAACGTCGGGAGCATTGTCGTCTCCTTCTCAACGACTTGTAGATTCATGGCAATCAAATTCTCATTATTATTGGATAAAAGAAAAAACCTTCACACTCGATGTAGTCATCAAGAAGCAGAAAAACCACCTCTGAATTTTTTGCCAGTAGGTGGGCGAGTTTCACTACGTGGACCCGGCCGCTATGATGATGCTTACCGCCGTGCCTTCGAATAGGGAGAAGATACCGTTGCTGTGGTTCTTGGCAAGTAACAGGCTCGCGGCGATCGGTTACTTGGAGATTTTGGCCACGAAAGTCCTGCCGTGGCTAAGAAAGATCATGAAGAAGGCAGACTTCTACTTCCTGCATGAAGGTTTCCCGATATACAGTGACAAAACTGTGCAAGAGTGGTTGGGATCGAACATTAACCTCTGGTCGAATTAATTTTAGCCACCGCAGTCACCCGACCTTAATCCCCTCCACTACAGCTTGTGGGCACATGTCGACAGCAAAAAGTTCAAACTCCACCACAGCAACCTCGATTAGGTCAATACCTACCGTCAACTACGAGTGGGCAAACATGAGAAAGAATTCGTCTTCAACGTGCGCACGGCCTTCACATCCCACCTGGAGTTTAGTGTTAATTATTTTCTTTTCGAGTCTTTTGATTTATCTCTTATATTTAGATTTTGATCCATGTATTAGTTTGCTAAAAATTGCGGAGAATAGTAGTAACGAACGATGGTTATGAAACTAGTTGATTTAGCAAAATAAAATATTTATTTATTTATTGCTCTGACGCGATCGATACACCCCTGTATCATTTTCAAAGTTTGGTATTAGTAATTTCAGATACGATTTAAGGTAAGATTTATTAGGTAATGAAAATACAAAGACTATATTTTACGTAATTAACTACAAATACATAATTATTATCAAGATTTAAATTTTACGCAACTTGATCATTTTGCGCTAATTAGTTTAAAATTTTATCTCTTTTATTTTTAAGCGTTTTATATAAATGAACTTTTTAAAACTTCATCACTTTTTCTAGTTTTATACATTTTATGATGATTGACTTAATATTAATGACTTTATTATTTTAACACTTTATATCGTTCTAATTTACTTCATTTTATAATATTCATTTTTATTATCTAAAACTGTTTTAATTTTACCACTTTATAATTTTACATTTTGCACTTTATAATGTTTTAAGTATTTCATTTTTATTTGATTTCCGATGTTTTCTGTCCAGTTCTTATTTGTTTGAAGGTCTGCTACATGTTGACCGTGTGGGCGCAAGAGGCAGGAGTGTATAATGCGCCCTTCAAAACCAGAGCATTAACTTCTTTTGTGGAGTATGGACCCTCAAAGGTCCAATTGAATCTCCTTGAATTGATTGCTTGGAGATCTTTCTTGAGCTTTCTTTCGGTAGCTTGCTCAAGGACGAGTTGAACACCCTAAGATCGACATTTGCTCCTTCGAATAGATAGCCCTTGTTCAGGATTTCTTTCTTCAAAGTGACAGGAACTTATTCGTACCTATTTATTTTTTTCTAGGCTATCTTTTGCCATATATATTTTGCGCGTTGATGCAAGGTAATATTTATTGGTTCAATATCGGTAATTTCATGAATTAGTATCGATGGAATCCTGAAGGATAACATTATTTATATATCTTGTTGCTTTATTTTGAACCGATTGAGCTTTGCTCATCAGTGTCTTCATTAAAACACGCAGTAGAATAGTTGGGTATAGCAATAGTGGTCTCACTAGAAGCATATATAGTTTCTTTTTATTCTGTGGTGAAAATAGCCTGAAACGGAACAGCGGCCCTAACGCCCTCCCTCTTGGCCAAACTAATTTTTCTCTGTAGTTCGCAGCATATCCGTTTAAAGTTAGTTTAAGACCAAGTACTCAGCCATCTCGGGAGTATGCATAGTCTTCGTCTTGCACTAGAACTTTTGCAATTTCCGTCGTCCCATTGGATTCATTTTAAATTTGTTGATATTTGTTTTGATCTTGTTTTATTTCTCGTATCTGGTGAAATTCAATTTTCTCCTCTCATTTTGATGGCCTCATATCTAGGATTGCGATTGTTACTGGTAACAATTTATGTTATGTCCTCTGCTATTTGTAGGACTAAGGCATCACCCTTGTGGAAGCCCTGTCTCCAGATCGAAGGTCTCCCCTTCAATATCTTTTATTTTTACGACTGCCTGACGGTATTCTACGTATTCGCAGAGTATACGCACTATATTCTGATCGATCCCGAGATCTCTGATTTTCATTTTATGTGCCGGTAGCCTTGCTTTATGGAAAGGTGAGGACACATCGCGAAGTTCCAGGTCTACATTAAAGAATTTTACCTTTGCGATAGCAACTCTTTCAGTAATCAGTGCTAGTGTCGTTTTGGTGCCAAGCTTTCTCCTAAACTCATGTTATTAAATATTATACAACTCTTTGGAATTTGAGTAATTTCTTAGGCTGTGGTTTAGGAGTTTAAGAGTTTGCCTATGAAATCCAAGAGTGAAATAGGCCTATAACTGCTTAGGTCCTAATTATTTAGGCCCGTTTGAACTGGACGGGGAAATAACCAGCATTAAGCTGCAATAGGGCCTCGTTAATATTTAGGAAAGCGTTCATTAGGTGCATTTTCATAATGCCCGTAATTCCTGGTACTTTTTGATCATATTTCTGGAGGGCGGCCTCATACGGTCGATTTCACGGGATTATGTGATTTTGATGCCGTTACCTTTGATGGTGATTCTATTCTTAGGTGGAGTGCCTTTCTGCGTTTATAATTGGCTCCAAAATTTATTGATATCTATTTCTGTATCGACTTCAGCTGTAATATTGTCCTATTTACGCCTAGTTTCTCTACAATCAGTTGCTTAATTTCGTTTCTTATTTCTCTTAATTCCCTGTAGCTATGTGCTGTGTATCTGTACTTATTTATTTCGTAGATGAGAGCCTCCAGTTGATGCATTTTGTCTAGTATATTATCGCTTCAACTTTGAACTGGAAGTACTTAGTATTCTGTCCAGAGAACAGTTATGCAGTCGTCTTCTAGGATCTTTGTTACTAAGTGATTAAGCTGATCGTCGATGTTCTCAAGCATAGCACCTTCCATCTCGCCTCCCTATGTGTTCTGAAGATATTCCTTATATGCTGCCCAGTTTGCTTTGGCTAAGCATAAGCGTCTGGGAATTTTTACTGGGATTGAAGACGTTGAAATGTTCCTTATCTTGCTTATGTGATCAGATGAGATATATGAGCCTGAAATCTTCACCTGATTAAGGGCTAAGTTGTGATTCGTCAGTACAATGTTAGATATAGTTGAGGACCTTCTGGTGTGATAGGTGGTAAAATCGATGCCTTCTCTTTGTACAATGTCCCTACCGATTAGAAGACTTAGCAATATCCTATCACCGTTGTACGCTGTACGTTGTATGCTTATTAATATGGTTGAAGGCGTATAAACTTGGCAATTGGTAAGTATGGGCGCCTTGGTGGCTTGTATCTAACTGCCACCACAATGTCATCGTATGTCATGCTAATCTTGATAGCTAAGTAAGATTCATCTAGGTCTTGTATTTCCTTGAATCCAATTCCTTCTATGAACGCGATGGCAACTCCGTCATACCTTTTCATCGAGTTGTTTGCCATTAGAACTACATAATTGTTGATTTTTATCAATTATCTATTTCCGTTTGGGGATATTGATCTTATTATCTCTCGTATATACCCTTATTAGTACTTCATCCGTTGAAGTTGAGGGAGAAGATTTAGAGGTTTTTAATATAACTGACGTAAATATCTATGATCAGTGAATTTTTGCATGATAAATGTTTGAAAATTTAGAAATACCAGAAAATGGCTTTGCCACTCCCCCTACGGGATTAGCTTGAGCTTCGCTACTAAGATTGGAATCTAAAAATAGCAGCCGTGGTTAAATTTTTCTAAATTTTCTGAACTTCGCCAATTATAATAAATTTAAAAAGGAACTCTAAACCATTTCCCCCCTTTCAAAAAATCACTTTGCCAAAATATAGTTTTGGATAAAACAAAAAAGCAGCCTTACTTAAATTTTAATACATTTTCTGAACTTCACCAATTGTAATTCATTTTCTTTTAAAACATTAGAAAGCATTGGATAATCATATTTATATCTCTGATCTAAACTATTTGTTTTTTCAAACTCTAAAGAAATTCTTAGAAATTACTTTGATAAAAATTCAAAATATACTAAACTCATAATCAAACTAAGATGAAATTATTATTCAAATACTCCCAAAAAATCCCGTTCTTAAATTATAGAGTAAGTAATGATGATGATGATTACATTAATGCAATGTATTATGTAAAGCGTCACCATAAATTATAGAATTCTTGTCTTTGTTAATCATGTCTGGAGCTGCAACCAATCTATTTATTCATTGATTCGAATTATTTCTTTATCGTATTAAATTATTTCCATTTTGCTACCTCTTTTCAACGGAAAAGAATTAGAGGGAAAATTGTGAACAAGTTCTATGACTTGAATTGCGGATCAGATTCGCCATCGCACGCATTTGTTCGCTGGCGAATATAAAAGGCAATTACACACATTCCTATAATTAAGGACAAACTGTTATGCAAGAGAAGGCCCGCAGTCGCTATTCCCTTGAAATACCCTTTCGAAATAAACGGTTAATTACAGTTTGAAACAACCATCACTAAACAACCGCCCTCATCTTCTATCATCCCCACCCAACCCCCTCTTGTTCCTCTTTCTCTATTATACATTTAGGTTCACTCTTCAATTTTTCAATGAACGGGTGTAGTATCGTTTGTTTGTTTTTCTCTTTATTTCCTTTATTTGGTCTCGCTTTCCTCGGGTACATTTCGATAGTAAAAGAAATTTTATTCCGATGATAAATAAAATGGATCTTAAGTGTCCTTGAAAGGTCGAGGCTGACAGCCAGAAAGACGAACGAAACGAGTTTGCTTCGCAAAAGTCAAATAAATTGAGGACAACTTCAGGCAAGCCTCGTTTCCCTCTTTCGCTCGCTATTTTTACACAAACACACGGAATTATATCAGGCCAGTTGTAAACTCCCTGCCGCTTTCTAAGTAAATTATAAAAGCTAATTAAATTTAATCGATTATATAGTTACCATTTTGTTCAACAACCTCTATCCATTTGGTAGGGTTTAAAAAAATAATAGAACGTTTTCCTAGTAATGGATGAATGTAAAGTAGTTAGATAACCATAACTCTGTTCAACTAGTTCAAACATGTTCGATACGGTGAAAAATAACCTTTTTCCTGTAATAGGATAGTCAAGTCCTAGTTGATTGCTTAACTAGGCTATCAACTCTTCATTTGCTCCTCATTCGGGAAATAGCCAGGTTAGATCAATTCTTTCGCATAGCAATCATTATTTGTTTCAAAATATTTTTTTTAACTAATAAAATGGGGAAACATTGTAGTCAAAGGAAATGATATAATTGATATATATATATTTTTTTTAAGTATTCGAAGTGAAACGAATCTTTCAGATGTTTGTTGTTTACTGATCAATTTAAAGATTACAAGAACTGAAATGTAAAATTTATCAAATTGGCTACTCTAAAGGTAAAGAAATTTTTCAAACACAAAGAAATTACGGAACTAAATATGGAAAAGATCATCTAAGACCTCAGACGACTCAGAACTGTCATCAACAATTTATGGAAACAGGAACGGTGCCACATAAACAGAGGAGGACTGAATGGCCTAGGACATTGAGCGTCTCTGTCAGTTATTTCTTCTTAGTCCATTTTCAGTCATTCCTAAAAGATTAGAGACTGATTTATGTTTATTTTTTCATTCGTTTTTTAATATTCACGTGATAAGATTAATTATTGCAATATTTAAATTATTGAAGCTTTATTAAAAAGTCAGCAGTTCAAATATCATAAGAAAAACAGTGCATTCCTTCGCTTTTTAAGAAATCCCGTTCTAGTCCTAGTCCTGTACTAAATGAGTTTCAGTCCCTCGAGCTTATCTATTCGATCAAAAGTGTACAATGATGAAAAATATGGATTAAATTAATGATGTTATGAAACCTAATCTATTTCGTAATATTCTTTTGTAAAACAATAGTTTTTTGAGTTTTATAAATGTTTCTTTCCATTCAAAAGCATTGCAACCATCGTTGCTCTGCACCTAAGTGACTTAAAATGCACGGAAGATAGCTAATAGCCAATAACTTTAAAATAGACGGGTTACCCTCCTTTAAAAAGTATTTTGGGAGGGCCAAGAGCTTCACATGAACGCCGAGATCACCTCCAGTTAAGGCCCCAGCTTAATATTGGGGTTGCCTCCACTTTTATAGCAAATATAAAGAATGGGCGGATAAAGACTTGGGCAAACTGATATCCTCTGAGAAAGCTCCCCTCCCTATACTATATATTCTCTGCTAGGCTAGGCTAGATTAGTCTACGCTAAGTTATATTATGCAAGGCTACGCTATACTATGTAAGGCTAGGTAGGATATACTATGCTAGCTACGCTAGAGTATGGTATGTTAATTTCTACTAGTATAGGGAATCATAGTCAAGAATTGCTTATACTAAGCTAGGCTAGGCTATGCTATGCTATGACATAGTCTACTCTGTTATAGGATGCTATACTATACTATGCTATGATATATATGCTAGGCTAGGCAGGATTTACTATGTTAGGTGAGGTAATATTAAGGTAGGCTATCCCAAGGTAAGCAAGGTTTTGCCAGGCTATTAGTTGAGACTATACTAGGCTATGCTATATAATGTTATATTCTTTTAGACAATACTAGGCTATACTAAGATATGTTATGCTAGGCTATACTATGCTAGGAGATACTATACTAGATATACTATACTATATTATACTTTCCTATATTTGGTTTTACTATGTTATGCTATACTATACTCTGTTATGCTATAATATTTCTATTACATGCTATACTATGCTATAATATGATAAACGCCACTATGCAATAATTGTATATGTTACACTATGCTATAACGTGCTATGCTATAATTTTATAGACTATGCAATTAGGCTGTGACCATTTTTTCGCCTATTCAATTCCATGAATAAGGTGTGACAAAAAGTTAAGACCCGCCATTTTAATTAAAAAATTATATATTGCCAAAGTCCTCCCAAGTTTAGCCCAGAAATTATGTTCTCTTGGCAATAACATCATAACTATTCCAACCATTTTAACGAAAATTAAACCAAATATGTTGTTTTACATTCTCTCTCGAATGATATATTTGCTAATGTCCTCCTATGGATAGCCAGGATAATATTTTGGGAACAACATCATAACTATTTGGCTACTTCTAACGAAATCTAAAACCCAAATATTGTTTTACATTCCTTTTAAAATAATATAAGTGCCAAAGTTCTGCTAAGGTTAGCCAGGGAATTTCTTTTGGAAATAACATCATAACTATTTGGCTGATTGTAACGAAATTTGAAACCCTTAAGTTGTTTACATTCTCTTTTGAATGATATAATTGCCAAGAACCTCCCAAAATTACTCCGAGACTTATTTAAAGTTTTCAAAGTATTAAGAACATAAATCAGAAGAAGAGAGGAGACGCGTTTTTGGTCAGCAGACCTTGTTTCCCAATGACTTACCTTTTTCAACAGTTTCAAATGTGGGGAGATTTCTTCCGTTAAGTTTATCAGAAGTCCCTAAAAATTGGATTTTCAACAGATTGCCCTGTCATTTTGTAAATCATTAAGCTTAACAACACCTTTATAAACGGACACTATATTTTTTTAATCAGTCACCTATCAGTGATTGCTTTAATATTGTAAACTGGAATATATTCTGAGAAATATAATGCGGTTGCGCAAGCTGAATAAATTCTTTTATTACAACGAAATTTGTACCATATGTTCCTAACATTCTAAACTATTGTTTACAAACTACTCGCTAATTTCTCAAATAAAATTCAATTTTTGGCAATTTTTGCACTTTCATTTAAATATTAGGCATATTTTTTACTTTATTTGCTCCTTCTTACGCCAGCTGAAGATATAATTATTCAATTCAAAGCAATTGCCTACATAAAATACAAACATAAATCATTATTATCAGTACCACCCGCTAGTAATTTTCTCGCATAGAAATATTTGTGGTGTTACCTATATTTTGGCTATTTTTAATCCAATTTTTTTATTTTCAAGCTAGATGCGCAGGCAAAGAGTTAGGGCGTACAGCAAAACGGTCTTAACACAAAGTTCTCTCCCTAATTGGCACCTTTTCCGTCCTACCCATCAAAGAGATTCGAAAAAAGTGGGAAATCACCCACTCTAATATATAACCCATAAGAAATAACAAAGGATCATACACTACCCAATTTCTTCTATATTTAAAAAAAAAAGAATCCAACATAGATTAAGAAAGAGAGACATAGACAGATAGCAATAGGAATAAAGGAATATAACCTTTATCCATTATAGAAAATAAAATTATAAGGGGTGGTTTGAAACTATGCGATCATAGCGGTTTTGACCACCACCCTAACCAATAGGCTACCATTAACAACTAACTCAACCTTCCCAAATGTGAGTGATGCAAGTCAGCTTATAAGTAGACTAGTGTAGCTAAGTCACTATATGTGGAAGAGGAATTGATAATTATTTATTTTCACATTAATATTAAAGCACAAGGTACATTTCTTTCATGTTTTAGACAAAATTGATTAAAGAAATTCAAAGCATTAATTTAATGCCAAAAAATGAGAGTAGAAATTAGAGTATCGCAATACTCGAGTCAGATGAGGATTGAGAGAAATTCACTCTCAATGCGACTGCCTCTGCGAGCAAGAGGACAAGTTCACATTTGAATAATAATTTGTTCCATCTTTGCTTTTATTATCTAATTTATTCATTTTCTTCTTGCTTGGATCTTCCATTTGAATTTTAAATAATGGATATATATATATATATATATATATATATATATATATATATATATATATATATATATATATTTATATATATATATATATTTATATATATATATATATATATATATATATATATATATATATATATATATATATGGTGCAAAGGGTCTTTGTGCAGGTTATAGATATGTTAATAAAAAAACTATAAATTTCAGCAAAAAATAAATATAATTGAATGAACTTTGTGCAATTAGTCTCAATCATTATTTTTAATCAAATTATTCCCGTATTGAATGTTTCAATACCGGTCCGAAACCGCTGATATGCTGGCACTATATGATACCTATTCACTTAGGACATCATCTGAACAATGGTGGCCTTCAGTGAAGCTATGAGGATGTGGGGTAGTCTGCCTTTCATCGGCGCTTCCCAGATGGGAATCCATAAGATTGTCTCACATCCATTATTTGGTTACTACGAGTTTGTGGAATGGTGCTGAGAGATGCTGAATTATGTATTGCCTTACAATACGTACTTCATCTATCCAGGACTTAATAATAGTTTCCAGAACCTCAATGTGCCGAGCGGCATTAATTCCCACGACCCTGTGAAAAAGGTGGAGTTGCAGGACATGACCTTATCTACTCGCTACTCCTAAAACCATCACAGTCAATGGAAATTTGGTGTGCATCACTCTGTGTACTTCAGAAGGATCTGCACAAAACCAGCTGTCATTTCTTCTGTTAGACCTTTTTTCGTCAGGGAAAAACCAAACATGTTAAATACCTATGCTCTGCATCTATTTTCATTCCTTGAGTTTATCATGTAATCTTAAAAGTGATTATATAAAATAAATGATCATTTAATTAGTTTGAGGTGTAATTAATTAAAAACGAAATGAACTCAAATACCCCTCGCAATATATACAGTGGTGTGAAATAAGTATTCGTACATTTTTAAAAATCAATTTTAATATACTTGCAACCCATCAAACCTTCGTGAATTTTAAGCAATAGATGTATATTAATGTAAAGTTAAAGATCTGTGCACAAAAAGGCAGGAAACAGAATTACTATTCATTAAAATTGAAATTAATGAAAACAAGGGTGATAAAGTATTGAAACAAATAGATATATCGCTATTAATACTTAGTTGCTTATCCTTTTTGGTTTTCATCGCCATCAATCGTTTCCTGGTTTTCTTTACTGGTGCTTTGCAAAATTCATTTGGGTATCTCGGCTGATTTTTAATTAAAAATTACCTTCCATTCTTGAAAGTTCTTGGGAGCCCTCAAGTGAAACTTGATCTTCAATGTTCACCACAAGTTCTCTACATATTGGGTTCAAATTTGGTGACTGACAAGGTCACTTAAAAATATTTACATTGTCTTTACGGAATCATTCCCAATTAGTTTTGGCGGAATCCTTTGGAGTATTATCTTGTTTAAAGGTCCATCCCTCTACAAATCCAAGCTTTCTACAGAAACAAATTTAAGTTTTTCTAGAATGTGATTGTAGAATGCCGAAGTCATCGTCCGATCTAAGAGGTGGAGATTTCCGGTACCCTAAGAGGAGAAACACCCCCACCCAGTAAAATGCTAAAGAAAATTATTATTAAGTTACCATTAAAGCTTAAGAAGGAAAATGGGAGATATAGTACCATAAAAATAAGGCCTCCTGAGTGAATATTGGCGATAAAACCTCGACAGAAATGATCCTTTCTCCTTCGAAAGAGAGGCTCTAGGTTTTCTGTTTAAGCTAAGTGGCATCGAAGCCATTTTATAATATTATATCAAATTTTAAATGTTTCCGATTAATTTTCCATTCATTGTTTGAACACAACAAAAAAAAAACATCTACTCGGATGGCCTCAAAATAATATTGGAACGTTTCTAAGTCTTTACCGATAACTATTTTACTAAAAAACTTATTTCAACTTAGAATGTCCTTCTGCGAAGCGTAGTTAAGAGAATATCAGTGAATATCCTCTAAAAAATACTTTAGACAATAATTTCTTCTGATGTTTTTTTATTATTGGCTAGAATGGACGGTGCTTGGACATGTAAGTTTCTATTCTCAAGGCGTAAAAGAATGGGCACACACATGTACGTGTATTTTCTTCATTAAAATGGTGTGCGGAAGTGACACGTTTTCCTTGGCGCGAAAGTTCATTCTTATCACTGGGCGATACAGAGGCGAAGATGTCTGATCGACTTTACCGATACGATTTCGCCTTCTTCCGCGGTGAGAAAAATTCCCCATTAAGAAAGGTGCAATTTGACTCCCTTTGAAATATGGAGATAATCGAAGTAATGAACTGTGTAAAAGAGATGAATATAATCAATGTAGGCAAAACCTGTCCTTTTATTTTGAATCATTCGAATTAACCGAGGCTTAGAATATTCCTTCTCGTACAAATTGAGAGATTTTTAACTCATTTTAACTTCAGGTGGAATTTTGCTTCTTGCGTTTAATACGTTGGAGGATATTTCAAATTCCAATTATTTTCAATCGTAAAATTGGGCGAGGAATAAGACTGGATTCACTTTTATTTGTAGATTTATTTCGCTAATATTTGTAAATTGTCTTCTATATCGTGTGATTTGTGCAATCGAAGAGTTGTAGTTGAATTTCCGTTCCTGAGTAAAGATAATTTCAGAGAGAAATTAAATGAGGTGACGTTATACAGGGTGTCCCTAAAGTCTGGAGATCTGAAATATCACAATGGTATCCCCTCGTTTAACAGACTTTACCCCCTTTGACTTTTTTTTATGGGGTCTGTTAAAAGAGAAGATGTATTGAATTAATATTAAAGATACGAGACACCCGAGGGAAGAGCACACCATAAATGAATGTGCTCAAGTTGACGCAAATGCGGAGATTTAGCCTCGAGTTCATCGGGTGAATCTCGCAAAGCAAATATAACTTTGCTTCACAAATGGTTGAAATAACATTGATGATGCTATTTATTAAACTTTCAATGAAATAAAACATGCATTTTGCCTATGTTCAGAATTTAGGGACATTATAATGGAAAGGAGTAAAAAGAGTTTAGTGTAAGTTAACAATGGTCGAATATATTTTACTTTTTTATTTATTTATTTAAATGCATTATTGATTTGAAACATGTTGTACTCTCAAATCCATTTACCCAGATTAAAATTAACGGATGGAATCTATAATGAATTAACTAACCTTAACTGAAATTCAGTAATATTGGGGGATAAATTGGTGTTTAAATTATGCGGAATTCATTCCTGAATTCTAATAAAACTGCAACCAGACCGAACAAGGAAAATGGCTTTATCTTGACCTAGTTGATTACAGATGATTTCCATTGTTTATTTGCAATTTGACAAGTTGAATTAAAAATATTACTAGTTTTCTTCAATCACGTCTATTTTTTATTTTTATATATATTATTAAAATGAAAGGAATATGAATATAATGTGAAATAAGCATATTTATTTGATCAAAGGACAGTTACTTAATTTACAAATTTTAAAAATGTGAACTGCAGCAGAATTACACCATTGAGGAGAAAATGACTTTTCTAAGGTTTTCGTTTGGGTTTCACATCTGGGAAATCTTCAACACCAGTAGTGTGAAGGCATGTTTTATCCCACCCACCGTTGTACTCGCCTTCATAGATCCAACATGTTGATGCAAACGCCTTGATCTTCACTATAATTGCCGCAGTTGTCTGGAAAAAGGTCTACATGAGAAAAATTAGCTTGCCAGACATGTGTCTACCAAAGAGTGGACTTTTTGCAGAATTTCCTACCCAATACTTTCATACTCAGGACTTGGTTGATTGCCTGGAAAGTTTGCGACAATAGACTCGGATGAAATTCAGCTGTAACTCTTATTCTCACCCTTGGATTTGTCGAATTGACGTCTCTCGTGATTTTTTTTCTTTGAGGAGCATCAAAAATTCCATCTTTCTCTTTCACATTTATGAGACGTGGAAATCTATGTCTCAGCATAATGAAAAGCTGGATTTCTTTTAGATTTCCTCGACAAAACTCTACATTGGTAAATGTTTGATGTGTAGTGGAGAAAATAGAATATATTTCTCAGTTGAAACGAAGATGGGATTAAATTATGAATTTGGCTGCGCTACAGGACTTGCTAAGCAGTGGCCATGTTAAAAAGAATGCTTTCTGCTCTGTTGTCCTAAATAAAAGAAACAAAGGGGGTGTTGGTTTAGCTACTTCGGAAACTAAGAACAATGGATACGACTTGTTGAAAAATAGATAGTTCTATAAATCTAATGGTTTCAGTGTGGAATGCCTAGCAAACATGCCGATATTAAAACAAATTCGTTCATCTTTTTATTTGCATATTTAAAAAAAATAATAATTTCAGTTTATGTCCGCAATTAAATTTCGTGTGCTATTTGTTATAAATATTTACATTTTTCAAAAAATACGCTAATGCTACTATTTCTAGGATGAAGAGAAGTTTCAGTACTGAATGTGGAGAAAGAAATCTCGAATTATCACACGAGTATTATGACGAAAAATAGATTGGCCGCCATCTTGGAATTGAAGGAATCTAGTTAGTTTATTAGTTTAATTTTGGTAAAGTCTTCGCCTCAAAAGATTCGGATACACAAGGGTTTATTTTTTATTTTTGCAAGACACTAAAAATATTTCTTTTTTAATTGAGATGTTATAATTGTGAATATTTAGATGCGACGAGTTACGTAACACGCTATAAACAAAAGAGGCCTAACGAATTTTAACAATTGCGCCTATGAATTCGAAACCAAGGATAGGTTTTTTCGAATAAGGAATATTTACGAGTTTTATTTATTAGCAGGATGGGTGGGGGCTATGGAGGACGAAGCCTCCCATTTCTAAATTAAGTTAACAATTATATATAATAATATATGATGCGATTTGCGACAGCCTAAAATCCCCTCAGAAAAAAAGCCCTTTTTTTAACTTGCGCAATAAAAACACTTAGTCTACATTAAAAGACAATTATTTTAAACACACACACACACACACACATATATATATATATATATATATATATATATATGAATTATTAGAAAATTCGTGGGCGGACATAAACCAAAACAAATTCCTATGATCTGTAAAAATAGTTAAAACTTACACAAATGTTTGTTAGAGAATGTTCCGATTAAGCGTTACATTCCCATTGAAGAAGAGGCTTAGGGTTCGAACGATTTGAAATGAGCTTTGTTGTGCTTATTTTACCATATATGTGTACATATATATATATATATATATATATATATATATATATATATATATATATATATATATATATATATATATATATATATATATATATATATATATATATATATATATATATATACATATATATATATATATATATATATATATATATATATATATATAAATATATATATATATATATATATATATATATATATATATATATATATATATATATATATATATATATATATATATATATATATATATATATACATATATATATATATATATATATATATATATAAAAATATATATATATATATATATATATATATATATATATATATATATATATATATATATATATATATATATATATATATATATATATATATATATATATATATATATATATATATATATATATATATATATATATACATATATATATATATATATATATATATATATATATATATATATATATATATATATATATATATATATATATATATATATATATATATATATATATATATATATATATATATATATATATATATATATATATATATATATATATATATATAATTTCACAGCGAAGGCAAGGGCGCAGAAGATGCTCAAATACATATAAATATTGCTATTTTGGAAACAATATTTCGGGCAAAATGCCCATCTTCAGGTTCTTAGATTAAAATTTAAAAAAAAAATTATTTTAATGTTATTAAAGTTATGAAAAAGAAAAGAATTTAACCTAAAGGTTCAAATGGAATAAGAAAGTTGTGCTATTTTTCCTATAAAAAATATTAAGAGTATACTGTACAACGTAATCGATTAAAAGATACACAAAAAGACATAAACAATTAAATGATAAGAAATTAAAAAAGACCGAAAGACATAACATAGGTACTAAATAAATCAAAAGAATAATGACAACTCTTTTACGGAATTTGAAATGATCAGTGAACATGTAGGCTAAAAGGACACTTTAATGGCTGTTGAGATTAATTCAATTAATGTTTTAATCTTCTTCTATTCCAGATGTGGTTCTTTTCAAAGAATTGTGTGAAATCATTGTCATTCTGCACAAAAGAAATTGTGCTGAACTCCAAGTAGATAGTTTCTCAGGGTATTGCATTAAGCAGCACAGTTATTAAGCTTAGTAATGAATTTAAAAGACTAGGTATACTCCTGTAAAGAAGTCTCCTGAACACCAAATAGCTTCAAATGACCGACAAGATTGAATTCAGAAAGGCTTCCAGCTGAAGGATCAGATTGCTGTCAGTGTCTAGCTTAGTCACGATAGGAAAGAAGCCGATTTGAATGCTTCAAAGTCAAATGTGAAATAAACAATTTTCGACAAAGTCGAGAAGGCCAAGAAGGGCTCTAATGAATCCTCATCTCACCGAAATAAACTTAGCTTTAGGCTCCACTTGGGTAGGAAATATAAAGAATAGACTCTCGCAGAGGGGAGCAAAGTGATCTCTGATGTAGGTCCTTTTCGCTGCCTTAAAATCCCCCATTAGGAGGAGAAATCGGGAGTGCTTTTTTTATTTTAGGAGCCCGTATAGTGAATGCCTACAAGGGCATAAGTCGTCGTACTCACGACAGCCTAGTAGTAGGATACATTAAAATAACAATATTTATATCAAAACACACAACACTAATAATAACAATAAAAATTAAAAGCAAAAGGGCATCAAGCAGCAAGTACGCTCTGGCGTCGACGGGAGGCCAGCTACATCCAGGCGCACGAACGTGCAACTTACAAAGAAACCATAACGACAACAACAACAAAAATAAACAAAAAAAACAGTTAAATAAAGTGGAGGAGGCCAGCCTTGTCCAAAAATTCATAAAGTCAGTGTGCACGAAGCCGTCTCGAGTACAAGGGAAAGCATTAGCGACCCCGCTTATCCTGGTACTAGGACAGGTAGCTTGCGCAAATATCACCCAGATTGGGAAATTCAACAAGAATGTGCCCAACAGTCTAGGGGACAACGCAGTCATCACAATAAGGCGCAGCCTAGCGCTCCATCAAATGGCGGTGCGTCTCGCGAGTGTGCCAATTCGTAGAGAATAAAAATAAAGCTGAAGCCAACGAGGCATTGGGGGGTAAGTCATGGGAACAGTCGCGTCGCGGCGCAGTAGCACACAACTTTAGGTTCCCCTCGACCCTCTTCCATCTTCTTTGCCAAGCAGCCCGGAGAGCTTTCTGTATTCCTGTCATGTAATCGGTGTGACGAAGAGCGAATCGGGGGTCTGGTTGCCAAGTTCTCGCAAACTCTTTGGCCCCTTGATCGGCTCGCTCATTCACCGAAATTCCTACATATCCAGGAACCCAGCATAAGATAATCTCGGCATCCGCTCGGCTCGCAAAAACTGTGGCGTCATGGATATCACGAACCAGGGGATGCGGAGATTCCAATCCAGCGAGAGAACTCAAGGTGTTTTGTTTTTCGCTAAAAATCACAATCTGGTCTCCCAACCCGTCACGTCGCTTTATCTCCCGTATCTAGCGGTGTATTGCGACTAACCCGGCATTAAGACAGACGCAGCGCCTGGCAGAACCCCACTGACTTTAAACAGAGGCGATGCAGCATGGAAACCGACCCCTTCTTGGAACTTGAGCCCATCCGTATACACTGGCACGGTTCCAGCGTGAGACGAGGTATGCTCCAAAAAGGCCGAATGCAATACTCCCGTCGTTGTAGAAGCTTTGGGATCAAAGGCGTGGCGACAAATGGTCGAAGGTGGTACCCTCCAAGTTGGCGTCCTGGGCAGAACCAGGGGTGCCACCAGCCCGAGAGCAATACTGCTGTTGGATAGTTGAATGATCCTGAGGAATGGCAATTGTCCATAGACAGCTTAACGCAAAGTCTCAAAGTAGTGTTAAACACAATGGAAACCAAAATCCATCTTTGCCTATCACTCACTCCTTACAGAGGAAAGATAACTACGCTAATGTTAGAGTTTCATGACAAAATAATTGAGATGCTTATAGAGACTCTAATATGATTGCCTTCTTTCCTCGTTAGCAAGTTTGATTAACAAAATGTTCGTATATCCTTTGCTTTATGGTATAACAGAGCTGATGATCATCATTAATAGAAAGATAAAAATCAAGATGTGATACTGCAATGATAAGTGACTATTTATAGTCTCTTCTCAGAAAAAGAAACTCTTAAAACTAGAAAACACGATGGTGACAGCAGTTTTGATGTAAATTATTTCAATTATGTTGTCTTATTTTCTTTACAATTCCAAAATACGTTGTAATATGTAAAATACACATGGTATTGTCTCAAATTCTATACAAAATCGGAATAGATTAAACTAAAAATATAGTCCTAAGGTAAGATTGCTTATATAAATATCAAATGTAAAACTAATAAAATCCATAAAAATGCTGATCATATCCCATAACTGAGGCAATATTGAAATTCAGTGGCAAAGATAAATATAAAACATGAAAAACGCATCTAAATTAGACCATTGTTACGTAATATAATTAAATCTTTATATTCGAATAGAAATTTCGTTTCCGCTGCCGTTCGTCTCATTTTGGAGGCGTCATTTGTTTTAGTCATTTGTTAATCTGCTGATAACTTTCATTTAATACATAAAATTAGTGTAACTACTACCCAATCGTAGTAGGGGATTATAGTACAACAATTTTTTAAACCATGGATTTCTCTGGCAAAGGTGATGGAAGATTATTTGATGGAAAAACAGGCGTTTCGATCGTGTGAAAACGGGCCGAAAGATCTTCTTCCCTTGCTACCTTCCAATTTTGCTCAACTCTCATGACACTAACAACCTTTGTATACTTCTCGTTTTTAACCTATCTAAAGACTTCTGTTCCACCCTGTATAAAGTTGTAGTAAATTCCTGTTTTGAGTATACCAAGGTAATGAAAGACTGACCTAAACTCGATCATTTTAGAACAATAATCGACTACCAATTTGATATTGCGAAGGTAACTTTAGAGTTTTTCGCCGTGCAATTTTAGAAGAGGATGCATGTGGAAACTTGATAATTTCCAGCTTGCCATAGGACAGGGACACCCTCTCTGCGGAGCTGTCGCTGGCTTATGGGAACGGGCGTTGGATTTCTGGTGTCAAAGTAGCCGGTCATTTCAAAAGATGCAGACATCAAAAATTCCACGGTTGCCCGAACTAGCCTTCAATTGATCAGATACGCTGATAGCCACCCCTGCGCGGGTAATCAGCTCTAAAGGCTCATAGCTGATCAACACACCACTATCATTCCCCTTTGATCTTCATAGCACAACATACCCACTATCTCCTTGTTCTGGAAATCTCTCGAATGAGAACTAGTGTCCCTTTCGGCGTTCAGCCCCAGTTTCTTCGGGGTTACCAAAGAGTGACTTTCTGATCTTTATGTGCATTTCATTATCTGGTTGTGTGATGTCGTCCAGAATGCGAGGGAGGCATGAAGGTACGTACTTACCTACCTACCTACCTACCCTTTCACTCTCATAATTAGATTTCAAGTTTCGAAGGACCATTTTACCTTAAGACCGACATAAAGAGTGCAGGAGCGCGGAGTAGAGCGAAGGATGAACATTGTTGACGAAATAATCTTTGTTTTCTTAGTATTTCTGTGGACGGTTTCTCCACCATAACAAACACAGAGAGTCATTTAATTTTACTCTTTCACCCAAAACATTTGAAACATTTCTCGTGTGCTAATTATTTCAGTCAATGTATGAGTTTGCTTTTTGGCTAATTTAAACCGTTAGAGAGAGAGAGAGAGAGAGAGAGAGCAATTAATTTTAAATCGTTTAAAAATTATCAATAATGCATAAAAAATAAATCCAACGTAGTTAGCATGAATACACTAACACCGATAACGAAGCAAAAAGGAATAAATATGTCATTCGAGTTAACCCAAAATAATTTAAAATGGTACCGAATTTTAGAAAATGCCGAGTCTGACCAAAAATTGTAAAGTCCTGAATTTGTAAGTAAACTCTCGACTCGGAAAAAGAATCCCATGAATTTTCCATAACATTGAACGCCATGATACCGAGCATCGCTTCTCCAAGTAACTCACAATTCTCATTGCCGTTGAGCTCAAGGGGGAAAAATTAATTGTCGTGAAGCCAAACTACATATGTAGCTGTGAACTTGAAAACTTTTTTTATTTATCGAGAAAGGAAATACAAATTATGTATGCAGCAATCGCAAAGAACGAACTGAAAGAGACGTAGGTTAAAAATAAAGAATAGAACAGGCTTGATAAAAGCAAAAAATAAGAATGTGAATTTCAAAAGCAGTCTCTATAAACTAGTGGTAGATGATATGAACGATGGAAGGATCAGGTATTTTTCTATAGGACACCATTTCAAAGAAAGGGAACAATATATGATAAAATACTTATTAAAATTTATATATAAAAACTTGATACGCTAAATATTTATATATATATATATATATATATATATATATATATATATATATATATATATATATAAATATATATATTTATATATGAGAATTACTCCATAAGTCGATGTAAAATATTAGGGAGAGGAGCAACGTTATTTTTTAGAGGATATATAATATGTCCGTGATTAATTTAGTTTAGATTAATGATGATCTAGCCATTCCCCGTCAACTTAAAATGGGTTATGTTTTTCAATTTTGTTTTTCTCATCACACGAAAAGTACTAGATCGATCCATTTCGAAATCCATGGGGGTATAATTACCAAGTGATCCTTTCTTTGTCACTAAAGGATATGTTTACTACTAGTTACATAAATAGAGTGTGGTGGGATGACCCAAAGCAATATAGTCTTTCAATTTACATAGAATATGTTTTCGACAAAAGCAAAGAAACTCAGTTTCCACATCACAATTTACACCTCCTTGGTTTTTCAATGATAAGTTACAGAAAATACTATGAACGGATTCTTCATAGTTTTTACAGTGTTAAAGTACAAGGAACTGGTAAAGACCCTCGGGTCCACACGAGGATAGCCCATGAGGAAAAGGGTTGAATTGTCATCTCCCAATCATCCAGATCACCAAAGATACTGCAAATTTTATTTTATGAAGTGTTATTATTTGCAAATAATTGGCATTTCCATTATTTAACATATATACTGAAAGTATCGATACTACTGAAATAGGAAAGCTATTACAAGTGGTTATTATCTTAAACGAGAAGAAATTTCATGGTATTTTTATTTTATTGGCCTTAGGATGAAACAACCTAAAGCTATGATTTCTAGTAACACTTCGTTATTCCAAGGAAAAGGTGGTCAGGGGTAATATTATGAAAACCTTTTTAAACGTCAGAATCCTGAAACAGTTGTCTCATATTTAACGCGTTTTAAGAAATGTCAAACATAAGTCTTTTAATTTAACCTTGTATTATTTATGGCGAAGTTGTGGAATCATCTAAGTGGCCTTATAATGTAAGTCTGTCGACTCTTTCTAAATCCTTCATAAGAAAAGGCAAACAGGACTAAATTGTATACTCAGGATGTGGACAGACAAGTGACATGTACAAAGCCAAAGTTATATCTAGATTTTTATTTAAAGTTACGCGGAATGAAACATAAAGCTTTATTTGTCACTTGACAACCAGCTAATCACTGCTTTTTTGACTTGGAGTCGTTGATAAAATGAATCTAAGGTCCATTTTCTCTGACACTTTGAACTCTATTAGCTATTTGGGCTCACACGTAGCTAGAATATCTAAATCCTTTGGAAAAAGAATTTGTTCTCTCTTTCTCAGAGGAAGCACGCCCTTAAAGCTTAGCGTCATCAGCGAACTTAAAAACTTTGCTAACTAAACTAATATCCAAGTCATTATTAACATAAACCAAAAATAAGACAGTGCACGTAACGGATCCTTGAGGTACCCAGTTGTTAAATCAAACTAGAAGACTCTTCGCTATTTATGACCACACGTTGTTTCTATCTAACACCCGTAAGAGATACAATTTAACAGTTGAATCCGTATAACTTAATTGTAAATTAGCTCATTTTATGTTCATATATCACATCTTAATCACAATATTGAGTGGAATTATGCTAAAATTATTTGTCATCATAACGATACAATTTTCCGAAATATCATTGAATCAACCTTTATTTGTAAATAACCAAATTTATTTTAAGTCCTGGCTTATATAAACTTGATGGTTATTTTTTAAATTATATTCACAATGTACTGTCGAAACTTTTCATTTGAGACTGAATATTTACATTAATCCCAAACAATATAATTGTATTTTGTGTGCATCTATCTAGACTTATGTTTTTGTCTGTATTTATTTCCATTTGAGTCAAGTCTTTAGAACATTTGTACTTATTTTACCTTGGTGTTTAGATCCTGACCTCTGAGGTTAATTTCTCGTTAAGATGTTTTTTCATCCTTAATTGCCTAGGCGGTATTTTAATCCTCTTGTTAACCTTCAGTCTTTTGAACTTACCTGATTTAATGTTCTTTTTTTGTATTTAACTTCGCTCCTACTAAGGTTTACATATCATATTAATTCATTATGTTGTTGGTTATTTGCTTTTTTGTGGGCGTTCCCTCTCCTCTCTATAATCCTTATAAATATTACAATTTTCAATACTTCTGTTATTCCTTGATAAAGAACTCGAAATAAAATCGCAAGTACTTGGAATCCACGTATTAATTTTCTCTGTGGGCTTTGTGAGTTTTTCACATATATATATATATATATATATATATATATATATATATATATATATATATATATATATATATATATATATATATATATATTATATATATATATATATATATAAATATATATATATAAATATATATATATATATATATATATATATATATATATACATATATATATATATATATATATATATATATATATATATATATATATATATATATATATATATATATATATATATATATATATATATATATATATATATATATACTTATATATATGTATATATAACCCTCTTCTCTAAAAGATGAATGGTTATTTGCCTTTTCTTATTTTAGATATAGATTGATGTGAATGGTCTTAGGTAATGCTAATGGTAAGAAATCCTTGATCCGCTGCAAAACTTCCTTTGTTTTCTAACTCCTAGAAAATTTTTGTCTTAAGAGAAATGGATGGTGCTCTAACTACATTGAGCTTAAAGTTAGTTATTGTTTATTAATCTAATATACTCGTATATAGTAAAAGATAAAGTGAAATAAGACGTGATGAGCACCTGAGACAAGAAACAGGAGTTTTTAAAGGCAAAATAAAGGGTCATTGGAAAGAACAAACTTTTAGGATGGCAAAAGAAGTCACAATTTAGCCAATCGATACTAATAAGGCTGAAATAAGGGCAAGGAGATAAAAAAATAAACAAATTTGGATGAATGAAAATACAGTATAAAATTTTCTCTACATAATAGTTTCTCCTTATTTTCCGAGATCATTCACTCAAATAAACGTTTATCTATGCGACTTAAATATGACTCTAGGTTTTTCAACAAATATCTATTCTGAAGTAAAATAGAGTAGAGATATACGCTGCATAACTGCGAAGAGTCAAAGAATTTGAAACCAACTGCAAAAGACTCGTGTTTTGTAAAACATTACCGGACCATTCATAGAAAGTGTAGTGCGGGATACAGTTAATATTTATTCTAGCTAAGGACTCATCCAACATACTCGGACTTTTCTCATTCAGAATACTACCTTTTGCCTTGCTAGAATCAGAGACTTATTGAGGGATTTTATGATAAGGACACACCCAATGAGCGATCATTTTGCTTCAAATCCTAATCAGCTTTATTCAAAGCAGGAATAAACTTTTATTTTGCTGCAAAGATCTCGGGAAATGCTGGTACTATTGTTGCTTTAGGTAACTACACGAGTGGTCCAATCTTCATTATTCTTTTGTAAGTTCAAAAAACACCCAAACGATTTTATTACCTTATAATTAAATTTCATCTATTCAAATTTATTAATTTGGGAGTATCTGAATTATATATTCTTTTATATAACTCTATATCCCATTAAACTCTTTGTAATGAGTAAAAGTTGTAAGTAAGTAAAGTTGTATGTTCTTTAGAAAGTTTTATTCCAAACGTTATTCAAAGGAAAAATACGGAGAAAATCTTTCATATAATTAAAGAGAGTTCTCCATAAAAAACTGAGAACTTATTTTAATTTTTTGGTTAGCTTCATGATAATCATGGCTTTTCTGTACCCTCTTTATAATCTTCTCTAATAATTAACTTATTATTTTTAACTCTTTGTTGTTATTCATTTAGCAAAACCACATTCAAAGGAAATATTAAAAGAGTATTGGGCAATTTTGTATTAAGCACTTTAAAAAAGCATAAGATTAATTTATTCATAACACCCCCGTTTTATATTCAGGTTAGGTAGTTATATATGGATATAAGGGTATTATTTATAATCACGGTAGAGAAAAATAACAAATACCTTATTCTTCAAGTAGGATTGCCGTAGATCTGAAAGAAAGGTATGCTTTTGGTAGCTTTAGGCGGAAATAAATATTTGAATACACATTGGATCAGAGAGAAATGCATTGAAACTCGAAATTGTAGAACGAAATAAAAAACAAGAGGTAGACTTACAAATAGAAATAATACAGAGGAATTATTATTAAAAGTTGCATTACCTTCCTTCTCAAAGATAATGGGTGAACATTGCTCTACCCAGAAGGCTTGGTAAAGATATAATGTTAAAAATTTTTAAATATAAATAGATAGAGAGATAGAAATGGTTTGCAAGGTCACTCAAGTTCTAGCTAAAAATTGGCCATTGTCAACATAGAAAATATTTAATGGCCAAGTAATTGGCTGTACCGTAGTTTTTTATAGCAATCTTCACACTGTCATACCTTGAGAAAATTCTTCACTCAATTCAATTAGGTGTCTCTGACCACCGCAATAATATAGTACTTTTAAAAAGAATGACCTCATCTGGCTACTTTACCGGTCTATTTTTCTAGGATAACTCGAAAAGTCCTCACGCCTTATTGAAGATATAAAGATTGTGCCTGAGAAACGTCTACCAGGCACTCCTGATAGCTGGTAAATGTATTATCTAAATCTCTACTAGTTAGAATGAAATATTACTCTTATTTCAATACCTATGTACACCAGAAAAAAACGTGGTTGTTGTGAATTCAATAATGATTTTCGGATGCAAATTTCCTAATACAAACGATGCCAAATAGTCATTGAAGTTAAAAATTCAACAATGAAAGAGAGTGAATTCAATGCGTATAATAAAAATATAAGTAACGAGCAATGAAAAAATAATAATAAAATTTAATAAGGATAAATAAGTTGAAACAGAGTTGGAAAAATAATTAACCTAAAGATGATTGGCGATTCTTGGAGAAACCTCACCTGAACATTTAAATAACGAACAACCGTACAGGACTAGGGAAAATATTCACTAAGCTATACTCTCATGAAGTGTGTGTGTGTTTGTATGTGTGTAAGTTTATGAGGAATAAAAGAGTAGCTAAAATATATGATGAAAATAATGTGTATTTGAAGAAAAGAGGCACCAAACCTTAATAATGATAATTATAAAAACAGTCATAGGTGTAAAATAACATAATTATCTCAAGAAAACAAACAAAATATAATACGAATTATGCTGGCCCTTGTTTTAAATCAATTCTGCGGATATTCGGTAGCTGCACTTCCAAAATTTGGTGCATTGTACGAGTTGAATTTTATTGCATTTTCTTCCATGAAAACAGGCTCACATACTACAAATATTTGACGAAAGTGGCTCACATACTCCAGATATTTGACGAGAGGGGCCCACATTTTTTAAATTAGATTCTTCTACATATACCAAGGGATTTGCTCTCACGCATAAACGCACTAGCAGCCAAACTCCAATACTGAATAACATTTCCTACACCTTATCGTCATTAGTTGCAAATTAAACTGTGATTTTTGTACATGTGAGATTCAATCTCTCACCTGTACGACGACTTATTTACAGCTTCTCATTCTTTTAGAACAAAGTAAATTTGCAATTGTCACGTAAAAGAGAATTAATCATTTTTAAGCTCCCCGCAAGAAATGCTTTGTAGCTACAAATATAATAGCAGCTCTATTATTCTTGCTTATTTGTGATTTCTTAACAGGCGAGCGTGTTATGAATCCTACTTGTCTCAAGCGATGTATGACAGTATGGCGAAGCATATTCCTTCTTTTTCTCGTCATATTATCGTAATATATCTGCTGGTGGATCAAAATGGCCCTTCATCAACAAAAGTGCAGTCTTCTCTTGGAGTTGTTTTTTGACGACAACCCATATTCTTTGTTGAATCCGAGGACCCGGTATCTTCCGGGAACGTTTTTACTTTATTATGTAGGAAATCAAACTTTTTAACAGCTTGTAATGTTTGGAAATGTCACACGGTATCATTCCTTCCATATTTTAATTAAGAATCTGTTTTCAGAATGATATATCCAGCTTTACTGGTCTAACCATCTTGATATTGAATAATACCATTAATAAGTCTCTAATAAGGCGAGATCAGAGTTGCTTAAAAGTTGTGGGGCACATCGTAAGTTTTAAGAAATAAAATAAATGCGGGGTCTTGGTATTTATTTGCATATCAATATGAATATAATTGTGAAATAAAGATGAAAAATTAAGAGGCAAATTTCATGACATATTTTGTGCAATTTTCACGGAATTTACGCGATTAATTTCAAGGAAATCAAAATTTTATATTTTCTTCTCTAGTTTTAGATAGTGCTCTATATACTCTACATAACGGGTATGTGTAAGGCATATAGTGTGCAAACAGTTGGGAGAAATTACGTTTACGATACATATCTTGTTTGAACGAACGTGATCGCTTAAAGAGGAATTAAATAGACCAGTAAAAGCCAAATGGGATTTCAAATTGTATGACTCATCTCCTTGAAATCTTGTAACGGTCATTGTAATCCATTTATAGCAAAATATTGTATAATTATAATCGGCCGTTAAGTTACCTTTTTGCCAGTCTATTGGCGTGAGGACAATGAAAATATCTATCAAATAGAGATGGTAGAACGAATAAACGTGAAAAAATGATTAGTGTCATTTGTTCATTTCCCTGTTTTCGCAAGCGGACAATTTCCTTGCCAAATACATCCAATTTTCTCCTACTCCAATTTACTTTTATCCTCGATAGTTTGTAATATTACAAAGCATAGCAAGAATGGATTTGTATCTGACAACAATAAAAGAAGAGGGCAAAAGGGAAAGATGCCATTGCTCTCTCTGTCTCTCTAAGTGGCTGGAAGAAGATAAAACAGGAAATAGCAGAAGTCACTGCGAGAAAATCTAAACGCAGAGAATATGACCAAAGAGTTAGTGCGGCAAATTAAATTTCGGGTACATTGACAATGGTGCAATTGACGAGAGGGAAGAAGTAGTAGAAGTGTTGAGAACAATAACGGAAATATAAAAGAAGAGTAATGGGTGCAATGTTATCATGGAAAGATTAGAAATAAGAAAAGACATTTTTAAAATTCATGCTCATCTTACGCGAAAGAAATAACGGAGGTATAGAGCAGAAAGCTTTATTGTTTGAAGTCTTCCTTTAGAGAAAGTTAGGGAGCCAAACTTGTCAAGTAGGAAAGACAGAATCAAATAATGGAAAGAGAAATGACTACCTTTTTTATCAGTTCGTGGATAAGGTTTGACTGTTTTAAGAATGTTATCAAAGACTCAAGTAAATAAGGATTTACTCAGTTCGGTCTAAAATAAGCACATCATCTTCATTTGAAAGATTTTATCGTGTTTAGAGAGAGATAAAAACGTTGTTCTCATTAGTGCATAGATGGGCTTCATAATTTCAGGCTGCCTTTAGTAAAGTTTTGTTATTTGATAACATAATTGATATTTTAACTAATATGATTTTCGTTTAGAATCGTTTCGCGAAGCAGGACCATAGTAAAAATTCGGAATATAGATTCATCAAAATATGACCATTGGAGTCTCCATTTGTAATCACTCTTTTTCCTTGAATTATTTAGGGAATGATTAATTGGTTGCTCTGAATACGAGACTTTTCTCATCATTTATCATTTTACTGAAGTGATGCAGTAATGAGTTTATCAGCTTCAGAGACACAGAGTTTGCATCAAACTAAGTGCTCAGCATTAACAATTAAAAGTGATTCCGCTTGAATTGCTCAAATAACAGGTGGCAGAAATAAACGAATCTTCATTTTCCTTAATACTTTATGAATCTACAGATATTGCATGATAAAGATATCTCTGCTTGTGTATTCGTTGTAACAATGCAAAAAAAATAAAACCCGCAATTCCTTCAATTAGTGTCTTCCCATTCTTATGAGCATCTAGCATCTAGCTTAGATTATATGATTAGAAAAATGGTTTCATCGGTCTGCCTTAAGAAGAAAATCTTATAGGGATTTAGATAGATGGAAAGTAACCATTACAATGGATTCAACTCTCTTCAACTAAATGGCTGGCAAGAATCAACTGTGTCAAGAGAATGTTTAATTCTTTGGATTCTTTAAAATTTAATTTCCAGCTTGCTTCTTCACCCTGTGATAAATATCTTGCAAGAGAGCTCCACAGAATGTAATTGGATCGAGTAAATGAGTTGTATCTCACATTTGTAATTCCAATTTTAGCAGAATTTGAACGAATCAATTTGCTCTTTCAAAGTGAACAAGCTGAGCATGGTAAAGTACTAAAAGAACTTGGAAATTGTAACCTTATTATGCTAAAAAGAATAATTTATTCACAAAATGCGAATCTAGAAACTGATATACATTCAACAAATATTTATTTGCATATTGAAAAAGCTGACTTTGGTTATGCCTTTTTAAGGAAACTGACAAGTAAAAGTAAAATAATCTCATTAGAAGTCTTAGAGTATATCTATCAGAGGTGTCTGAACCTTCTCAAGACTTGCTCTAAAGGACTTGTGAAGTGAATCTCCTCAAATTATGAAACTTTGAAAAAGATTAAAAACTTTTCCCCCAACATTTGTCTTACTTCAGCTTGTCTTCCTTTTTCTGATTAACCATTAGAACTAGCTGACCAGTCTAAATTGGATATTCTTGAGATGCTAAACATTCAATGGAAAGATGTTTTCACCTCTGATTCGGAGCTTCCAAGGGATGGAGCATTATTTTGGTGCCACATTTTTAACACTAAAGATGCAATTGGAATCCCTGTATTAAGAGATTTAGCACCATTTGCTTTGAAGTTATACAGTATACCAATAAGCAACGTAAATATAAAAAGGGTATTTTCAATCGTGATATCGACAAAAACTAAACTTAGGAATAGAATGTGTAATGAACTTTTAGATTTCATTCTTATAATTATTAAAATTTTGCTAGAATTTAAGCATCGCCATAAATGCTTGATTATAAATCAGATATTTTTCAGTAAACGGAAAAAAACGAGCAAGATGTTTAAGAAGAAGAAGAAGAAGAAGCTTAAGTGATATAATTTCAGTACTTAATTAATAAAAAACTTTAAGAAATTTTCAAATAATGCTAAAAGTATGTTATAGATTTTTTCTTGTTTTGTATGTGGAAGAGAACTATTATGTTAATTTTCGCTACTTTTTCATTTACTCCATGTTACTTTGGCACCAAAGTTTCTGGCAACTTTGATGTCAACATTCGATCACCACTTCCAAATGGTCACAGCCGGGTCTTTCTTTTTAGTTTTAAGCTTTTGTTCCTTCAGACAATTTTTGTTAATCAAATATTTCGGTTATTCCTTGGAAAAGATCGTTCAGAAATTGTTTAGATGTTTAAACCAGCCATTATCTTTCCCTTGACCTTCACTAAATTTTCAAATTTCTCCCAGCAAGAAAAACAGGATAGGATTTTGGCAGGACAGATATAAAACCATTTTTTTGTCAGCTGATCTCTAGATAGTCCTATGGATATGATGTCTAAAATAATGGCAGTAACATTATCCATAAATTCACATTTTTCCAGTAAATATATTCAAGCCTCCGCCTGAATTATGTTAGAAGTATTGTCTCAGGAAGTTACCCACCGAATCTTTCTTTCAGTGTATCAGATGGACCAGACACTACACGGCCAAAGACGCTTATTCCCTTCGAGGTTAACAGTCCAAGTCAATTTTGAGCAACTTCCCATCCCAATGTAACGAAGAGTATATGGGTATGTTTCACTAATTTAGACATTTAACTAGCTGATATTATATCAAGACAGAATTCTATTGAGGCGTGTTGTTGAGGCTGAGATAACCATGTTATGTAAATTACCCACATCAGCTTTCAAGGTGGCAGAAAACATGGCAGTATCTCAATTTTCTAATAAACCAAGACGAACTGCTCTATTGCAGATGGCATGAGATTCAAAGAGATTTCTAATAAATGTCATTGTCTTGATAGTTAAAACATCCATGATGAAGCTGATGGTATTTCGTGTCCCCGGTGGTAGCATTATAGTTAGTTGAATCACCAGAGTTAATGTCCTCCACATGAAAACCTAACTGCCTCTTGTTCTGTTGCAGATTTAAAAAAGTACAAAGTGCTGCAGTCTTTCTTTCCGCTCTGCTTTCTACACTGGTCTACACTCGAATTATTATCATGACCAGATATATGACTTTTCCTCTCAGTTGTTTGTTTTTGTATATTCTGATATCCTCCTATTTCTACTCTCTGGATAAAGTCTGTTGATTTGTTCTGTATTTCCTGGATTATATCTCGAACTCGAATATCAAACAAGCTATCTAATTCAAACACAAATGCGTCACTTTTCCATCCAGAATTACTTGCTTTTCCTTTGCTTTTCACCAGAAGACGATGTTTCTCAAGGAGTTTAACTAAGAGGTTCATAGCGTCCTACATTTTCATTGTCTTAATTCTAGCCATCTGCCAGAATGTGATTATATATCCATCTGTTTTAGTTGCATTGTCCTTAACCTTGGCCCTCCATCCATTTACCGATAAATTCTCAAGCTCTTTGGTTAATGTCATTGGAAACTTGTAACTTTTAGATGGTTTTCCAGATTCTGATGGAGTTTCTGTTTTTCTCTAAAAGTATAGATCATTATTATTAATAATTTATTATTATTAATTCTTTTAATTATTATTTATCAATTGATATATATTAACCTTTGTTAATTTTATGCTCTTTCAATTGCTATCTAATTTGTGGCTCTCTCTTGTTTAGATCAAAAGTTATTGTGCAGCACATGATTCAAGGGACCCCAAACCTGGAGCTTTTTGCTGTTTTCAAGGCAGAAATGGTAAAACTCCATGCAGCAATGCTTTCCAATATATAGCTCGAATAGTTGTAATTATCAGCTTTGTAAGGTCACTACGCATGGTAGAATTTACAGAAATAAATAAAAATGAGAAGTATTGAAGTTTAGTAGTGTAAAGAACCTTGATTCTACACCAGATACCACTTTTCACAACCATGCTGAAAGTTAATCCTGGCTACCTGCCAAGTCTTGAGGTTAGTTGGGTTATTGACTCGCCTGAGGGTAAGTGTCTCTTAATTGATATTTAGTTGATTATATCTAATTGCAATTACCTTCATCCCTCAATTCATGATTATGTATGATACAAATGCACAAAGATCATCGTGTATTCATTAATCCTCGGGAGGGACATCCTTCAATTAGGGTTGGTGTATTTTTATAATGATTGCTGCCCACATATCCATGAGGATAATGACTCCATGAGAATTGAAAAGTTGATTGTCTCTTATGACCTCATCCTCTACAGTATAATGAGAGAAAATCTTTACCTTGACGATAGATGCCTTTGATTGGCGAAACGTCACAATAATTAATGCGAAGAAGGTGAACTCAGTAAGATTTATTCGTCCATCAGAGCT
The DNA here is from genome assembly GCA_963969495.1 of Ceratothoa steindachneri. NCBI lineage: Eukaryota > Metazoa > Arthropoda > Malacostraca > Isopoda > Cymothoidae > Ceratothoa > Ceratothoa steindachneri. Next base: position 11,971,951 of record OZ018337.1, on the reverse strand, counting down.
AAATAATCGATAAAAATCCATTAAAGAACTTGAGTAGACATTGTTAATATGCAAAAGTTACGAGAATAATAACATAACAACCATCGTTAGAACTGAAAAAATAATGCATCAATGACCGGCAACCAATGGATTTATTTCGAGTCAAAATAGATCGTAATAGAGAAAGAAATAAGACTACTAAATTTTTCTGGTTTCAAAATTTGTATCAATATCAAAATTGATTTAATTATATAAAAATATTAATTTTTTAGACTTAGAAAAGTTAACAGTTATCCAAATGTTTGTTTTGGCAATAACTTAATAATTTCCCGAATAATAGGAAATTAAAGAGTAAAAATAATTTTGTCCAAGGTCAGTTGTTAAGTATTAAAGGAATTTTTATAACCTAAATTAATGGTCAAAGTTTAGGCAAAACACCATAAGGTTGGACAATTCGTGGGATTCGTCTCTCTCATAGTTAATTTTTCCCTTTATTTTTCCCTAAATTTTGAACTTAAAATTTATGCTTCCATTTTGAACCCGTTTTCGCAATTTGTGATCGGCTTTTTGGATTTGCGCCTAATTCGCGGCAAAGGGTGTGAAGCTATTTTCTGACCAGTTGCTTTATTTGATGTTAAAGTGCATAAGCCCAAAGAACTGAAACAATCCTATTTCCGTACATAACTGTATAAAGCCTATTAAAATTACTTATCTTGCAACAGGCTAATTCTCAGTAATTCTTGTATTAAAGCTCTGCATCTTTTCAAAAAAGCGTTAATATCAACGCATCATTTAACTATCATCTATTTTTCATCTATTAAATGGCTTAGAACAACTCCACTGAGTGCCTTACTTATTGAATTCCTTATCCTCTGAAAGTCAACTGCATTTCCATTCTTCAGATCTTTCCCACCGCCACCTATTTCTGGTTGCAAAGCCAAAATTAGGTTGAATTAAACGAGCAACCAACTTCTGTCGTCTTTCATTCCCTGGTCTCTTCTACCTGATCTAGATTGAAACAGAGGTGCAGCGGATTAATACCACTGCTACAAAAAGCTGTTAATATTTATATCTTCTGGTCTCCTCCTTCCAAGGTAAAAAACCTGATCAATTAAAATAGAATTTCATAATATTGATCGTTTATTTTGCGTTATACTGGAAATAACTTAAAAATAATTGATTATTTAATCCCCAGAGCCAATTTCATATATTGTCCAAGGTTTACTTCAAACCCAACATCCAATAAAAGAAAGAAATGTAGAACACTCTACAGTGGAGTTGATACGTTCTCACAGGAGACTTAAATTATTATTCTTAAAAAAAAAGGAAATTGAAGTAAACATTTTATGTAAAAAACTTACATCATAAAATATTGACGAAAAAGCTAGTAAATACACCTATATATATATATCTTTTATGTTCATTATAAAAGATTTTTCCACCTTTATACCATATGAAAAACAAGAGTAATCTTCTCTGTCGCCACCAGCCTTTGTTCTCTTCCCCATTTCAATTTGCAACAATTCAACAATTTAATATCATCATCATTTGATATTTATCCGCTGCTTAATTCCTCCCTTTCTTAATAAAATGCGTTTCCTTGCCCGTTGCCCAACATCTGAACTCCATCTTCTTTCTAAAGTTCAAAGGTCCTAATGTGCGAAAGGCTCACGCCTAAAGCCTCTCTAGAATTCTTATTCACAATGAGTCAACCGATTCTTAACGCACGAAGTGAATGGGATTAGACGTCAAACGAAGAAAAACAACCCTCAATGAATAGAAGAATATTTCGCCCTAAGAAAAGAAGTGTCTTAAAAGCACTAATAAGGTAACCACTTCAATCAAGACGAAAGCCTTATAAAATAGTTAACCGAAATTCTACGCGTATTTTACAGGTAACAATGTAGTCAGAAGATTGTGAAGAAAGTGAATCACAACAAGCAGTTTAGCCTTTGGAAATTTGAGTACTCTTATCATTAACTTCAAAGAGCTTTCCAATAAACAAAATGAACAAAGATATGAAAGACAGGTTCATAACAATTTCAACAAATATAGTTATTGTTCGGGTAAAAAAAATAATGGTAATATATAAAAGCACAATCGGAATGTTCATTCTCCTTCCTATATACTCGTATGTATGTATATTAGAAAACTGAGTTAAACATGTGTAATTCTGATTCAAATTAGCACTTTTCCCAGGTTTTATCTCCTTTGAAGTTTTTTTATATTGAATCAATTTTCCGAAAAAGAAACCAAAAGCGAAACAAAATATTGAGTTCAAATAACATGAAATCAGATGTAAGGAAATAAATGGGAAACTAATCAGCTTCAATAATTGTACCTTTCTTTCCTCAGGTATGGAATCCTTTGCTTCTCATTTGATTTTAATGCCACACAAATAGTTTTGAATGTCAATTTATTCATTAAACTACAAAGAAATATATCGTGCTCTCTCTCTCCCTCTCATTGTATGTGTATGCATGAAAATTAAGCAAAGAAGTCAAATGCTTTACTAGCCAATATCTTTCACGTTAAACCAACTTTTTGTCAACTTCAGACAGCGCTTTTGGGACACTCGATAAAACATATTGTCTTGCATTTTATAATATAATTTCTAATTATAGAAGTCTCTTTCCTAGACAACTTTCTTCCTGAGTGATGTCTTATTTCATTGAGAGAATAAAATCTGTCTTTTTATCAGCTCCAAGTTTGTTATTGGAGCAAAATAAATTGTTTATTGAAAGTGAATTGACAAAAGTGATTTTAAATTTAGTATAAAAAAGTATTTTTTGAATAATTTGTTGCACTTTCTAGTCAATAATTTATTAAAGCTTCCATTTGAGGTACTATGAAATTTTTTTAATCTTGGGAAACATCATAGGGAAATAAAGATAGAGAGTAAATTTTGTTTGGGGAATTATTGATTAATTTGTTAACCAAAGGTAGCGAGTAATATTATTTTAAAAATAAGACTTTAGATCCTGGAATTCATTATGTTTTAGGGAATAAGTAAAGGAGAGATGAAAACCTATATATATATATTAGAGATATTATTGCACTACTGGGAGCAGTAGGTTTGGAACTGCCTATCGCTCATCCATGTTAGAGTTGTAACAAGAGTGAATACGGGCCCTCTCAACAATTTGGAGGGGCATTTGACTTAGAACGAGTTTATTTCCACATGATCATTTCAGGCATCATGCCTCGTCTTGTAGCTGCAAGATCCAACTTGTTGCAGACAGTCAGTTAAAAATGAGTTTAAATTTAATCCTATGAATAAATCATTTGAACGAAGAATATTTTATTTCATTACAGCCATCCAAGGCAAGACCTTGACTCCTTGGTATTTGATGTGTGTCGTCTGCAGTGTTTGTAATCAGATTACCCCTAGGTAGGTGGGGATGGTATCTATTGGAATGGTTAGACGTCAACTGCGATACCTCAACAGATCTCTTGAGCTGAACATCAAATGAAATATCATGACTGGTAGGTAAAGCTAAGCCATTTAGATAGCTGCTTTGTAACCGAAGTTGTGTTGCCAGCCCCGAACACCAAATAGAACTAACATTCTTATGCGCACGTACCGGGAAGGAAGACCTTGCAATATGCAAGGAGGGATTTCTTCGATCGATGACCTCCTTTTTGGAGTCCCGATCTTGGCAGAAATACGTCTTCATTAGATGTGTTGTATGAGAAGGATGATTACTCTAATCCTTTTGTTTCCTCCACCCTCAGACATCCATGGGAATAAATTTTCTCAAATTTGGGAAGGCATAGAGTTATCTGATCTCTCTGAAAACAATAGTGTTTTGCAAGTACTGAGATTCGGCAAGCCATTAATAGACCTTGTTATAAAGAAAAGAGTTCTCTCACTCTTTCTAAACGGTTACTTTAGGTTTTCCACAGACGTAGACTAGCCAAGGTGATTTTTCTATTTAGAAACTTTAGAATTCTAAATTAAAACTTTCATTTCATTAGAAAACATAGTCCAAAATTGCTTACTTGCATCTGCCCCACAATTTCCAATTTTGTAGGCATCTGTATGTATTGCAGGTTCATCTCAAAAATATCAGAAAACGAAGTGTTATTGAAAATTTGATAAAAACCTTTTCTTCTTTAGAGATGAATCCTTGGAAGACCAGAAGAGCCGACGAAATGCAAATTTTCTGAATTTACTCCACATCCTGCGAGATAGTCCCTTGATCACCCCCTTCCTTTATTTCCCTTATTTAATTCTTTATTTTCTTGGCAAGATTAATGGACTGTCAAATTCATCCTGTTTCAGAAAATCGGGGTATTATTTTCATTTTGAAAATTAAAAAATGACTATTGCACCCATTGTTTAAAACAACCCAATCGCAACAATCGTGATCTTTTTCACGTTTCAGTACACTATCAAATTATTCTTGATCCATTAATAAAAACTTTTTATTGATATTTCATTCAGTTATATTTTTTGCGAAAAAATCAAATAAGAGCAAATAATAATCCATAATAATGTCCATTTTGCCGAACAATAACCCCCTGTCTGTCCAGTGATGCACCAACCCAACATTACATGTTTGAAAATATTTTGTCAATCTACGATCAAAAATATTTTAACTTATCAAATTTTGTATTTATGATATAATCATTAGTGGAGAAAACTAAAAACTTCGATGAAACTTAAATTTCCTTGTGCACAAATTGATTAATTCTGAAACACGCAATGGATTCGTGCTCACAGGCTTGTGGCCTAGCTGACTTCTTGGAAGAGGCTTGGCTCATCAATTTTTTTGGACTCTTTTTGGTGTTGGTCACCTTCTCCAAAATTCAAACAAAATAATCGATCTGGAAAGTAAACAACAATAAAGATTTAAATCCTATAGATCAATTCTTTTGGACTCTCTTTGCTGTTGGTCGTCTGATCCAACATTCAAACAAAATAAATATAGATTTAATTCCTATAGATCAAGGAACATACAAAAATAAATTCTAAGCATTTTAGAATAGGGAGTTACTTTTAAATCGCTCTCTCTCTCTCTCTTTCTCTCTCCTTCTCTCTCTCTCTCTCTCTCTCTCTCTCTCTCTCTATATATATATATATATATATATATATATATATATATATATATATATATTCTTATATTCGAGAATTGGGAAAGAGATTGTGAAGATAGAAAACTCTGGAAATCCTTCATCGGAGAAGGAATTAATATCTTTCAAACTAAACAGATGGGATGAGTTTTAATAAGAGAAGAAATTGCGACCACAAAGGCAGGGGGGAAACGGAGACTTAATTCTCAATCTGTAATGACCTTCCCTATTTCTCCAATACTAATTTTAGAAATAATCGGTCCTATCCCTCACGTTCGAGTTCATAGAGAGTCATTGAATCATCACAACCATTATAATCATCTTTGAATTCGAGACATAGCAACGACGATGATATTTTCTACCTGCTTGAGATGACTTTATATGAACGTCTCATATTCGATCAATTTTGGAGCGATGATGCCTCTCAATTTAATTTTCATAAATGTTTGTGTTTTCTCCTTACGAAATTGCGATCTATCCTTACCAATTATAAAATAATCTACGATTGTGGACTTTTATACACAAAACAGTGTGTTTCACCATCGTAAACTTTAACCGTCGCTGAAGCTCACTTTTATGCTAGAAATTAGTAAACACTCCATCGATGTTATATTGAGCATTCGATTTAAGAATTCCTTTAAAATGTTAAAGGTTTGCTTGCGAAATCTTCCTTGACCAAGGCAAATAGTTTAGAGGTTTAATTATAAATTTATTAAAGGAATTAGTTATAAAGAAGAATTAGCTTCATTTAGGATAAAGTAGAGCATTCCAGTCAGTAGTTTTGGTTAGATCTAAAGCTGAGAACAGACATCTAGTCAGCACTGTGTTATAGTGACGTTTCTTTTTTTTAAGTCTATAGATATTAGAAACACAGAGGGTTTCACAATATTTCACGATAATTCTTCAGCATACGCACCTATGTTTAATATACTCGTCATTATATTTCAGCCGAACAATTTTCCCTTCTTTCTGGGGCTTCTTCAACAAGATTTTTAAAAATACTACAGGAATCTCTTCATATTAATAAATAACCAAGTCATCCCTTAATGAGATTAATTACAGCTATTCCCTACTTGCCATATAACCCAACAATCTTGCAACGTAATTTCCTGATCATTTACGTTCAAATATTCATTATTGTCATTTTGTCCGCAATTTAATGTAATTTGTTAATTCTTTGGAATCATTCACATATTCTGCTCTTCTCTTATGTTTAATCCTTTGTCATATTTAGACTTTAGTTAAATTTCAATTAGCTTATTCCAATGCGTGCTACTGTTTTAAACTTACGAGTAATAATATTAAATTAAATAATTCATTTATATATATATTCCATTTAGTTTTGTTTAGTTCTTTATTGCCTTAACTATACGTTCTTAATTTGCAAAATATTTTTTTACCTTGTACTAGATTTACTATATAATAAATAGATTATCCTATAAATTACGCGGAATTTTCTTTATTTTTTATCATTATTTTATGGAACGAAATATTCGAACATTTTTTAGTAGTATTGTTCAGGATGTCTGAAAATTTAACTTCAGTCATGCAGTAATTATCATATTTTGTATTTGTTGCGCCAAATATTTTTCTATTATTAACTACATAACATAATTGTATTTTAACTATTCTCTCTTCTTAATTTACGGTTGGCAACTTAATTCTTTATAATTTATCATGTCGAGAGATGAAGTTGTACTGAACCTCTCCACTCTCCCATTAGCTTTTCGGAATTCCATGCAATGTAATTTAATCTAAAGTTATTTTGACTTGAAGAAGTTCTGCGTACAATTTAAAGGAATTTACTATCTTTTGAGTACAAAAGTGTATTAATCCTCTTCACCTGTTAATTCATTGCTTATTCACTGCTTTATATAAAAATTGAGTATTTTGGGACTCATGGAGTTTATTATCTAAACATTTTGGTAATTAGGGGTAAATAAATGTATATATATAAACTTTAATACATGAAATCTATTATCCAAAGTTTCCTTTGTTTTTAAGTGTGATAGAGATTATTCGCGTCCAGAGCAATTTTTTTGTTGACTTTGCCCGTGTAGGGAAATCTTCTCATTTCCAACTCTTTCGATAAAAATTCCCTTTCAAATGAAATGAAAACTGGGTTATATGCTAAATTATTATGTGTTCTAGATAATGAATTAGTCCTCGAAAAAACCAATACCTCAGCCAAAACAGATGCTTCATCCACTGAAAATTCTCTTTTATGGATAATTGGATATGAATGTAATAATCCATTTTTAAATTCATAACACAAACGAGACAATCTTAAGACATTTATTCTGCTCAGTGGCTCTTTTATAAGCATCATTTGAAAAAAAGAGGCCAGCATTAATCAATAGAATTTGAGTGCTCTATCATCAAGACGCAGCGTGACCTCATATCGCAATAGATATCATACAAATGCTTAAAAAATTTGCTTGCAAAATAATGGGTCATCTTTCTTACTCACCTTAATTAGCCACTTGAAATTACAAGCATATTCGGAGTTTAAAGAATTCTTGAAAGCTTATGAAGTTATTAACCACAGAAGAGGTTTAAAGAACCTCAATAATTTAAAATCAACATCAAACGATTTTAACATCATGATATTGAAATCCTAGTAAAAAGAGGAAACTAGTGATAGGATCTGGTCTAAATTACTTATCACTTTGATTTCAATATTAGTGACTTCAAATGGTTGTGTGATTTGGACTATTTTGTGCTGTGCGATAATTGGCCCATTTTAAAAATGTATGCTTTAAATTTATCTCCAATAATTAAAGAAGTTCTTTATTAAAATAGTAGGGATAATTGGTAACAATGTTGAGCTTCTTTAAATATGTACCAGTCGATAATAATTGTCATGGAACAGCACTCAGATGCCCATAACTCGCATGTAGAACATTACCGCAATAGATAAAAGACTAAAAAAAAATGAGTGAATGCAGACAAGAATTGTTGCTCTCTTATTTACAGGAATTTATGTTTCGAGCAAAACTCAGCCAATATTAATTATTTACCTTTTGTAATATAATTACTAAACTGATTTAAAAAAAACTTAAGTTTACATTTTTCTTATGAAAATTAAATGATTTTACTTTTGTTTTTCACATCTTCAGCTACATTGCAATCATAATGATCACACATACTTGTAATAGACACACTACATTCTAAAAGTTCGATTATCCCGATTTATATTTGCCCTTAATATGCGGAGTCTTCACAAATAATTTTCATTATGGCTTATATCTCGTACTTACTCCCATAGATCACTCATGTTTCTTCCATGACTTAACTGATTTGAGGGAGCCATATATACCTGTAATCCTGGGAACATCCCAATCGCTGTACCCTTTAAAACCCTTTGTCTAAGAGGTTCACTATTGTTCACTTTTTATTTAAAAACGTTGCATGGGTGTGGTACACCATGCCTTAAATCTCGGTGACATTCTCTTCCTTTCGTTCCCTTTAGCAGTCTTGTCGTCAAGAAGACATCACCGATTTTGGGGGAAATTTTTTACCCTAATATAAAGAAGAATACTATTAAAAGTCTCAACTAAACAATCAGGAAGAAACATAGTACACCAAACATTACGATAATGGGCAACTTTAATTAAAATGAGACAAAAATAACTCAATATATGTATAATTACATTTTATGTTATGTTTTGAATATCCATGATTATTATTGCCTGAAATAACACAGCTTATAATATTAAATCTGTTCTATAAAATTAAATTTAAAATAAAACTTACTTTTTGTCGTCCCTGACTCGACACCTCATCACTGCCTCTCACTGGAGAAGATCCGACGACAAAAGACCAAAGCCAATACACAACCAGAACTTTTTCACTTTTTAGCATAACAATGATCGCAAATCAAACTCTCTAAAATATGCGCAATTGTGTTTTGGTTCTTAAAAAGGCAGAACAAATCTCAATATAGTTATATCAGTTACATATTCTGTTAAATATCTGTCCTGAATATAAATCTTAAAATAATTATAACCCATAATTTGCGGGATTCTACTTAATTGCAGCCATATATCAGAACTAACAAACCAAGGTTTTTTTAGAGTTTCAGAAAGATAAATTAGCCCAATAATGGGGATAATAAGGCTGTGAGGATATTGAATTTTCTACAAACTACAGTTCTGAAAATATTAGATAATTTGAAGGTACAAGAGTTTATTCAAATCGGAAGAGTTAATTAAGAAACAAATATTTCGCTTTTTATTAATCAAGATCTTAAAAAAAAACTAATAATAAAATTTCGCCCCCAAAATAAAAATAATAAAATTTCATAAAATTAATATATTTAAATGAAATCAAATCCATATATTCACAAAATGCTGCCTAGGTAAATTTATGTACCTATTTTTACATCTGAAATCCTAGATTCAGGGCCATACACGCAGTACGGGTCTCTTTATATTAACCCACCTATAGTTTAAAGAATAAGAATTACTGTGGAAAAAGAAATCTTTGCAACTCGGTTTGTTCATTCAAATTAATAGCTTCTGATTATTCCTGTCCATATACAAAGGACAAATATAAATAATTTTTACTTTCTTTCCCAACATCTGTTTGCTATATTTTTCATAATTCATGCTGAATTAGAAATTTCATTCCTTCCGACTTAAATCTTTGAATTGCATCCAATATTTTAGCGTTTGTGGGCCAATGGAAAGTTAATTTCTAAAATTTTTCATCTAAAGTAAGAGAAAGAAAAAATGACAAATTTTACTTGGTTCACTGTTGCAAAAGTGACTTCTATTTAAAACTAATTTTCATTCTGAGAAGTCAAGACCTGAAATTCAATTAATTCATAATTTTTAGTATTACCACCTCAATATAAATTATATTTAATACAACAAAATGAGATACGAAAATAGTTTATTCCAGGAGACTAGTTTTAAAAGGTGCGGGTATCCATCTTCTTTTAGAAGTAAAGGTGGACGACGCGAATAATTTCCGAAAATATTTATTCACACGGATAAAGAAGAAATTCGGAGCAACTGTTTCTCACTTTCCCATTAATATCCTCAGAACTGTGTAAAACCTTTTGGACTCAAAATTTAATTAGATGCACTTCGGAATCTAGTTCATAAGGAACTCCTCCGAAGGATATTATGCTAGTTCCCTCTGCTTAACAAATCAATTTCCCGTGTAACACAAGTCAATGTTCTTGGCTGTCTTCCATCTAAAACCTTTAGAAGTGATTAGTGCTATAGTTTAGAGAATAACTTTGTTTCATCGCCTCATAATGTTGAATTAACCTTTAATTAATCTATTAAGTGCAGGGGCTCAGTTGCTCAGTCTGTTAATGGGGGTCTTAGTTGAATTCTCATTTGTGGAAAGCTTTTGGAAAGAAATTGACTTCTAAGACAAACCATGATTTTTGGCAGCTTTAGGACTCTTAATCACGTGATAATGTTACTTTGCTTAGTCATAGTAAAGATACGGTTTACAAGTGTTGGGAATGATATGGTGTGAATGAGGCAGGCTGCAATAAAAATGTTTGTAATGGAATTTGCATTGAAAATCTGGTGATTGATGAATTCTAAAGGTTTGAGTTTGGAGAGCACAAGAAAGTTGACTTTTATCTTCCTCCCTTGATCACGTTGACAAAGTTATTTTGTTTAGTAATGGTACTTGTAAAGTTTCTTATTACACACGCTTGAAGACTAACTTTATAGGAGCACATACGTGCTGCTATTATTTTCAGGGAAAGTTTTAAAACTTTTGAATCATTTGTCCATTTACAGATTAAGGAAAGTGTAAATTCTGGATGAATAAAGTTTCAATTTAAAACTTTTCAAAACTGATGAGATTTGTAAGATGAGGGGAGATTCTTAAAGAATTTCACATGCTACGGACAAACATCACACACGCATATCCCTGAAATTGCATTTACTCAACCTTTGCAATTCCATAGAGTGGCCTTAATCGCTAGAGCTGGTGGCACACCTGTAATTTTTTCAACGAGGAACCTCAAGTCAACCTTGATGAATTTGAATCTAAAATTCATCATAAGGCTTAGGAATTAGACCATATCAATCGTAATTTTACTATGATCAGCTAAATTAGTGAAAAGGTGACAAAAAACAATAATTCTAACTAAGCAAGAGTACTAAAGTAAAGAGGTAGTCTTTAATTTTTATCATGCTCTTGCCGACAACTAGAAAACCGATCTTGGCAACCATATCCATGAGTGAGTTTAACTTAAAACCACTGCCACTTGACATGTTGGGGATGTGGACAAAAGGAAATGTATAAATAAGTTACTGTAGCTGAGAGAAAGGAAAGAATCAGTGCGATTTCGAACATTGAGACATGTCTCTCTTTTTTTATTCTATCTTTGGAAAAGCGAGTTATTGACATATGGCGGCTTCATCAGCTACATTTTTAATCAAAATTTAGGCCTTGAATCCTTGGTCTCCACAGTTATTTAATCAAAGGGGGATCTATTAATTCGTAGTTGCTGCTCTGTGAAAAAGGTGTGTCTCGGTGCTGAGCGTCGAAAGGTTCAGAATGAATGTACAACCTAGTGTGGTGGTCCCTATTGACAAATTGTCTGCTCTTTTGTGTAATCTGTCTGAGAGAGAAAGGGCAAAATAAAGAAAGAAAGAAAGAAAAAGAAAGAAAGAGAAATAAATAAATAAATCAGGAAGACAGGCTCTGCTTGATCTGCCCCATGGTCAGCCTGAAGGTTGCAAATAACTCGGTTGAAGAGATGGTTCGTGGTGAGCTCTCGCTGACTTCGAAGTGCATTCACACCCTAAAGTAGAACACGAGATCGGTTAGAGGTGCCGACACCTTCATTTTTCACTTTATTAGGCCAAGATTGACCAGGGGAAAGGGTTCCAACAGGAGTCTATAGCTGCGCCCCTCAAAACACTCTTCACGCTTGAGTAAGAAGTTGCTGTTGTGTAGGTACAACGCTATCATCCTAATATGCCTAGGGAAAAGGGCACGGATGAGATCTCTTCAAAGAGTGCATCTGATTTTTAACTGCGAGCTTTCGTGTTGGTTGAAGTGACCAAAACTCTGCTATGCAGGAGGTTGTGAAAACCTGCGCGAAGGTACAAAATTCCATGGTGACCTTTTTCAAATGTTTCCAAATTTGTTTACCTTCATTTTGTGTCATTTAGCAGTTTTTATATAAAAGAAGGAACCATTATTATTATTTAATATTTTTTCTTACATCGAGTAAATAACTGTTCGCGTAAATACATATGAAATAAATAGAAATGGTTGAGGTCACAATGACCCCATTTCGGGCACATATTTTAGACCAAAGAGAGATTTGATCGTTTTATCTGCAAATAGGCCACCAAGGCGGTCACTGAAGCAAAGTTAGCATCGATGGATGGCGTTACAAGTAATGATTCTTGGGTGAAATAGATTTATGTATATGTGTTTTTGTTCCAGCCTTAAATTAACGAATTCCTCATGACATGGGTTAGAGCCAACATCAACCCTCTGAGAATTGAGGCATTTTTCCCGAGTAGCGAAGAAATAAAACAAAATGATAAAGGAATTGCAATTCTTCTCCTACCCCTCCTAATTTTTAGCATTAAATGCAATAGTTCAAGTAATGAAATGTCATTTTTTTATTTAAACTCTTTATCTTTATTTCTAAAAACGGGCCACATTTAAATAAAGGAAACTAACCATAAAGTCTGCTGGTGGTCTCTTGCGAGTGTGGATTCGATGCAATTAGACAAAGGCCGCTCCCCGAGAACACGAGTTAACTACGAGGACATTTTTCTCTCTTTCCGCCTGAAGTGAGAACCACCTGCTCGATATCTCCGCTTCAGTCGTGTGCGAATTTCTTTTTGTGTGAGCGTACGCAGATGCACCTTCTTTTTGTGTTAGTGTAAGGAGATGTTCCATATATTTTCCCCACATATTTGCGTGAGAGTACGGAGATACTCCTCTATTTGCGTGATTTTGCGTCAAACTCTGTTGTGTCTATATTACCATATATATATATATATATATATATATATATATTAATATATATATATATAGAGAGAGAGGGTCTTTCACCAAGGACGCTCGAGTTTTGTCAGGCGATAGTAGCCATGTTGTTAAGGCGACATCTGGCAATCTCGCTGCGAACTATTTATTAGTACTTGGCAAGTTAGGATCGAAGATTATAGCGTTTAGCAGCGTGTGCTCATCTTTAAATATTATTATCAAAATCAGTGCTCCGTGCGACAAACGTTCCACGCATTCCTTGATTTCTATCCTCGCCACAATCGTCCTGCCGAGTCCACTGTTCGACGGTTGGTGGCCAAATTCGAGGCAAAAGGTCTATCAACAATCAGCCAACACCCGTACGTCGCCGACACGCAAGGTCTGCTAAAAACATCGCTGCCGTAAATGAGATTGTACCGGAAAATCCGAGGCAGTCAATTTCTCGTCGTTCACAAGAATTTTTGCTTTCTGTGACTTCAGTTTGGCGAATTATGCGTCGGGACTTGAGTCTTCACCAATACAAAATCCAACTTACCCAAGAAATTAAGGTAACCAACCATAGACAAAGCCGTGTGTTTGCTGATTTGGCTCTAAAGCAGTTGGGAGTTGCCTCACATTTCCTACCCAAAATCATCTCCAGCGACGAGGCCCATTTTTGGATGAATGGATTTGTGAACAAGCAAAAGTGTTGGATTTGGGACGAAAACAATTCACAGGAGATACAACAGCTCCAATTGCATCCCAACTAAGTCACTGTTTGGTGCAGATTTTCGTCTAATGGAATCATCAGTCCGTATTTTTTTGAGAACAAAGATGGCATTGACATAACCGTCAACGTCGAGACCTACAGATCGATGATAAGAAACTTCTTGTGGCCTTAACTGGATTATATGCCTGATTTGGATAGTGACGACATGTGGCTCAAACTGGACGGCGCTACATGCTACACTGCGCACGCCACAATAGACATTTTGCACCAGCGATTTCAGGGCAGGTCAACTGACCAACAAGATCATGCGATTTAACGCCATTAGACTACTTTCTTTGGAGCTTCCTTAAATCGTAATTCCATGCAAATAATCCGCAAACAGTTGATGTCCTCAAAGTCAACATAACAAACACCATCCAACAAATTTAGCCAGATTTATGCGTCAAAGTCACCGAAAATTGGGCGTCCCGAATACGTTCCATCAAGGGAAGCAGCGGCGGAGATTTGGACGACCTCATATTCCACACTTAATGCCATAAAATGTACTTCCAAATTGAAAATAAATTGAGTGCATATATCACACACAACTTCTTTTATTTACATTTAAAATCGAGTGGCATTATTGAAAGATCCTATATATATATTTTCTTATATATATATATATATATATATATATATATATATATATATATATATATATATATATATATATACAAGAAATCCACTGTTATTGGAGCATAAAACTTATTATTATTATTAAAACGGTTATTAAAACGGGACTAGTTTTGATATGTGGTTTACTAAAATCATCTTCATCTTCTAACAAATAGCATCTCTCTCATGATCCAGATGTTTGGCTCTATCCGAACGGTATTTAGTACTGCACAAGAAGCAGAACTGGTTACTCACATTTTCTTGATGGAGGAACTATTTTAGGGACTGACTATGTACAAGGGATCTTCGCTACAATGCATTTCATGCAGCGGAAAGGAATAAAGTGAACCACAAATTAAACAAAATGGTGAGATCTTGCTACCAAACAGGTTTTTTCATTTCATGATTATTTTACATCCAGGTATGATACACTTAGGAGTTTGCCTTTATTCCAATTACAGCACCTGTTTTTGTCTTTTAACCAGGTTGGACTTGGAGGTAAATACAGGTTACTAGGCTTCCAACGGTGACACCTAGAAATTGCCATTCGAACTCCAGCTTAACAAACCCGAGTTTATAGGTTGCATAAGCCACGATAAGGAGGAATGAGATGTTTTCATGCAATCAAGTCATAAAAGCAGAAGTCCTTCCTTCTACTCCAAATCTAGTTTCTCGCTTTGGTGTATTTTCTTTTTAAACTCCTATAAAACGAGCAATTTCAATTGCACTTAGCGTGTTCATGTGCATGATGGTGACCAACTGTACAGGAGAACGTTCTTTTTCAAAATGAAACTTATAAAATATTAGTTTCGTAGCACAATGGGGCAGCACATTTTGAACTGGCTTTCACTTATGTGCAAGGAAAATGAGCTCCTGAAGACTATTGAATTAAAGCCAATAATAAAGCAATTATCTGCAAAGAAATGCCGCAAATGCTTGTTCTAATTAGAAATTTGTACTAATTTCATACTGTGACATCTAATCTGTATGGTATATTGAGTATTATTGTATTTTTCAAGCCTTGTGTATTGTTCAAATGTCTATCATGTTGATTAGTGGAGCTGTACTGCATGTTTTTAATGTTTCAACACTGATCTTTTTGGAATTGCCAATAAAATAATTTATGTTTAATTTTATCGACCATTTACATTTTTTTCCTGTGAGTAGTTGTCGTTGAGGTTCCAGAACAGTGCTTTGCCCGGGGGTCCATAATCCTGTTAAGACGGCCCTGCTTGTAATCTGCCTCTTAATTTTCTCTGGATGCGTCAGGTTTGTAATCTGGAATTTCTACACCTTTGGTTCTACCGATCATTATTTTATATTTCCTATCATTTCTTTGGCCGCATGATGCATCCATCCCTTTTCTCTATTAGAGTTCTATTTTAGCTTCCTGTAAATATTTATGTAAAAATGGTCTCAAATCGCCGATTTATGTAAATTAATAAATGTTTGGGCCTATTTGAAATTCAGGCAACGAAACAACAAACATAGGTGGTATTTGTCTAGTAGTCACCATATCAGACCTATAAAAAAAAATATCACTCGGGTTAGTTTCCTTTAAGATACATATACGTGGTAGGAAAAGGCAGACGATTAGCATAACATTAAGAATTAAATTAATTATTAATCTTAAGCTAGATATTTATATGACAAAAAACTAAAGAGTGATGCATCGACCCTTATGTGTTATAACATTATATTTTCAAGCTGTCATCTAATTCTCGATAAATATATTCAATACAATTTTTGAAACTTTTCGGTAATATTCCTGTATAAAACTTTAAGAAGTATGGTCTGAGAAAGTGGAATTTACTTAAATAGGACCGCCAGGATAGAAGGAGGGAAATCTTCGATCAATGTTTCATTGATGGGAGAAAATTAAATAGGAAAGTGTGAATGAAATGTCTCTTACGAAAGCTGATGCATAGCCTTTTGCAACTCTATTAGAAGAAGAGCAAAAGAAAAACCACCTAGAAAAATAAATTCAGTCAATTATTATACGATATTGCTTATAATTTTTAAGGTGTGTTTGCCCCATTAAGCATCAATAGTAAATGAAACGCAATCCTAAATGTCAAAAGTATTTAATTACGAGAGAAGTTAATCGGGCATCTTTGAAGGATGGTTAGCTCTCATTTTATGGAACCTGAGATCAAATTCAATTATGGTTAAGGAGTTTACGCAGAATAATGTTTGTGAATGTTCTTTAATCAAATATGTTTAAATCAAATATCATCAAAATGACATGGGAATTTTGCATTATTTTTAAACAAGTTCATTTGCAAAGACCACACTGGATCATTCGTGGTGACACTTGATGCTATGACGAAAATAATCAGACTAAACAAGGTTTCTGTTTCCTGTGATAGGAGACTCAAAGGATTTGGAAGGAACCTCTATTGGTCTCAGCAAATATGGTTAATTATAGAACACCTACACCAAGAATCGAAAAATAGTTTTTGCCGCCAGTAGATATAAAACTATGACTAATGAAGCAATTTGTGCAAGGTCCACTACCGGATGTAGATTGTTTAAATTATTTGTGTAGTGAGTGTTTTATTTATCAGATTTCAATCTTAAAAGCTCTTTATTCCGCCATGACATAAAACTTTGAGATTCATGATTATCTATCAATTTTAAACTATATAACATGAATTCGTACAGGATTTTTCGAAACATAGAAAATGATAATTCACATTCTCGTTGGTGAGACATTTTTTAACTTGAGAAGTAAATTAAATAAAGGCTATTGGAGAAGCCAGCGACCACTGGCAACCACATAATGACAATACCTGCCAACCTCACACCATTCGTGGCCTACTTATTCTTCACTGACCTAAGGGGCGAATTATTGTGATTAACACAGGTCTCTCTCGGCTGCTACCATCGTTCCTCCGCAAGTGACAGCCTTCTTATCAAATTCCATGAAAATTCTCTATCCATGCGTGCTGCAAGGCCCCTCCTTGAAGCAACTATGAAGAACTGCAACCATAGACCATTTTGATAAGGTCAAATTGTGAGTAGGTTTATCTAACCAACCGCTGCACGGTGATGGCGCTTTCAATTCTCTTAATAAGACCTTCCTCGAATTTCTCCGTTGTTCTCTCACCTTCTGTTTATTGCCATTAAAAACTAAAAGCTTAATACGACAAAATGGAAGTTCAACAGAAAAGAATAATATTAGCATTGCAATATTAATACTAGCTTTAATACTATTCACATTATTATTACGTCGGTTCTCATTAATATTTGATGGCAAACCTAAGTTCTTGCCTTTCCATCGGCTTCTCTTTGTCCCAGTAACATTTCTTTGGGACCAATTGCAGCTGTATTCGTTACTCACGTTCTGGCCTCACCTTCTGCCGCCCTTCTATGATTTCCTTGGGACACCCGTGACGAGATGCACGCCTCCCCTCAGTCTGCTTTAAAGGAGTGGTTGCAAGCGCAGTAGCTGTCATCTGGGCGTTACATGAAAATGTATAAACATTTGTTCGAAAATAGTTATTATGGTGATAAATATATTAATATTGTTATATGAATTTTAATAAAAAAATTCCCTCTGGATCCACGTATATATGTATTTTTTTAATAAAAATCGAACCCCCCCCCCCCAATATTTCCGACGTTTAAATCAAAGCCTCGTCATGACCCGGTTAAAAGACGCTTCATTTAGAGCGTTCCAATTGTGGATAGTCCGCGCCAAGGCCGTGATCCCATTTGCCGAGCGCAGAGTTGCCAACAGCACTTCAAATTTGCCTCATAATCGAGCCACACTTATTCAATGGCAAGGGTTAATTGTTCGAGTGTTTGAGGTCTTGAGGCATAAACCTTATTTTCTTAGCTACCATCATGATAATTAGTCTGCAGGTGTTAAATTGGGTGAAGGCGGACGCTATTCAATAATGCCCCATCGTCCTATCCACTTGTATGGAAATGTCTCGTTTCTGACCACATGTAATGGGATAGTGCTCCATCTTGTTGGAAATGAAACCTTAAAATAAATGAAGAATTGCTAGTGCAATTGTACTCCGAAGAAGGTTCAAGTATAAAAAACCAGTAACAGTTGCATCAAAATAATAATGGTCGAATCAAACCATGGGGGGATCTCGGAATTTACATCGTTTAACTTGAATGATACTTCATTATTCCAAACTATCCTATCGAAATAACTTGGGTCTTTTGATCTTTATGACTTCACCTATTTAAATAAAATTGACAGAACAATCATTAGCTTCATCATTATGTGAATGCAATAACCTTGGATTTAAGCTTCTAAGGGTTCCACGCTGTAATATTCAATGAACCTTTGTTCTTTAGACTCCTTCCTCGAGAATTTTGTCTAGCTCTCTAGGTCCTTGTTGAAGGTCATCTTCCAAAAGGTTGTTCCTCTACATTTTGTACAGCACCGTCGGTGTCATTTTGTGGTGCAGCTTCATATTTCCGTTTCTACAGTCTTTGGACTTCTTTAGTTTTTCTAATATGCGGTACCACTAATTTTAAAAGAAATGGTTGTTCAAATGAGTCCTGTTTGGCCGTTTCCAATAGTGATTCTTACCAAAGTGGAAAGAGAGAAGCATTGCCGTTATAGGTCATAGAAAGCCTCGCCTCATTAGAATGAAATTAAGGTGTAGCCTAGGCTAGCAACAGCAAACATAAAAACAGGCGGTTAAATGGGAGAAGATTGAAAGAACATAATGGAATATTGCACATGAAATATTTAAAAAATTTTCAGCATTTTGGAAGAAGAAAAAGATATTCGGAATCACAAGTAAATTTATTGATAATCACTTTGTTATAAATATCTGTATTTTGAAAAATATACGCAAATGCTCTATATTAGAGAACATACATGTATTTTTTATAGCACGTTCACGAATTATGCTGCGTAAACCTAGATTTATTTATGCTATTATAATAAAAAATGTATTCGCAGCCATATTATAATTATAGCCGCTACTATTTGCCGGTGATATGCCTGTCGGTATGACGTCATAACAATCTGGAAAAGAGAAAGAGATCTCAGCGATAATTAGCATCGCATTCAGGCAAGACGATAATTTAACTAGATGTAAAAGGTTAGGGGTACGAAGTTATTTAAATAGTTTTAGATTTTAGATATTTACAGGTGCTGAAAAATTGATTTCAGGTGCTAATAACTCTGAAAATACATCTTCAGCTGCTAATAACTCAGAGAGAATAGTACATTTAGCTGGTAATAACGCGAAAAAAGAGTGCTTCCCGCGCCCGATAAATATTTAGGAGCACACATTGCAAATAGGCCTAAAGGAGAGACGGAAAATAATTTTTGTGTACAAAAAAAGTGAAGTCGTTAATCTGTGGAAGTGCAATTTTTTATTAAAATCATATAACAATTGATGAATTTATTCATGTCATCGATGATATGAAGGGCGGTCAATAAGTTTTGCAATTTGGATATAAGGAAACGAGATATGAGGAAAAGTGTTTTATTATTTTTCAATATAACTACCCTCGACTTCAATGCACTTGCGCCACTTGTCCCTGAGGCTTAGAATTCCCGACAAACAGAAATGTCGCGAATGCTGTTCAATCCACTCCTGGACGGTGAGCTGGACATCTTGATCGTCCCTAAATCGGCATCCACGCAGTGCAGCCTTAAGCTGGCGGAATAAAAGGTTGTCGCAAGGGGCCAGATCTGGACAGTAGGGGGCATGGTTGAGCTTCTTGAATCCGCACTCGCGCAGGGCAGCTTGTGTAACTCTAGCCTTGTCGACTTTGACGACGTTGAAGTCGATTATGAGGCGGGAGGTTTCTAGGGACCCAACGGGCAGAGACCTTGGTCATAGCCAAATTGTCCTGGATGATGTTGATAACACTTCCATGTGATATTCCAAGTTCTCGCTCGATTTCTTCGACCTTCACCCGTCGATTTTCTAGGATCATCCTTTCCACACGGGCCACATTGTCTTCGTTGGTCACGTCTGACGGGCGTTGTGGACCGGGGTCATCTTCAAGAGACTTACGACCATGGCGGAACTGCCTATTCCAGGAAGCAATGGTTGCATAGGAAGAGGCAGTGTCGGTGTACACTGCAACCAGTCGTTCATGGATCTCTTTTGCATTCTTGCCTTCCTTGGTCAAAAATTTGATCAATGCGCGGTGTTCAACCTTCTTCATTGTTGAAAAATGTGTGACTGACGATCTGCGATTAGCTACTGCTTCTTAAATAGACGAGACAGCAGCGTGCGACTGCATGTCCTGACTTTTCATAACTTGTCCTAACACCACAACAAACAGCTATCTCCCTTCCTCTGTTTTGCCTTACCGATTCGCAAAACTTATTGACCGCCCCTCTATTATCGAATGAAGTGTGGATACATTTTCTGGAGTGACTATATTTAATGGACTAGATACGAGTAAATTATTATTTAGACTGGGTTGAAGATTTTAATGTAAATTGATTCTAGCAGATAAAGTTCTGAGATGTTGCTTGCTGTATTAAGTATTGTAAAGTTCTCGAGCGTAGCCTTACCTCCAAATTGTCATAGATGGTTTTGAATTGAAGATGGATCAGGTTTTTTAAGTTAAAGACCAGTTCTCTCCGATCTACCTATATGCTGCATGAAGCGCAAGTAAAGCGTACGCCTTGTTTTCACCGCATATGATACAGTGCTACTTCATATACAACAAAAAGTGTATAGAATTTTTGATCGCATACAGGCGGATGGTTGTTCTTTGAATTAAAATAGTGATCCTAGTTTCAAGACATAAGTGAGAACAATACACGGGAATAATTGAGGATAAGCCGAATTCAGCAGTTTTAAAAACTCTTATTATAAGTTTTTCAAACTGGGAACCAAAGTATGGGAATGAAAAGAAGACCTTTAATTTGTTAGCAGTTTGTAATGGAAGCAGAGTGGAATATTTTTTATTAATAAACAGATTAATTTGTTTCTGAAATAGCAATTTTGGGGTAGCCACTGGAGGCAAAGAATTTTGTTAATAATTTAACGTGAAGTGATTGTCTTCTTGGGTAATATTTACGTCGAGAAACGAGATATTATTATTTTTTTAGAATATAAATAATTGAGGAAGAGTGTACAATGTTACTTATGGCGAAATAACAAAAAGGGTCATCTACATACCACCATGCAAGAGGTGACGAATATTAATTCCACAATCATCAAGCAAAAGAGTTTCTTAGTAACATAAAAAAATATTTGCTAAGGAAGGACCTAAAGGGGGACCAACCCCATTGATTTGTTCAAACAGAATGCCATTTGACAAAATGAATGAATTACAAACAGCAAGTTCAAGGAGAGTTTTGAATAAGGTCTTAGTTAAACCTATTACGAAGGTGGAATTAAGGAAAAGGGAGTTGACACAAATCTGAATTGTTTCAGGAAGAGGAATATTAGTGAATAAACTCTCAACATCAAAGATGGCAATGAATTTTTTGTCTGCATAATGAAAGTTCGTTATCTCTTTTACAAACAAATGCTAATTTGTATGTGTGTTAAAAAAAACACTTTATGTATATCTATAATCAGTATTTTCTACTCTTTATTTAGCACGGATGATAAGATTGGTGATAATCCTGAAAAGTTTGCAATGTTAAGAAGCGTCTTCAGCTCTGTCCTGGTCATCTTCTTTATATATATATATATATATATATATATATATTAATCCTCTATATCGCCAAAAATATTCGTATTAACATCTGATTTTTTATTTTTCAGCTATAATTATTTTACAACGTAACGTGTAATGGAAAATATTATTAGTTGGCAGAACCGCACAGGAATTCAGAGCGGCGGATAGGTAAAACTATTCAAGGAGTTACAAAAGATAAATAATTGTTTTTGTCCGAAAAACTTTGAAAAATGTGACCTTTCGATTTAGCCAACTGTACATCACAACCGAACTTTGCTTAGGTTGTGTTTTATACAAAAGAGGAGATATATTAATGGAACACGAACCGCTTACACATCCGACCCAGCAAATTGGGGTACTCTTCATTCGTCTTTCTTGTTTTTACCCCTGCAAGAGTTGGTTTTACCTAATAGTGTGTTTGTCTAATTCATGTCAGCTACCATTCCCTGTAATTGTTATTAGGCGTCTGCGTTGAAGACTTCGGTTTGATGGTCTTTGGCTCAAAAGAGGGAAATTAACAAAGCTTCACTCGTTATGAGGTGACTAAACCGCCCCATTTAAGGATGACCTATTGGCTAAAATGCTTCGTCTCAATTAATTTCCCTGGAATCACTATCAAAAAATGTATGTATGTCGGAATGTACCGAATTTGTGGTCTCAATTTAAGGATCTCGATTCTCGGAAAACTGTTTAGTTAAATAATTGTGTATTAAAGAATATATTATATTGTTAAAACGGAATGTTAGAAGTAATTCTCAATAAAGTTAAATTTGCCATCCTGTAAGGCTCTAATTATACATTCATCATCAGTTAAGAAATTAAATACAGTATTGCGAATTTATTTCGTGTTTGCTTACACTCCGAACTTTACTTTGTCTGATGGGGTTAATTAAGGATGAATTCTGTCACACCTTGGAAAATCAAATGAGGAAATTCCCTTGGAAGCCCTTCTCTTTTGGGGAGATCCAAATGCACCGTTGCCTCTTACAATAATTCTATCAAAAGACTATTTGGGACATGAACGAAAATGGTCAAACGATCCTCGAGTTACGTGCTAGTTAGCATTAAGGCGTGACTAATACCAATGTCCCTGGTAGAAGGAATAAAAGATCACTGAAAAGAGATTTTTTCTCCTACGATATATTCAACTTTGCTCCTGACCAAGATTTAATATAAATATATGCTTCATGCACGGCCATTTAAAAGGCAGATTGTAATGTCTTCCATATTCATCTTTTGTAAAGTGAAATTTGACTTGAAAAGATGTTTCTAGCGATCTTTTCGAAAGAATGTATTGTATTGATTGTCAGTTGTAAAAGGCCCAGTTAATAAACAATACAAGCCTAGGTCTCATTCAATTCGTTCCCGAGGATCAAGCCGCTTTCGCCTACCGTCAAGAAAGAATGGCGACTGATTTCAAGAACATTTTTTGTATTAAAACCTCGATTGGAAGTAAAATGAAGAGTTCTTATTCAGTATAAAGAGTCTGCGAATATAAATACTCTTAATTTACTTCGTTTTTCTCTTAAAAACTGTCCAAATCCTAATAGAGAGTATATCGATAGAGTTGGTATGTTAAAATCACTCTTTACCATGTCACATACACCCTTGACCAAAAGTTTAAATCACGCAATTGAACCATTGATATATTGTAATTTGAAATTTGTGGTAAATGAATTAGTATATTACTATTATATATTTACATTTTTTAGTAATTTTAATATTAAGATGTAACCCTTTTTATTTAGTTACAATCATAATTGCTCGTGAAATTAATTTCAACAAATTTTCACAAATTTTCGAAACATTTTTCCTTCTTAGCTTGTATTTTTTATACAATTCTACTTTATTTATTGTTGTAGTATTTCCTTTGCTTTCTTAAGGCTCCCCCGCCCCTCAGCTTGCGTCCGTTCAGCCATCAATTCGTAAGACTCCTTCTAACTGTTCTGGTCGATACTTTTTCAAGTAAAGCTTGATTGATCTCCTCAACAAGTTCAGAAAATGTTTATCTTCGATTGTGTAGTGAAGCACAAATGGGATATCTGCCTTCTCTCGTTGTTGTTGTTGTAAGTTCTTTTCTGCCCCGTATCCTCTATATTTGTATTCTCTAAATTTTTTAGTTTTAGTCATGTTACTTATGTAGAACGATATTGATTACATCAATAGTTAGAAATTTAGCTGTAGCTTAAGAAATATTAATTTAATTCTGCTATTTTGAAAAAAACACCAATTATTAATTACTAATCATTTAATCAAATACTAAGTTGTTCAAACATATTAATCAACTTGCTATTCAAACATTAGCTAGCACGGTTTCACCTCTCCTCTCAAGTTAATGAAATTCCTCCTATCTATTTTATCTTCATAGTTAAATTTCTTGTTCTATCCATCTTAATTTTCGCCTCATTGAATAAAAGATCACTTGAAAGGGATTTATTTCTCCTACGATATATTCAACTTTGCTCCTAACCAAGATTCAAAGCAAAGTGCGTTACTCTTCCTGAGATCAGACCGCGACAGTTACCTTGAAACCAACTCTATAACGCTTCCTTGGCGTTAATAAAGCTCATTTTTAATTAAAACTTTAGCGCTTT
The DNA here is from genome assembly GCA_963969495.1 of Ceratothoa steindachneri. Lineage (NCBI taxonomy): Eukaryota > Metazoa > Arthropoda > Malacostraca > Isopoda > Cymothoidae > Ceratothoa > Ceratothoa steindachneri. Next base: position 11,947,321 of record OZ018337.1, on the reverse strand, counting down.
TTTGTTTAAGGGACAGAAAGCAAAAATGGCTGGTGACGTCACCAGCCAGAAAGGTCGACTGTCCACTGTGACTTCGTAATAATACTCTGCGAAGCTGCTTCGCTTGGACTTGGTTCAGCAAATTTCTAAAGACATAAGAAATTTCTAACTTTTAAAATAAGAAAGTTTTGCTGCTACTTTACTTTACCTTTTCATTTAATCAGGTTCAATCAATCCACTCTATTTATTTTTTAGGTTAAGGTTAGGTTAGGTTATATAACCAAATTGTAACAAAGTCTGGAGTTTTGTCTCCCCCCAGTTAATCAATTTTAAAAATTTAGCACGGACCAACAACATCAACCTTGCTTTTCAGTCTTTCAGTACGAGAATACAATCAGAAATAGCCAATTCAAAAATAGGTCAATCGATGAAGAACAGGGAGTTTATTTTATTCCATGCAAATCATGTAATGAAGTATATATCGGTGAAAGCAGCAGATTTTGCAAGCGAATAAATGATCTTTAATGCGATATGCGACGTGGTGCCCTTGTGGGGGTCGAAGATAGAACCTAGTAAACATTTGTGTAAAGAATTTAAACGGTTCACACATGAACCTAGGAAACATTTGTTTAAAATTAAAACGGTTCACACATTGAACCTTATAAATAGGAAGATAAACTTCCCGCTGTTAAAAGTGGTCTTTTGTAAATAAAAGATAAGCTTCCTGCTGTTAATAGCTTTCTTTTGTAAATAGGAAAATAAACTTCCCCCTGTTAATAACGTTTTTTGTAAATAGGAAAATAAACTTCCCCCTTTGCAGTATTTTTCCTTCGTGAACAGGAAGTTAGACTCCCCAGTACGCAGTACGATATCTTGTGTCGGCCATACGTAGCTCCGTACAAAATAGATCTTGTTCATGAAGTCCCGATGAGAAAAGGTGAAAATCGATGGCGTTCTTGTGTTCCTTCCCTCACCTTTTCCTCCTTTGCCGGCTGTGAACTTCTCTGTGAGCTCAATTTTTGTGGATTTTTTCCAAGTCTTAAAATTCGGAAATTGCACATTGGACAAAATAAGCGATGAAGTGTAGGTAGAATTAGAGAGAGAGAATAGTAAGAGAGTAAAGTGGTTAAAGGATGAGTTTAAAGAATAGATGATGTGTAGGAGACACAAAAGAAAGATCCCTGGTAAAAGGGTAGCTCTGTCAATGTGTTAGATTTGGGTGCTTAGGGGTTGTTTTTTTCCATTATTTAATAAACTATAAATTATAAATTTATAGTATATTTAATTAAATTAATCGTAGTTACTTTAATTATTATTTTCGATCTTATTGATCGATTGATCTTTTGGCATTCAAGCATTTATTTTTAGCGGGGTTTTATTCCCGCTGTGAGTTTTTTTAAAGTTTTTGAAAAGTTTTTTGATTATCATTTTTAAATGAATTTAAAAAGTGAATTGATTTTTAGTTTGCGTTTTACAAGTGGTTTTTAATTTGAGTTTATTTTGCTAAAGGAACTTGCGCATTACATTGTATGTTTTTGTCAGTTCTGTCAAGTGTATTTCGGAGTCACGTCATTGTCTGTCTGTAACTTTCTACCTTTGAATGGTCTTATTTGTCGGTCTACTTCGATTTTTAAGTGTGTACAAAAGAATTCAGGGGTCAAGAAGGCGCCAATGGCTTGCCATATTCTCTTAGCTCTCTCATGGAGCGCCAGGTTGATTGGAGATAATCCAACCGAGTCGTGGAGCTTACTCTGTCGTTTATGTTCTCTTCTTCGGGTGTTTATAATAAGTAAAACCGCTTTGTTCTGGATGACTTGAAGTTTCGCAATGTGGGTCTTGTCGCTAGCGTTCAACGGCACCGGGGGGTATAAGAGTATCGAGCGAATGCACGCATTGAATATCTTGAGATTATTTGAGCGAGTTAGGTCAATGAACCTATAAAACTCCCTCAAATCTCTCTTGCTATTCGCGACTGTCCACCTGATATGACCCCAGAACCGTCTCTTCCGGGCAGTAGGGGATTCTCTTCCCCTCTACCCGTATATCGTTGAAGGTCTTGCGAAAACTGGGAATTATTTTGAATTTTGGGGAATTGGTTGATATCTTCCATTTCCTCTCGTAAGAGTTGATGTTAGATATCTCCCTAGCCGTGTTTCTTGCCATAAATTTCCTGTGAACGTAAGCGGCGGTACAAATTTGCGATATGTCGTCAGCGAAATGGACGTATATCGTACCTTCGGAGAGAGGTTGTGGTAAGTCACGTGTATAAATGTTGTATAAAAGGGGACTGAGACAGCCCTCTTGCGGGACCCCTGATTCGAGCTAGAATTCGGGGCCTTTGTGTTCTCTGATTTGAATATACGCTCTCCTCTCCATTATGTAATCGCATAGAATCCTCTCAAAAGGGGGTTGAGGCTTACTTGCAGAATCTTAAATTCCAGGCCTCTCTTCCAAACCTTATCAAAAGTCTTTTTAACATTGCGTAGCACCAGGCCGGCATGCCTTTTTCTTGCCTTGATGTTTGCAAGTTTTTCCGTAATAACGGCTAGTGCCGTGTCAGTCTCTCTTTTGTTTCTGAAGCCGTGTTGCTGCTCGTTATGCAAGTTGGCTTCGTCGAAAAAAGAGTTGACCCTATTTGCCAATATCTTCTCGAAGAATTTGCCAGCAAATTCTAAAAGAGATATTGGCCAAAAGCTGGCAGGGCAGAGCGGCATTCATGATGTTAAGAAGCCCACTTAGAACATTAGGCGGTGCCTTGATGAAATTCTCCCTGGTCAGCACCGTGGTACCCGGTGCTCTTTGACAAAAGGATTTTAGTGCAAAGGAGAGCTCTTGTTTTTTATGTGACGCAGACAGCTGTCTCGTTCTAATTCCATTCCCAGACACGGAATGTTCGTTTTAATTACAATGTCGTCAAATTTTACTGCTATCTGAATCATCGCCTTTTCCTTTAATTCCTTCGCCGGTTTACAAATATATATATATATATATATATATATATATATATATATATATATATATATATATATATATAAATATATATATATGAAAAAGCTAACAAAGTGCACATGATGCAGATACACCCACAAAGGAAAAGTGAAAAACGATTCGAGCACTTTCATCTTTAAGAATAAAGACGAAAGTGCTCGGAATCGTTTTTCACTTTTTCTTTGTGCTATATACATATATATATATATATATATATATATATATATATATATATATATATATATATATATATATATATATATATATACGCGTTGACATTTGTTACCATTCTTCCTATTCTTTCAAGGCACTTTGCTGGTGCAATTCCAGTGCCAGGGTCATGTTCTCTACAACTACACTGTTGTCTTTGTATTTGACAACAGCAACACAATTTTTAACTCATTATTCTTTGGCTAAGGGTAATAGATCAATCTATTTTCTTTTACTGTGCCTGTTGCACAAATTTCCTTCTCAGACAGTAGTTTCATTAATTTATAAGAGGTCTTACAAATGTAAAAATAAATTTGGTACCCTGCATTGTAGCAATCTTTGCTTTAGTAATCAACTCTAGTAAAACTCTACCACCAACACCAATTTCTGATTGATATTTCAATCTCGGCTTCATTTTTTCTCATGTAAAGGTCAATGTTGGACATGTACCCTGTGGAATCGCATATAGTTCAGTTGCCGTAGCCAACTCTTATAGGTTTTCCTTTTATGTATTGCTTCGCATAATGTTTGCCAGTGTCTGGAATTATTGACTCTTCTACTGAGAGATTTTCCTTTAAATTTTCCTTTTCTAGATATTTTGCACTAAGGGTGACAAAGAGATGTCTGAGTTTATAAATGCGGTCTGATGCATCTAATTTTGAGTCATCGTCGGGAAGGATATGATGTTATATTAATTCAAATCTTTTACACAGAATAACATCTGGGAGAAGTAACAGGCGTGTCATTGGTAGTCGATCAATAAAGCCTTTTTGTTAGATATTTTGCATATCCCGTTAACAATATCTCAATTAATCCTACCTATAGTTTATCTTTTGTCAACTGAAGGTCAACATTTTTCTGTTGCCAATAAATATAGGCTTGGGAAACAATATGCTCAATTCAGTCATCAGAAAAATATAATTTGAACGCCTGAAATTGACTTTCTGTGTTCAAAGATTTATCAGCAATCATAGCCCAGGTGACGTGTGCTGTTTTTCTGTTAAATCTTTAGGTAAATCTTTCCATTTGGTTTTGTGTTGAAATAGTTTTTTACTTGTCAAAGTTATACCACCCACTTGATTGATATCATCACTGTCTATTTGGATGTGTGGGATAAAATCACACTTGGAATTAAGCATTTCACGACGGAGGTGATTCAAATCTCCTTGAACATCTTCAACAGAGGCTTCAGAGTCTTAATCTGTTATCACTGGAGAGTCAAGAAGATGCGCAATGATGTCTCCTGATTGTATTCCCTTTGGTAGTTTTTCTTCAAGTGCTTTCAACGTTTCATGTTTTTTCATCCTGAGGAATAAAGTACATTTGAACTTTATTCAGTTCATTCTCAAGGATAACTACAAGAGAAAATAATATAATAAGGGTAGATATAAGCTAGTAAAAGATAAAGGACCATCTCTAAGGAAGAAATCACCAATGCGGAAGTAGGAGAGGGAGGGGTAAATTTACATTAGGATTTATGTATAATAGGTAGCAAGGTCAAACCGAGAGGCAAAAGGATTCAAGAACAGAGCCAAAAGCGTTAAAAGAATTAACGGATAAACCGATAATCTAAAGACGAAGACTAGGAGAGACACGAAAAATAAATTTAAACGAAGGGGAGAGGGACAAGGAGAGAGGTAGAGAAAAAAAAAATAATGTTAATACAAAATCAATGCAATAATTAAATTGCTAAATCAAATTGTGAGTGGTTTTATCAGTTTAACAGATGGAAGTTGTATAGTTATCCATTCTTGCATCTTTTAGATTGTATATTAGCGCATGTTAAGTAAACGTCAGCTCTCTCGATCGTTTGTTTATTTAAATGTTTTGAATTCTTTCCTTCTCACATAATTTTTTTTCTCTATTCCTCATAGTTTCAAAGTAATGCCACTCCATAAGATCTTTGGGCTAAAGCTTTGTGCTTTCCAGGCGGTTGAAATCATTGATTTTTCATACTCATATAAAATATGAGTTGGAAAAACGTGCATTTATCGATAAAGAATTGTATAACTAAGAATACAAACCCTAGTAATTGATGTAGTAAGACGAATATAAGATTTCAAATGAAATAAGAAGAAAAACTGAGAGAATATATATAAAAGTAATCCTAACCTCAACCTCATTATATAGACAGAGACCAAACCATTAAACCCTCTTTAGTCGTATTATAGTAAAGATGCCTTTATCCCTCAGGGGAATGAAACGGACGTGTAATGAGAATAAATATATAAACGTAACATCGGAACATTCTACATATCTACGAAGCTTTACTTGGAAGCTTTCGCAAAGGCGGAGAGTCAAATGACATTGTCTTCGGTCGAACCGTTATTATAAAAATAGAATTTCTATAATGGTAAATGGTTTATATTTTCAATGCCATTCAATGCCGTAACTCTTAGTTGAATTGAAAGTATCAGGGAGATTTAGAAGGGGCTGGCTGGTAGAAAAAAACTGCCTAACTTGCTGGATAAGTGACTGAATGAGCTGAATGAATGAAGGAATGATAGATTTATGTCAGTGTTCTCCGAATTAACAGAAAGTATGTCTTATTGAGCTGTGTTTTATGGAAATGATAACTTACTACACACTGTTTATTTTCTAATGAATTGAATATTAAATGTTGGCAAAGAAACGCAATAACAAATGGTCGTGTAATACAATCTGAGGAATATTGCAATTTAAATATAGTTTAATGTAAATAAATTATTGAAACTTATCACATAATGAAATTATCTTTTTTATACAATCTATGAATAAAATATAGTAACATCCATATTCTTTGAAGAGCAAAAATAAGACGATTTATCTTTACTGTGCCCTTGTTTGTTTTAGCGAAACCAAACCTGAATGAAAGAACCTGTCTAGGATGGAAGTGAATAAAATAAGATTTGGGGTAGTGGAGTGTTGAATCAGCTAGTTGTTTTGGAAAGTAAAGTTAACAGAGTGCGAGTGATTGGTCTGGTCTAATGTCATGTGATGATCCTATATTTCCATACTCCGCTTTTAAAGTTCATGAGTATGGACCATTATAGAGTGTAGAAAAATGACACGCACATTTTTCTTAGTTTCCAATAAAGATAGTTTGAAGGTACATTCAAGGAAGGAGAATTTTCTTAGTATTAACAATTTTATCAATTAATAGATTTAAGGTTCTATGTGTAGCCATCTGTTAGCCATTAAGCCTCAGCCTCTCTTCTTGGATTAAGATATATATATATATATATATATATTTATATATATTGAAAATCACATGACACGTGATTTTATAGATGTATTTAAAGGCTCAAGGAAATGAAAATTGGTAACACAAACCGGAAAAACACATAGGAGAATATGACGTGAACTAATAAAAGCTTCTTTATTTATTTTAATATAACGGTTAAAATGTTTGCCCTATCTTTCCGTTCTCTACATCTTCTATTTTCCTTATGCTTTTATTGGTTCACGTAATATTTTCGTAAGTTTTTTTCTGGGTTGTATTACAATTTTTCATTCCCTTAGGCCTTTAAATACTTATATATATATATATATATATATATATATATATATATATATATATATATATATATATATATATATATATATATGTGTGTGTATGTGTATGTGTGTGTGTGTGTAAATGCGTAGCAGCCTTCTTGTATGCAGAAATTGTTAAAGACCATAGTATATATGTGGCCCTTATTGATTTTCTTTGGAAACATTTCAGTTTTCCTATTATCTTTTTTAGTTCATCTTGTATTGATATACAACTTCTACGTTCATCTCTTTTCTAATTGAAATTTGTTTGGTAAAAACCAAGCTTAATTTTAATTGCTGATCTTTCGATCTATGCGATCATCTTCAGAGTGTGTTTCCTCCTTTATCGGTGGAGTCAGAATGAAAATTTAAAGGATTTTAGGCGATATTTATTCCTCCTTAAACGTTATGTCAAGTGAACGGGCCACCCCTGTGTTAAAAAGGTTTAAAATTCATGCTTGCACAGGAGTGGCCCATTCTCTTGATATTAATTATAAAGAGACTTGTGGTAGATTTCAAAGAATTAAATTAAAATAAGAAGAGACCACAGTGCAGTCGAAATGAGAGAATGCCGGAAGGGGATCTCCGAGATAAACAAATATTTTTCGATATACCACCATGTATTGGACGGAAAATATAGAATCTGCTTAGAGAGAAGAAGCGGAGAGTTGCTTCATATTAAGTCGTTTACCCACGCTATACTTTGAAATAAATATTGTTGGGAACATCGAGACTACCCTCTATGCATCAAAAGATCTCTCCGTATTCATATTGTTAGAGTCTAATTAAATATCACAGTGATTTCCACTTAGCGCGTTTTGGATGATTTACGGGGCTTTTAACGGCAAGAAAATAGTACACTAGAATAGATGTCAATATTGTGGGCGAAAAAGATATCAAAAAAACATCTTTAAAGCCCTGAAACATATGTTACATGTGGCAGTAGGTAAAGCTACATATTAACACTTGCATGGATCCATTTGTAGAGAGAGATATACAACTGTCCAGGGTTTTCTAACTCATAGAGCTTAGATATACAAATTGATGTTAAAGGATAACACGAGAGTGAGCAGAGGATATTCGGTTTAATTATGATAATATAAATTTTGTGTGACCTTAAGAGATTTGCAGAAACTAGATGTCTCAATATTTCAAAATTCAAAGTTATATCGATATTATAAAAGAGATAACACCAATCAGACTCAGGGTCTGCGCAAAGGTACCCATATGTACTCTGATTCAGTGCCATGAGCCAATTGAACTCTCAGTACTCGTAAGCATTTCTTAATGCATGCAAGAACAAGGGTTGGTTGGGAGTCACTGACTGATGATTGTAACGTAGACCATCATTCAAAGCCTTGCAAAGGAATATCATTAATGCAGGAGAGCAACAAATTTGACTGAAGTGAGGGTGAACAGCAATTATATAATTTACAGCTGAATTCGGGGATAGTTAACCATTTTTAAGTATAAAATGAAAATAAAAACCTATATATTCAACTTTAATATATACATATATAGGTGAAAAATTATCTTGGTTCATTTTAAGAGGGAAATGACGAATATAAACAAGTATTTTGTTAACTCTGTCTTAAAGTTGAAACTAACATTGGAGAGGAAAGAAATTATCTAAAACTTAACTATTGTCTCTTATTAGGTTTTTAATAAATCATAATAAATATTAGATGACACAAATGAAATTATGGATAAATTGCATTTATGATTAGGTTGATATTTCTTAAGGAATTCCAATATTTTGTGGAAATTTTATGGACTGCCAAATATGTATAATGGAACTAAAGTCACTACTTGCACATGGGTTAAGTTTTCACACTTAGTTTCTCTCTAATATGCAACAGATTATTTTATCTAATCAATTAATGGTTAATTTAGAGGTGTGCCGCCAGTTTATGGTAGGTTACCAGTTATAGGGGTTACGGTTGATGATCCGATTTATTTGGTAGAGAAGGTAACGCGGCCTTAGAGTCGAGTTTGGTGTTACTCTAAACTCTTCTTTTTTGGTAATCCACTTGTAGGCTGGGTAGGAATAGTAACCTGGTTGCTGCTTGGTAGAAGGAAAGACGGGTAAAGATAGAGTGGCGGTTTTGTCGACTTATAATCTTATCTTAGGAAAAAATTAGTTCAGGAAAGTGAAATTGTTGGGTTGATTGTGCTTCTTTTTGGTGCTCTCGGCTTTGGCTCAATATCCGAGTCAATATTCAGAGTTTCTTGCAAGTCTCCTTCTTCTTGTTGGGACCAAGGATGGATGGATTGAGGACGAGATACTGACTGGCTCTAGGCTAAAGCCAATTCTAATACAGGTATTCGAATACTCCAATGATAATAATGATACTAATAATGATACTAATGCAGTTGTATAATTCTTTCCGCTTATTTATACTAACGTCAATTAAGGGGGCGTTGCTTCGCTTCTCTAATCTGAGCGCGGAAGGAAGCTTATCAGATTTAGGGGTATGTGCGTGTGTTCTCTAATAAGACGGCTGGGCGGAGCTTGTTTGGTCAAAGGATGTGTGTGCATCAAGATAGTATCTGAATTTGGAAACCTGACCGTGCTTTATCAAGCAACATTTTTAGCAAGATTTGTTTTGTTGTCGTGGATTCATGTAAACTCTGGCAGGTAATATCAAACACCGTTCTATGTGTGCACAGCTGTTTCAACAGTCTCTGTTTATCGCTGAGGCTAGACTGTCGGCTGCACATGTTTCCTAATGTATGCATGCATGTTTTTTCATTTGCGCGGAGCACAACGAATTCACTTGCCTTATTACAAAATATTCTGCATTGCATTAATACAGAGATTATAATATTATGATTTCCCACTATTTACAAGTATTTGTTTTGTCTTACATTAATGCATTATTACAGGATGTTTTATTACTTCACTGTTCGATTTATATGCTTATTACAAGCCTTTACAGGATTCAAATAGTACTCATTTGTGAGGTTTACATGAAACAAAGCTATACATTATTATTTTACAAAGATGTTATATATTATTTACACATTGTTATTCTTATTAAATGAGCCTGCTATACAATCTGGATTAATTGTATGTGCATAATTATTTGCGTGCCCATTTCAAGACTTCTTAGGGTTTATATGACACACATTTGTGAGGTTTCATTGTTAATCCTAATCTACCTTGCAATGGGCGATAAAAATTCAGGTAATTTTGAATGAGACGGGCGCCTGTGTTTTAGGTTAATAAATCATGTCTTACTTCTACATATCTTTGTACTAGTATCCTAGGAGAAATAATTTTGTAAGGAGAGAACGTATCACCCCCTATAATGTTAGGAAATTTCATATATTTCATCCTGATTCTGCGACGCCTTAATTATTCAACGCCACCATCTTTAATTGCCATTGGACTACTTAAGTTATATCCGTTCGTTTAAAGTTAGCGAAACAAGAAAGATTGTTTTTAGGTTAATATTAGCTAATTTTTAGTCATGATGTTCAAGATTAGGGGTAATAAGTTATTTAAACATGTGTAGTTTTATTAATTTTGCAGATTAACGCAAAAGAAGGGAGGGGTTATTTGACATTATTCACACAATAACACCAAAAATAACACTTTCTTCGTCATGAGATTTTGAATTGGCACAACTATGCTGAACCAGTTAAAGGGTTCTCCTACCCTACTTTAGGATTAACACGGTATTTTGACGTTGATCTCTAGATTTACTAAAACTAAACACTTTTAAATAAAATACAGCCCCAAATCTTCTACAACGTGACTCGAAAATACTACTTTAAACTGCTAATAAATGGGGAAATACTGGTTAATAAGACAAATAATTAGTAACAGACAATTCTAAATGTTGTTTAATGACATTTAAAAAATAGCATTGTTGAAATTTCTTGGTTGAGTCCGTAAGCCTAAATCTTATATTATTGAGGTGTGTAGCGAAATTAATCAATTTTAGAGGGTCAAACTAATTGAATTAATTTTTGTTTAGGATTATATTCAGAGTATTGCTGTAGTAAATGTTTAAATATTGTGTATTCAATTGTTAAAGTTAAATATAAGTAAATTTTGAGAATTATTGTGCGTTTCTCTATATCCTTACGTGTTTCCAATGGCTCTATTCTTTAAGATATAAAGATAATATCAATATTAAAATAGCACTCTTAGCACTCTTAGAATAGAACAAAAAGGGGGGCATTCTACCACATATAATAAAAGTGGTGTCAGGTTTGTAGGTTTTATATTAAAAAGAACCCAGCAGTGTCTAATTAAGGAAGAGCGAACACGTAAAGGAATATCAGGAACAAGAGAATAATTAATAAGAGGAAAATTGGTAGAGTTAGGGGGGGTAACAATCTGAAGGTAATTGGTGTGCCAAGTGGTAAATTTGTTGTCGGAGTGGTATTTCAATCAACATAGTAGTGGGATTAAGGGTAAGATAGGCTGAGCGCTACCTGGTGAGTGGAGGCATACGTATCTCAGAATACAGTAAGGAAAATTCAACGGACCAACACAAAATGGATCCGTTCGAAAGATTCAACCTACAAGCTTAAATTCTGGGATTTGAAGGCGAGGATATGGATGCCTACATCCTTGAAGAATTGAGAATACAAAGAGATGAAGAAGAAGAAATAATAGTTTGATAGAAAAAAGAAAAATATAAAAAAGAGATGGGAAAAGAGAAGGCGAAGCAATAAAAATACGGATAGACATAAAATTAGAGAAAGACAGAATACAGGGGAAAATAGAAAGAGAGGAAATAAGAATGCTGAGAGGAGGTAAAACAAGCAAAAGAATTCGGAATAAGGATAGAAAGGGAAGATAAGGAAAGGAGAATGAAGATAAAACGAGAAGATGATAAAAGAAAAATAAAGATAAAGCTGGAAGATGAAGAAAGAAGAACCCGACGGGAAAATAAAATAGCGAAAGCAGAAAAAGAAGTCGAGGAAAGTAGAATGAAGAGGGACAAAGAGAGAGGAGAAAAGGAAAGATTGCGCGCACTCGAAAGAGCACCTATCGAGAATCTGATAGAGGCCGAGGAAGTTGTAGCTCGGCCTGGACCTAAGAAATGACAATCGATGGAAACTGAGCTAAATGGGGTAACGATGGAACAGGGTAGAAAGTAGGGAAGAGGTACCAGCAGGAGTACCTAAGGGAGAACCTACGAGGAGAACTAAGCCAAATGAGGTTATCAGGGAAGAAGTAGAAGGTAGGGTAGAGGTACAAGCAGGTGTACCCGAGGAACTACCTGCTAAGAGAATCGAGTCAAATGAGTTAGTTGACAAGGAAGGAGGAAAGAGGTGTTATTGCGATACACCTAGATAAAGTTCGTCAAATGGTAGACACGGATGAGTATCCCCTACCCCTAGTAGTCTCCTGCCCGAACGAAACGTCCACCGAGTTACCGCTAATACGCCAAGTCGTAGTGAGCGCCACGCCCATTAACGACCTCGCAAGAAAAAGTTTTTTCGATCCCCAAAGATGGAATCCACACTTCATCTTACAGTGTACCTTGATAAAGAAGGATTATGGGACTCAAGTTCTCATCAATTATGCCCCGCTGCAACAGGCCGCTCTAGCCATAATGTTCAGTTTAAAGGTAGTCAAGTACCATAAGAAGAGTAATTCGAGTAGGTTGAAATACCGCTACCATTTAGTAACATACTTGGGTAGACTCAATAACCCGAACGGCCGACTCAGGCGCGGTAAAGTATTGGTATTAGAGCACCATTTTAGTATTAGCTACATCAAAGGAGCCGATAAAGTACCGCTGCTCTATAGGCGGAGACGAAATACCATTGAGGGTTATTTCAGTACCTAATAAGCGTAAAACCATGTTTTCATTTGTTTTTCTTGTTAATAGTTGTCGGTAGGATTGAAGTTCTCAAAAGCTTAGAAATGTAAGTAAGTAGCTTGTTTGTATTTCTTTTGTTTTGTTGCCGGTAAAATTGTATTGCGAGTAGGTCAAGTTCAACACATTGCCTGTGTAAACGCGCGTGAGGGCGCTCATGTGTAAGGAAACTTAATGTAAGAGAGGGCTCAAAGAAATACAACTTTGCTAAACTCAACTAGGTTGAGTTAGTTGTTTTGAGAGCCCGGGAGTCCCCCCCTCGCCCATTAATTTCTTCGAAGCGAGGTGTGTAGGGGAATCGTCCCTTCCCCTTCTCTCGTAGGAGGGGGGCACGAGGTGGTTACCGCAAAGACATCCAGCCCCAGGTATCGTCGGGTCAAGCGCGTAACCGCAGCGCTGCACCACTCGGCGCGATGAAAGACCTGAAGGTTAAAATGCAAGATCTCCCCCAGGAGAGTGAGGTTCAATTTCACGTCAAATAAGAAATTGGAGACGTGTTTCTCCCAAGCTCGAAGGCTAACGAGGAGCCGATGTAAGACTTGGAGGGAAAAACTGTTTTTCATAAGAACCCTCCTGGGGCCGTCCTCAAGCCCCTTCCATCCTTACCTCCTCCCCCGTCGGGGTAACAACTTATAAATAACGAACACTGAGGAAAATCAAGGTAGTATACGTCAGTCTCTAGGTGACGAAGTCTTCGGATCAAACCGAACTACCGAGACTGGAGAGGTAGATTACTTGGCTCGCTGACCAAGAAGTCCCCTGCAAGAGAGGCAGGGCTACCTACCTTAAGGGGCTAAGAAGCAGCTCATCCTCGAGCTAGTCCCTGGTTATCAAACCGAACGCTAAGTTAACTTTGTTAAGTTCAACTTACTCTCGCCAGAGAGACTCCTCATATCTTGTTGCATCTTAAACACCAGGGGTATTCCTCGTCCTTGAGGAATTTAGAAAAGAAGAAGGAAAAGGCTTCCCCTCGAGCCCATTACTCAGTGGCCACACCGGACTCATAAGTTAACTTAGTTGAGGAACCAAGTTCAACTTATTCTCGTCAGAGAAATCCCCCTCCGTTATACTCGCCCTCGAAGAAGACTGGAACTAAGAAGAAGCTTATCCTCGAGCTAGTTCCTAGTTACCAAACCGAACTTTAAGTAACTTATTCTCGTCAGAAAAAACCCGCCTTATCGATCCTCGCCCTTGAAGAAGACCCTCTCCGAGTTCAGTCCTCGTCCATGAGGAATTAAGTAACGAAGGAGAAGAGCTCCCCCTCGAGCTCGTTACTCGGTGTTCACACCGCACTCCAAGTTAACTTGGTTTAAGAACCAAGTTCGACTCCCTCACGCCAGAGAGACCATGACTACCTTGGTGCCGCATAAATCACCGTAATTGTTCTCGTTCTTGAAGACTCCCCCCCCATCCGGAATACCGTGTGGACCTCCCAGCTGCTACCCTCGCCAAAAGGACATCGTGATCCCGCCCACCTACATCTTGCCAGGCAGCACGCGTGGTGAGACAATAACATTCCTGAGGGATTTAAACTCGAGTTGAGTCCGTAAGCCTAAATCTTATATTATTGAGGTGTGTAGTGAAATTAACCAATTTTAGAGGGTCAAACTAATTGAATTAATTTTTGTTTATGATAATATTCAGAGTATTGCTGTAGTTAATGTTTAAATGTTGTGTATTCAATTGTTAAAGTTAAAATATAAGTTTATTTTAGGAATTATTGTGTGTTTCTCTATATCCTTACGTGTTTCCAACGGCTCTATTCTTTAAGATATTAAGATAATATTAATATCTTAGCACTCTTAGAACAAAAAGGGGGGGCATTCTATGACACTGTTAATGTAAGGATGTTAGTGCCGTTGTTATAACAAAAATGATATGATTTTGGGGAGAAGAGAGTACAGTTTTTCTGACCAATGGTAAAACTCGATGTTTACCTTAATGCTCATGTACATAGAGGCATTTACGTCCAAATTAGACTATATTTCACAGTCTTGAGAACGCTGCATAAATAATCTGATAAAAAAATTAATAATAAGCAAAATGATTTTCAATTTGTTAACCATAAATAACTTGTCCGTAAATACACAGATCGCATATAATAATCCATTTATTCTCTTAAAGGATCCATTTACATTAATTCTTTTTGATAAATTCTCTCGTTAGTTACCTCAAATAAGACTTAATAAGATAAGTACTTTGGACAAAAATGCTTTAGAACTTATGCTATGACCTCTCACTTACTTGAGCGATTCACTTTAGGCATTACTTATTTCCTCTTATTATAGCCTTAATGGGAGCTATCGTTCAGTCAATAAAATTGACCTCCTAAATCCTAATTTGGCATCCGTTTTTCTCTATCAGGTCCATTTTTTGCGATACAGGGGTTGATAATAATTTTATAGTTTATACATGTCCTATATTAGATTAAAATTTCAATAGTTTTTGCGCTACTGTATTCGCAGTAAATTTTGTGTACATTTTAAGTAATTATGTTAATAAGTCTTTATTTTTGCAGGTTAGAAATTGCTTAGCATTATAATAATAAGAATAATAATAATAATAATAATAATAGCGGGTGAGTTAAAAATGAACAGAAAATGTAAGAATCACTCCGACAGATTTTGCTATGTTTGCGGCAAAGTGACTTTTTCCGAGCAGCAATGTACAATCTCTCCTCTAATTAAATCTTTGTATCATGCATATTTTAAAGTAAGGCTAGGAGATCAAGATAATGGTTTTCCACCACATATCTGCTGCAAATGATGCTACATAAGTTTAAGACGCTGGAATCATGGCGAACAGAAGTATCTCTCTTTTGGTGTTCCCATGGTGTGGAGAGAGGGCAAGGACCACACTATGGACTGCTATTTTTGCATGACAAATCTTGAAGGTGAGCATTGTATCAATTATTTAGGCTTTCTGTATTATACTGAATCCTGAAAATGTCATTATTATGCATAGATTAAGCATAAAATTAAAAACTAACATAGTTCACTTCAGCATGAACATATCTTTTACTAAACATTTATGTACTATCTACAACTACAAATCAATTCCTTTATGTAATGTCCAATTATATTTTCCATAGGTATAAATAAGAAAAATAAACATAGTGTGGCATATCCGGATGTTCCTACTGCCATCAAACCCTTGCCCCATGGTCCAGGAATTCCTATACCTTCTCCCGTTAAACATATGAAGAGATTAATATGGAAGTTGATCAAGATTATGACACATCTGAGTCTTATCAGGTTTCCACACATGATATGGTCGCAAGACCGTTCACTCAAGTTCAGTAAATGACCTGGCCATGGATCTGGGGCTTTCCATGGAAAATGCACAACTTCTTGGCTCTCAACTTCGTGAATGCAATCTTCTCGCTAAAGAAACAACATTTCTTTGGTACAGAAATAGAGAACAAGAGTTTCGAAGCTATTTTTTACAGCATTATTTCAGCTCTTGAGTATACTACGCGAATATTAAAGTACTTGTTAAGTCCCTTGGAATTCCCTACAACCCATTAGAATAGAGACTTTTCATAAAGTCATCCAGTAGAAGTTTAAAAGCTGTGTTACTGAATATTGATAACAAGATAGCTTTTGTTCCTATAGGTCATTTAATCTAACTTACTGAAAGTTATGAAAATATGAAAAAAAATGCTTGATGCAATCAAAATTACTCTACCGACAATTGGAGGATATGTAGTGACCTAAAGGTAAGATCAATTTACACTTGGCATTTCTAAACTCTTTGATAGTGACATTTTCATTTTTAATTGTTAATACCTGTATACACCTTTTGGTCAACTTAAATTTTACAAGAATGCAAATCTGGAAATCATGAGTCATATTTTAGTTATATTTTTTTGTTGAAGTGTGTCCCTATAGGTTAATGCATACGTTTGGGTTGATGGGGAACTTATCCTAATTGAGAAGATATACAAGATAACTCAATGAACTCAAAATAAGATTTACATATATCCAATTAGTTCCAATACAATGATTTAATGCATCAGCATACAGGACTTTTCAGTACATATTCATATTCTTATTGTTTTAAGAAATATTACTTTAAATTTGTTTTTAGAAATATTACACTTTGAATTAACATACTGTGCTAAATTTTTTCAGGTAGTGTCTCTTACTCGTTTACTTGGGACGCAAACAGACGACACGAGGCATCCCTGTTTCCTATGTTTATGGGACAGTCGTGCAGATAGTATGCACTATGAGAAAAAGCTTTGGCCTCCACGAGAAGCATTTAGAATTGGATCCAACAATGTGATAGCTAAACCTTTAGTGCCTCCTTACAAAATACTGCTTCCTTCACTGCATATAAAGCTTGGCATAATGAAAAATTATGCCAAAACGCTTAATAAAGAAGGCCAAGCTTTTAAATTTCTTCTTCAAAAATTTCCACAAATCAGTGACGTTAAGCTCCATGCGGGAATTTTTGATGGACATCAGATCAGGAACTTGATGAGAGATTAGCAGTTTGAGGCATCAATGACGAACATAGAAAAAGATGCCTGGAAAGCTTTTAAAGCTCTAGTTAACAATTTTATAGGCAATAAAAGAAGCCCAGAATATGTTGATTGCCCTGGTTTATCAGCTCCTAACAAGTCTCAAACATTTGGGAGCTCGAATGTCTATAAAGATACACTATTTACAGTCCCATCTGGATTATTTTCACCACAACATCGGGAATTAAAGTGAAGAACAGGGGTAAAGATTTCACCAGGACATAAAAACAATGGAATCCAGGTAACAGGGTAAATGGGACGTAAACATGCTTGCTGACTACTGTTGGTGTTTGAAGCGTGATGCTCCAGATGAGAGGCACAAACGAAAATCGTCAAGGGCGTCTTTTCTTGGAAATTAGAATTATTTTCTTTATTATGTTGCATTCTTTAATTTTTTGTTTTATTAAAAGGATTATAGTTTACATACGTTTATTACTGTTTCTATGATATAACAATAATAATGCATTATTAGATAGAGAAAGATTTTTGAATTTTTCTTTTTAGGGAAAAAAATGAGGTAATCTCAATGAAAATGGTGTATGGTGTACTGAGAAAATCTGACCTGATTGAACAAAAATACATTCATTTTTGAGCTCAGGAGGTTTGATTCATTGAGAAACCACAAAGAAATCCTGAGGAACAGATTTTTTTTTTCAACGCAGGCCTGTGTAATTGATATAAAATCCACTGATTTGGGTTATATAAATATTAGTTTATCCTATGCTCCACTTCGTTGAAATGAGGGGAAATAATTACAAGTCATCAACAGCCGCCATACGCTACAATTTAAATATAATTCGTTTTTAGCCTCGTTAACATTGATGTTGGCCATGTCGGCATACATGGTCATTGCCATGATGTCCATGTTGTTGTTCTCTACCATTAGGTATGGAACTTTGTTCAAGCTGGTTCTGCTTGTGTAACCATTTTACTATCCCCTGCGAAAGATATGTTCTCCCTTCTGCTATTCTCCGCCGTTTTTCTTTCCTCTTTGTTACTGATTATTTGTCGCAATTTGGACACTTCTTTCCTTCACTCCTACACTACAGGAAAAAATAAGAAGATACGAGTGAACCTTCGCTGAGAGAAAGCTAAAATGGCCATCAGGGCTCAAATAACCAAAGCCAACTGGTCATCTTCCTTAAAAAGACAAAAAAAGAGACGAAACTGAACCTTTGGATGACCATCGAGAATCGCCAAAGCCGCAAAATCGGCTGCGGCAGCGCGAGGTGTAGAAAATAAGCTAGCCTTTTAAAGAGTGAGTAATTAAGAGATCAGAAAAATAGAGCTTAAAGAGGAGATTAAAAAGAGTAAAGTAAAGAAGAGATCAGAAAAGAGAATAGAGAATAAAAGAGAGTTCAGGAAGAAACAAGGTCTCGGAACAGGGCCTAAAACTGATGGTAGATATAATAGATATAATTTTAAACAAGTAGACCCTGGAAGGAGAATTGCCTTTGTTGGTCAACGGAAGCAGATTTGGGTAGGATGTTCACTTGACCAATGCAGATGAATATAATTCTAACTACCAATTACCTCCAACATTCATTTTACTTTCCAGACTTCGCCACGTTTGTCATTTTCCTCTTTAAATACATAGAAAGAAAATTGCATCAACTGAATCAGAGGGGCGGGGGACAATTAAAGAGGGTGTAATGACACCATTTGACAACTAAATCATTACCTCCGATAACTATCTGCGGCATGGAAAAATCCTCTTTGATAATCCTAAAATGATTTCAAAGAGACCAAGAAGAAAAATTAATAAGATTTAATCCATGCGAGAATACGAGGATAGGTCAATAAGTTTCGCAATTCAGATAGAAGTAAACGAGATAGGAGGAAAAGTGTTTTACTTTTTTCAATATAACTACTCTCGACTTCAATGCACTTGCGCCACTTATCCCTGAGGCTTCAAATTCCTGACAACCAGAAATCTCCCGACTGCTGTTCAATTTACTTCTGGACGGCGAGCTGGACAACTTCGTCCCCAAACCGGCGTCCACGCAGTGCAGCCTTGAGCTGGCTGAATAAAAAGAAGTCGCTAGGGGATCCCGTTGATGCACCCACGTTTCATCACCTGTCACTATGCATGACTCGAATCCCGCCGTGTCTTGCTTGTACAGGAGCAGCAGCTCCTCCGAACTTTGACGACGTTAAAGTCGATCATGGGGCGTGAGGTTTCTAGGAACCCAAAGGGCAGATACGTTGGTCATGGCCAAATTATCGTGGATGATGTTGATAACACTTCCATGTGATATTATAAGTTCTCGCTCAATTTCTTCGACCTTCACCCGTTGATTTTTGAAGATCATTATCTTCACACGGGCCACATTGTTGTTCGTTGGTAACGTCTGACGGGCGTCATGGACTAGGGTAAGCTTCCATGGACTCACGACCATGGCGGAACTCCCTATTCCAGCGAGCAATGGTTGCATAGGAAGGGGCAGTGTCGGTGTACACTGCAACCATGCGTTCATGGATCTCTTTTGCATTCTTGCCTTTTTTGGTCAAAAATTTGTTCACTGCGTGGTGCTCAACCTTCTCCATTGTTGAAACTTTTTTGACTGATGATCTGCGATCAGCTACTGCTTCTTAAATAGACGAGGCAGGAGCGTGCGTCTGCAGGTCCTGACTTGTCATAACTTGTGCTAACACCACTACAAATATCCATCCCCCATTCTCTGTTTTGCACTCCAGATTCGCAAAACTTATTGACCAGCCCTCCTATCCCAGATTTCTGATGGGTCTCAATGCAATTATGAAGAATCTGTTTAATTAAGAACAAACTTATCTCCTGCAAAGTTTAGAGTTCTCTTAAGCAAAACTTCACAATGCTTCAGATAATTAGACTTCAAAATCTGGTCACTTGTTCATTATTTTCAAATAATAGACCAATGAGACAAAGAGGTAAAAAAAGGTGGCATATTAAATTACCATATCAAAGGATGTTCACATGCTCAATGCACATAATATAATCTAGACTAGCAATTACCTCTAACATTCATTTTACTTTCCAGACTTCGCGACGTTTGTCTTTTTCTCTTTAAATGCATAGAAAAAAATTGCAGCGACAGAACCAGAAGGGCGGGGGAAAATTAAAAAGGGTGCAAAGATACCATTCGCTGACTATATCATTACCTCCTATAATTATCTGCGGCATGGAAAATCCTCTTTCGTATCTTCTTAAACGATTTCACATAGAGCAAGATGAAAAATAAATAAGATTTAATCCATGCGAGAATATCCAAGATTTCTGATGGTTCTCAATACAATTTTGAAGAATCTGTATTAAGAACAAATTTATCTCCTGCAGAGTTTAGAGTTCTCTTAAGCCAAAATTCACAATGCTTTAGAATTTGGGGATAGATAATTGGGTTTTAAAACCGGTCACTAGTTCAGTATTTTGAAATAATAGACCAATGAGACGAAAAGGTGAAAAAAGGTGGCACATTGAACTACCATATCATATCAAGACACTTGAAGAATGTTTGTAACCGATGTGTAGATGGTCTACCTCCGCGCTCAGTGCAAACACCGTCTCTATTTAGCAAACTCAGCCATTAGATGTCTTTCTTCGCCGAAGATATCGAGTCGGGTATCAGGCCGACTCTACGATAGCTGCCATACCCTGGATATGTCTTTGGTTCGGATCCCACTAAGAATTGGAAAGGTGACATAATATTTGTCACATCTGTTTTCCTTATAAGTAGCTGGCGAGTAATAGATGGTTCTAGCTTTTAGTGACACTTTTCTATAAACCATAGAGAATATTGCAGTTCAATGAATGTTTGGGTCATTTTATTAATTTTGTCTTGCAGGAAACAAGGATCACAAATGCGATATGCTAGCAGGAACATGGAAGAAACTACAGACCTTTTAACGGATACATCGTGACAGGAGAAATAATGAATGTAGGCATTAGAATTCGTTGGTTTCTGGTAGACGGAATAATATGCTTTGTTGTTTATTTCAAGGTATTTTTATATCTAGAAACGGCAATGAGTTGTTCACTTTCCATTCTACTAAATATTAATAGTTAGGTGGATCTTATTCAATCTTTCAAAGAAAGAATCAAATCTGTTATAATTGATAGGTCATGTGGCACATATATTATGTTACCTTCCCATACTCCCCCTAGTTAATCAATTTCAAAAAGTTGGCACTGACCAACAACATTAATGGTGCCTTTCAGTACCAGAATACGATCAGAAATATTCCATGCATATCATGTAATGAATTATATATCGGTGAAAGTAGCAGATTTTCCAACAGAATGAATGAACACAAACGCGATATGCGACCTGGTGCCTCTCCTCGAGTTTATTTCTACATATGTCCAATGAAATTCATCAAATTGATATTAGTAATGCTAAAATAGTTTTTAGGTCTCACAATTATATATATCAACGCGTAATTGATTTGGTACTTATAAAAGAAATTCCCAACTTTAATAGTTCCGACGGCCAATTAAACAGTAACACATTAATAAGCAAGAAAGTCCTACTTCCGTTTCTCTAAAATACCGACACATTCTCACATCTTCCACCTTAGCGCCACTGATTTGTGTTTTAACGTTAAGCTACTTCTGTATCTCACTTGTCCACTAGCGCCCGACAATGACGGATGTCTCCGTCGAAACCTGGTTTCGCATATAAAATTAGTCATATTATTGTGGTTTTATCCCTATAGTTACACGTACGCTACTCTTCTTTTTAGGATATATATATATATATATATATATATATATATATATATATATATATATATATATATATATATATATATATATATATAAATATATATATATATATATTATTCTTACTCATTTCACTTATCCATTGGGCTAGGATATTTATTGTGCTTATTTAATAATTAATTTATATATTGAAAATTTGGTCGTTCGTTATTTGATTTCTGCTGAATTCGGGCAATCCAACTTAAGGAAGATCAAAAGATGCGTGTACAAATTTCTCTTCAAACATGTATTACTTTAACATAATCTGAGACTTAATTAGTTGCGAGAAGTCAACATAAGTTACTAAATTTAGTTGTTTGGTTTAAAAGGCATCGGGCAAATGGTCCCAAATTTTGTAAAGTCCGTGGCAGTTTTAAGTTTGATGGGGGCGAACACCGGTTCCAACCTGCTATGGCACCGATTAATTTGCAACGTTGTTTTTCTTTTCTATTATTCAAATTCTCCTTTCTGACTATCTTAAACTTCTTATTTATTCTTTATGTTCGAGATGTTTTTCTCAGAATTTGGCAATTTCCTCATCTTTCATGGTTGACCTGAGTAACGATGAATTTGAGATGGGTCAACTCAATTATGGGATGAAAGTTGAGCGGCGAATTGCGGAAGCCTATTTTTGCTGGTGTCTTTTCATTTTCCCTCAAAATCAATTAATCATTAAACATATTTGATTTGCTTCTTCCTACGCCCAGAAGTGGGGGTAAAGTTTGCAGTAAACATATTCTTATTTTTCGAAAATATTCGACCAAACTTTTATCTTAGTGAGATTTTACTCCCATACGTTCTATGTCTGCGGTTAGACACGCAGCTGCCAGTCAACGTCACATTCCACTTTGGTTCGATGATTCACTTCGAGGTTTTTCGATGGAGTCGGTTGCAAATTCAGTCGGGTTTCTGTTAAGGGAAGACAATTACGCCTACAGGCGTAAAGGGGTGTGAGATGTAGCATTCTAAACTATACAGCACCTGACCCACACAGTGCCACCGGCATTACAAAACCGGACACCCTACATGTGACTGACAAGCAGACCCGGTCTACTCCAAGTGCAGTGTAGTGGTCCACTACTACGCCCCCTGCACAGCCAACAAATCCATCTGCACAAAAAGCGCCGTCAACTAAAAACACCCTTACTCAAGTAAGGCCCAGTCTGACGCCATAGCGGCAATACAGCGTCCTCAAACTACTAACACAATCACACACGCCGACCCCGCCCCTCCTATCCTCAAAGGAAAATTCACTGTTGCTGCCGGTGCAACGGTGTCCGCACCTCTCCTTGTCCCACTCCAAACACACCGAACCACAGCAGCAACCCAAACTCACCCACATATTCCGAAACCCACCCCTGCCCTACTTCCTTACACCCAGAGATCCCTACTACTTCCGACACCCTCCCACACCCCTAACCACACACTGACCCTTACCACACACCACACACCTAACGAGACCACACACCCAACGAGACAAAACACCCAAGGCTAGTGCTGGCCGCCTTGCTCTTAACAGTGTTAAAAGACATGTCGAGGGGTGACCCCCGACTACCCCCTAAAATACTAAACACACCGTTCACTTCACACGGTCCAGAGCAGACCACCTTCCCCGAGAAGGTGTTTGCTTTAATCGACGAGCACACTCACAGGAGACATGCACTCCTCCCCACCCAGATGGGCGCGAACACCTTTCCCTCTGGACTCACCACCCCCATCTCTCACCACGCTCCCGCTTCCTCCCGCCCTTCTGTCCTTACAACTCTCCCTACTGCACCCTCCTTAACTGCTTCTCGGCCCACTGCTCCCACCTCTCTTCCAGCCGCCTCATCTGCTACCTCTAGATCTTCCACTTCTTCCTCCTCTATACCTTAACTCCCTCCTACCAGCAGCACTCCTCCTTCGGCAAGCTAAAGCTCTCCTCCCTATTGCTACTAACCCCACTCACACCGTCCCCACCCCCATCTTACAGCGCTAACCCCACTCCAACTGACACCACAACCTCAACTTCCCATAAGCCCACCACACCATCTACACCAACCCGTATTAAACAAAAAACTCCACTACGTTCCCCCTTCCACACACAACCGCACGTAAAGCCGACCACCCCCCTCCTGCTCTTCCTTCCTATCCCCCATCCACCCCTCCTTCTTCGTCCCAACCATCTCTGTCTCCGACAGCCGCCCTCTCATAATTTCCAACTTCCCTACTATCTCTCGCCCCCCCATCTACATACTACCTTTAGTCTCTCCACCTCTACTCCTAACTCCCTTCTCCTTGACTCTACTCTCTCCAACCCTGCTTCCCTTACCTCTATCACTAACCCTCCCTCCACAGAACACACTCTCCACTCCACCACAGCCTGCCCACCCAATAAACCACTGAAAACCTCTCAAAACCACATCCGACACGCGTAAAGGTACTCGCTCCCCACGCCTCCTGGGCAGTAACCATGGAGAGGAAACGCCCCCAGCTAAATCAGCCACACGCGCACTCCGCCCACGACAATAGGTCACCTCAACGTGATACAAATAAATGTACGTAGTTGACAGGGTATTCGCTATACTGTTGTCAACTGGTTCCTAAACACACAAAGACCTGACATAATACTCTTGAACTCAACCAGCTTACTTCCTCCCAACAACGGATTGCGCATTGCAGGCTCCCACACGTATTTATCTCCACAAGCTCCGTACTTAGGATCAGCGATCCTAATAAAGCGCTATATACCCCACTCCCTCATTTAAACACACGATGACTCTTTTCTAGACTTCGAGGTACAGACAAGCTCTGGACTTATCCTAGTAGCCAGACACTACAGACCTCTACGCCTACAATTAAACATAGAAGTCCTACTCCGGGCTCTATCAAACCCAAATCATACTATCTTCTTTGCGGAGGACATCAACGCCTTTCACCTAACACACCTTTCTAACACTACGAATAATGCAGGAAGATACATGGTTGGTGGCATGCCGCGCTAACGCTGCGAGCACATCGGACCGGCCTTCCCCACATTCTTTGGTCCTCATTGAGGTACAACGACTCCAGACGTGGTCTTCCGCAACGACAAGACTACACGCTTCTACACCTACGTCTTGCTGGGTCGCCACATACTGTCTGACCACATACCGATGTGCATTATCATATGGACATATCCCATACTTATACCGAAACCACCTCTCTTGGACTACAAATACACGAACTAGGAGGAGTTCAAGAGACACATAACAGAAAACAAGACACAAAATCTTGACCTGGACACACCAATGCAGATACGTTACTCGTTCACTGGTGCTCAATCCTAAAAACTATAAATACAGTACGCGACCTACACACACCACACAAAACATACACATGCATAAAACATTTCAGATATTCCATACACATTCAGAGACACATCACACAGTACAACAATCACTACACTTGAGGCCCACGTCAACACAACACCATTCCCCTCCGTGCCCGCATCCTACAGTTCGTGCAAGATTCACTAACCCTCCTTCTTCTGACGGCACGTAAAAAGGTTGCTAAGCAAGGATACACCCATACCCATTACACTCCAAGTAAACAAACAAACATTCACAGAAACTAACTTCATCCTCTTCGCATTTAGGTGCCACTTGGACATAGTACATACACACAACCCACCTAAACCTCATGCGCAAGAGCACTTCCAGGAAATCCAAGAGTGGTGTCGGGCCCAAGCTCATAAGCTAAGGCACGCCCTCCTGATACAAATGGAGCTACTCAACAACACATCTACACTAACCACTTCCATCACCATCGAGGAAACAAAACACTACATTAAAACAACACCAAAACATCCAGCCGGCCCCTCTCGGATACCAGCCACACTAATACACAACCTCCCCGCAAACACACACCCGCACACTTACACACCTTTTCAATGCCTTACTAGCCTCAGGCCAGTTTACCAAAATATTCAAAGTCTCTCACAACATACTTCTACACAAAACGAACAAAGACCCCAAACACCCAAAAAATTACAGGCATATTGCTCTATTAGAGCACTTAGGCAAAATACTCCAGCGTATGATCAACTGCCGCCTACCGGACTACCTGAAAGAAAAGGACTGGTTCTCCCCTCACCAATATGGGTTCAGGAGGGGCCGGTCCACTCAGGCGGCTGTGACCATCGTTGATGACAGAATACAGAAAAAAAACGCCAGGCGCATCAAAAGACTCTCTCCATCAGCATGGATTTGGAGAAGGGTTTCGATAAAGTGTGGCACTAGGGACTCCGTTGGAAACTCGCCAACAATCCGTAGTTACCTCCCTGCACCAGAAGGCTCCTCTCACACTACCTTACTGAACGGAAATGCCACATAAAATACAACAATACCCTCTCACAACCGTTTACACCACGCTCAGGCTTTCTCCAAGGAAGCGTACTGGCACCCAGTCTATACATCATGTACACAAACGACACCCCACACCCACCTGAAAACTGATGTGACACATACACAGTGTCCCAAGCCTATGACGAAACCATTTTTGTCAGCGGCCGTGGACCTGACGAGATCGCGCTCTACGCACAAATAATACTAGTCGATAAGACAGATTACGAAAATAAATGGCTGATGGCCACGAATCCTTAAAAGACACAGATGACACTCTTCGGTGCAAGAGATCACTTCATCTATAACCTACAAATCTTCTCACACAGACCAAACATATACCATCTAAAAGCAACAAGGCTTGACTACACACAACATACAAAAATCCTTGGAGTACCCTTTGACAAGCCCCTGAGGTTCAATATACACCAGAACATAACACAAGCAAAGGCCGCACGTTCGAACACAACGCTGCACAAGTTCTACACTGCGGGCAAAAAACTTCAGTTACACCTATACAAACACTTGTGCGACCTCTTCTCGCGTACACCCTACTGTCACTTGTATCCGCAAGTGACACGTGGCAGCAGAAGGCTCAGCGCATTCACAACCGTGCTCTGAAGCAAGCTTGCCGCTCTCCCTTGTTCATGATAAAGTCCAACTTACGCGACAACAACCAATTTGCCCTCCTTAACACATATGCTCACACCAGACTCACAAAACAACTCGAGAAACTCGCCAGAGATCCCTTATACACCGCACTACATGTAAGACAGTATGCTATGGCACAGCGATTATCCGCGGCCCATGACCACCCACAACCCATACCGTTCTTCACATATGTTAAAAGCATCAGGAATAAGGCGTTTCCGACTAAGTAGACACGTTCTCCTTCTTGACCACCTTCCAACCGTCGTCCAGTCACAAACACCTCAAGAACCACCCAACCACATCACGTATCGGTGTCTAGCCACCAATCTATCAACTCTTCCATCCCCTCTCAAGTTATTTCCGCCCCTTTTTCCTCCACGACTGCCTATTCGCCTGTGTTACACAGTGATTCCTCTCTGTCCTTTCTATACACATCATTCATTCATTCTAAGAGAAAGCCGAACGGTATTCCTGACTCTGATCCCAAAGGGAAATAAAAAGATTCCCAATGAAGCAAATCGGAGAGGGGGAATATTTATTGACAAAGGCTCCATCAAGCAATAATTTGTAGGCGTAAAAGAGTAATGGATTCTGAGTTGGTTTTGGTACCAGAACTGTGAAAGCAACTCAACTATGATCTACGGCATATTTAGTCTAAAGCAAGCGAATTGTGTAGGTACAATTCCAAAGAGAGAATCGACATATCCACATCCACTTTAGTTTCTTCCTCTCATCTCGTATTTTCTTATTTAAAAGTTAAAGGCGAATAGAAAGAATAAGGCAAGTGGTATTCAGGTACATAGGATGAATAAACTTCAAAGCAAATTAGAAAGCATGGCAATATTAACGTTCATGATGAAAAGATGTATTTGAATTTAGGCCTCTACTCCTATTAGATCATCGTTTGATAGTAAAACTGATAGACACTT
This sequence comes from Ceratothoa steindachneri, assembly GCA_963969495.1. NCBI lineage: Eukaryota > Metazoa > Arthropoda > Malacostraca > Isopoda > Cymothoidae > Ceratothoa > Ceratothoa steindachneri. Next base: position 11,919,584 of record OZ018337.1, on the reverse strand, counting down.
CGTAAAAACTCGATTGGAAGAGTTCGATCTTGATCTAAATCGTGATATCGTAGCATGTACCACAGACGGAGCTTCAGTCATGTTAAAGTTCAGCAAAGTTATTCCGGAAATGCACCAGCAGTGCTTAGCACATGGAATAAATCTAAACGTTTGTGATGTTTTATAAAGTAATATTCAGTCATAGAACATCCAGCAACCAGTAAATTAATTTTCTACTTGGAATGACGAAGATGATGACATCGAAGAAAACGAGAAAGTAAACCTGGTCTAATTGGAATCTCTGGACATTCACTTAAAAATTAATGAATACTTTGAATCAATGGAAATTGTCATCAAAGAAATCTAATCCAGGGATGCGACGCTTTTAAAAACAATCTTCGTTTATTTTTATTTTGAATCATTTGAATAGTAAATAAAATCAACTATATGTAAATATTAGATTAGCTTTGGTCGAAGGTAAAAAGAAACTTCAGGTCTTATACAGTATATAAATAATCCAAATTATTTGGTCCGAGAGACGCCTGAATTACCAGTGGCTTCACGACCTCCTTTGAAGAAATGTGCCAAAGTAAATTAAAAACGCCTCCATCCAGAAACCAATAATGAAACCAATTAAAAAACTACTGGGTCTCAGGACTGACATAAATCAAAATGGAGCTGAATTAATTGATGATAATTTGCTTGAAGAATACTAGAATGACCTAAATAAACTTGCCTCATCTAACAGCACCTCAAATATATGAAATCAATAAAAGTTTGATGCTAACAAAGAATTCAAGCTTTGTGAAGTGACTGTCAAACGAACAGAAAGACGAGATAGATTAAGAGCTGTACTTCTTACAATCAGGCCTACAAGTGTCGAAAGTGAAAGAGCCTTTCAGCTTGTGAACTTTTTCTAGCAAAAATTCGATCTCGCCTATCTGACTCAACCTTAAATACTCAAGTTTTCTTGAAATATTAATTTAAACATTGCGAGGAACAAGATAGTTAGAATAATTAAGTCAGGAATTCTAATATTAAATATTTCCAGCTAAAATTTCCTGCCAAAGTCTGTTTATCAGTTTGATTAATTTCTTTCAAAGCATATTTATTAGTTAAATTTCTTTCAAAGATTTTATTTCTTTAAAGGCTTTTTCTCTTTTTGAAAATTATATGAGGTTTTAAAACTTTATTTAACAGGAGACGTTGAAAATATTCGATCTCACTGGTTAGTTTTTTTAGGCCATTTATAAAAATAAACATTCGTAAAAAATAAATATTTAGTTTGAGAAACCAAAAATTCTAGAACTTGGTATCAGTTTCGGTACTCATGCAAACCCTAGTCGAAATACATTAGGTTTACATAATACACTACGGGACAGGTCTGTAAGTTTATCATTAGCTCCACGCGCAAATATGTTTAGTTTTACAACCAAATTCGCCCTGTCTTACAAAATTTAACGCCCATACAAGTTGATTCCTAAAATTTAATATCGATTTATAATCTTCGCATTTAAACTTTGCCAAGGTAAATCGCAAATAAATCCCAAATAAATTGGCGAAAAGTTGCCATTGTCTCTCTACATAAAATTTAGTTTTCAAATGTGCTCCTTAGCGAAGTGTGTACATTACCACCGTCAGTAGGGTGTACCGTTGTGACTACATACTTAATACTTCTTTTCATTATTGCGCACACGTAATTAATACGGATATTTGAAAAGTATTTGTTTTATGTTAAACCATATTATTTTAACATGTTAACTTATGCTTCAAGTTAATTTGCTCTATATTTAAGCTCATTATAGGTATTAAGTAGAAAAAATTCCAATTTTATTTACTTACAAAATTTAAACTCAAGATTTTAGCTTTGTCAGTCTTTCTCTAAGTGGGGGAAGTTAGCATCTCTAAAACTGCTCACTGCCGATTACAATGGTTCCGTGCCTAATGAAGTCTATCAAGTTTGTCTAAATTGACATTAACTATGCTGCAGGATTACTATCAAATTTTATGGTTTGTACCTTATTTTGGAATATTTTCTAAAGGAAATACGTGATTTATGTTAAAACAAGATTTTATAAGGGGTCAATTACCTGCCATTATAATTGATATGAAAATCGCCCCCAAATTGACCTTGGCGACTAAAATCAATTTTTTCGTCAAAACTTTTTCTTATTTGCATAGTTTCTGAAAAAAATCGGTTGTAATTACTATCTGGAATTTTTGAGGAGTTATTATTTTCCCTACCATTAGGAGTTGGTCTTCTACAAGGAGAGAAATACAGTCTGGAACGTACCTTTACAAATTTTACCATGTCAAAAATGGCAAATACAAAATTACTCCTTGACAACCTAAAATTTAGACATGTGATATATAAATATTTATAGCCCTAGGACATCATACGTTCTCCTTTCCTTGAATCATGACAAGAATTTTTACCATGGTACATCAATATTTTAAGTCTGAAGAATTGTTGCGGCTCTTATATCGAAAAGACTTCAACGCCTTATCAAAAATGTGCAGGATATAAATTTGGCCCAAGAAAGATTCAGATTTCAAAGTATCTTATGACATTTTTTATATGTGTAGTATTCTAATTAATCTTTTAAGATTTTCTTTTAGAAGTAATTGGCGTTAAACATAGGCAGCAAGCACTTTCCGTTCCTATATTGGTTAATTTCGTGAAGCCTTCCTTAACAAAATGTAAAAGGAAGGTCATTAATCTCAGCACCAAAAACAGAGGCGAAAGGAGCCCATCCATTATTCCCTCGTTGAGGCGACCAGCAGAAATCAATATTGGATCAATAATGGTCGGCCACAAGCAATTGGAGTTTGAATGGTAAAGATTGAGCTGCCTCAGACTCCACATCGATAAAATATTAATTGAATGGTTCTTGAGGATAGATGGATGCAAATACTCGTGTGTTTCTATGACAGAAGAAATTGAATAAAACATATATTCGCTTATTTGTATTTTGAGATGCAAGACTAACTCTGGTAATTAAACCTATACTTACAATCATTTCTATATTATGTTTATGCCTTGAATTGATGTCAAACACTCTAAATTTAATCGCGGTATGAATTTTAATGGCTGTGAAATTTTTATTAACTTGTTTCAGGGAGTTTTTACTTTATATTAGGTCCCCAGTATTCGAGTTGGTCTTTTATTGGCTTCTCTATACCCGATTTCGAATTCAATATTCCTTTTTGTTAGGATTGACAATCAATTTCAATTCTTGTAAATTCAAATAAATAACCCTAATCAAATAGATAAATCACTTATTAGTCTCTGTGCTAGAAGCGACCTATCATGCTGAGATCTCGGCAAAGTTGAGCTCATGGTAAAATGTTTCCCTTGACAAATAAAGGACCAGCACGCCATTAGGTTTCCTAAAGTGTAATTGATGATTATATGCTATTTTTATTTAGCACGTCATCATTTTACAAAAATTATCCGATTTTTTCAGATGTGTTTAGGAATGTAATAATCAAAATTTAATCTAAATAACACTATTAAATTCACCTATGACTAAGTTTAAATCCGATTTTATGAAATTCGTTTAGTAGTACTCTGTAGACATCATTTTCAAAATAATTTTCTGAGCGAATTCAGGAACAGGAGTAAGAATTATTACAAAAAGAGTAAAAGATTTTAAGTAATGGTAACTCTTTTCTGAAAATTTCAAAAGAGGGAAGCTAAAAAACTACTAGCACCCAAGTAAATTTTTAAGCTGCCCGGCTCCCTTAGACTCGAGAGAAAGCAGGTTTACGTCTCTTAGAAAACTTTCCACGGTCAAAATAAGAAAGAAATAAGTCGTTCCTATCCCCCAAAACAAAGTAAAACCTATGTTGTGGGCTCACCAACTCATCTCCTCTGACCTTTGCAAAATCAACTTCACTGACCAATCGAGGGTAAAGGTAAATAGGTCTGGTGGTTGGGCAAATGGCTGACTTGTCAACGGACGTCCAGTGAAGCATCTGCCAAATAACAATAAGGAGAAGTAGGATTGATAATTTTGCTTGTAATTGCTGGATACAAGGTAGTAAGATCTTGCCAAGTGGATGATGTATTAAGGCGTAGTACAAGCTCCTGCGAGAAACTCTGCCTGCCTTGGATCAAGAGACAACCAGTTAAGATGTAGTCATACTTGCTTTAGGTAGTTCATCGGATCCGATGATGACATTGTCTCTCTTACTCCCGTCCATGTCTTCTCTGGTGACTGTACATGCAGATCATGGATAAGCATCGCCTGCCACAGGAAGGACATTGAAAATTTAGGCGGGGGTTGGGGCTAGTGTATCTTGCTGTCTGCACGCTGGAAACACGCTTCTCGTGTTGGGGGTCTTGTTGGTTGTCTTTAAGACGATCCGCTTCCTCATGAATGAGTCGTTTCCAATTCGCCCTGTTTGAATGGTCAACCATGCATTTATTCAGAGTTTTTTTGATGTTATTTTCAAATTTTAGCTTGATAACATTGTAACATTAGGAAGTTGCCATATTATAATAAAATTAAGATTCATATTTGTAGAAATTAAACTGAAACAAAAAAAATAGGATTTTAGATAAGTAAATACCAGAAACAAATATTCACTAGAGTAACTGCCAAAATAAATCCTCTCAAAAATCAGAATATAAAGAGTAATGATAAAGCAAATATATATATTTTTCAGAGTTCATTTTAATAGACTCTTATATCAATTCTTACCCGTCTTTTCCCTCTGAACTTTTGCACCGCCACAAAAATTTGGTAACGCTATTAATTTATGTAAAGGTGTTATATTATTTATCCTGGAACGCTTACGAAGTTTCAATGTTGGATTTTATAGTTGATGATTTAGGATGTAGATAGGCTTTGAATAAAAGTAAAAATAATATCTGCAGCTACTTGATTTAATTTTGAAACTTATAAGAAACAAATATAACTCGACTACATTCTCTTTTCTCTTATTTGCTGACTAACCTCGAAATGGTTGTTTAAAAGGCACTTTTGAATTTAAAGACATTGATTTAATATTTTTCCTAATTACTGGCTTTTATTTTAGGAAAAATATCTATCTGCAACTCCAGAAATACTAAAAATCAAGTTTGCCCTCGAAACTGTGAACAAATTTATAATTGCTATCAAGTATGACTTGAACTAGATTTATAAACAACCCTTTTAAAATTTTCTTGAGATAACATTTCACAGAAAAGATGCCCTAGGCATGTGATAACAACTCATTTCTCTCCTCTGCCTAAAGGCGCAGCAATGAATAATTAAAAATACTATGTATGTATAAGCCAATCAGCTACTAGTGCCATAAAATATAAACCATATAGGAGTCTCAAATTTGCATCGCCCCTTTCCTCAGGAAGGAGTGTTGGAGCAGCTGTCACGTTGTTGCTCGAAAAAGTGTGTAAGGTAGGGAGGTGTTTCCTCGTGCTGCCCCTAAAGGATAGGCAGGACATTTTACTCTGGAAAATGATATGTACTCGTTGGTTGTATTAAGTGTTGCAAAGGCCGTGATATTAATGTAAGTGGAAGATGAGGTTAACAAAGGCGTCTTTATGCAACGTGAGACACTCACCCAATCAGACAAGTGCAACAAAGTTGATGGCTGGATAGATCAGCTGCTAACGTTGGTTAGGGTGGGCAACCTGGGGCAATCCCTATGAATGGTGGAGGTCCTGTTCTTTATTTTCAGGGGGAAAGGCAAAGAACAAGCTTTAGTGCAAATTTTAGCACTTACCTTTCAGGCCTAATCTAATTTGAGTTTGTAACCGACAAATGGCGTTGTTTTGGACTATTGTCATTAAAGGTTTTACTTGAGCCAGGAAAATCATGGTCAAAGCTGCTAAAGCTACGCATCTGACAAACAACTAAATATTCATTTTGAGGTCGTTACTTCCATCGTTTATAGCTACTAACCACCTTATGTCGATCTATGTGAGCTTAACCATTTAACAAGTCATCAGCATTTCTCCGAAAATCCGTTAATCAACAGGAACAATTCCCCAGAAATTTAAGAGCTGAAGGGAAAACAGTTGCAAACTCACCAGAGGGAGAAACTCGTCTAAACTTTGCAAACAACATAATAAACATTTTGAACTTTGGACAAATATTTTGTTTTCAGTCGAAATATTTAATATTTAATTGTAAACGGGATATTCAGCGCAGTGATTGGAAAGATTGGGACCCTAAGGACGCCATCCCTAAAATAAAAAAGCTGAAGAAATATTATATATGGTTTGGGGACGTCAATGTGCGAGAGGCTAGAAAACAATGGAAAACGACGAAAATCGAATAAATGAGGACCATTTTAGGAAGATCTGAGGACAATAACCGATCAAAGTCTACTTAGTACTAAAGAGACCTACCAAATATCTTTTATTTTCAAGAATCTCTCAATACAAATGCCAAATCTATCGAAATAATAGTTAAAAAATCCCTGAGAATTAATGTATGCTCGTTTTCATTCGATCCCCTAAAACTTAAACTTCATCCAAATTTCAAATTTTGGTTCGTATTCAAAAACAGGAAAGCAGGAGAACCTCCCGCGAGGATTGGCATCCCTGCCCCTAACGCATCATTATGCACATAGCCCCTGAAAAGACCTTCTTAAGTTCATTTGCTCATAGAATGTGGAATAACCTCCCCAGTGATATGATCTGCCTAGTGCTTCCTTCAACAATGATGTAGAAAATGGCTGCCTTACCTGCAAAATGGTGTATAGAGTGATATGCTTCCTTCACTAATGCTGTAAGAAATGAGAGGATTATTTCCAAAATATAAAATATAAAAGTAAATAATTATTAAATAAAATCATTAAATAAAATCTAAACTGAAGTATATACAACAATAATAGTGACAATAAGTAATAGAGTAATGATAAAATTGTCTGTGAAAACCAAATGAAAGAATTAGATTAAAATTAAAGCTAAAAAATCAAATCTAAACAAGTGAGAAGTCATAAATCATAAATCAAAAGATCAATATCAATATAAATATAAAACCCTATCAGTGGGTACAAATTAAATGTCAAAACTTTGTAAATTAACATGAAGCTGAGCTCCTGCGTATTCTTGCTCCAGGAGGACCCACTTTATGTATTTTTGCCTCCGACTAAATCCTTTCCTTTCTCAGCTATAATTTTTATTTTTTCATCACTTTACCTATAATATTTTTGCATTGTATGAATTATTTTATATTAATGTAAACTTTCTTGTACTGTTTTGTACAAATATATCATGACTTTCACTTAATTTTGTGCCAGATCCTCACTGCACTCACTACATCGAAAAGGAGGCAAGAAACTCCATAACGCTCCGAAGATGATCGAATAAGATCGAAACCTTAGCATTTAATTTTGGTTTTTACCAAACACATTCATTTAAAAAAGAGATGAATACTGCACAAATAATACACCATCTACAAGATGAATTAAAAAAGATAGTTAGAAAAAGAGAAAGTTGCCAAAGGAAATTAATCAAGGCAAAATATACAATTGCCCTTAACCAAATTTGTATGTATATATGTATATATATATATGTAGATATAACCCTCTTCAGGCGTGCCAGCACAGGAAATCATCAATTTCTCTAAAGGATAAATGGTTCTTTGCCTCTTCTTATTTTAGATATAGATTGATGTGAATGGTCTTAGGTCATGATAATAGTAAGAAATCCTTAATCAGTTGGAAAATTCCCTTCTGTTTTCTAACTCATAGACAATTTTTGTCTTAAGAGAAATGGATGGTGGTCTAACTATATTGACCTTAAAGTTAGTTATTGTTTATTAATCTAATATATATAGTAAAAGAAAAAGTGAAATAAGGCATGTTGAGCACATGAGACAAGAAACAGGAGTTTTTAAGGGCTAGGTGATAATTGAATTAATAAACTTGGATGAATGAGAATACAGTATAAATTTTGTCTACATAATAGATTCCTTATTTTCCGAGATCTTTCCCTCAAATAAACGTTTATCTATGCGAATTAAATATTACACCAAATATCTATTCTAAAGTTAAAAAGAGGGGACATATACGCTGCACACCTTCGAAGAATCAAAGATTCTAAAACCAACCGCAAAAGACTTGTGTTTTGCAAAACATTGCACGACCATACATAGAAAGTGTAGTGCGGGATACAATAAATATTTATTTTAGCTAATGACTCATCCAACATACTCTGACTTTTCTCCTTCAGAACTACCTTTTGCCTTGCTAGAATCAGAGACTCAATGAGAGATTTTATGATAAGCACACACCCAATGAGAGATCATTTTGCCTTAAATCCTAAGCAGTTTTATTCAAGGCAGGAATAAACTTTTAATTTGTTCAAAAAGATCTCGGGAAAGGCTAGTACTTATGTTGTATTAGGTAACCACAAGGGTTGGTACAATTTTCATTCTTCTTTTGTCAGTTTAAAAAACCCACGAACGATTTACTTACCTGGTAATTAAATCTCATCTATTCAGATTACTTTTTACATAAAAAATACTGTAATTTATTAATTAGGGGGTATCTGTAATGAGTAAAAAATCCTTATATGTAGAGAGCTTTTTACCTCATTACAGTCAGAACCGTCCGAAGGTGGGTACACCGAAGCTTGTATGTTCTTTAGAACTTTTTTATTCCAAATTTTATTCGAAAGAAAAATACGCAGAAAGTCTTTCATATAATTGAGGAAACTCCTCCAAGAAAAATTGACAACTTATTTTAATTTTTTGGTTATCCTCATGAGTTTCATGGTATTTGTGTACACTCTTTACCTTTACAATCTTCTTTAACAAATAATGTATTTTTTTATTAACTCTTTGTTTTTATTGATTTAGTAAAACCCTATCCAAAGGAAATATTAAAAGAGTATTGGCCAATTTTGTATTAACAGTTTACAAAAGCATAAGAATAATTAATTCATAACAACCCCGTTTTGTATTCAGGGTGGGTTGATATATATGGATATTAGGTTATTATTTCTAATTACGGTAGAGCAAGATAACAAATTCCTTATTCTTCAAGTCGGATTGCCTTTGATCTGAAAGAAAGGTATGCTTCAGATAGCTTTAGACCGAAATAAATATTTGATTACACATTTGCTCAGATAGAAATGCATTGAAATTCGAAATTGTGGACGCAAATGAAACCAAGAAGTAGACTTACAAATAGAAATAATGCAGAGGAATTATTATTAATAGTAGCAAAAGTAGATGCATTACTTTTCTGCTCAAAGAGGAGGGGTAAGCATTGATCTACCCAGTTGGCTTAGAAAAGACATATTGTTCAAAATTTTGGAATATACATACATAGGAAGATAGAAATTGTTTTCAAAGTCAATCCTATTTTAGCTAAAAATTGGCCATCGTTAACGTAGAAAATATCTAATGGCCAAGTAATCGGCTGTTGCTATAGTTTTTTATATCAATCTTCACACTGTCATACCTTGTAAGATTCTTCACCTAAATCAATAAGGGGTCTCTGACCAACGCTGATGCAAATCTCTTAATACAAAGAATGCCCAATTCTCGTTGAAGTTAAAAAATTAACAATAAAAGAGAGTGAATCTAATGTGTATTATAAGAATTTAATTAACTAGCCATTAAAAATTAAAAAGGAAATTTAATAAGGTTGAATAAGACATGCATTGAATGATAAGTTGAAACAGAGTTAAAAAAATAATTAACCCAAAGATGATTGGCGATTCTTGGAGAAACCTTAGTTAAACATATGAATAACACACAACTGAACAGAATTAGCGAAAATATTCACTAAGCTACACTTTTTATAATTGTGTGTGTGTGTGTGTATGTGATTTTATAAGGAATAAAACAGAAGTTAAAATATATGAAGAAAATAGTGTGTATGTGAAGAAAAGAGGCGTCAAACCTAAGAACGATAAGTATTAAAACAGTCATAGGTAGAAAATGACATAATTATCTCAAGGACACAAATATAGTATAATAAGAACCAGGCAATGGCTTCGCCACTCCCTCCCTACGGCTCGCTTGCGCTTGGCTACTAAGATTAAAATTTAAAATCTAAAAAAAGGCAGCCTTGGTTAAAATTTATAAATTTTCTGAACTTTGCCAATTATAATCATTAAAAAAATTAACTCTAATCTCTTTCTATCCTTAAAAAATCACGTTGCTAAAATATAGTTATAGATAAAATACAAAAGCAGCCTTACTTAAATTTTAAGCAATTTTCTGAACATCACTAATAGTAATTCATTTTCTTTTAAGACATTATAAAACATTGGATAATCATATATATTTCTTCTGAACTAAACTATTTTGTATTTTTAAGCTCTAAAGAAATTCTTAGAAATTACCTTGATGAAAACTTAAAATATACTTAAGTCATAACCAAACTAAGATGAAATTATTATACAAATACTTCCAAAAATCCCATATTTAAATTATAGAGTTAGTGATGATGATGATTATGCTAGCCCTTGTTTTAAATAACTCCTGCGCATATTCAGTCTCTGGACTTCAACAATATGTCGCATTGTACGAGTTGAATTTTATTGCATTTTTTTCAATTTTCTTTCATGAAAACAGGCTCACATACACCAGATATTTGACGAAAGTGGCTCACATACTTCAGATCTTTGATGAGAGGGGCCTACATTTTTTAAATAAAATTCTTTTACATATACCGAGGGATTTGCTTTCACGCACAAACTGAACAACATTCCTTACACCTTATCGTTATTAGCTGCAAATTAAACTGTCGTTTTTGTACAAGTGAGATTCGATCTCTCACCTGTACGACGACATATTTGCAGATTCTCATTCAATCCGACGAAAATAAATTTTTAATCTTTACGGAAAGGGAATTAATCATTTTCAAGCGCTCCGCAAGAAATGCTTTGTAGCTACAAATATAATAGCAGCTCTATTATTCTTGCTTATTTGTGATTTCTTAACAGGCAAACGTGTTAGGAATGCTACTTGCCTCAAGCGATGTATGACAGTATGGTGAAGCATATTCTTTTTTTTTCTCGTCATATTAACGTAATATATCTGCTGGTGACGACAACCCATCTTTTTTGTTGAATCCAAGGATCCGGTATTTTCAGTGAACGTTTTGACCTTATTATGTATGAAATCAAACTTTTTGACATCTTGTAATGTTTTGAAATGTCAAACGGTATCTTTCCTTCCATATTTTAATTAAGAACTTGTTTTCCGAATGATTTGTCCAGCTTAACTGGTCTAGCCATCCTAATATTAAATAATACCATTAGTAAGTCTACAATTTAGCCGGGCTTAGTATTTATTTGCATATCAATATGAATATAATCGTGAAATAAAGATGAAAAAATAAGAGGCAAATTTCATGACATATTTTGTGCAATTTTCACGGAATTTACGCAATCAATTTCAAGAAAATAATTTTTTTTAGATTTTTCTCTAGTTTTAGCTAGTGCTCTATATACTCAACATAACAGGTATGTGTGTGGCATATAGTGTGCAAACAGCTGGGAGAAATTACGTTTACGATAGATATCTCGTTTGAGAGAACGGAATCGCTTAAAGAGGAATTAAATAGACCGGGAAAAGCCAAATGGGATTTCAAGTTGTACGACTCGCCTCACAGAAATCTTGTAACGGTCATTGTAATCCATTTATAGCAAATTAATGCGTAATTATAGTCAGCCGTTAAGTTTCATTTTTGCCAGTCTATTAGCGTGAAAACAATGAAAATATCGATCAAAATAGAGATGGACGAACGGAGAAACATGAAAAAATGATTAGTCTCATTTGTTTATTTCCCTGTTTCAGCAAGTGGACCAATTTCTTGCCAAATACATCCAATTTTCTCGTTCTCAAATTTACTTTTATCATCGATAGTTTGTAATATTACAAAGCATAGCAAGAAGGGATTTGTATCTGACAACAATAAAAGAAGAGGGCAAAAGGGAAAGATGCCATTGCTCTCTCTCTCTCTCTAAGTGGCTGGAATAAGATAAAACAGGAAATAGCAGACGTCACTGCGAGAAAATCTAAACGCAGAAAATATGACCAAAGACTTAGTGCGGCAAATTAAATTTCGGGTACATTGAAAATAGTGCAATTAACGAGAGGGAATAAGTAGTAGAAATGTTGAGAGCAATAACGCAAAGATAAAGAAGAGTAATGGGCGCAATGTTGTCGTGGAAAGATGAGAAATTAGAAAAGACATTTTTAAAATTCATGCTCATCTTACGCGAATGAATTTACGGTGGCATAGAGCAGAAAGCTTTATTGTTTGAAGTCTTGCTTTAGGGGGAGTTAGGGAGCCAAACTTGTCAAGTAGGAAAGACAGAATCAAATAATGGAAAGAGAAATGACTACTTATTTTGTCAGTTCGTGGATAAGGTCCGAGTGTTTTAAGACTGCTATCAAAGATTTGAATAAAAAAGGATTTAAACATTTCCGTCTAAAATAGTCAACCTCATTTCGTTTCAAAGACATCATCGTGTTTATAGATAGATAAAGAATGTTGTTCTTACTAGTGCATAGATGAGCTTCATAATTTTATGCTAAGTTAGTAATGTTTTGTTATTTGATAACATAATCGATATTTGAACTAATATGAGTTTCGTTTAGAATCGTTTCGCGAAGCAGGACCAAAGTAAAACTTCGGAATATAGAGCCATCAAAATATGAACCATTAGAGTCTCCATTACTCATCACTCTTTTCCCTGGAATTATTAAGGGAATGATAAATTGGTTGCTGTGAATACGACACTTTTCTTATTAGTTATCTTTTTTACTGAGGTCTTGGTGGGGCCTGAAGAATAAAGCCTTGATGTGAAAATCTAACTGTAAATATTTCTTTCTCCCTCCTCTGGAATTAATATGAATGAGAATCGGGAAGAACACTCTTTCGATTGATGCGTCAAGGAGTAGTTCTATATCTCGTAGTCATTTGCCTCTACCTCTATTTGAAAATCTTTTATATAATTGTCCTGTCAATCTTTTTCTTGACAAGTAAACTTCATAGAGATGTTACTTCCTTTGGTATTTCCAATAATATTTTTCTTTTCATCTACTTTGCCATGTAATTAATACTTTAAATTGTCTTCCACTTTTTATTGAAATATTTTATCTCCAACTCTACTTTTCTCGGATACTTTGGTCAGTTTTATTTGTTTAAGATTTGACATAACTCTTTTAAATTTGTCCACGCTGTTTTTTTTCTATGTTCTCTTCATATTTTCTTTTATGGAAAGGAAATGATATATACAAAAATAGAGCTTTCTAAAGTGAGAAAGAGACAATTATTGTCAATAATAAGTGTCGTAGAATTGCTCGTAGTCTGGTCCAATAATTATTCTAGTCCTTGATATATATATATATATATATATATATATATATATATATATATATATATATATATTTATATATATATATATATATATAGGTAGGCTTTAATTCCTACTGAACGTACGAAAGCTGGTTAGAGGCGGGTTGTGCCGCAGCCCAGTGTTCTCACTATAAAAGTCCCACTTGTTACTGGGGGAGGTTTGTGATTGTTGAGTTCTAAGAGTGCATAATACAGGTTAAGGAAAATTAGCCGAAGGGATTCTTAATTAAAGTCTTGCCAGGGGTACGTTAAAATAGAGGAGCCACAAATAAACACACGTACAAAAAATAAACTTTACTTTACACAAAAATAATAATTAGGAATAGTTAAACGGGCACAATTAAGGATTAAATATTAAAAACTGACGGTAAGCGGCTGGGTTTATAATGACTCAACGGGAGTATCAATCACTGTTAATTAAATAGGTAATTTATGAATAGATTGACACTGGATTTACAGATTACCATTAATTGTGATGGATTGGAGGGAGAATGGGGATAAGACGACGGGTTCGGGGCTGCTGGCTGCAGTTCCGGTTATTTCACTCCTAACTGCATGTGACACTAACAAATAGTAACTTCCTGTAACTAGTTGGATTTTCCTTTTCTTACTCAAGTTACGTTGAGCAACAGAGCGTATTCTTCTAGTCACAGACTCTGCAAGGCGGAATTTACTTCCAGGAACACTTTGAGACAGCAACAAAGTTGTCTCGTTGGCGCGATGACAGTCGATACGTTACGGCAACGACTCTCGTTCAACGTGAGGATTACGCGTTACGCGAGTTGGTTTGCGACACTGCTCTAGAGAGATGAACAGCGTTATTATTTATACCGAGGATTTTGGGAAATCGAGAAAGAGATCCAATTCACGACAATTCGCTTATCGCAGCGCCTTCTGGACAATCTCCATGGTATCATAAAGAAGGCAAATAAAATTTAGGCTTCTTTGTGAGGTAGGCCTTTTTTTATCAGACGTTCTGTCGCCAGTTGGGGGAAGGGGGGGGGGGAGAGGAGACGAAGGTCAACTCAATTGACAAATTTCCTTCGTTCCTATGATTGTCTGGTGGCATTCAAGTATGTACGTTCCATACCCTCACAATAAGAACATTTAAAATATATTCTTCCATTTCAATGGAAATTATTGCCCTTCATACGTATTTCAGAATTGTATTTTGCCATATTTTTGAAAATTATTTCACTTCCAATGCGACATAACTTATCTGACAACATTTTTTCCCTTCCAAATAAAAAGAAGTCTATCCAAAATTGATAGATTTGTGACAATTTAAAATTTACACAATAATTTTTCTTACTGTAAAAGCAAATCCAATAGATTAAGCTTAGCTAAAATTGAAGTAAACTTTAACCAAATCCTCAATCTGTTGATCTGTGATTTAATTACTGAAAAAAGAGGCCTAAGATTTCTTAATTTCTTCTTTGGAAAGCAAACAATTAAATTATTTTTGAATATAAAGAAAAAGGTAAGATTCACAGATTCAAATGAAAGGGAACTATTAGGGATTAAATTTATGTTTAATCAGAGAATTAGAATATAGGGGTATTCGGAAATTTATTAAGTATTTGTTTTTTATGGATTATAAGACAACGAAACAGTGAATTTCCATTCTTAATTGATAAAAACTACCTTAATTTAATTAATTCATAGTAAATGTTTTGAGTTAAACTTCGGAACAACTAGGCCATGTTTTTTTAGTAAAGACAGTACAAATGGTGTTTTAAGGCATTATAGTCGTCATGTACGGCTTCCTTTAGAGGCGGAAAGCACTTATTTTTAAGATACTAGCATTCTGAGTACGATTCTATATGCTTTGATATCACCTTAAAAATAACTACGTTCGGCGCTAAAACGATGCGGTAAATGATGAATAAATGCATATATTGCACACAATATTTGCACACAAAAACCCATCAGGTAGTAATGTGTACACTCAGCCAATGTAAATAAATGTTTGTGTGTGAAACAAAACAAAAAGAACCGTTCTCATTTTGATTTCACGAAAAGACCAAAGTTGCTTTTAAAAGGTAAACTGGGAATGAGACTAATTATTCTGTGGTTACTAAAAGGAACCTTAAAATGAGTTAGCCCGGTCGCAACGATACTCGGTGAGCATCAACTTACAACCACAATATTATATTTCTTTGTTGTTAAGGAATACGGAAAAAGGCGTTTGACCATATTTAATTATTTCAGTATATATTCTCACGAGAAAAAAGGTTTTCAAAAGTATTGTATATGTATATATATATGTATGTTTGTAAATGTGTCCAAGAAAAAAACGAGCAAATCGAGGAGGAAAGAGATCATTCATTTCGAGGAGCAGTTTCACATATCGCTCGGTTCATACCAATCAAGTCATTTGACTCCGGCTTAGAAGATAACATTTACGCAAATGATCTTACTTTAATTAAGAAGAGTCTTATTCATTCATCGTACCAAAGCAGGAACATTAAGAGAGTTGTATTTAAGCATCTCCAAGACAACCTCGTGAAATCGCTCATCAATCTAATACGAACTCCTCCATTTGCTATCCAAGGCCACTAACTAAATAGAACTGCAGTCTTCTTGTTTTCATCACCATTTTGCGCGAAGGCAGAATCATATCAGAATCTTTACTCATTGCACAGCCAAAAATATTCATCATTACCTTTTGGAGTCGGGTAATAACTTCTAGGAACGTTATCGTATCCTCCAAACTCAGTTTAACGATTAACGTTTCGCAACACTCCTTTGGGGGGCTCAATAGAAAAGAGAATAACAAAACGAGGTGGAATATAAATATACCTGGATCCCATCATCCAGATCCTTTCATTATTTCAAACTCTTCTATCCCCCCATTCCCCATACCACCATTAGTACTCCTTATAGATCTTTCCTATTTATTTTTAGATTATTCGTATATGCGTTTGGTTACTGAAAGCCTTTATCAAGCCGAGCTTTCGGTGTCATTATGGGGCGGAGGCTCCGCCCTCCCCCCATATCGCGCCTCAGGAACAAGCAAGTAGTTCAACGAAACCTTATCTAAAACACCATTTAGTATTAACAATTTAAAAGCCTAGCATTAGGTTCGAATCCAAAAACAAAACAAATTTACAAAACAAACTTCACCTACAAAATGAGGCTATAATTTCAACTAAAGTCTATAAAATTTAAGGAGGAATTAGGGGAAGTCCTATAAAATATTAAAAATTTAAATACGCAAAACACGCGTTACTCCATTATCAGCCTTAAACACACGGGATTTGAAGGGAATATTTTAAGCGGTGCTCTCCTAAAACTTTTATCCACGTTGCCAATAAGTGAATTAAGTACGAATTACAGGTCGCCAGTCTGTGAAAATAATGGTTTATTATCAAATTGAGAGAACGCATGGCTGACGTATTTAGAATGTCCTTTTCCTCCCCATAAGGTGTAGTATCTCAAAAATATTTAACTTTTCTGCCAAACGACTGAAATGCCTACAAAGACCATTAGTACTTTTAGAACACTAAAAGTACGGCGTACGTTTTCTAAAGTTTGACCATGTTTTTTTAAAGATATCTTAATCTTAACAGAGACAAAACAAATCCTTTATATTAATTGTTTTATGACCTCATTTCACTTATTTTTATGCTAAAATCACAAATATATAGTGAAATGGTATTGTATTTGTTACCTATAGACTTTGGAATAGATTTTATATATAATAAAATAAAAGTTTAAGTTTCTTCAAATAATGGAAAGTAAAAAGTGATAACCACAATAATTTTGAAAAATATGCCTGAGCTATTGAATCTTTAACTTAATAGTTATATAGATTATAATGCTAAAGAGAGTTATTTACAATATGGGAACAGAGCTCGATTTAGAGCATTTATTATTCTCATTCCCTTTCATCGAATGTTGTTTTATTTTGGGTTCATCATGAACCAGTCATTAATAATGATAGCGATCACATTATTGCTGAAGTGGTTGATTAAATTTAGCTCACACTAGCTATTGTCCTTTCTTTTCTATAAAAAAATTACTTTCAGATAACCCTAAATTATAGGAAAGAAACTTAGCTTCCTAAATATGTGTGGTTTATTAATCCTTAAACAAAAATGTGTTAATAAGAGTCATATATCAGAAAACATATATGTATGATGTCATGCGAGATCTTCTGGGCTTACAGCGATGATATTTCTTGACTCAGCGAATTAATAACACGAGCAAAAAAGAGTAAATCTCCAGAGAAGTTTCATTCAATAATATAAATTAATGGCTCCCTAAAAAAGATGGGAATTCCCAAATTCTGAAAATTCTTCTTGCCGTTGGTCCATTGACGCACATACTCGTTGCATTTCTTGCATATCATGTGTGGTACCCGAGCTGTATCCTGGTTTCCAGGTTTCATACCTAAATAAGCATGGTAAGCAAGCTTTGTGAAACTTAAGTGGAGTTCTGTTAGGAACACGGTGTATTCGCCGCAGATATAACAGAATACATCGGACTTATGCTCGCAAGAACTTCTGGCCGACTCAAGTTCATTTAACCCCCCACACTAACAATGAGGTTAAATTAAGTTTATTAAAGGAATAATACAGATTTTGCATCACATAATAGAAAATATCCTGTCATAGAGATTAGCAGGGTTGTGCAACCCGTGTTGAGTTCCGTTCCTCGCCGTCGCACCGTCTGATCGGAATCAGGCCTACAGCACCAAGGACCTTTGTGCAAGGCTGTGAGGCCCACCGAGACTATCCTTCTCCTTGGCACGCCGAGTCTAATGAGATCCACGTCTTCCATTTTGGGGGCCCCCGGCGAACCGTTTCCGCCGTTGCTTTGTAAATACTTCGAGAAAAGCTATGAGAAATTAGTACCATACAGCCACGTCTTGGTTAGCAGCCTCGTACACTCTCGTACGTCCTGCCTCTCCTCCCAACGGCTTCTAGCTACGATCACGCCTTGCTCGTGCCTAAGGCTAGAATTCCCGCCCAACAGACCATAGACACGGACAGACATCTATCACTCGGGTATCGCCTTGGTTCTCGACTGGAGTACTCCCTTGCTTATTTCTCAGCGAGGTCAAAGAAGAAGGATTCTTTCAAGTGTAACTTTGCAGTGCCCCACTTACTTGTCGTGTCCAAGCTTCCAGTCAATTAGGCTTTATGTGAGTCCCCACATTCGTTGCACTCTCCACTTCCGTTTCTCTGGGAGCAATAACCGTACATCCTCTCTCCAAGTCTCATACCCGTCCAGTCATTTGCCTACCCCGCCCCCCGTTTGGTAATCCGGATCACATTTTATTTACATTAATTTAATTGTGCTATTAATATTTTCTTTGCATATAGTAAACCTATTTTTCTAAAATCCGTTTCTCTAATCCCAGAACCTCTAAGAATTGATTATTTAGGCCAACCGCATTCGATTTTGTTTAGTTAACCAGCTCACTGCGATCTGTGTCCCAATTTGCTGGTACGCCCTTTATGGGGTCACTCTACGACATTTATATTATATCCTGCTGTCAGGATTTTAGAGCCACTCGCAGTATCTGATTTTATTTATTATAGACCTGTGACAGATTCTAATGGGTGTTATTCTTCTATATTGAATGTTTTGGTTTTAGAAACTGTATAAAAGACTTTACCATTTACCATTTGCGCTTTTGTGTGCATTTTTTTATTGAATTTTGTGACCGTGTGAAACTTTAACCCTTTTAAGGACTCATAAAACGTCTGCCATATTGTAAAGAAGTTAATCTTATTGTTGTTTTATTTGTATCGTGTTGTCGTTTTCTTCGTTTAGTATTTGGCAACATAGGCTCTCGCTAAATTCCTAAGGCAATATTTCGAGTATAATTAAGAATTAGCGCCGTGCTTTATATTATCTCTGTGGGTTTTTTTTATAAGTGAAGAATCGTAGGTCAGCCAAAGCCTACAAGCAATTTCCCAGTGCTTCAAATAATTCCCCCATTGTATTTTGTGATGCCTTTCATGAAAGCTGGTCGAACCCGACAAAATGTCATCATTATTTAACACGTTTAAGTGGCAAGGAGAGTCACATGGGCTCAGCGGCAAGGACCTATAATCTTATATCCAACAGGAGGAAAGGACTGAAAGAGAAGAGAGAAGATAAAGAGAAAAAGAAAGAGAAGAGAAGGAACGAGAAGAAAGAAGAGAATGAAAAGAACTGGAAGAAATTGAAAGTATCCGCCTTCATGAATTGAAATAAGTAGAGCTAGGAACGAGACGCTGTCCATCAGCTCGAAGTCCGAAGCTTCCCCTATCGCGTCTGTTAAGCGCCGGTTTTCAATGAATGAGAGGATTTCGCATCCTTCTTAATCCAGTTCGAAAAAAATCTTTAAAATCAACCAATGACATCGAGGCAAATGGAGTGTGTGAGGGTATGGAACGTAACCAATCATATGCCGCCAGGCGATCGTTGTAACGAAAGAGATTTGTCGTCTGAGTTGACCTTCGTCTCCTTTCTCCCCCCCTCCCCCGACTTTCTCCCGCTCTCCTCTGCCTTCCCCCTGACCTAAGTGGTTATCCTCGCCAAACCCCCCAACAGGAAGTCTGATGGAAGAAGGCCTATCTCACAGAGAAGCCTAAATTCTATTTGCCTTCTTTATGATACCAAGGAGATTGTCCAGAAGGCGCCACAATAAGCGAATTGTCGTATAGGAAATCTCTTTCGATTTCTCACAGTCCGCGGTATAAATGGCCCCGCCGTTCATCCCTCAGCAAAAGTGTTCCAGACCTACTCGCGTAATCCTCACGTTGAGCGAGTGTCGTTGCAGTAACGTATCGTCTGCCAACGTGCGCCCGCTGAGTCAACCTAGTCGCTGTCTCAAAGAGTTCCTGAAGAAAATCCCGCCCCGCAGAGTCTGTGACTAGAAGAATACGCTCTGTTTCTCAACGTAACTTGAGAAAGAAAAGGGAACATCCAAATAGTTACTGGGAGTAACTATTTGTTAGTGTCATATCCAGTTCGAAGTGAGCTAACCGGAACTGCAGTCAGCAGCCCCTAACCTGTCGTCTTATCCACCCTCTCCCCGAGAACTCGCGTTAACGCTACGCGAACCACCCCGTCTGGACCTGAGTAGTCGTCTCTCCAATCCATCACAATTAATGGTTATCTGTAAACCCAGTCTCCCTCTATTCTTAAATTACCTATTTAATTAACAGTGATTGATACTACCATTGATTGATTATAAATCTGCGCGCCTAACGTCAAGGTCATCCTCCTTTTTTTAAAGGAGATTCACATGAGTCATTCCCTGATATTATCATTTATAATTGCCGTCAACCAGGACTAATCCGTGTTTAATATTTTATCCTTATTTAGCTAAATGCCCGTTTAACTATTGCTACTAATTATTATTTTGTTGTAAAGTAAACTTTATTTTTGTACGTGTGTTTATTTGGTTGCTCCTCCTTTTTGAAGTACCCTCGGAAAGACTTTAATTAAGAATCCCTTCGGCTAATTTAAAAAAAACCTGTATTATGCACTCTTAGAATTTAAAAATCACCAGCCTTTCCCCAGTAACAAGTGGGACTTTTATAGTGCGAATCCTAGCAGTGGTGGTACAACTCGCCTCTAACCAGCCTTTGCACGTTCAGTAGGAATTAAAGCCTATATATATAATGATCGTAGATTAAGTCATAGGTGAGCAATACCATGGACTTCAACAAAAGCAGTGTGTCTAGATCAAGGACTAGAATAATTATTGGACCGGACTATGAGCAATTCTACGACAGAGTGTCTCATTTGTTGCCCTTGCTAAATTTTGAACTCAGAGATATATTCATATAACTTCACTCTGAATCAACAATTGATTATTCGACCTTAAAATTTGAGTTACCTGCGGCATATACCATGACTCTCGTCAGTTTGGGTAGACTCATCCGCGTCACCTCAAACTTTGGCTGGATGATTCTAAAATCTGGCATGACTACGATGCCCTCGTTGGCTTTTCCTGAGAGACCAGTAGTTGGCTGCACTTCTAGCTGAAATCAGATAGTAGGAAAAGAGCATAATGGTCTCAAGTTTTTCCCACTTCCCTTCTGGACGGGCCGGGTTATCCAACCTTCCACTTCCGGCTCGATATCTGATGGTCTCCCGCCGGAAGAAACCACCGACCATTACAGCTAACCACCGAGTCCCTACTCGACTGGTTATCGGAGGATTTGAGCCCATCTTCGCTTTTGATGATTGCCGGAACTTTATAAAGGATGAAATGGACTAGATTAACATCTTAACTACTTCCGGTGCCCTGAGAACCTCTCCCGAATTTCGAGTATAAAAGATGAATTCTTTTAACTCTCAGTAGTAGAGCTTGCACAGCGTCTGACGGGGCAGGAATGGTCATCTATCGGTGTAGTGGTCATTCGTCGAAGTACCAAACCTTGAGAGAGGAGATCCGTCCCAGTTAGGGAGGTTCTTTACCACTTTAGTCTGCAAGTCAATGCGGACCAAAGCTCGTACTCACATCCAGAGCCGAAGCTACAAACAGCCTCACTCTGGTGACCTAAGCAAGAAAACTAATTCCCATCTTTTCTGCCTTACCTTACGCGGCGATTGGTCACTTTGCTCCCTCCCCCTTTCACAGAGGCACCCAAGATTCATCGGTGTTCACGAGCATGGGGCCCTATTTAACAAGAAGCTCCCGTCACCGCCTTCTTCCAGCAGAATCGTTACGGAATTGTGAGAGCAGGTCGGTCCCTGTAGAACCTACCTCATCGTCTGCACCCTTTATCTCACCACCTTTACTCACTAGCGCCACTTAAAGATAAGGTTCCAAGGTAACTATTCCCTTTCACATTCCCCAACTTCACCGCGAAGCTTACCAACATTACAAGTGTATAGGGATTTACATAGTGAATAGTTATTTACAAGCTAAGTGAGATATGCGAGATTCACATATCAATTTATCTCTCAAAGCACTTTATTTATATATATATATATATACATTTTATTTTTTTCTTGTTCAGTGTTCATTAAAACTTTATTTTTATATTGTTGTGTATCTAACTTCCTTTGGGTCGCTCACTGGCAAATTTCATTTCAATCCCTCCGTAGCCAAACTCTGATTCAATAAACCCATTCAGAGTACGGGCTGAACGAAGTATAAGGAGTAGTACGACGACTTATCCGCATTCGATATAATAGGATATATATATATATATATATATATATATATATATATATATATATATATATAACAGTCGGGGAAAACTCTAACCACCCCTCAGACTATTTCTCGACATCAGATCTTTCTTAAAAGACCGGAAATGCCTGACATTCAAGGAGTGGACAGAGGCGGACGACATTTATGCAGTAAGCTACAACCTTTATCTGAAAGAAAGGAAGAAATGCCTCCAACCTCTTCCCCCAAAGACTAAACGAAACAAATGTAAATTCATTTTTAAAATGGAAAGACATTAGCAAGGTAACTCAGCCGTTGAAGCCGAAACCACTCTTTCGTTCGAACACCGAGATGTAAACCGTTTTCTACAAGCACGCTACGTCATTTTTCTCCAGGAGACCAATCATTTGTTGTCCCTGTGGTGTGGAGGGCCACGTGAAAACGAACAGAGCCCAGAACTCTCAGTTCAGGAATAACTCTTCTCATCAGCATTACCAGATCCGTGCCACGTCTGCGCCTCCGTCAACACCATGGAAATTTTCTCCCTCGAGCATCTCAAGACTCAGCAGCCAAGAAAACTTTCTATTTTATAAGAATACCCCGAGTGGCCTTAATTTCGAATGCAGAATGATTAATGGCTGTCATGTCTCCACTAGTGTGAGACATACCTGGTGAACCTGCATAGTGGTGTCGGACAAGCTGCTTCTCCCAATAGCCCCGAACCATAATAAATTCGCACTTGTGCATGACTCCATGAAGCACGCAAATCGACTGTGCATACTTCACTGCCTCAGCAAAAGTAGTAGCATCTCCTATTAAATTATGCTCCGTCATCATTGTCCAGTGCCCACGGGTCTCCCCCAGCTCCGTAGCAAAAACCATGGTTACCCTTTCGCAACTGGTAAAAGATTGGAAGATGCTCTCGCCATTAAATCCTCAAGTTTTTCAGATCTTCAAATACTTTTATTGACCAGGCGCCCAGGAAGAAATCCTTCGCTATTGCAGGTCTTGCGACATCTGATAGAAGACTGCCACCAAAGGGCGAGTTAAGCCCGCTCCATTGCAAATATGAACCCTAATATCAGAGCTTTTTCCCGTTGTCACAATTGATCTCATTGGTCTGATTCACTCTTTGTCGAGTGAAGGTCACTGTCACGTGCTGACTTTAGTGTATTTTCTCATCCGGCTCCCCGAGCCCGTGCTATTGAAGAATATAAACAGCATCTCCTACGCGGATGCGCTAATCTCCGTTTTCTTCCGCTTTGTATTACCCAAGGAATTCCTGACTCAGCGTGCCCGCCAATTCACGTGACAACTGATCGAGTACTTCGTCAAGCTATTGATGATAAATCCCCTTTTTACTACCCTTTTTCACCTAGCTGGTAACGGGATGAGTGAGAGGCTCAACGGCAGCCTCAAATCCATCCTTAATAAACTGTGCAGCGAACAACCTCGCTAATGGCACCGTTTCTTGCTGGTAGCCCTTTTCGCAAACCGGGAAATTTCCCATCGCACATTAGTTTTTACCCAATTTGAGTTTCTCTATGGACGTAATGTTAGGGGGCCCCTCAGCATTCTTAAGATACTCTCCTCCAATTCGAAATTAGACCAGGAGAGTAAATCCTCCAACACTTACTTCCTAGACCTGGAGCTAGGAGAGTGCGCAGAGTTTGCGCATCAGAACGCCAAGACAAATTGGGCAAGTATAAAATCTACTTCAAAAGGGACTCCTAAGAACGAAAATTTAAACCAGGTGACGAAGTCCTTTTGCTATTCCCCACGGAGAACAACAATCCTTTGGGCCAATGCAAGGGCCCCTTCTTAGGGAGCGGGAGACGCGGCCCCGTCGACTACTTGATCCAAATCTCGTCTGGCAGTAAGATATTCCACGTTAACATGCTTAAAATGTACCATCGACGTACTTGTGGCCGTGGACGAAGAATCCGCCTTGGAGCCAAGCTACCCTTTTTGACCCTTTGGTCGTGGTACAATTCGCCTGCGTGGAACAAGACACGTAATATCCTCTTCCCGTCTTGCTAGATACCTCCAACTCCCCATCGACCGAGTTAAGCATAAACCTTCAGCTTCCGATCCACCAGAAGCCCAGTTACAAGCGCTACTCACCCAATTCATCGATGTAATCTTGAACATCAATTGTTGCGCTACCCAGTCGAGTAACAATATTCGGCTCTCCACCCAGGAATCTGTCCGTTCGAACCTGTACCCCCTCCCAATTTACTTAAGAAAAGCGTTTCAATGAAGAAGTAGACAAGATATTGAAGATGGGTATTATAGATCCTTCAGAGTCGGATTATTGCCTCATAGTTCTCACTGTGAAGAAGGCGGAAAATTCTTACCAGATGTGCATCGACTTCTGGAAGTTAAACACAGTCACCGTGTTCGACGCTGAACCGATTCCCCTATCGTTCAGAGTTTTCACATGTTTGAGAAACACAAATTCATTACAGAATTAGAACTTTGTTAGGCCTATTACCAGATTTCATTTAGGAAAGAGGTAAAGCGGTACATGGCTTGATGCAATTCCAGCGACTCCCTCTTGGGTTGGTTGCGGCATGTAGCAATTATAACCGAATAATGAGGAGAATATTGGTTTGGTTTCCCCACGTTACCTTCTATATCGATAACATCTAGGTGGCAACCCTATTTTTTTAACATCCGTTTCTTTAATCCCAGAACCTGTAAGAATTGATTATTTAGGCCAACGGCACTTGATTTTGTTTATTTAACCCTTGTACTGGGTCTGTATCCCGATTTTCAAGCGTGCCCTCTATAGGGTTACCCTACGACATACCCCTACATGTAAAAAAGAGTAAAAATATCATACGGTAATAAATCTAAAAGTTTAACTTATTGAGTAAAACTTATATGATTTTTGTGGATTCAGCTCCTCTAAATTTTCCTAAATCAATGAAACAAAGAAGAAATTGGTGTTGACCAATGTGATTGAACATCAATTAATCTTGGAAATTTGTCTGTATATTACATGTTTTATATCAAATTACTTATTTAATGCCCGAACTCACAAAAGATTATGTGAATTCCAGTTCGTCTGATGAGGTAGAACCTAGCGTTGCCTTTTAAGAGGACCTTTCTTTCCATATGTCATGAAATTCAACGAAAGAGAAAAGGTCATTGAAGGTAAATCTCATCTGTTTTTAACCTTGTTGAAAATTCTCAGCAATAAATAAAAAAAGGGAAGGAAATTATTTGACATTTATAAAAGCCAACTGAAAAGGTTTTATTTCCTCTGCCAAATTGGGTCAAATTTGGAAATGAGGCTTAGGGTGATCTTTAAATTTACTGAAATATTGAGATGATGTTATAAAATTTCGAAATTATTTATGGACTGCAGATAAAGATAAAAAAATATGAAGGAAAGAGTTGAATAGCTATATGTGATGCTTTTGAATTTAATCCAATAAATTTTGAAGGAAACTTGTGATGTTCTTAATATTATTTTTGTTTTAGTTTTCTTTTCCACATCTTTTTGCTATATAAATTTTAATTTAGCATATGACAATATTCTATTTTTACATTTTTTAGATTTAAGTTGATTTTCTTTGATTAATTAAGACATATTTAATTAAACTCAAAAATAATTCATTCTAGCCATGTTTTCCTTAAAGAATGGTCTCCAATGCGACACGCTTTGCGTACTACGATAAACAAAGTCCCCCTCCCCCTAAAAAGTAAAACCGCTTCAGTGTTAATTTGGGCTAGAAAAAGAGTTCACCACGTCCATGAAAAAGGATGGTTCTACATTACGATATAGAGTAAATATCCTCAGATGCTCAAATTAATGCAGGGATTTTTGATGGTCCTTTATTCGAACTTTGATCGAGGATACCAATTTAGAAAAGGCAATACTCAAACTAAGAAGAATCTCTGACAGGTCTTTAATTCGGTTGTCAATGATTTTCTTAGCGTCGTCATAAGTCTAGAATATAAGAGCGTTGTTGCAAATTTGATGGAAGCTTTTAAAGCTAATGGATTGTCTTCTCTATAAAAATTAACTTTTTATGGTCTGATTTTGACAAGTTTCCTGGGAATCCCGGTATTTGGAGTGGAGAAAACGGTGAAAAATTACCGGAAAATATAAATGTAATGTACGAGAGGTACTAGAAGAACGAGGTTATCATTATACTGGTGTTTGAAGCGAGGCGCGCCCGAAGGAAGAAACACGGACAGTAAAATTATCTTCCTTCCTTCCTCAATAGACATTTTTTTATATTGCTTTTCAGAATAAAACTTATAGGTAACAACTTTTCATTTTCCACACTTTTTCTTATAATATTACGCCCACCTAAACTGTATAAGCTAAGAAAATCAATCAATTTGTAAATAATATTAGTCCTAATTTTTGGCCAAGCAGAGAGTCCTAATTTGTTTGAAGAAAACCAATGTTATTTTCGAGTTCAGCCTTTTAAAATTATATAATCTCAGTTAAATAACCCCTTAGAGCAAACACAAAAAAAGCACATGCATGCCAGTGTATTTTGATTAAACGTAGTTGAAGTAAATAATGTTAATTATATCGGGAAAAATTCAATCAAAAGATATGCTGCTAAAACTGAAGTTAATGAATAAATTCACTAAACTAAGTATAAAATGATAATATACAAAAAATGTGATATTAACGAACATATATGTATATTTAGGATGATTAACTGGCACTGATAAAAATAAATATACCTTTATTTAAATTTTACCTAAGATTTCCTATAAAGTTAATGAATATAATTTTTCATAACTTTTCAAAATATCACAAATTCTTAATTACTTAAATACATAGCTAGAATTCAGCTTTGGGACTGATCACCCGTTTCTGGCGTGTATAAAGATCCATTCTCCCATTTAAGAGTGATATACAGTATATGCAGAGAAGCCCCCACCTGTTGGAACCCATTTTTCTTTATTATTGCACACTTCGCCTAATCTTGAAAAGAGCTGGGTCTGTTAAAATATTTTAAATACATTGCTAATCAAATGGTACTACTTCTAATTTAACGGTCCTTCTGTCGCTCTTCGATTTCACGTGAGTATAAACCGATTTTACCATGAAGATAAACTTAGCTTCGTGTGATAGACAAAGCAAATTAAACAACTTTGGTTGGTTTTTCATCGTGAAAAGGCATCTTTCGTCCATTGATATTCTTTTTAGATTTTCAGTGTCATAAGGCAAATTTCTTTTATAAACGAATGCGGATACTTCTTCATGTCATTATCAAGAGTCCTCCTAATTTTTTTTCTCGTTATTCCAATTTATAGAATTATTTACTCAACTAAAATTTGGGAGTTTGATTTTCAAGATTCCAGAACACTAGAAAATAATCTCAAATAATTTCCACATTCGCATTGTTGAATCTTTTGTTTACCTGCAAGAAGCGCTATTTCTAGTGATCGCTGGGTTATCTAACTCAAATGTAGTTCAATAATTTATGTATATTAGTGGACCAGTATTGTATTTTAAAGCTTTCAATCAGTTTTACGCGTATATATCTAACTTAAAATGACAGTGAATCTTGTAGTATTTGTTTTTAGAAAAAACAGGAGCCATTTACCGTGAGGCTTCTATTTCCTCTATATCATAGCAATAACAAAAGCCAATCCATTTATGTATTTGTTTAAACACTCTCTTTTTCTATTTGAACAGGCTAGAAAAATAACACGCGGTGCCCATTATGTCTAGAAGACATCAAGTATACAGACACAAAAATTTGTTGATTTATTTTGTAATGGTAGGTTGCTTTCACCTAAGAGCACCTGCAAAGACAGTATTGCTAGCAGATACGCATTTGCAGATCGGGGACTAAGTTTGAGAGGAGTAGTTACTAGAGATGTTTTGATTCGCTTTACTGTTAAACTTTCCGCTCTTACGCTAATTGAGTTACTGATAAAGAAACCACATATTGTTAGACTAATCCTATAACAGTCTTCTAAATTTAAAGTCTTGTTTTGAAAAGTTGGATAAAAAATTCGGAGTCGTGTACCACATTAATGAATGTAAGTTAATTAAATTAATTCGAATTTTATATTAAACTATGTCCACGATCGTTTTCTATCTAAGAAAACGACGCAATAATCTCTTAATACGAGTGAAAATTTACCAATGCAATTATTATATGTACTTAGAACGTAAATTAAATTTTTGGTTTGTTTATTATCTATTGTTTAATAAAAACGAATTTATGGTGATAAACTTTTGGTTTTCAAGGCAATGAATTCTACAAAACAAAAACATCTACAATTGTGCTCCGTATCCTTTGGTTATATTACACATAGCACTTTATGAAAGCCACTGTAAAGATGTGTAGCAATTCATATACACTATTATAAAAACATGCCAAAATCTATTAAAACACTCTTCCCTACTTCTTCAAAAACTTCTAGCATGTTAACGATCAGCATGTAGCTAATACATACAACTACGCCACTGAAAGCTTTTAGTATTAAGAGCAAAAGGTAACGTTGCAACTTTTAAAAACCAGGTTAATACGGACCAAAAATATATCACATACACTAAGAAACTTTGCTTATACAAATTAGCTGCTGATCAGTGTTGTATTGGATGAGTGTTAACATACTATCAGAGGCACAGCCTTATTGTTGAAATTTAAAGATAGCTGAGTGAATCGATGTAGAGAGATTTCGTCAGTCTATGTAAGTGTACTCGGCAACTAATTAAAATCAATGTCTCTCAAAATAGGCCCACTCGACTGTATTGTGGTGCACGCAAATAAAATAGGTAATTAGACATCTATGGTTGTATTTTCTTGGACCATTGAACAATTTTACTCCAGGGCGTTTAGTACAAGACTCCAAATGGCTTCTTCTTGATTGAAATTTCTCTAGCAAACACTTCGGAGAAACCTTGAAAACATCCTGCCAAAAAAAGAACCAATTTGGCCGAGTACTTTTCGATTGCCATCGGTCAGTTTGGTATAAAAGTCTTGAGATGTAACTTGCGAGTATTTTGTCGTAAATAAGAGCTCCTTTTGAGAAAGGTTGGTGTTAGAAAGAGATCCAAATTGAGGTCAAGATTATTTTTCATACGTCTACATCGTATTATTGCATTCATTTAAGTAAGAAAATAGTGACAAAAATGCATTTTTTGTATTTATTTTGTTTTACTATGAACTGAATATATTCAAATTTAGCCTATAATATTTGTTTTATTTTTTAACAAAGGACATAATTTTAATTTTCACTATAATCTACATATATATCAAATATAACATTTATTATTTTATGTCTCAAACAACAATCAACACTGTCGTTGTTGAAGGATGAATTTGATCAATGTTCTTTGATCAATTTACAAAGATTGTCAGTTTTTCAAAGAAAAACAATGTTACAGTCGAAATAGTTATGACTTAGGCAACTGAGGACGTTTCATACATGATAGGCTAATAGACAGTTTGTATTGCATATATTTTCAAGACTAGTAGTTAGCACGCTAACACTCGCAACTGTCCTCTTTAAAACATATAAATTACCGCCCCAGTTACTACGTAGTCGATTTAATATCTAATGTTAAGGGCCTCAGGAGTTCTTTTCAAATGGAGGAGTCAGATTGGCACCTGTAATCCCTGGTGTTAGATGAAGGGCGTAGGGATATAAGGGATTAACGAAGGTTGGGGTGGAATAACGACCGTATATATGTATCGAGGCTGCCCTTCCGATGAGGAGAACTAAAGTTATAATAACAAAACGACATCTGGTTTTAACATTTTATGTTCGATAGTTCTCCAGTAACATACGAAGGCGGTAAAATTTATAAACACTAAAAGCAAAAGTGCAAATGGGCAACCTCGTATTACATCCTCCCCTTGGTTTTAAAATGCCGATTAGGCAAACGATCTTCCAAAAAGGGAAACTCCAGTTATGTATCATCTGGGAGTCCCCCACACCTCCATTCACCCAGTGGGTTTAATTGAGCTATAAAACAGGTTGGTACGAGGAAACGAGGCTTTTTGATCGTTCCAACAGAAGAGACAAGAAAGTCACCGGTTGAGAAAAGATTTTTCTAGTTCGAGAAGAAAACAGAAAAATCAACGGTAGAAAGTTTTCTGCAAGTTAAGGAGAACTTGCAGTCCTTGGACAATACCAGATTGTGACAAGGAAGCTCGGCGCAGTTCGAGCCCCAAGATTATTGAGTATCAATAGACACAGCTTTAGGACTCCAAATCTTACTCTATCTGAGTTGGACAAACTCCAACTAGATAGAAAAAAAGAAGTCAACTATTTCATCTGGTCCGGAACAAAACGAGTCCGAGGTCACCACGACTGCCGAAACCAGAAGAATCAACCGTTTTGTTTTGAACCCTTATTCAGTCATTCGAATTTCTGCGAGACGTCACTCGTCCCCCTTTATGTCGGAGTAATGCCATCTTGCGAGCAACCACTAAACTACTCGAGCTAACCTTCTCAGTGACAAAATCCACGAAGATATTTTAACTGGAATCGGGTATTAATCTCCATTACCTTATGTAAGTAAAGAATAATCCTGTTGTTTATGTCCCTCTGCATTAAAAAATAGTTTATTGGGTGTCTGGCTAATGACAAAGATATTAACTTAAATTGTTTGCACGTAAAATTCTATGTAGAATTGAGCCTTGAGAGCTAGTCAAGTAATCCCATTTTCTTTTTATACCTGTATTAGATCAGTAGGTTTTAATGTTATTGAGTGATAGTGTTTATGTTCATTAAAGTCTATTTTTTTAGTAAAAGCTCTGTTTTAATTATCCTCGAACAAGTTAAAGTGTCAAAATTTGGAAGGGGCAAGAAACAAACCCCGTGTTATTCATTTCCTTATAAAAAAAAATATTAGTATCGCACTCTGAAAGAAGGATCCTCGAGCGATCAACGAGATAACGAGGTACGAACCTACGCTTCAAGGCCCCAAATTTAAGTTGTCTTATTAAATATAATGAAACAAATAAATGTATATATATATATATATATATAGTATTTAATCTCGGCCAACCCACGACAAAGGGCCTTTCAATCTTTGCCACCTAATAGCCTATAAAGAAAAACAAGGAGATTGCCCTGGAATCCATAATTACCAAGGCAATGGTGGATGCCGGACTACTATCATTCGAAGGTGTAATTACAGGAATTGACAGGGCTCACTGCTATCGATGTTTCTGTGAATGTTGGCATTGTACACAGGTTCAGAGGAGAACGCCGTTGAAATCCAAAAACAAATAAAATTTCCTTTTGAGAGAACTTATTCACTGGTTGAGCAAGACGGGACATGACAGCAAAAGCACCATCACCGAATGCTACAGGTAAGTATAGGGGTGGATTTCCAGTTAGGATATGGTTGTAGATCTGTGTTTTCTGCGAGTAAAATGCAAACCTTTCAAATTGAAGTCCACCAGGGAGCTCAAATTCTTTATTGAATGCTGGTTAATCTTACTTCTTGGCTTTAAACCATTCGTAATTTAAGTCTGGGAGAAGTGTTTCAAGATCAGCAATTGCTCTTGGAGAGAGAGAGAGAGAGAGAGAGAGCGAAGACGTTGACTTTACTCTTAAGTTTGAAAATATTTGTAAGGAATTAAGAGATTAAATCCAACTGACTAAATTTGCGTGGTCAATCGTGTTTTGAACTGCTGTGAATCGCCGATAGGAGTACTCAGCGGTTGGTATATATGCCTGATTTATATGGTTAAAGTAGACCTTTGCACCGGTTGGAGATATAGTTCACATAGAGACATACAGGAGGAGTTCGCGCCCAATTATAATGTATGTAGAATCACTGATGACTTAAGCCCTTGATCAAGACTGCTATGGGACTTTATTCCTCTTTCTAAGTAGTATTACATCTTACCCGGGTAATTGTCCTAAAATCAGTACATTCTTTGCATTCTACTTCAAAAGGGTATTACATCTAAGTAGTATTACATCTTACCCGGGTAATTGTCCTAAAATCAGTACATTCTTTGCATTCTATCGGTTTTCCAGGGCTTCTTGCTCTCATTTCAAGAAGAGGTCTATTGTACAAGGTATTTGCGCCTCTTTTCAGGCTTAGCGAGTTAAGTAGCATTTAACAATTCACATCCTTTTACGTCATCTAAACTGCATCTAATTTTCTTGAAGTACCTTTCTGCAAAGAAGGCTGTTAAAATTTTCTAAGATCATCATATTTTGAAGAGAAGAATACCTTAATCTGTCTCTTAAAATTATTTCTCTAAACCATTGTTGTTGAAAGACGACAAACCGAGGAGTTATTTGGGCTCTTTCCATTTGTCTCTACTCTTCCTGAACCACGCGCCTCGAATTGTAATTTGGTGAGCTGACAAAAATCTATATACGAGATTTGGCGCGTAAATTTGACTTGAGGTTCTTTTATATAGAAAGTGGGTGGAGCTCGGGATAATGTAGAATACGAGACTCTGACTCAGGGCATATTTTCTCAACACAACACGCTTCAGTGAGCCGCTTGTGCTTAGTGATGAATTATTTGATTTACCTTCCTCCTCAATGACACGTTATGCCTCAATACCAAACTTTTCCGCCTTATATCACTGATACAAATGGTCAAACTGGGTTAAACTAAATTATCAATGGGAGAGAAGACCCATTACCTCACCCATTTACAACAAGGCTTTTCTCTGATCAGCGTACCTGCACAACTGAAAGTCACGAGGATGGCAATTTACAACCTCAAGAAAGCTGCTGCATCAGTACCAACCGGTGCCGTACCACCCAGGAAGCCTGACCCCGAGGCCCTTGAAAAGACATCTCTTTGCACAGACAATACCTTCAGGAGAGAAATCATATCAGATCCTGCCATAACTGCCGTAACCATAAAAAAGAAAGCATCCTGAATACCTAAAAGACGCCTCAGAACGAACCATTCAGCACCGCCTCCAGAAGGACCTAAAAATACCTACTCGTTGTCCTGCGAAGAAACCGATGCTAACTGAAGCTAAGAAGAAGAAACGGTTAAATTTATGAAACAGGTTAAATGATCGGACCTCAGATAGGTGGTATAATGTGATGATGTTTAGTGATGCGACTACCTTCCGGGTTGTTAGGGGCTGCCCCAAGTTCCTCCGCCGCTTAAGTAATGCATCTCATTATTACCTGCGGTACACAGTAAAGCCAGTAAAGCACCCTGGTATTGTTATGGTATAGAGTGTTTTTAGTAGAAAATTGAGCAGTTGGTGACTATACTTTTTTCCTAAGAACATAAGGGTGAAAGGAAGTAATTATATCAAGGTGTTAAAGGAGCACATGTTTTAGTTTGGGGACATTCACAAGTGTGACTATTTTATGTATGACGGTACCCCTACCGATAAGTTAAATGCAATGAAAAGGCCACTGAAGATAATAATATCACTGTTTTGGAGTGGCCAGGCAATTTTCCTGACCTGAATCTAATCGAAAATGCCTGGAATGTCATGACAAGTATGTTTGAAAAACCACGACCACCACCACCCGGAAACTGAAGGAGGTGCTGAAGAAGCTTTAGATCACCATGGACAATTCCTACTTGTCCAACCCCACCGCTTCGATGACCAAGCGACTTAAGATGGTGATCAAGAGCAAGGAGGACATTACAAAGTAGTTGTTGTAAGTTAAAAGTGAAAATAAAATACATGTAAGTTGCCATTTTTAATTTTATTATCCAAGAATTCTTAATGTATAGAATTTTTTTTTGGGGGGGCGGCACTGCATAATTTTGAATTAATATTGAATAATTCTTCACAATAGGCCTGCCTTAAAGATTACACTCACGAAAATCATTGGTAGTTATAGATAATTTCTTAGATAATAATGAAGTAACTTTGTGCAACATTTTGCTAATTTTACAACGGAGCGATGCAAAATTTGTGAGCATTCTAAGATTTTTCCAATACAAATGATCCTCGGCGAATAAAAGGGAAAATGTTGATCACTTAATGCCTAATGTAATTGCTTCATGTAGGCTTGTTGTTAAAAGGGGAAAATTCTGGTTTTCATGTGTGTACGAAAATAAATGTAGGAACTTCTAATTGTTGATAACCCATAGAAAAGGTATTATTTTCGCTAGACTACTTATCTCCAAAGTCAGGATACTTTGGAAACTTTAATTTAAAAATGGTAAAAACAACCTTATAAGTAAACTAGGAATACAAAAATGTTGTTAAATACCCAGATCTACCCTTTCCAATAAAGACAATCCCACATTGACCAGGAATTACAGTTCCAGAATTATCTGAAAGGTTGGGTAACTATGCACTTCTTTTACTAGGCTTCGAAATATACATCACATCCACTTGTGGTCATAATCTAAAGCTGTCCAATGTAAAACAAAGGCAAATGGGGGAAATTCATAACTAAGAACACATATTTTGTAATTCTCATTTTCAAGTTTCTTCAACAGCGAACGGGAAATTAATTATACCAAATTACTTTTATAAAAATTGAACCCATCAATTAAGATGTTTGATTGAGTTTCGAAATATTAAGTTTAAAATGAATTACTTTGATTATTTAAAGTGGCGAATAAAATGTCATTGAGTGTTTGTTTCTGAGACGCCCCTGGCCATGTATTTCTTTTAAATCAACTCTCTTTTTCTTTTTAGTTTTAATGAACTCAATGGATCAGAGTAGTTTCCTATCTTCTTTAAATTATCCTCAACATTTCTCGTCTGGATAAAAGTTAATAAATATGTTAGAATTAGAAAAAGGCGGATATTGGACAAAGAAATTTCGGAAATATGATAGAAAAATGAATCAGGTAAATGATGACCAAAGGCATCTTACATTCTAGCTGATTCTTTTTTTCACGAGGGAATTGCGTTCTACAACATTTTCTCCATTCTTCCTGCCAACACAGCCTCGCATATCATTAATTTCACCTCAAAAATTTTTGCAGCCTTAAGTTAAATGCTTTTTCACTCCATTAAATTGGCCAGGTTATAAATGAGGCGCAGTATTAGATAAATATTCTTTTTCACTAATATTTGTAATTCATTGCTGGTTTAACTTTATCATTTGCCTTAAACGAGAAACCCATTTAACCAACATAATTAAATGTAAATTAAGATCGTTAAATAGTCAATTAAGTTAAGAAAGAAGCTCTCTTTTGATCAATTTTATTTTCAATGTAAATGACTATTATATTTTTTTATTCTTTGTGTTTTTTATTAAAATTCTCTCAAAATAAATTATGACATTTAGATTAAAATTTCCTTGCGACGCATAAAGTGGGTCTAGATATTGTATACAATACCTCTTTGTCGTCTCAACATTTTCGAGGAAATTTTATGTTTATTTCAGAGCCACAAAAATTGATGACCAAGGACGGATTTTTGACTGATTAACTTCGAAAGATTGATTCAAGGGGTAAATACTCAGGAATAAAGAGATCTTGATTCTGACTTCAGAGGAATGTGTAAAAGACCAAATGAGCAATGATTAAATTAAGAATGTGACGAGGAACAGGTATTTAGAAAGAGAAATATTCTAATATGTAAGAAAAAAAGGGACAGGACATTTATGCTATAAAAGTCGGCGAAGGATAAAAAGGAAGATTATGAGTATTACAATGGAGAGAGTGGATGGCCTCGAATTAGACGAAGATTATTTAACTGAACTGTAAATCAAACCCACTAAATAGTTGTATTTAGTCGAAATTAGCACCACGATTAGTTTACATTTTAAAAAAACATAATTTTTAAAAAGTTGTTTATTTAGGAAAGTACATCCGCTGCCAAGAGGTTTTGGATTCTTTATAAAATCAGATCAATGCGGTTTCTTAAATCTTTAATTAAATATCAATATGAAATAAGAAAGAATAAATAGCTATAAATTATATATGGCCCGAAAACATTTCCAAAAAATTAATAAGATACAAAATTTTCCAGAATAAGCAACCTTAAACAGATAAGCAGATCAAGCCTCGTGAAAATTACACCCCCACGAAACTGATACAGGAAGCTCAGTAGGAAGTCAAGAGTTCCTTGCCAATGATTTGACAATTTATCCTTCGAGGCAGGCTTTTTTTCAGAGCGCGAGACGTAAGCGGTGTGATGCACACTCAGACGTCGGTGATGACTGCCTTTAGTTACTCATTAGAGGCTGCTTGACGACGTATTTCTGGATCTTTCAGGTCCTGACAAAGGTTTGCCAGTGCATTTGTATTCAGACACTTAGGCATCCAGTCCATCGCCGTGATATTCTTCTCCCCGAACCACGGTGTGCTGGACGCAGTCTTGTGACATGTATCATTTTCATGGTAGAAAAACATATTTCCCCCCTTTTTGTGAGACGTCTCGGGCTGAAGGCAGTACTTAATAACTCACGACAGCTTGGTATTATCGCACTTTATGGTACCGTCATAATCGGTTAGACGCACCACCCCTGAAATAAACATGCAACCCTATACCATTAAAAGGGCTAATAAAATCTTTTACTGTTGGCACTATGCACTCTTGATTCCACCTGTTTTCTCGCCTTCTGAGGACTCTAACGTTGATTGGGGATAAGAAAAACTATAACGATTCCGCTTCACACTATAAGACACGTCCCCACTGAGGCATAATCCAGTTGCGTTGAGCACCTCTTAATTCCTGCCCAAACTACATCCACGCAATTGTCAAAATATGTTATTCATTTGGTGATGGAGTATTTTTAAACAGCTGTTTTATTTATTTAGGTTCATTCTCTTTAGTTAAGGAAAGTTTGTTTGGTCCTCGTTATTCACTGTCAGGTAGGTGCCACGGTAGCGAACGAGACGTCTTCTCAGCGAGCTCTCTATTCATTGACATTTTTAATTTTTTGATTTTTCGGTGTAATAGATTTAAGTGTTGGAAGATAGTTAAATTTGAATGTTAGAGATAATACTAAATGAATTTGTAATTATATTTTGAAAAGTTTCTCAGTATGGCTGTTGCTTTGGCTGAAGTGAGTTTCCTTTTTTATGTAAGGAGTGTGTATGTAGTGTGTGATTTTTGGGTGTTGAAAGAAGAGAAATTCTATCTGAATGCCCGGTGTGTTATGTGACTAGTGCGAATGTGAGTTTGGTAGAAGAGGTGAGTTGGTTGCGTGAAGAGTGCAAGAGATTAACTGAGTTGGTGAATGAATTGAGAATGGATGCGAATGTATGCAGGAAGAATGCGGCTGGCACCAGGAGGGTGGAAAATAGACCTAGACTAGGGACTAGAGATAAAGAAGTCACTGATGTGAGTAAAGATGAATGATGGTTGAGTATGGATAGAATAGATAGGTTAGGACAGCATAGGTCTGTGAGTAAGAAGGACATAGAACCTTTTGGTTTGACTAACAGATTCGATACCCTGAGAGAAGGAGAGGTTAAAAGTGATTTTTCTAATGTGGTTGTGGCAGAAAGTGAAATGAGCGGTTTTTTGAATGAGAATAGGATGGAGGGTAATGCTAGGCTTAGGAGGACTAGGAGAATGAATGAGGTGATTAGGATGGGTGACTCTCAGATTAGATATTCAGATAGGAAGTTGAGTGCGAGCAAATGGATGAGAGTTAGAATTGTTTGCCGGGTGCTGGTGTAAATAATGTGTCTAACAGGTATGATAGTCTGATGTACGGGGGTGAGCGGGATGCAGTTGTGATTATGAATGTGGGAGTAAATGATGTATATAAGGTGGGTTCATGTCAGTTAGAGGAAGGTAAAAAGGTTACTTGAAAGGATGAGTGAAAGTCGAGTGAAAGGCGTTGTTTCAGGTGTGCTTCCGAGATTTTATATAGGGATAGATTGGTTGTCATCTGCAATTAAACTTAATGAGTATGTGAAAGGCCTGTGTGAGGTGTCGAGATTAGTGTTTGTAGATGTTTGGAATATGTTTTATGGGAATAAGCCGGGCTTGGGTTAACGTGTTGTGGCAGGAGTTATATAGTGTCGTTGGGTCTTTCCAGACGGGAAACTAGTTACTGATAGTGGTCAAGGAAATATAAGAGTACAGGGTAGAGCAGGGAAAGGAAAAAGATGCAGAGGAGATAGAGTGGAGGGTATACATTCCAAAAGAGGTGCTTGAAGGATAGGAGGGCTAAGTTGCCTTTATACCAATGCTCGTAGTCTTAGAAATAAGAAAGATGAGTTATTTATTTATATTATTCATGAAGATATAGAAATAATATGTGTAATAGAATCATAGGTTAATGAAAATAAATTTAATGACAACGTGAGTGAATTTGAACTATCTGGTTATGATATGTACATTAGTCAAAGGAGAGATAAAACTGGTGGTGGGGTGATTATTTCTATCACAAATAGCATTTATTTAAATCTAAATAATTCCATAAAGCAAGAAGAAGTTGAGTCACTGTGGATAGATATTAGGGTCAGTAAAATAACATAATACAATTAGAAACCTATTATAGACCACTCTGACAGACTGCCTGTATTGATGAACTAATGGTCAAGGAAATAAGGAAAGGATGTGAAGTAGATAAGGTTATTCCTGGTGACTTTAATGTAAATTCTGTGGACTGGGAAATATGATAGGAAGAGATAGAGAAAGTTGTAAGTTTCTAGAATGCTTTGACGATAATAACTTGACTCAATTTTTTAATAATCCAAAAAGGGGTGCCAATATATTAGATCTAGTTCTTTCAAATGATAATGACTTGGTAAAGGAATTGACCGTCG
Organism: Ceratothoa steindachneri; assembly: GCA_963969495.1. Taxonomy (NCBI): domain Eukaryota; kingdom Metazoa; phylum Arthropoda; class Malacostraca; order Isopoda; family Cymothoidae; genus Ceratothoa; species Ceratothoa steindachneri. Next base: position 11,880,501 of record OZ018337.1, on the reverse strand, counting down.
GGAAAGCATTGAAAAAAAGGGATCATCAGATGGTTCGTTTTAACCTGGGAATAGTGAAACGTAGCACATCAACAAACTCTACAAAAACTCGAAAATTTATAGGGGAAATAACGATAAATTACGGACCTTCCTAAATCAGATTAGGTGGGATATAGAATTCAGGAGGAAGAATACTTATAATATGTGGGATACTTTTAAGACTATACTAAACATAGTTCAGGAACAGTGTATTCCAATGAAGGCTAGTAGGAAGAAATCTAGGAAGCTGTTGTGGTGAAATAAGGAGATAGTTAAGAAAATTAATGAGTAGAAAAGTGCATACCAGAGATTACAGAGATAAAGTATTTTAACAATTTGAAGCATTATATGTCGACCAGAAATGAGTATCATAAGATTATTATGAAGTGCAAAAGGTCGGCAGAAATTAGTTTAGCTCAAAATATTAATAAAGACCTAAGAAAATTCCTTAGCTATTATAGAATTAATAAAAAATCTAACAGTGATAAAAAAGGGCCTATTAGATAGGAAGGGGTTTTGAAAGAATCTGAAGAGGAAAGAGTAGAGGTTCTTAATGAGCATTTTTCTTTAGTATTTACACAAGAGAATCGAGATAGATAAATTGATGATAATTATAGGACAAGGGAAGTAGTGTTGAATACCATTAATGTGAAAGGGAAAATAAATAAAGGGTTTATATTGGAATAAAATAATAGCAAGTCATCTGGCCCAGATAGCATTCATTCTAGGTTACTCAAAGAAGCTCTAGATGGGATTGCAGTAGCTCTTAAGAAGATATGTACTAGATCACTAGAGCTTAGAGAGATACTTAATGATTGGAAATTAGCAAATGTAGTGACAATTTTACAAAGGGAAGCAAATAGGACCCGAAAAACTTTAGGCCGGTAGGCTTCACCATCTAGGGTGTGGTAGGTTAATAAATGATGCTCAGCATGGGTTTAGAAGATGTAGATCGTGTTTAAGAATTTTTCAGTGGATTTTATGGCTTATGTTACTGAAAAATTAGATAGGTGAGAGAATGTTGATGTAATTTACTTTGATTTTAGCACAGCTTTAGATAAGGTTCCACATAGGAGATTAGTTAACAAATTAAAAATGCATGGGATATGTGGTAAAGTTTTGAATTGGATAACTGAATGGCTGAAAGACATAAAACAGAGAGTTGTGCTGAATGGGGTGAGGTCACAGTGGAGGGACGTTATCAGTATCGTACCTCGGGGATCCGTTCTAGGCCCTTTATTATGATCTTGGAGAGGCTGTAAATAACAAAGTATCAATTTTTGCTGAGGGTAGCTTTAAAGTGCAGAATGACTTAAATAAGTTATTTTCTTGTGCTCAGGAGTGGCAGATGACTTTTAACCTTAAAAAATTGAAAGTCCTTAACATAGTAAGGGATAATAGGTAATTTAGCTATGAAATTGGTGGGCATTGGCTGAATTCAGTTGAGGATGAGAAGAACTTAGGCGTAGTAGTAGATAGGTCACTAAAGTTTTCAAAGCAGTGTATTGAGGCAAAAAATAGAGCAAATAGGGTGCTAGTTTACATTCAGAAGAACGTTACCTACAAGAGTAAAGAAGTTATCATTAAGCTCCACAACACCTATTTTAGGCCACATTAGGAGTACTACATGCAGGCATGGTCACCACATTTTAGACATGACATCAACCTGCTAGTCAGTACAAAGGAGGGCAACAAAAATAATACCTTCACTGAAACACCTTAAATATGAAGATAGAGTAAATATGTTCTTATATAGAGAAGATGTGTGAGGGGAGATATGATTGAGCTTTTTAAAATCTGTTCTGGAAAGGATAAGTTGGATTATAGCAAGTTATTTGAGTTGGAAGGTAATAATAGGACTAGGGGTCACCACTTAATAATTAAAAAAACAGAGATGTAGGTTGGATGTTAGAACACATTTTTTCATTAATAGAGTGGTAGATTACTGCAATAGTTTGCTATCTGAGACTGTAGACAGTCCAAACTTGAATGTTTTCAAACGCAGATTAGATGATTATATGGGGAGGGGGGGGGGGTAACTTTGACGGGGATTCTGGACTAATTCCAGGGGATGCAGTTATTTATTATTGTATATTATAATTGATTCGGATTTTGACAAGTCTTGATGAAGATTCTTTTTGTTTTTGACCGATTTCTGTGTATGGTTCGAATTGTATATCGTAGATGCATGATCTGACACAATCCTATGAATGAATTTTGTGGGTGGGTTTTGACAGATACGGATGACCTTTGATAGGCCGTTGTGCCTTGTGTCATCCCTGAAATTATATTATGTTATGTTTATTTTAGGTTTTGTGTGGTTAATTTTACGCTAAGGTTTAGGTTAGGTTACGGTTAGATCATAAAAAATATAAATGTTATATTTATTGGAATTCCAAAAGTACGAAATTAATTAATTTTACGATTTAGTTTTTTGAATGGTTATATAGTTTGAAAAAAGTACTTAAATAATTATTAACACAATATAGTACAAATCTTAAACATAAATACAAAGATCGGCTTAGGAAGAGAAGTGCCTTAAAATATTCATGAAAAATACGGGCAAAATTCGGGTGGATAATAGAAAAAGACCACAGGAACAAGCAATTCCGGGTCAAAGAATGGCGGCGAAGTTTAGATCAGTAGACAGAAATCAAAGAATAATTGATTGCTTAAGCTATTTGGCACTCATAATTCATTTTCTAATATTTAAATTTCTCTTAGAGTTTTTCTTTTGCTCGAATACTGAATAAAAATATCCCCAAAGATTACGCTTTATTTGCTCTACATTTTAAAATATTGAAAATATTGAATCTATTAATTTAAGGGTTTATAATTATTAGTTTACGATCTCAAATTATTTCCTCTTCTCAAAGAAAATAGCATTGCAATTTACTTATATCACATCTGGGTCCAACCATAACTTTCATTTTAATACCATTTGAACCATAACCTTAAAGGATTAAAAAGGTTATGACTCATCTTTGTAGTAACATACGCATACCACACACTCAAGGGAAACTATTTTCTCCAATTCCGGAAATGCCGGAATGGTGTGAATTAGAAATTACTTGACGGAGGCACAACATACTCATAAATGGGGTATATAAATATGGCTTCTTCCTTATACCTTCTCTTTAGGTGTTTTATACACTAATGAATAACGTAATAATTATTTAAAGCACATTTCTTTCCTTAATTTGATGACATAGAATGAATAGTGCAAAGAAGCTCTTTAGACTCAAAAGCGATGTTTCCTTTAAAGACGAGCAGAAGTCTCATTCCATGTGGATCCAATGTGTGTGTGTGTGTGTGTTTACATTGTTATAAGTAATTATTATGAAATAAAATATGAATTTACGGAGCAATGTTACTTGACTATAGTTGGATATTACCGACAGGAATCTTTCCCCCGTAATAGAGTGAACAAATTAATTTACAGGGATCCAAACGTAGTTACAATTCTACTTTATGATATGAAGATAAAAGATCGGCTCCGAATTATTATTTACTAGCATATTAAGCTCTATTTGTCTGCGGCGAAGTCTCAATAATAAAGAGAGATGGAACATATAAGAAGGAAGGTTTATTTTGTTCTGATTAACTAAAAGAGATGTTCTTAAACGCTAATTCACTCCTCATCTCATTTCTTCTACAATATAGAAAGTTCTGACGCGGTGAGTAATAGATTAAATATCTATATAGAATGCCTTAACTTTGTAAGGTTTTAAAGGGTTTAGAGAAGAGATTAATGAATCGTGAGAAACTACCTTTCATATACGAATTGCATGTAATTTGGAAAGCTTGGAAGATTTTGTGATAGAAATACAGGCATTCAGAAATGTAATAGGCAAGTATATTGCTGGTCACCATGCATTTTTTTGGGTGTGTACTAAATAACATAAATAAAAATAAATAACCATGGCCTGATTCAAATCATCATTTTTATTCCATATATGACCTACCATTGATAGAATATTTAAATTCAGGATTATTGTTTTTTAAGTGTAAATCTCCGCAATTTGAAACCTTAAGTTTCATGCCAAAATCATCGCACCATTAAATTAACTTTTTTAATTCAATTTTGTAAAAGTTTCCCTCCTCTTTATCATTTAGTTTAGTATCGTCAGAAAATGGATTTTCTTTACACTTCATTACAGTTCCTATGGTCTTCAGGAAAATTAAAAACAGGAGTGGTCTCCAAATATTTTGGAGTGTCGTAGGATTCGTTTGGCGGGAGTTTTCGCGAAGGAGTGATTCGACAAATAAATAGGGGGTCACTAAGCGCCGCGAAGTTAATGGCTCCGTGGTTTAGAGGCGACACTGAGTCAGATATCGGGTCTGCTTATTGTTAGCCCTTCGGCTGCTTGGAATGTTTATACAGTTAGTAAAAGGACGTTTGGAAAGAATTTGATCAATTCAATTTATAGAAAATGGTCAACGAGTGATGAAATATTAGGTTGATTGATTAAACTTGACATGGTAAGATTAATTTAAAATGAATCTTATATTTGGGTCGGAGTTTTAAGGATAATCTAATTTGCAAAAATTATCTTGTATCATTATATCCTCGAATGTTAGATTTCTGTATTCTTTTATTTGGTAAACTTTCTTTTAATAACTTTTATATTGTTTTTTATCCTTTTTTCAGGTTTTGTCCGTATAATTAGCAAATTTATTATAATATAATTTAGTTCAATAAGTCATTGCACTTGAATTGAGAATTACTTTAACTTCAAGTGGCGAGATTGTTTAAATTAAAAGATATAATTAAATCTCTATAAAAAAGATGTTGTAAAAGGAAATTTCCCAAACTTCCGACTACCTTTTTCATTGATATTAAAACAAGTCTTATTGAAGTCTTAATGAATCCAATCTGGAAGAACTGAGTATCAAAATAGAAAATTATTTTCCTTCACTTTAAAAACAAGTGTATGATTGTATGACGGATCAATAATTAATCTACCGAAATTGACTTCAAGGGAAATACAAGAACTTATTGATAAGCAATCTGATCGTACACTGAAGATGAGGTTCACCATCCTATATCAAGGCAAGTTCTGGATTTCTGTGAAAGAGGAGTATTCTGCCATTTAATAGGAGACTAATGAATATATTCTTGAATTTTTCTACTACATATCTACATGTGTGAGTGAGTTTGAAGCAAGAATAAGTAATGAAGTAGAAGTTTCAACGAAATTTGAAACACATGTTGTTATACATTCTCTTTCGAATGATATAATTGCTAAGGTTATTCCAAGGTTAACCCTGGAATTATTTAGTTTTTGCAATAACATCATAACTCTTCGGCCAATTCTAACAAAATTCGAAACCCTTTTGTTGAATAACATCCCTTTTCAAATGATATAATTCCCAAGGTCCTCCCATTTCTAGTCCGGGAATTATTGAATAAGTGAGAAGCACTCGAGTTGGTCAGCAAACCTTGTTTTCTTGTATTTTCAATAAATTAGGAAAAAAGAGAAATTATTTTCTTTAAACAAGTCATCACAATGATCTTATATGTTTGCCCTACGAATATTTGGAAAATGGAATTTAAAGCTATTCAATAAAATCCATGTTTTAGTGTTGTGGTCCCTGAGAAATTAAATTTATTCAAGGATTCTATAAAGAAAAATATATTCAAAAACGCTCCTCTTATGATTATCTTTTTAGTAACAATATCTTAACTAGGCCATAATAAAAAGAAAATAACTAAATATAGGATTCATACTAAATGGAATTGTGAAATACGAATAACCTTAGACGAGAATTGATTTTTAGAAGTTTAAAATCAAGTTAAGGTATCGAATTATCCACTTACCATTTTGTTTTAAACTTCATGGTAAGGTAAAGTTAATTGAAGTTGAAAAAACACATTTCATTGAAATGTTTTAATGACATCTTTTCCTAGAGCATATTTTTAAAATATTTTGACGTTCATAGATTATTCACAAATTTTCCAGCAGTTTTTTTTCTTAGGGAGCTTAAAATGGTGCTGTATAATTCCCCTCGTGAACTCTCTCTTCCCTTAAACACGATTATTTATTAGATTGTAATTTGCATCACAGACAGCATGTGACTTGCAAACAAGCGCTTCTAGCACCTGTAACATGGTCGTTTAATTTGTAATTTATTCATGGTGGTGCTCTAAAGAGATCTTCTCGTCCCTCTGCCCGGGTTGATGTTGGTTGTAGTACGTCTACAAATAATCTGAATTTGGAGATTATCTGGCATACAAATAATCTGGAATTTATCTTTTTCTTTTAAATGCGTCAATGCCTTTTACTCTACTATAACATTCAAAACCTAATTCAAAGAGAAAAGTTCAATACTTTAGGTTCAGATTATTGAAAATTCATGGCCCCTCATTGCATGTCCGAAATTATTTTCGGACTGAGGATGGAAGTATTTGTACTGCCAAAAAGATCCAAAACTAGCTTCCGGTATACTACGGTTTTATTTACAAAAGAAAAGTAAAACATTTATATTTCCCAATCGATGGTTTTCCATCTTTGTTAATTTAATTCAGAGTGACGAATAGGCGTCTCTATCATGATATTAATTATCTCATTTAGACCTAAATGATAGCGAACGAAAACGCTTTAAGTTTCCAAAGATAATGTGATTATATCTTGATTCTTCGCTCTTTATTTGATATTCTGTTTTTGTTTTATTTACTTTATAACAAATCCTTTTTGCGTACATAATGTCTGGACAGCTAGATAAAAGGAGCTACAACTGGAACGGAATCTTCAAAGCTAAACTGAAATTGAGTAAACAATAAAATTTAAGCAAGACTGTTTATAATGAATAAACCTATATTGACCGATTAATAGGAAATAAGAGAGTACTTAAGTAGTTTTCTCTTCTGTGTGGATTCAGGTTCATCCCTTTTCAAGCACCACCTGTAATCTACCATCACGTTGATGTCCAACTTAACAAGATATTTTTCTTCCCACGTCTGAATATCCCCACATTTTTTGGAAAACTAATCTATGTGTGATCACTAAAAATGCAGTTTCATGTACATAGGAGCCACAGGTTTCTTAAAGATTTCGAAGAGACTGCTAATGATGTCTTCATATTCGACACTTCGTTTCTCTTTTGAAAATTTACTAAAAAATAATGTGAAGTCGATCCATGCTTTCTTTTCTTTTTCGTCCATAATCTTCTAAAATTCGAGATCCTCCATTAAGCTTCTAATTTGGAGACTATCAGAAATACATGCAATCAATTTTCACCACTCATATGTGGGAACCTCTTTTGGATGTAAAGCAAAGCTGGTTTCTCCTTTTTCTTTGCCGTTACTAAATTTTTCAGCAAACCTAATTTTGTAAGCAGCTGGAAGAGCAGAATTTTCCTACGATCAATCAATGGATTTTCAACGATATTTCGGAATCCAGATGTAAAAGAGTTTCCAGGGGAACATTCATACTGTTCAAAATGTTTGACTCCTTTGCAGCTATCCTACAGCAAGGAAAATAAGGATGTTTGGTGTAACCTACTTGCATTCCAAATATCAGGAAGATAACTTTGACATCACAACATATTCTCACGTTACATTCAATCCCCAAATTAGGAAAGAAACACAATATAAAATAAAAGAAATTGAGGTGCCTTAGAAAATGATATAAACATAGGAACAAGTTGATCACTGATGATCGTTGTAGTTGATGGCATCATGTATAATTTTTATGTTGTCATAACTTTAAATCCAATGAATTACCAAATGAAAGTGAGGGAAAAATGTTACTATTATTTAAGAGCATAGCTTTGATACTGTGTTATTGGCTGTTGACCAGGATTATAATCATTATTTCAGTTAGTGCCTATATTTTGCATTGATATTGTTCGAAAATTCATACTATTTTTATATTCGTTAAAAATAAAGCACTAGACAATAAAAAGCAATAAAATTAAATGACGTTCTCCTTCCAATTTTAGAAATAGACACCCTTTTATCCTCTATGTACTCACAGTAATTGCAATGATAAATGTCCATTCGCATTGTGAGATTGTCGCGTCGTTTAATTAGATATAAAACGTTTTTTGGAAATTTTATTGTAGACAATTTCCAATAAATTGAATCATATTTATTTATAGAGTAAATTCTTAAAAATTACTTATCTCAATTTTCAAAACAAGACTATAACTTTAGAACAATGTTATAGGATTAGTGTCCAAAGTATGGTTGCTTTACCAGTTACAAAATAGGCGGGGAAGGTTTAGGAGCAAAGCCCGTCAACTCTTGTCTAGTAACTACTAACTAGAATTGTGCACACAATCCGCCACTGTCTAGATGGTACCAATAGTCTCTTTGCAGATGCTCCGAGGATTCAGTAACAAAGTACTATCACAAAATAAATCAAAGACCTCAACTAAATTTTCTTCCTGTGTAATCGAGATGAGCCTCTCAAAATGGGCACCGCGTGTCATCTCTATAAATTGTTCAAATAGAATAAGAGAGTGACCGGTAAAATGCAGAGAGAGCAATGTTTTTATAATAATAACTAACATTAGATTTATTTTAACTTAAAGCTAGTATCTACGTGGACAACTGATTGAAAACTTTAAAATATTAAAGTGGTTCAATAATATGTATAATTTATTAAACAAAATTTAAAAGCAAGAGTTTACTGTTAATAAACAAAGGATTTATGGGTTATGAAATCTTGAGAATCAAGATACAAATTATCCGTTAGGTATTAAGTCTAGCACTTGGAATCACGATAAAAAACAGAAGAACTCTTATTATAATAAATATTAATGACATCAAGAAGTTTCTTCACTTGTTTCATACATGAAAGTTGCTTCCTGACACTGAAACACTTAGAAGAAGATTAATAGACGAAAGATGTCTCTTTAAGATGAAAGAGATATCCCTCATCAATGTTGAAATTTAGAAGCACCGAAAACCTCTGCATTTAGTTGAGTTTCCGAGAACATTTACTCCCAAAATCTCGGAATGTAGAAATTTCCTTGTTTATTGATACTGAAGCGATGGAAGGGCGTTTCTTTTCTCTCGGCATGCGAGGCTGTCGTCTCTGACAACATCCTTGGCATATTAAAGCTATAATTAATTACTCCTGAGTTTAATTAAATGTCTTAAACAAGCAATGGCATGTTTCCGATTTGGAATCTTCCTTTAATGCTAGAAAATAGGCTGCTTCCGAAAGCGGAGAGAAATAGACATATGATGCTAATTACACAGGCCTGCGTTTGAAAAATTTCTATATGTTCCTTAGGATTTCTTTGTGGTTTCTTAATGAATCCTACCTCCTGAGCTCAAAAATGAATGTATATTTGTTCAATCAGGTCAGATTTTCTCAGTACAGCATACACCATTTTCATCGAGATTACCTCATTTTTTCTGAATTTTTAAAAAAAAACAACTTTATCTAATAATGCATTATTACTGTTATATCATATAAACAGGAATACACGTATGTAAACTATAATTCTTTTAATAACCAAAAAATAAAAGAATGCAACATAATAAAGAAAATAATTATAATTTAGAAGAACAGACGCTCTTGACGATTTTCGTTTGTGCCTGTCATCTGGCGCATCACGCTTCAAACACCAACAGTAGTCAGCAAGCATGTTTCCGTTTTATTTACACTGGTACCTGGATTCCATTGTTTTTATGTTCTGGTGGAATCTTTGCCCCTGTTCTTTACTGTAATCCCCGCAGTTGTCGGGAAAATAATCCAGATGCGACCGTAAAAAGTGTATCTTTATAGACATTCGAGCTCCCAAATGTTTGAGACTTGTTAAAAGCTGATTGACCAGGGCAACATATTCTTCTAGGCTTCTTTTATTGCCTAGAAAATTGTTAACTAGAGCTTTGAAAACTTTCCAGGCATCTTTTTCTATGTCCTTCATTGATGCATCAAATTGCTGATCAAGTTCCTGATTTGAAATCCATCAAAAATCCACCATGGAGCTTGGCGTCACTGATTTGTGGAGATTTTTGAAGAAGAAATTTAAAAGCTTGGCCTACTTTATTAAGGGTTTTGACATAGATTTTCATTATTCCAAGCTTTATATGCATTGGAGGGAGGAGTATTTTTTGAGGAGGCACTAAAGGTTCAGCTATCACATTGTTTGATCTAATTCTAAATGGTTCTCGTGGAGGCCAAACCTTCTTCTCATAGTGCATACTATCTGCACGACTGTCCCATAAACATAGGAAACAGGGATGCTCCGTGTAGCCTGTTTGCGTCCCAAGCGTAAGAGACAATACCTGAAAAAAATTTAGCACGGTATGTAAATTCAGTGTAATATTTCTAAAAAAAAATTTAAAGTAATATTTCTTAAAACAATAAGAATATAAATATGTACTGAAAAATCCTGTATGCCAATGCATTAAATCATCGTATTGGAACTAATTAGATATATGTACATCTTATTTTGAGTTTATTCAGTTGTGTTGTATACCTTCTTAATTAGGATAAGTTCCCCTTTAACCCAATAGGATGCATTAACCTATAGGGACACACTTCAACAAAAAATATAACTCAAAAAGGACTCATGATTTCCAGATTTGCATTCTTGTAAAATGTAAGTTGACCAAAAGGTGTATACAAGTATTAACAATTAAAAATGAAAATGTAAATATCAAAAAGCTTAGAAATGCCAAGTGTAAAATGATCATACCTTTAAGTCACCACATATCCTCCACTTATAGCTAGAGTAATTTATTGCATCCAGCATTTTTATCATATTTTCATAACTTTCAGTAAGTTGGATTGAATGGCCTATAGGAACGGAAGCTATCTTGTTACCAATATTCAGTAACACAGCTTTTAAACTTCTACTGGAGAAATCTATGAACAGTCTCCATCCTATTGGGTTGTAGGGAATTTCAAGTGCCTCAACAAGTCCTTTAACATTTACTAAACATTTAGTAAATGTTTGGTAAAGGATATGTTCATGCTGAAGTGAACTATGTTAGTTTTTAATTTTATGCTGAGTATTTGCATAATAATGACATTTTCAGGAGCCAGTATAATACAGAAAGCTTAAAAACTTGATACAATGCTCACCTTTAAGATTTGTCATGCAAAAATAGCAGTCCGTAGTGTGGTCCTTGCCATCTCTCCACACCATGGGAACACCAAAAAAGAGGGACTTCTGTTCGCCCTGCCTCCAGCGTCTTTAACTTATGTAGCATCCCTTGCAGCAGATATGTGGTGCAAAACTTTTATCTTAATCTCTTAGCCCTACTCCAAAATATGCATGATACAAAGATTTAATTACAGGAGGGATTGTACTTTGCTGCTCGGCAAAAGTCACTTTGCCGCAAACATGGCAAAATCTGTCGGAGCTATTCTTACATTTTCTGTTCATTTTTAACTCAACTACTATTATTATTATTCTTATTATTATAATGCTAAGCAATTTTTAACCTGCAAAATATAAACCTATTTGCATAATTACTTAAAATGTACACAAAATTTACTGCGAATAGAGCAGTGCAAAAACTATTGAAATTTGATGTAATATAGGAGATGTATAAACTATAAAATTATTATCACGCCCTGTATCGCAAAAAACTGGAGGTGATAGAGAAAAACGGATGACAGATTCGGATTTAGGAGGTCAATTTTATTATGAAACACTATAGAAAACCTAAGGTACATTTTTGACGCAGACCAGTGTTATTAATGAGGGAAGAACAATAGGTTATTGACATTCATATTTGCCTATTTGTGTGTCTTTCCGTTTCACTATCTCTATTCGCTTGACAGTTCCTTTGCTTTCACGTCAATAGACTGGCAGAAAGGTGATTCGATGGACGACTATAATTAGGCATTAATTCTCTACAATTGGATTACGTTGACCGTTACAGGATTTCATAGACGCGAGACGTACAATTTGCAATCCTAGTTGGATTCTAATGGCCTATTTAATTTCTCTTTAAACGCTCACGTACGCCAACTTGCTTAACTAAAGAGAATATAACTTTGAACGTTCGCGTAATTTTACAATAATTCTATGTCGAACGAGTTAACTGTCGCAAACGTAATTTCTCTGAGCTGTATTTCCAGACTATATTCCTTACACATACTCGTCTTGTAGAGCTAAAGAACACCATCAAAAACTAGAGAACTGAATGCCAAATATTCATTTTCTAGAAAATAATCGCTTAAGTTCCTTGAAAGTTGCACAAACACAAAATTTTAGGAAAAAAGCTATTTGTATTTGCAGAAACTATATGTTCAAATCTTGAAATCAATAACAACTTTCAACCTACCTGTAAAAAGTGGCAACGTAGAGTAGCAACCAAAAAGTATTTGGATACCTGGAGTTTTTCTTATTCCTTGAGTATGTATCTGAATGTGCTAGTGTAGGTTTGAATGTATCCAATAAATATGGGAAGCAAAATATAAGATCACAGCTAGCTGCTTACTTTTTGAAAATTTCTATGCTATTGAAATGTATAAAATCCTGGTAGTACGTTAGTATGCGGTATGTTACAGTCAAATATCTTCATATCATATTGGGTGAGTAATATGATATTCCATGTCAACAGGATCTGATAATGATTTGATAATGGCGAAAACACATACCTATATCTGATACACACGTTCCTCAAGGCTGGTCTCACCCATCCACAAATGACTCGGAAAGCTGAGGTGGGGTTTTCATTCGCAGTTACAGAGGTTAAGGAGGATCAGAGAAATCGGAAACCTCCAAGAGCAACCTCTTTTGGATGGGCCAGGCTTCATAGAAAATGTGACGATAGGTCTCTACTTCTCATAATCTATTGTGATCGTAAAAAACGCAATCCCGCAGCAACAGGAATGTGCAGAAGGCAATCAGTTTACTGTATCCATCAGTACAGCCAGTCTCAGAATGATTGTGCAAGGATTGAATTTATGTAAAATCTAAAAGAAGCAGTTAATCAAACTTCAGCAAAAGGGATGTCGACTTGCTTGGGCACGTGTAATGCAACTGTACCATTACATAATCCAGGTGATATCTAACTCTGACCACGTTACACTCTGCTGAGATCAGGGTACATTGGATTCAAGAGTTCTTAGTACCAAGAACCATGCATTGTGACTGCTACGAAATTGTATGGGGCTTCATATGAAGTTCACGGGTGGGTCCATAAGACTTTTGTTATGAGTCCATGAACCAGGGCTGACACCAACTATCAAAGAATTTAGAAACAAATGTAAAGTGAGAGATTGATGAGTAATTTTATGGATCTATTGGGTCCATAAAGCATTTTATAAGAATATCGCAAATAGTTGCCTTCTTGAGATTAGGTGTTACTACACTTGATAAGAGTGAAGGATTAAATATAATAAACTGGCGAGGAAAAGAGTAAGGAGGAACTGATAAGAGACAGTTGGAATGAAAGATTCCATAGAAAAAAGGTATATTTTGAGAAGGGAGGGAGGGAAGATTACTTCCTCTAGATACCTGGATGCAGAGGTGATATTGGGATGGAGTGTTTTTGCTAATTGCTACGTGGTGTGTTACAGGGGCAGAAGGAATACCACATGGATTTTAAGGAACGGAAAGAGACTGATACTCTATTGACTGGAATAGGCTAGAATGTTACTGTGCAAAAAGCCGTAAGAAGCCTACATGGTGTATTGTATTTTGTTTTGTTTAAGTACTGAGTATAAATTCATACTTTATTTGCTGAGATAATAATACGACCTTTTTTTAATTTAATTAATATACAAGAAAAAAGAAATCTTTCCGTCAGTTAGCCTTTAATCATAGTAACATATCCACTTAAATGACTTTAACTGCTGATTAAACTTTTCTGTTTCCTTGTATATATTAGCAGAGAGTGAGTACAGTTAATATCTGACTGAATGAAAATTCAACCTCTATACTTGCATTGCTCCCTGCGAATTTCCTGATTTACAATCACCAAATAAACAAGCACACTAAAAGTCCATATCGGAGTACGAGTACATCTGAGGAGCTGGGGTGGGGGGATGCCGGGAGAATACATGGGACTTTCCCTTGAAAGAACAGATGTGATCGGAAGATCATAGACTCGGCCTTGGCAGGATAGATGTGAGTGTAATGAAAAATTTGAGTATAAGAAATTGTAGGGTGTAAGAAAGATCAGCCTTTAGGTTAGGAAATATTTGAAAGATCCGGAAAAAGAAACAAAACAAAAGTAATGAGGAATTACGATCTATTAAAACCTTTTATTTACATTTTATTTTATAATTAAATCTAAAGAACGGAGATGATATGAATTCTCCTTCAGAAAAATTCGCTGATTGTTTGATGAAAAAGCCTCAAAGATAAAGATAATACTTTACTTTAGATTTTGGTAAAATTGCAGTTAGAATAATACCCTACCCTTTCACAAATAATTGAAATATATTAAGCAACAATTATGGTTATATAAAAGGATCGATTAATAATAAACTATCAAAACAACCGAAAAGAGATTTGCTAGTTAAAAATAGCCTAACTTAACTAAATATTACCGAAAATTTGGATGTAATATTTAGTTTCTAAACTCTTACTTACACGATTTAAAGTGCTCTAAAGAGGCAATAAGGAGGCTTTCGACCAATTTTGCTAAAATTAATCTCATCTCAATGATAAAAATCGACGAAGAAGTCTTAACATTATTAGCCACTTACTATGATAGACTGGCCTAAACTATTAAAAAGACTCACTCAATTCTGGATGCTTGACTTTCAAATCTCTTATAAAAGCAAGAATTGAGGTAACTGTTTTTTCCCCATCAGGTGCAGCTTTATTTACCACCCTTTCATCAGCGGAAGATTTCTCTGAAAGTTAAGATTTATCTAATTGTTCCTGGTCCAAAGTGTCGTGCTCCGAATTATTTGGATTTAGGAGCGTACGACCTTGAAAACGTTCAAAGATTCGTGCACTAACCTTGGGAGGACCTTGCCAACAACATAATGGTTTCAAATTTCGTTTGAATCGGCCGAATAGTTAGGAAGTTATTGACAAAACCAAAAAAAGCAGAACTGAGACAAACCAATCGACCGATTGACATAGTGAGATAGAGAGTCGCACGCGACTAATAAACAAGCATGTTTTAAAAAAAAAGGGACAAAAATAGAAATTAATAGAAATGCGTAAAGAGGATCAGGATCGTAAAATAAATGAGTCCACCAATCTTTGAGTTAGATTAATGACTGGAAAACAAAGCAATAACAGATTTCAACTGTATGTCAGATTATTAAAATGTCCGAAATGAATGTTCACCTCTTAGATGTTGTAAAGATTTTCTATTTGAAAGTGGGTCCTGTATTTGACTAAAAGACACGGGAGTGAGGAGTTTGACATAAGTTGGCATGTCAGGTAAGATTTTTAGATGATGTCAATGAAGATCAAAATCTATACGAATGGAGGGCTGAGTGTGAGTGTAAAACACGGTGTGAGTTTGAAGACGAACGTGGTACCTAGTTTTTGCGAATTTATCTTTGGCAGGACCGTTTTGATGGATGAAAATTTAATGTAGTTATTTTGTGGCGAACAGCAAAAGAGATGAATGAAATACTGGAACAATTGAGTAAAAATTCACCGAGCCAAATTTTATCTTCATAAACGGAAGTCATTGATATATCAAAGTGAAATTATATATATGTAAAGCTACTATTTACTTATATTGGAAGGCATATAGCAAATGCTTGTTCGCATCAATCCAAAATAATAATCTAATCAAAATTATAAAAATATTGTTCGCAATTTGCCATCTTTGTCATTCGCTGAAAGGGGATAATGGCCACAGTATTAAAACATAGTTTGGTATGTAGTTTGATACACATTCATCGATCATGAAATAAGTAAAGTCACATCTATATTTTTAACCAATATTCTTTAAACTGCTGATCGATCGTCGCTATTCTGAATGGTTCAATTTTATAGATGAGCTGATCTTTGAATTTTTTTAAATACATTACCAAATGAAACTTTTCTTAAGTCTTGTCAAAATGATAATTATAATATAACATCTAAATTTCAATTACTTTCGAAATCTTTGAAGCCAAATTTTCTTTCCAAACGTCAGAATGTTTTTCATAAATCATTTAAAGCAGGAGTTTTCATGTTTCATCTAAAGAAAAAAGCGTTATATTCGTAAGATTAAACAAATTGATTTTTTTTCTTTAATTAGTTTGATCAAATGAGAACATTTCAAAATTGAGAAGATAAAACTAAATGTCGGAACTTGGATAAAAGTTTTCCAGTAAACTTGTAAATATTGGAGAAAATTAAAACTTTATTTTATTATAGTATGTTTATTAACATACACAATTATTATTCTGATATACCAAGAAAGGATTTTATCAATGAGTGGGAGGTGATATTTGTACTCCAAAGTTTCAAATATTTTGAAATCAATTTGCCCTTAAAGAATGATAAAGCCTAACTTATATTTTCTCTACTCAAAAGATTCTAAATTTTACGCTTGAATTAAATTTTGAGCGGTCGATTAAATTTGATATTAGAGGAAAGAGTAACAGAGGGTAAAGAGAATAGAGAAGAGTAGAGTAGAGATTAAATCTCTTTCTTCCGACACATTTATATGGAAAGCCGAAAATGATTGTGCTGGCGTAATGGGCAGCTCACCTGCCATCTTTATTATATATAACAACATGAGGGGAGAGTGATGGACTCGGGTGGAACGACCTAATTCCCTCAAAAGGTTTATCCAATAGGTGTATGAAAAGTGATGTGTATACGTAATGGTAATAGTGGTTAAGCATATGGGCTCAGAATTGTTTAGTCTCTGTTATTCCAGTGGTAGCGTAATACCGTATTTCTCCCCAAACCCCCGAACTTCCGAACCAGGTTCCAGTTTTGTCACCATGAATTAAGATAAATAAACAACCCTGTGTTGAAAAGAGAGACAAAGATATGAATGGCTAGAAATTCATAAGGAGCATCTGGATCGGGTCAGAAATGAGTTCATCTCAATCTTTGAGTTCACCTTAATGACTAAAAAACAAAGTGATGACATATTTAAAGTGTATGTCAGATTATTAAAATGTCTGAAATGAATGTTAACCTGTTAGATGTTGTAAAGACTTTATAGTTTAAAATAAGATCTGTGTTCGAGTAAAAGACAGGGGTGTAAAGAGTTTGACATAGGTTGTCATGCCAAGTAAGATTGTTAGATGATGTCATTGAAGTTCAAAATCTTTAAGAATTGACGGCTGAGAAGACGAATGTAAGAGGTCGTTTTCGCAAATATAATTTTGGCAAGACTTGTTTGAGGGAGGAAAATTCAATGTAGGCCATTTTGGGGCGAACAGCGAATGATATGAATGAGATTCGAAAGAACCAAATTTTATCTTCATAACCCGATGGCATTGAAATATAAAATATGAAATTATATATATGTAACGAGACTATTTACTTATTAATTTAATTTTCAATTTCAGCATTCTCTCAATGCTGTTGCGAAAAATATATAAGGATGTAATTGGAAGGTATATTGCAAGTACTTGTTCGCAACAATCCAATAAATATAAATCGAAGGTTGGAAATGGCATACTATTGGATAAAAGACTGGATTGGTGTACAGGAAAATTTTCAGGCATTCATTTATAGCAAATAATTAACTAGTAGCGATTAATG
Organism: Ceratothoa steindachneri; assembly: GCA_963969495.1. Classification (NCBI taxonomy): domain Eukaryota; kingdom Metazoa; phylum Arthropoda; class Malacostraca; order Isopoda; family Cymothoidae; genus Ceratothoa; species Ceratothoa steindachneri. The sequence goes on along the minus strand of OZ018337.1, from coordinate 11,862,879 downwards.
AAAGCCATCATTATAATAATCCGTCTGAGGTTTTAGCATTTGAGTTCGAGTTGGTCCGTAAGCCACCAAGTCAAAGGAAAAGGACGATATTTTTCTTCTCGAAAACCTTTTGCCAAAATAAATGAAAAGTAACAATTCGATGCCTTAAATTCAATTTAAACAATTCTCACATAGAGCAAATGGGTAAGAAATAATTATTCGCCTCAAATATCCTCCAATTATAGTAGCATTCTAAATTGAATGAATCAAACTGGCAATGGAACTTTCCTGCTTCACTCTATTTATTACCAGAAAGAGATTATATTAATAGAAGATTTGAAGTTTAAGTTCTGTTTAATGTATTATTTGTTGCAAATTTCCATTACTTTCAATCAGCAAATATACTATCCATCTGAATACATATTTGGAGCCAGGATAATACAGGGGACTTTTCCTCTAAAGAACAGATGTGATCCATTAGGAAGTGACGGATATTGATAGACTTGGATCCGCCTGAGTGGATGTGGTGTGATAAAAAATAGAGTAAGGAAAAGGGTAGGATTTAAAAAAGATCTCGACATTTTCTTAAGGAAAATCTGAAAGAGCAAGAAAAAGAACCAAATATAATCAAGAGGATTTGTAAGCGATAAAACATTTTATTTTTTCACGTTTCATTTAATAGTTTAATCTAAGGAACGCGGATGATATGAATTCCCTTTCATGGCAATTGGGCAACTGTTCAAGGAAAGACTCAATTATAATGAAAATACTTTACCTTTTATTTTTGTACAATTGTACGTTCAAAGATACTTTCACCTTTAACAAATAAGTGAAATAAAATTACCTACGCCTTAATTTTGGATATAAAAATTATTAATTAATAATAATATACCTCAACTGAAAAAAATTACACTGTCAATAGCCTAAATTAACAAGGAATTAACTCTTATCTACACGATTTTATGTGGTTCAAAGGCGCAAATAAGAGGTTTTCAAGCAATTGAGCTAATCAATTTCGGCGAATAAATACAGAATTGGTCTCAACTTAATGAAAAAAATGGCGAAGAAATCTGATTAGAATTCTTGACTATTTACTATGATTATCTGTGCTAACCTATTCAGTTAAATTCTCGAAGCCCGACCTTCAACTCTCTTCCACCGGCAGGACTTGAGCTAGGTGTCTCTTTTGTCTTTGTTTCGCTGACTTTCTCACTCCTCCATCAGCGGAAGGTTTCTCTGCAGGTTTCGATTAGTCTATTTTTTCCTGACGTTTTTCTACTTCAAAAATTCGCATTTGGTTTAATCTGATCTATTACAAAAATTTTTTTTAGCGTTTTTGAAAAACAACAATTGCTATTCATTATGTTTCTCTCTGTTTCGTGCATTATTGGTTTGGTTACTAAAGTTTAATCATGGTTCAATCTTGCCAAGAAAAATATTCTTACTCGAAACTCACTATAAATAAAAATTCGTGCAAAATTGGCTAATATTTTTATACGTCCCCCAATTTAATTTGATTTTTCATTGGTGCAATAATCGAAACTATAAATTTTACATATTAATTTTTTTGTTGAGTCGTACTTGGCCAACTCAAAGAAATAATCAGTTTTGATCTCTCTTTTCCATAAAGGTCTGATAAAAGCCTCGAATATTTAAATCTTGTTTCAATGTGGAATTCAGATTACATTTTTTGCGACAAATTTGGTTCACTGGGAGGGAAAAACGCACACAGTATTTGAGGATACATAGTTTGGTCTGTAGTTATATACACCGTCTTTGATCATGAACTAACCATAATTCTTCAAACAGTTGACCCCTCGTCATTAATCAACAAAAGTCCGTTTTGTAGATGAGCCAGTTGTTGTATTTTGTAAATAAACTATCTTAAGCAATTGTTCTCAGGACTGGCCAGAATGGTAAGTAGAATATATGATCTAAACATTTATTTTGTTTGAAAATATTTAATGCCGCATTTTCCTGCCAAACGTCAGTCTGGTCTTTATATATTTATATGATGCTTAATTTTTGCATTTTCATCAAAATATAAAAGTGAAAGATTTAATCTGATTGAACAAATTCCTGTTTCCTTTCTTTAAGTTGGATAAATGTTATCCATTAGATGGGTAAATATTGGAGGAACTTAAAACTTTATTTTATTTTAGTTTGTTTGGTTTGTTAGAATACAAAATTATTATTCTTATATATCAAGACAGGATTTCATCAATGAGTGGGAGGTGATAATTGTACTCAATTGTTTTAAAAAATTTAAAACTAATTTGCTCTTAAAAATTGATACTGCCAGACTCTTATTTTCTCTACTCAAACGATTCTAAATTTTCCATTTGAAATAAATTTTGTGCCTTCGATTAAATTTGATGTTAGAGTAGAGAGTAAAAGAGAATAAAGAGATTAGAGAAGAGTAGAGTAGAGTCAGGAAGAGTAAAGATTAAAACATTTTCTTCTGATACATTTATATAGAAAACCGAAAAGGATTTCCTTCGCGTAGGAGGCAGCACAAGTATCATCTTTATTCTGTACAACAACAAGACGAGAAGGTGATGGCAATGGTGAATCCAATAGATGTATGGAAAGTGATAGATATACGTGATGGAAATAGCTGTAAAGCAAAGGAGCTCACAATTCTTTAGTCTCTGTGTTTTAAGTAAAGGATGGTAATAGCTGTAAAGCAAAGGAGATCAAAATTCTTTAGTCTCTGTGTTTTAAGTGAAGGCGAAATACCGTATTTCTCCTCAAACCTCGGAACTTGCGAATCAAGTTCCTGTTTTGACACCATAAATGAAGTGAAGAAAAACAACCATATGATGAGAAGAGAGGAACAAAGAGATGAATTGCTATAAATTCGTAAAGATCATCAGGATCGGGAAAGGAATGAGTCTATTAATATTTGAGTTCAGCTTAACAACTAAAAAACAAAGCAATAACAGATTTAAAGTGTATGTCAGATTATTAAAATCACTTAAATGAATGTTTACCATTTATATGTTGAAAAAAATTTCTATTTGTTAGTATGGCATATCGAGTAAGTTGTTAGATATTGTTAATGAAGTTCATTATCTTTAGGAATCGAGGGCTGATATAGGTACGAATGTGAATGTGGAACCCGGTGAGTTTGATGAGGAAAATGGTGGCTCTTGAGCCCGCATTTATTTTGGGCAAGAACTGCTTGAGTGATGAAAATTCAATGGAGGTGATTTTGAGGCAAACAGCGAAATACAGGAGAAAATAGCGGAACAAATTGAGCGAAAATCGACTGAGCCAAGTTTTATATTGATAGTCCGAGGACAAACAAAATCGAAAAATGAAATAATAAATATTTATAGAGACTATTTACTAACTAACTCATTTTTTATAATTTCAGCTTTCTTCTGAGGCTGTTGCAATAAAAGTATAAGAATAAGATTGGAAGTTATTTAGCAAATACTTGTTCCCAACAATGCAATAATCATAAATTAAATAAAAATGATAGAAATAGAGATCATATGTCCTGTTTCTACACAAACCAGCGCAAACTAAGGAAAAAGAGTAATTAATTAGAGATTTTAGTTGTGTCCGAAGATTTTGATATTATCTGTGTTACGGCAAGACGAAGCGAAGTTTTTAAATGAAACGTTATTGGAGAAAAGAGTTAATTGTTCTGGAGAAAAGTGTTTAGGTTTTTTTTATACCTAAAAATAAACTAGTAGAGAATAGTGAAAGACATCAATATAAATAATCACGTTTTAGCAATTAAGTTCGAGTTTTTCTCTAAGTCATCAATGTTAATAAACAAGTTGGATATTTTTCTTTTTGACAACCTTTTTGTCAAAATAGATAAAAAGTCACAAATATATGCATTGACTTCAATTTGACGGAATCTGTTTTCTAAATCGAATGGCAGAAAAAGACAATGGCGTCAATCGAGTTCTAAAATTTAAAAACGATTAAATCCTGTATCAAGATTTAAATGAACCGAAGCGCCGACATAAGATCCAAGTCTTAAATTTGATCAAACATGAAAAATATTTAGAACTATCCATGTTGGTCAAACACTCTGCAATGTACATCATACTATATCTTGATGTATTAAATTTCTCAAAATAGTAATTTATTAAATTAAAATAAAAATGGGAATAGTTGAATTAAACCAGTATTGGCTAGTAATTCTTTAGCAAATGTGAGTGAAATAGTGAGTGTCATTTAAATCCTATAAATTCCATGAGGTAAAATTTGACAAATTTTGTTCTGCATTCGTAAGGATATTCTTCAAATTATAAGCAATTCTTTCGTTAAACTCAAGAGGAATTATATTCACAAGATCCAAATATTTGTAGTTCATATTGAAAATTCGTAAAAGAAATACCTCAAATGACTCAAGAAAGTAGAGGGAGAAATATATAACAAAAACATTAGTTCCACTAGTCAAAGCTCAAAGTGCCTAAGTCATTCGTAGCTTATAGCAGAAAGGTCGCGATTAATGGAAGTCCACCCACCCCGCCTATGAATATGCCCGCTAACTAGTATTTAAACCACCTAGTTAGAGATAGTATAACATAAATAAATTATCAAAATAATAAATGTCATTAAAATAAAACTTGTAAAATAGCGAGAAAATAGAAATGATTGGAAAATGAAAATTAGATTTGATCTGTGTATTTATGTGCTCGTATCAGGAGTAGAAACATTTTCTAACATGTCTTAGGGAAGAAAATCAATAGTTTGCTGTAGTCCATCTTCCTTCAATAATATTTTAGTTGATCTTCTTTCTATAATATATTAGATGATCTTCTTCTTCGCTCGTGGATAATTATCAACTACAAAGCAATTCCTCCTAGCCCATCACCCAATTCCTTTTACTCCTTAGAGTAAACGATAATTCAAGAGAAGGGCAATTAACTGACGAATTAGAGTTTGGCAGAAGCTGAATCTGTGTATTGTGAGATAAATTGGCTGAGGTTTCCTTAAGGGATAACAGAAAGAAATTACTATTTCAGAAAACGGAAATGAGTGCAAGCCATACAACACACATAAACACACATACAATTTCTCTCTCCTTTTTTTACTCTCCTCTACCTCGCTCAACCTCTCTCTATTTCTCCTTACTCCTCTCTATCTCAAACTATCTATGTCTACTCATCTCTACCCCTATCTAGCTATATTTATCGCTCTCTACCTCTCTATACCCCCCCTCTATATATATGCAAGGATAAAACAGGATTTTTTTTCACCACTTGAAGATTTTCGAGTAAAGGAAACGATCAGGTCCGTAAATTTTCATGTGGTTTACTTTCCGTTACTCTAATTTGTCTATTGAACGATTGTATTTGTTATTTATCTATGTAGTATGGAACGATTTGTCAAGATATAAATTTTTTCTCACAAATGACCATGTTAACGTATGGAAAACGCTCCGAACGACAAACATCACAGCGGATCCGTAATGATATGTAAAGCTATATTCTTGTATTCAGCTTGTCCAATAATTACTGTTAATGGTTGGGTTATTTCCAACAAGTATCAATACATTCTGAAAGACTAGGTTTTCATTATGACTGCCATGGTTCTTAGATCGCGCAATTTTATCACGATGATAATGCGCTCACACCCAAAGACATAAAATTGATCTTTGTAATCCACCATCTGCCCGAGATAGCCTTTTCACGTGAGCTAAACATCATCGAACCATTAGGAGCACATTTGAAGTGGAGGATGTGAATTCTCTCACTTCCAGGGCAGAGTTTTAAATTAAAGTCAAATGAGAATCACAATGTAAAGATGAACATCTTTATTTGGAATTTTCAAGGTCGAGCCTCATCATCAGTGCTACATAGAATATAAAATATTTACATTCAAATTCTCGAACCAACTAAGTAACTAGAGTGAAAAGATTTACAATTAGTGTGAGGTAATTGATGTAAATCAAAGGTAACGGTTTTTTAAGCGTATCATGTGGCACCTGCCATCAAAGGCGTGTTTTGCCGCATTAGAATATAAGGCATAAAGCTCTGCATCTATGGAAAAATTTGGAGGGAAGGAGCCGATTTTTTAATTTAAGTTGATTTTTTTAAATGAGCAGAGATCCTAAAATTCTTATATGCTTTAAATTGGGGCTAACACAAAATATGGTCACGTCGATGGAAATATTGCACCTACATATGTGCGCAAATGTAACATAGTGCTGAAACGATCGCTAGATTTGCACGACAATTCACGCGAACAGCATTTGAAGTCGAATATCAGTATTCGAAGTCGAATATTCATGCTCAATGATATTTTGTGTTTGGTGGAATTTTAAGCTCATTTGTCAGCTACTACAATACATTCATACCATCATTACTTCTGTACACTACCAGATGATGTAGAAATTAAATATAAAATTTCCACAGATGAGGCTAGAACCTACAAATGGCAAGTGGTTGACCAGGACTTATGTCTCTTATTTTGGCTACCCGCACAAAGTTTCAAATTCCATGAGCGAAAAATCTTTTGGGAATTTGGAGTCTATTAAAATAGCACATGGATTCATGGAGAACTTCTTATCCCTCAACAGAGCGCTTATTTGCAGGTGGATGTATGAATAATTTCTTTTATTTTCATCCTTACGAAACACTTAGAATTATTTGGACGACCTGATATATATATATATATATATTTGGAAACTCACAAAGTATAGCGTGAGTAACAATGAATGCAACAAAGCCCAGAGGGAAAATTAATACGAGGATTCGAAGTACTTTCGAACTGTATTTCGAGTTATTTATCAAGGAATAACAGACGTATTGAAAATTGTAGTATTTATAAGGATATTACAGAGAAAAGGGGACCACAACAAAAAAGCCAAAAACCAATTACCAAAATGAATTCTTATGAAATGGAACCTTTATTTTCTATTTATCTTCGTCCCTGCTAGAATGTCCATTTCATATTAATTCATTTTGTTGATTGGTTTTTTGCTTGTTTTTGGGCGTTCCCTCTCCTAAGTATCATCTTTATAAATATTACAATTTTCAATACTTCTGTTATTCCTTGATATAGAACTCGAAATAAAATTCGAAAGTACTTAGAATCCTCGTATTAATTTTCCCTGTGTTCTTTGTTGCATATATATAGCAGGAATATGAAGACCCAGGTGATTATACTAATCATTTATTGGCCGGACGATAATCAAGTCAGTTTGTTATAATTTCACTTTCCATTATATTTTTTTTTAAATACCACTGGGTAATATTATTTAATTTTATATATTATTAGTGTTTTTACCTTAATTTTAATTATTGTCAATTTTATTATTTTATTATTTTTTTGTAATGCATTCTTTCCCTGGTTATTAATTAATGTTCCTTCCCCTTCTCATTAGACGATATAGTCGCTGAAGATGGTCCTAGTAAAGGTCCGAAACGTCCGGCCAATAAATGATTAGTATAATCACCTGGGTCTTTATATTCCTGCTACATATCAGATTCCCAAGGAACAAATCAATTACCAGTATTATATATATATATATATATATATATATATATGTATATATATATATACTTGTATATGCAAATTTTGTTAAAGAACATTGTGTATTTTGCGTTAATTTATTTCCTTTGGTAGCTAACTTTCTCTCCTTCCAACTATCTTTTTTATTCCATCTAGTAGACGGTGGATTACTTGTCCAGTATTCATCTCTTTTTTAAATGAATGTGTTTGGTAAAAACCAAACTAAATTGTTAAGCTTTCGATCTTATTCGATCATCTTCAGAGCGTTTTGACATGTTCCTGCCTCCTTTACCGCTGTAATGATTGGAGTGAGGAACTGGTATAAAGTGAAAGAAATTTGATTTTTGGATTTTTGATTCAGTTAAAGTGGGTGCATGTAAGGGAGGACGATAGGGTGTATGGGTAGATAGAAAAAATAGACAAGTGGAGAAAAGAGAAAGAATTGTAGTAGGGTGCAAAGAGATGCCTAGAGTCTGGTAATCAGACCTATCACTATTATTATTTTTCTTGGTTGCGTGTATTCTTTGTTGTTACTGTACATTTTTAATAATTATAAATAATTATTTATGGCGTTCAAGCCATTTGTCTTAACAACTTTTAGTTTAATTTTGTGTGTGTTATGCATTGCTTGTATGTTTGTGTTTTGTTATTACATTTTTTAGTGCGTGCTTATTGTTGTTGGTATCATTTGTATTCGTGTGTGTTTTAATCTTTTTGTTTTCCTTATCTTTGGGAGGGTTCTTGTCGTAATCGGGTTTTTTAAAATTTTTGTTTAAAGGTGTCTTCATCGGTGGGTTCTTGTCGTAGTTTTGAGTTTCTTGTCTTATTCGGTTTCCTTATTCTTCTTTAAAGTTTTTACATCACATTATGTATAGAACGGCACTTCGCCCCCGCCAGCCACTCCGTTGGCAGAGCTGAGAAATCTGGCGTGACAGTCAGCTCTTCTGTTCTGGTTAATCATCTAGGGGATTTCATCACTCAGTTCCTGATTAACCAGATCCTGAATTTTCCGGGTCAGTTCTTCTATTACTTTCTTAATGGCAATTATCCCCGCCTCTCTGTGCATATCTTCTTGCCGTCTTCTTTCTTGCCTGCGTGTACCCGTGATTAGGTACATGCATTTATTTTGCACTACTTGAAGTCGCCTCTTTTGTGTTTTTGAGACACATGAGAGGGTGAAGGCGGGGTAAAGCAACGTAGATCTTACAAGGGCATTGTAGATCTTCTTGTTGCTTTCACGCAGATTTCTAAATGTATACAGAGTTCTGACAGCGGCCAAGGCTCGAGAAATTTTTCTTCGACGTGCTTCTTGTACCCGGTAGAGGTGATTTTCATACCGAGTACATTGCATTCGTTGGTGTAGGGGTATCGCGTATCCCCCACACGCACGTCTACCCTTAAGGTGCGTCCGAGGGGGACCACCTTGAATTTCTCTTGGTTTGTTCTTATCTTCCATTTAGCCTTGTAGTTGTTCAGATTCGCGATTTCCATCGCTGTCATGCGAGCTTGCCACGGCGCATTCCTCCATGGAGATACGATTATCTGGCTGAAATCATCGGCGTACTAAATATTGAGGGAAGAGGGGTACACAGGGGCTGGGTCATCCGCGGTGTATATCGAGTAAAGGGTGGGGGACAGACACCCCCCTGCGGGAGGCCCGCAGTGAGCGGAAACTTTAGTCCGTCCGTGCACCCTAGACAGACATACGCCGCTCTCTCCATGACATAGTCACAGAGAGTTGTTTTTAAGTTTTCATTTAGACCCAACCGTAAGATCTTATACTGCATGCCCCGCTGACATAGCTTATCAAACGCCTTTGACACATCCCGACAAACGATATCCACATAACTCCTGTCCCGTTTGGCTTGGAAAAGCTTTTCCGTTATGAAATTGATTGCCATTTCCGGACTTCGCTCCTTTCTACCCCGAATTGACATGGGTTGTAGAGGGAGTTTTCTTTCAGGTGAGATACCAGTCTCGCATTGAGGATCTTCTCAAAGAGTTTCCCATCAAATTCCAGGTGTAAAGTTGGGCGGTAGTTGGGGCGGGTTTGGAGTAGCCAGGCTTTTCTTTCTTCGGAAAAGGCCTAGGAGTGTTTGACTGACTCTTGTACGAGTGCATGGGCCCTCATCACTATCCGAAAATGTGGATTCTTGTTCCTTATTTCATTGTTCTTGTCCTTTTCTTCTGATTCCTCCGATGTGGGAGATTCAATGACCACTTTCAGTCCAGTGGCTTTTTCGTCGTTGCTACTATTTCTAACCACGCTTTCCTTGAATGCCCTGGAGCATTCTGGGTCATCAGGCACGATGACGGATGGCAGGTTATTAGCCTTTAATAGCGCGTGTCAAACCCGGTTGTAGCATCCAGGTCTTACCGCATTTGCCACGTTTGCGTGTGTTATGCAGATTAATATCTTTGCACTTAGGTCGTTTGTGAAGACCATCGGTGAGGGAGTTGCCATTGCTGAGGCCATCCATTAACTTCTCTTCACAGTGCTTGCATAGGTATTGTTTTCATTCTTCTTTTCTTCATCTTCCATTTTTTTATGATTTCCTTTCTCTTTGGGCAGTTAAGGGCCATCGTTCGATGGGGTCCCTTACAGTTCATACACTTTTTGTTAGTGCGATTGCATGCGTCATATCGATGACCCTGTGTGGCGCATTCGCGGAACCAAATTGTTCTCTTTTGGGGGCAATTGACAGAAGAAGCACATCTGGATGCTGTGGTATCTCTCGTGTTCTATGTTGGTTCCTGGGATCCTCATATTAAAAATGAGAAGTCCCTCCGTAGAGGCCTTGTGAGACACTTCAGTAGTTTGAAAGATCACCTTGAAGACATGGGTATGGTCACGAAATTTGATGACTTCCCTGACCTTAGCCCATGTGTGATTCCTTTCCACCTCGTCTTTTATGTCCGCGGGGGAGTTCTCTCCCACCCAGCTCTCCACTTTTTGGCAGATGATACTTCTATTTGCAGAGATCGCCTGTTGGGTTTTGGTTTCCAAATCCATCTTCCTTAGCACTTCAGCCCCCCTATTCGATAGGAACCGGTCTATGTTCTTGGTTTCACCGCATATAGCGATGAAAATATTTGGGATGTCTATAAGCTTGATCAAAGCAATCATTAAATTTGCAAATAAGGATTGGCATACGATTTTCTTCTCGGGGGTCCTTTTTCCAGCTATGGTCCGTAGAGGGACCCTCTCAGGAAGGGCCTCCATCGTCGTGGGCGTCTTCTTTCTTCTTTCTTGCTGTTCTTTTCTTCCTCTGTAGAAAATGTATAGTTATTTTTGTTATGGGTGAAAAAAGTGATGTCAGAAGTGGCAAAGGAGGTAGAGTCAAGGGTTGGACTTGAATTCGATATGAGAAGAGCGCTCCCGTCTATTTTCCTGTTGTTTTCCCGCTCGGATGGTGCCCGGATGATGGGTAATGATAAATGGGGTATGGTTCTCGAGTGGGGACCTCAGAGGGTTGAGCTTGGTGGATTTAATGCATAGCGGCCGAATCAACGACCACTAAGTTTGTGCCACCTTCTCACGGGTACGTACGCCATAACTGCATCCAACTACATAGAGACGCGAGTATTTCCCTCTATGATTCTGGTCGGGTCTGCTGGCAAATGAGGATTTTTTGTCCGTCCAGGACTCGCAGTTTTGATCCAGATTCGAGAAAATTTCTGACTTGTGCTTCTGCTGTGGGATAGGCCTCAAACCAGTTTCTACGCAAGCCCCTAATTATGTCAGTCCAAGCGGCTGACATAGTTAAGACGAAATTAATGAAGGGCAGTCATCCGAGCAGGTTCCCACGCAGGGCGGTGAGCGAGAGCAATGAGGTGTTTAGGCCATCATTTTTCTTTATCACTCGCAGCGAAAAGATTGTATGAAAATCTTTGCAGATCAACTGGGATCCTAATGACTCCCAGGACAGTCGCGTTCTTAGATGGCAAGGCTCAAAAGTCTGTATTTCTTAAGCACGCGTGAGATTACAACGCTCTTCAAAAGGTAGTAAGGCAATGCTACGCAGTCGAATATTCACCCAGCAGTGAAAGAAAACGATTTTTAAGGGATATTTATTCCACCTTGGTCAAACGTAACGTTAAAGGAAATGAGCCACTCCTGTGAGTGCAATTTTAAAAATAGTTTTAATGTGCGATCCAGTTTTTCGCTTGACTGTTGATGGCCGGCTTAGTTGCATTTAATAATATGGCTTCTACGATGTTAAGCCTCGCTTGATTAACCTCTTTTATTTTAATAATGGTACTATTAACGAGCATATCTCTCATTTGGTTAATAATATGGAAACTCTCCATATGGTTCTTAGGCCTTCCGCTTTGTATATGCATAGTTAACCGTCTCAAAAGTGTGGTAGTTGTCATGTCAATATACATATTTAGAGAGTTTATAAAGCTTGCACTCTTTATCGGGGCAGATAAACTTGTAAACTATGTTGGTTGATTTGAGATTCGAGAAGTTTAGGCAGATGTTATTCTTCATCAGAAGATTGCTGGCTTGTATTTTTTGATAATAGATGATGAGTTTGATTTTATCCGTTTGATTTTTAACCCTGATTTTACGGTTAATAATCTCCTTGATATTTTTTCATATATTTTATAGGCCAGGAACATCTGGTTTCTGTAATACACTTTGATGTTGTTGAGTTCTCTATGATTACTTTCAGTTTTATCCGCATGTTTGTAATGGTTATTCAAAAATGATTGGAGTTGTTTTTCAATCATGCTGTTTCAGGAACGATTATTCACGAGTATTAGCTTTACTTGTGCAATCTCTTAGAGGAAAAGTTGTGGCGTACTGCAGCATTTATAATCTCGGCGGAGGTGTGAGCAGATTACGCTTATTTTGTACCTTTCAGAGCATTCACTCCCTTCATTGAGTAATATTTCCATGTCCGTACATTACTTTATGTACTTTAATGATTTAGTTGCCAATGATATTATGAACCCTCACGTCTTAGAAAGGGAGTTTATTGTCCGTGCTCAATTCATAAGTGAATTTGCCATTGAGTTCTCCCTAAAACCAAGAATATCTCAGTAACATCAAGTAACATTTGAAGGAGAAATTGGTGCTAAAATTTACTTATGAATTGACTACAGACAATAAACCTCAAAGAACTGCATACGACCGAAAAAAATAACATAGAATAAAGCATAAGTCTCTTCTACAAGAACACGATGAACACGGCATATCTAACATACGAAATCGCAATTAAGGAGATTATTAATCGATCTATAAAGCATACAAATACAGAACAATAAATATTGTTAACTATATATTATTAAACTAGAGCCCCCACCAGTTTCATCATAAAAATCCTCCAGAATTTCATACCAAAACCTAAACAACTGACTAGTCTAATGTACGAGTGTAAATGCCACCTAGGAGACTGTTAGCTCCTCCCCACTCATATATAGGAATGACGGAAACAAATCTATCAAGAAGAATGACATACCAACTAAGCAACGGAGTCCAAAAATCCCACACAAGTCAAAACCTTAGAACTATTCTTAGGAAAAAATATTAGAAGAACAAACCTAAATTATTGACTTTGCACCAGATCGTCGACAACACTTTTTCTAGAAACCATCCATATACAAGAAAAACAACCCAAGCTCGATATTAAATTTAATTCGAACAGAATACTGCTAAGCGGTAGGATTTGGAGCCGAACTACGAGAGGTACATACTCTCCCCCTATGAAGGTCCATTATCTTTTTGGACGTAACGACGTATTTGACCTTCGTACCTAGGCCTACCCCATTTGACCTTGACCTAACATGCTTGTTCGCAAGTTTGTCAGTACCATTGCACAAGCTGATCTATTTGTTTATTTATATATAAGTGTGTTCATTCATTAATGTATTAACTAATGTTCTAATATATATATTAGTATTCTGATTTTATTCCTGACGATGATAGGAGGGTATGGAAACGCGTCAAATAAATAAAAAGTATTTTGCTAAAGTAATCTTATCCTATTCCCCCTTCAGTTTGAAAATCCCAGTTTTAATGAATTTAGACATACTTATCCACGGCCTCAACTCAGATGCAAAGGCATAGATACGACAAACTGAAAGTGAAAAGAAAATCACAAATGCGAAATTTGCCGTCGCTTTTAACAAAACTTGCCTCGATGAATATATATATATATATATATATATATATATATATATATATATATATATATATATATATATATATATATATATATATATATATATATATATATATATATATACAGTAAATAAAAAAAATATTTTGCACATTAAGATTTTTTGAAATTTCTAAAATATTAAATTTTGGATTCGAATAAACATATTTAATAAACATATTTTGTGACTGTACAGTTAGATCTTTAAAACTCGCGTTCGTAGGAGAACTCATCTTAGCAAAGACAACAAAATAACCCAATGCAAAAGTCTTTGACACCTTATAAAACACGCATTTCATAGCGATTTTTATTTAACTTATTATGACGTGATATTTCAACCACTCACCGAATTACAGGTTTCTTTTTCAGCCGTATAGGTATATCAATTTTGATCGCATACCACCATCATGACCCAATTCAAAATGTGTAAAGTTTTTTAAATTTATATTTCAATTGAACTTTGCAACCCCAGGTACGAGAACCATAAAAAACGTACGAAGAGAAAAGTTTCGAAGAAAACAGCAGGTTTAATGCTACTTGGCAGATTCATTTGATTTCACTTCTTAATATGTGATGAAAAATTGGCAAACAACAAAAAGTCAAATGTTGCCAGACATTACCAGAATAAGCACACCGCGTTTGATAAAAAATATCCGGATGGAGAAGAGAGAAAAAAGCAGTTCCTGAACTCAAAGTAAACTCAAGAAGTGGATGAAGTCTGCAAATTAAACGACATTGCTAGTTCTTTGGTCGCTCAGGTAAGAGTCATGCACGCGAAGCCGTTCACAGATGGAGATTATATAAAAGAATCATTAATTAATATTTCCGAATATCTACTCAGGGACTTTAATAACAAGAGTGAAATTGTGCAGAATATTATAAAAATTCCTCTGTCTGCAAGAGTGTCAAAAACTGAATAATTATAATGGTAGAAAACGTCCCCGGACAGCAAATAAAAGACATTAATTCAGCTGAGACGTATTTAATCACTTGTAATGAGTCTAAAAACCAACCTGATATTGAAAAAATGACATTCCTCTGCCGATATCTGAACTCTGCTAGACCAAATGATCGAGTTGATAACACTCGAGGCCGAATAATGGGGCAGGACATATATGAAGCCATCTGGATTGCTTAAGAGTAAAAAAAATAAACGCCATCTACTTGTTATCACTGGCTACTGATCGGGCACCGAGTATGACGGGAGTGCAGAAGGGAATTGTGACTCTACTGCAGAATTAGCTGGGTTGAACGATGCTGATATTTCCCTGTATCCTGCACCAAGAGTCATTGTGTGTTCAAATCTTTCCTCCGGAATGCACACAATTAATGAATGTTGTCATTCAGATTGTTAACAAAATAATGGCAAAAGGTTTGAATCACCGTTACTTCCCTTTGTTACTGGATGGGTGGAAAGTATGCATTTTGATCTGCTACACAACGAATTCACGTGGTTGTCCAGAGGTGAGATACTGGAGCTGTTTATCGTCTGTATAGAAGAGGCCTAAATTTTACTGGGCAGCATAGGGTTCAAATTCTCTGGGCTGGAACAGCCAGAGTGCCTGGAAAAGCTACAATTCTTGGTAGCTATGACAGCGCATCTCTACAGCCTAAACACTATCTTTCAGGGAAAATAAGGCACAGCTCTGCACAGCACTAATGAGGTTAAGGGTTCTCACTTCTCGGAGTGGGGTAGTGCTCACACTTGGAAGAAAACTGTCTGCCGACAGTTTGCTTCAATATTCTGAAACTAAGTCACGCTGTCCTTCCAGTTGTATAAAGGTATTTGATTTCTTCTCATTATTTTTGAATCCAGGTTGTTTTGGGGAATTTATAATACTGTACAACAAATTTAAGTGTCAAGAAAAAACATAAATCTCATGTTCCTTTTATTATGAAGTTGAGTGTGCTGAATTTGACTTTGCTAAAAAAAAGGTGTCATCACGTACCATTTTCTTGAAAGTAGCCGATTTATTAATTATGCAATCGATATCGTTTTTCACGATACCATGAAAGGATTTCGCCCCTAAAGTGAGATTAAATGTATATATTGTAATTAATTCATGAATATATACTACATCAGCATGTTTGTTAGCATTATATATGGAATTAGCCTACATTTTATTATTTACTTGTTGGTTTGTGAGATGTCTCAGGGGGGTCACGCTTCAGGTTCCAGCAGAAGTCAGCTAGCATAGCAGGGCACTAGCTTAGGCTCTCTACTATATGTTCTCGCTGCGCCCTTTGGTGCCTTCCCAGAAGTCCCTTGCATACATCTTTTAATGCATGCTAAACCACTAGCTCAGTTTCATCCATTTTCACATCGAAGTCATCATCTATAAGTGGATGAATCTGAAGACGTACGAAAGGGCTTTCTTTAATCTTTGCATCAGTTACTTTAGGGAAGATCGTTCTGAGTTACTAGTAACGTGGATTGTTATTTTTCAGTGTTTTGTAACTCTTAGAATTGCCAGTTTTTGCCCAATTCTGTTTGCTATAAAATACTCCGGAACCATCAGTGTATTTAATGTAAGTAAGATGGTAAATTACGAGAAACTTCACAGAGATTTGTTATGACATCATCCTGTAATTATGGGTCGTGCAACATACCAATATATAATCAAAATCCAGTGGCAATTATAAACTGGATGAAGCAGCATGAACTATTTACGATTGAATTGAACAGCAGAGAGGGGAAAAATGCAATTAACTGGATAGCATTAATAAATAAACAAATAATGGAAATCTCATTAGAAGGTCTATGCAAAATACAAACAAACCGCTTAAATTCGTAAGGATTCCTTCTTTTACCGATCATGATTTTTACTTCAGAAATGGATGTAAGCAATATTCTCGTGGTGTGAAGATATAAGTGTTACTCAAAATGTAAATTTATTAAATATATCAAGAGTAACAGTGGTAGACATTTTTAATTCGTTCCGTCACATATGCATAAATTACCTTGAAAAACATCACATTAATTAATCGCTAGTGCAAGACTGATGGTTCCAATTGACGCAGCATTTTTCTGCTTATAATCTTAAGTACCATAGAAGACGAGCAGCAAATGAGCGCAGATGGGGTTTCGCCCTTATGGTTGAGAGATCAGTGCCTTCTTTGGGTTATTTATAGATAGTAGCATCTCGTAGTACAGAGACCATATTAACAATAATGACAAAAGTGCTCAGGCCTGGAACAGTTATTCAGTGTGACCAGTGGAAAACATACTCAAATATTCAACTAAGACCTAGGTCATGAGGATCACACATCAACCATTCTGTATGTAATATCTGAATACAAATACAAGTGTGCGTACACAATTAATTAAAAGCTATTGCGCAACGAATAAATCAGTTCTCAAGATCATTCAAGTTTGCAAAGGGGATTTTTTACACTCATATCTTCAAGAATTTATGCGGAGAGAACGAAATAAATATTATAAGTTCCACCATTTTGAGGTTTATTCCACATCGATATAAAATTAAATTTAGCATTTTATTGTTACATGTTTGCTTTATGAATCTGGAAATGTTTTTAATAAATATGCCTTATTTCCTTGTTACTTGACTATCCTTGTTTGGTTGATCGTAACTGTTTGAAGATTTTATTAACAAGCTCATTAAAGGTGTATCGTTTCTGTACCAGCTAACATGTGGCGTAGCTAATTGTTACATGTTTACACTGTGGTTGCCGATCTTCACAGGGTACAATGATTTCATGCGTTTGATATATCAGATAATGGACAAGTTATTTATGTTGAACAAATTAAAATTCATTTTGTTTTATTATTTCTTCTTTTATCAGATTATTTATGCAGCGATTAACAAGACTTTTATATATGGTCTCATCTCTATGTACATGTGCATTACGGTAACCTTTGAGCTATATTTTTGTTGTACTCCCTTCTCCTGAATATCATTTCTAGTTTTGTGCTAGTCTAGTATCGTGCGACTCTATATCTCACTATGTCAGTCGGTCAGTCTCCATTTTGCTTATGTGTGTTTTGGCAATAACATTGTAATTATTCGGCTGACTCTAACGAAATATTAATCCCTTATATTGTTTTACATTTTCTTTCGAATGACAGAATTGACGATGTTCTCCCAATGTTATTCCTGGAATTATTGAATATTTGGTAGGTCGTAAGGTCTTAAATTAGAATAAGTGAGAGCACAAGACATTTTGATCAGCAGACCTTGTCTAATAACCAGGATACTATCAACCTCACAATCACAGTAATAATACTGAAATTATAGCTAATAACGATAACATCCATATAATTTTCTGCTTTAATAAGGCAGAGAGGCAGGCGTTGTAAAGGCTAATCTCCTTAATAAATAAAGGGATTAAAAGAAAATTATCATCCTAATCGGATATGAGAACCCTGATATGCACTTAGGGTTATACGTTCATATGTATTTATGGATGTATAATCGAAACAAGTCTGGCAGCTGTGAATGTGCGAGTTTAGACAAACGAACAAAGCGATCAAAAGCCCTAAATTAGATCACATTAGAGAATGAATGAGCTAAAGCTTAGGCCACTATTTTGCGGAACTAGACCTAGTAAATTGTGAAACACAGTTTTAGGTCATGTCACACCCTTATAGGTCCATCCCATGACGTCCCTAATAAGAGGTCACCATTTTTTAAAGACATCAGTCCCATCACCGAGGAAGATCATTCTTATCTGGCCGCATTCAAAGTCGCGTCTTATGTGAAGAGCTCCGTTAGTTTCCATGGAAATATGGAGATGCGCTACCAGTTTGACCAGTCAAAACGCTTTAGCTCGTGACCACAAATCTGGTTGTGCGACCATATATATAAGCGCGGACAGGTCTGAAATGCTATATATTAATCAATAGAGCAATTTTGATGTGGCACCATAGAGGATTCGTTTGAATGGGCCCTATAATTGATAGACACCCCATTTCATAGCCTGAGAGTTGATAGGATAATTAAGGAGGAATATGGGGCAGCTGAAACTGAAGGCTTGCCGACTGTATGGGACTTTATCCCACTATACAATCGAGTTATAAACCCTTTGCAGTATGGTTATATCTTGCTTGAGCCAGTGCTTCCCGAAGACCAGAGAGGAAGGATGGAAAAGAAGTACTGGATACAATGGATCCGAGTAGACGGTTCCTTGTTGAGATACAGCGATTACAAAAAAGGCTCTTTGACGGAAAATCGATTTTCGACCTTGTCATTTGCCTTAATTTGGGAAAATAAGAAGGAAGTTATGCACCCTCTCTTTGCCGATTGCCTCTCGCAGTCTCCTCAAAGGATTACTCGAGCAATATAGATTAATTAAATTTTTGCTTTCCCTAATTCTACAACTTGTTCTCCTTCGACAATTGCCGTAGAGATGCCCTCGTTAGCTTACGATTAAAAAGTTAAGCCAATGATAATGAACAAATGGAATTCTGAAAAAACTTCTGGTTTTCTTCAAGTACAAATTCATGGTTAATGCAAGACGGTGGCGGTCGGGGGGGTAGGGATGGGGTCCCAAGTTACTAGCGATTCACATATACATTTTTTCCAGTTCTAGAAGAGTTGTCCATTTTAGATAGGAAGACAAACTTCAAATATATCAAGTCGTGGTGAAATTTCACCTTACCCCAAAGGTGTTCGCTTGTTTCGACTGATGATCTGTTGTAGAAGAAAAACTGAAGGATGTCCATAAATCTGGACAGAGCAAGTAATAAATGGATACTTAGAAAAAAGGTGGTATAGATGGAAATGGGGAATGCACCATCGCCACACGCCGCATCAAACATTATCTCAGACGAGGCTGCAACTTGCGACCGCAGCTCCAAAGGGAGAGGAAATTCTGATCAGCCAATTATTAGGGGATGTATTTATGTTACGTTTGCAGTCGTCAAACGTTCCTCTTACATATAACCGTCATCAGAATTTACAAGTATTTAATTGTTTAAGGTAAGAAATGATCTATACAAAAGAAAATTTAGCATAGTTGCTGTAAAATAAGTGGGTGTGGGGGGAGTAATATTTTGGAAAAGAATTTCTTATATTCAAATGTTTACTCAGATTTCTGAGAACTTTTAGTTTACCTGATATTTTGGCCTGTGATGTCATCTCTTCTAATAATGACTTTGGCAAACAACTCTTTAATTTACCTCATACATTAGAGGCCCATCAAAGGCAATCGCTGAAAAAGGTCTTTAAATTAGGAGGATTAATTTAATTGAGCTGCCAGGATGAAACTCCATTTGTTATTAAGAAAAAATGGTTGTGGAGATTACTAATTTCAGTGAATTAATTATATCTACTGTAATTCGAACTAAACTTATTATTTTTAGCAAACTCTTATGAAACAACACGATCAAAGCCACCTATTATTATCTTATTTATTATTATTATTCTTTATTGAAGATGTAAACTTAACTAGATCGGATCTTTGCTCTTAAAAGATATTGCTCACTTGTTTGAATGAAAGCAAATGCACACAAAATCCTCTCAAGTATTAATATGTACACTCAGCCAATGTAAATAAATCCACGTGTGAAACGAAACAAAAAGAACCGTTCTCATTTGGTTTTCACGAAAAGACCAAAGTTGCGGTAAAAAGGTAAACTGAGTTAGCCCGATAGAAATGACACTCGGCCACGCCATCCAACGGCTTCCAGCTACGAACGCAACGCGTTATCTCTACCCGGCTTTGCTCTTACCTAAGACTAGAAATCCCGTCCGATACCACAGACACGGAAAGACATCTATCATTCAGGTATCGACGTCGTTTCGACTGGAGTACTCCCTCGTACTTGTCTAGTTATTTGTATCCCCCACCCCCCCCGTTTGGTACCGCGTGTCTCATTATATTTATTGTCATTTATTTACCTGTGCAATTAATATTTTCTTTGTATATAGTAAAGCTATTTTTCTACCATCCGTTTCTTTAATCCCAGAACCTCTAAGAATTGATTATTTAGGCCAAGCGCACTTGATTTTGTTTATTTAACCATCGTACTGGGTCTGTATCCCAATTTTCTGGCGTGCCCTCTATAGGGTTAACCTACGACATACCCTTAAATGCAAAAAAAGATTAAAAATATCATACGGTGATAAATCTATAACCCCCAAAATCAATTTATTTTATTATTCTAAATGGTCAAAATTTATGGCCACCCCAATAGGGGTTTCCATAAATTTGGCGCTTTTTAAAAATAGTTTTATGATATTAATACACTGTTAAAAAATAAAGGAAATCGGAGATTTATTTCTGCACCGCTTCTTATAAATTGCGTACGGTCCCCTTAACAGCCTTTTTTTCACATCAATGCTCTACACTGTTTATAAAGGTTGAATTTCAGCAAATGATTTGGCCTGTAATATTTATGCATTCTTACTCTATTTTGAAAGCGAAAATTGCACACCTCGTAAATCCCAGGAAAGTTTCACTTTGAAATGGAAGTAACTTCTTTATTCCATTTGACTCCATCCGCTAGCATTCCACCCCCCAATATTCCCTCTCTTTAAACCGTTGATTAAAGCACTATTATTACTTGTTGCAGTGACTAAAGTAGAAAAGCAAAATCTCCAAAATATAATTTTTATGTCTTTATTTTGAGAATTTATTTTTAGCTTATCGTAAAATGGTGCTGTTTCCAATTAATTATTGCATATAATTTTACAAGACGATTTTAATTATTAAGTACCTGTGCGTAATTACAGGTACATACAGGCGGGAAATAAGAGGCCAGGAAGAGCTGCACCGGGAGAGGGGGTTAAGTTCCATTAACGTTGTCATAGAAGAACTTACAAGAAATAGGCTAACACTGGTTAATCGAGAATTGGACCATGATATCGTCCAAACAATTAACCAGAACAGAAGAGGCATAAGTCGCACCCGAATACCGAGCTCCGCTGAACTTTTAGCTGGCGGAGCAGAAGTGCCGTTCTACGCATGAAAATAAGAATGTTTTTACCCAAACCAAGAAACCTCACCGACTTCTATAAGAATTCCCCGATGAAGACCCCACAATACCTGCGAAGAGATCCAAGAAAAGAAAAAAGACACGATTTGCACTCACTACAAGATATACAAAAAAAAACATTGACTACGCATAACACTAAAGTGATTAAAGTAATTTATTGCTACAACAGCAAATGCGCATAACATATCCAAGAACATTAATTTTTGAAGACAAAATGGCTTGAACGCCATAATAATATAAACAATCTCAAACATAACAGAGGAACCACAAAACAAGAAAAAATTTAAAAGCGATACGCCTGATCACCAGGCACCTCTTCGCACCACTTGTCTATTTTCAGGTATATGACCCACACCCTTTTTTTTTCTCCTACCCACCACTACCCACTTACATCGTTCATAGTTCAAATGGAAAAACAGGCCATTGGTGCCTCTTTATCGAGAAAAAAACGGGTGAAGGAAAGCAGAAAATAAGTATGATATGAAAGAGGTATAAAAATATTTGCACGGAAAATGTATAAAGTTTATAAATTCTAAATTAATAAATTTAAAAATCTAAATTAATACCCCAAAAACAAGAATGGGAAAAAAAGCAAAACCTCTACCTTTGCATTGAGAGCAACTTTCCACCCATAATTAAAATTAAAAATAACCATTAACAAAAATCAAAATGAGGCCCTAAATGATAAGTTAATGCTTAAAATTTAGAATGAATTTATACAACACTTTTATTACTCGTTCGAAACTGTATTTTTTTGCAAATTTATTAAATATCATGACAGCTTAGAATACTTGTATATTCCAAACAGCGAAAATATTTCGGGAATTCTGTACATTTTAAAAATATATTTGAATTCTCCCCGGGCAAAATAAGCCAACGAGGTGAGTTTTCTGGTTAATCAACTTGCCAATGGTTGAGATTTGAGCATGAGCTATAAATCGCATGCTCAAATCTCTACCATTGGCAAGATGCAAATAATTTTAACAAGTTTAAATGAAATCACACATGTTGAAAATGATGGGATTCAAACCCTTACCATCAACCCGTCCGATTCTTCTAGCAAGCACGATAACTACTTGGCTAGGATCTAACTCACACAAAAAGAATGCCTTCACCGAAACCCATTGAATATATTGCCTTGACCATTCCCGCTTTCATATGAATCGAATAATGAATCAAACTAAGAGTCTAAAATTGCTCACATAGATAAAGCTTTTCTGCAGAGTTGCTTCCAATTTTGCAGGGGAGTGGTTTAGATCTTTTTCCTGTCAAGGCCAATTAAAGAAGAAGAATTCTGCCTCTTCTTAAATCTAAAATTGGGGGAGTGATTGCTCTGACATCCTACCCTTGAATAGAATTTGTTTATATGAGAAAATTGGAAGAGTTGGATGTTAAATCGCGAAAACTCAAAGGGGCAGGGTATGTATGTTAATCTCTAAGGCTAGTTTAGGATAGGTTGTTTATTTGAGAAAATCTAACCTGAGCTAATCGAAACTAAGCGGCCGACATCTTGTTCATTAATCTTTTATTTTATTATAAATAATATATTATTAATAATTGTTTTTTTATCAAATTTTATGTAATATTTATTTGGGTATGTTTCTTTAAGAGATAAGATAAAATCGGCAAGTGATCCATTTAGTCAGAGACGAGATTGAAATTACCCATACTTAATTTCTTCTGAATATATTTGACCATTTTTTCCCTACTTTCCGCAGAAGCTGCGATAAACAGCGAATTAATTCGTGGCTTTTCGCTGACGAGATTTCGTCCTTTCAGCCGTGGTCGGGAACAAGAGAGGAGGGGGTTACCACCTCCCTCCCTTCCCCAGACTCCGGTCCTGGATCTTGGTTTTAATTGTGGCTCCATTTTTGCCACCCCTTTTCCCTTCAACCCCTTGTCCTTTCTATTACTATAGTCTTTGATGTAGAGGGAGCTCAGGGTAGGCGTAGGCCACCCTGCTGCAGCTAACATCTCCTTCACTCCCTGTTTCAGGATCTGCGGCTTTATATCGTACTCATATTTTCTCCACTTTCTTTACAGGATTCTCTTTAGCATTTTTTCAAAATAGTTATTTTCTGGTCTCTCCTCAAAGGTGTTTGCAGTTCTCTCCTGACAGGTATGTAAAGGTCCTAATTTATGTTATCTTTTTACAAGTCGTCACAACTCTCTACTTACAGGTTTTTGGGGGTCTCTCTTTACAAGACTTTACATGTCTCTCCCTACACCTTGTTACATGTCGCTCTATACAGATCTATCCTTACAGCTATTCATATACAGGTTCCTCTATAGAGATCTTTACTGGTCTATCCTTACGAGTATTTACAGGTCTCACTTTAATCCGTCATTACAGGTCTCTCCTTAAGAAATTCGCGGAAAACCCTTTCGTCTTTCATGCAACTTCACTCTGTGTTCTACAACTCTTCTCGAAGTGTCCTACAAGTGTTTATCGGTCTTCTAGAAGTGTTTTACAATTTTCTACAGGAGTTGTACAAGTGTTTTATAATTGTACTACACATGTAGCATAGTTGTGTTTAAATTTACATGAGAGTGTACAGACACAGGTACTTACGTAGATACATACCTAGAAAGCAAATAGACAAACACAGACGAGAATAACAGGTGTTTACTTTATAGTTCTGATTCAAAGATTGATTATGCAGTGGACACATGTGGATTGATTATGCGATAGACACATGTAAATTGTTTTGCCTTAGACAATTGTGAATTGATTATGCGATAGATAAATATGGATTGATTATGCACTATACACATATGTATTGTAGCCATGACCTTAGAGATAAATTAAACCGCATTATTTATGTAGATTAAAATATCTGTTCCATCTTTATAAATATTTGACATGAAAACTATTTGCATCCAGAAGCTCACATAGATTAAGGATAAGAATTAACTTGGCTAGATTTCCACCTTTCAACCATCTTTAATTATATGAATCTATTTAATATAAATGATCCATCAAAATTTCAATGCCTTCGAGTTCTGTATTCTAAATTTAACTCAAAGCTTAGCATTGCGGTGATCCCATCCAATTCTTTTGGGGGATGGATATATGAAATGGGCCATCGTCTTGCTGAAATATAACTTCATTTATTAATGTTATGGGATGCAATTTCTAAATCGATGCTTCTAAAACTTCTACAACCTCGTGTATAAGTTTTGGAATGCATTTTTCCCCGACATAAAAGCATTTTTCATGGATCCGCTGAAAACAAGCAACGATATATCAGGATAGATTCACCTCCCTGCTTCACAGTTGGTACCTCAAATGTAAAGAAATATGACTCCGGCTTTTCATCTCACAACAGAAGCCAAGAAGTACTAAATTTATGCAAAGATGTTGCAACAAAGTTAGATTTTTGAATAATTTTCCTCGTAAAGATACATTTAAAAGGAATTACATAATTTAAATGGATAAAAAAACACATCATTTACTAAAATACTAAGTAATTCAAACATTAACAAAATACACATTATTATCATATATATTAATGAATAATAAGATGAATTCTAAAAGGTTTGTTTAAATATGTTAAATATATGAGGGATGCTATAAATTTGGCGTCAAGGACGTATGTACTCTAACGAAGAAAACGATATTTTAACCATTGAATGTCATTTCTATACTTGAAAAGATAAAAACAAAAACAATGGAGATAAAATTTTAACGTTTTTCCACAAATGATGTTAAAATTTCAGGTCGAGTGAATGAAAATTGCCAAATATATTAGATTGTGAAATTATATAAAATATTTAGAAACACTGTGTTAATGTATGTTATTTTATCCCATCCCCTCAAGTATGATTCTCTTTTGTTTTCTCTTAAACAATTATGTAAAAACTTTTCTTCACTTCTTCAATTTATATTGTGTAGCCTAACGTTCCGTAGATGGTTATCCCTTTCATGTTATCCGATTCAACTCTACTTCTAAAATCCTGTGGAATCCTATCTCGTCCTTAAAGACGTGATTCCTTCATCTTTTTCCTTTTTAATCGAAAAAGTCTATTTTCCTTTGTCACAGGAGATTAGGGTATTATGTGAATATGCGTATTAAACTAGACCCCAAAGAACGTGAGGCCCATTTTTACCCCCTATCTCTCTCTTGATTCATTGATTCATGCAGATCTCTCGTTAAAATCTGCTTAACTTTAAAAACTTCGACAACTAACATTTCTAAGTATTGAAATTAAAGTAAATTTTAAAATAAAAATGATTTAACTTAATGGCATAAATGTTAAATGACTATCAAAGTTTTTCCGTATACAAACCCGTGCCTAGAAGTGATATGTTCTGGAAGAGAGTAAAGACGGTAGAGGAGAGTTGCTATAAGGAGCGTTCCCACAACATGTTCATTTTGGGTACTTGGGGCCCACGGAAAGTCTCTTGCAGGACAATTTTGGCTGAAAGATGAGGCAAACGTAATCTTGCTGGTGCTTAGATAAGAGGCAATAGATTTGCCTATTTCTTTCGGATTCCGTCTAGATTCATTGTTGGGAGGAATTCTCAGTTCCTAGAGAAATGTGCCCAACAAAACTTCCCTTAGGTTAAATCGACACCTGCTTTTCAGCGAAAACGAGCGAAAACGAGTGAGAGCGAAAGAGAATATGCTGAACTTTCGCATCAGAGAGACAAAATTCTTCCGACAGAGAAAACAAGTCCTAATACTTCCTGTGCTGCTCAACAACTATACACCATTCTCCTCTCTGCAGTTGTCAACAATATTTCTCTTTTTAATAATTACGACTGGAGAATTCAGCAAAACATCTGCCTCGCTAAAACACTAAATTTGTAAAAATGTTTGCATTCTTCTCTACCTCAGAAAATGACAGTTGTAAAATCACTTAAGCTTTCACCTAAAAATTGGTTATATGATATTCTATGGTGAAAAATAATATTCAACGCTTTTTCTGAATGCAAATTTTAAAGAATTTTAAATATAAAAAAGGCGTCTCTAGCAAAAATTATATTATTATAAAATATATTCAATGCGTGTTCTTTTTGAATATATATATATATATATATATATATATATATATATATATATATATATATATATATATGTATATATATATGTATATATATATATATATATATATATATATATATATATATATATATATATATATATATAGAGAGAGAGAGAGAGAGAGAGAGAGAGAACGATTTTCCTATAATAAAATATTTTCAAAATGGTTATTATTAGATAAATAAAGTTTCAATCGCACAAAATGGTTGCATTTAATATATTTTTAGGATTTCATATGATACAATCGTAAATTTACAGAACTGCTTAGTCAGTTATTACACTTGAAACGAAGAAAGATTTTCAATCCTTTGATTAAAACTTGCTTTTCTAGGATTTCAGTCCAACGAAGTCTACAGTCCCTCACCAGTTTCTTGCAAAACTCTGATGTTTTTTTTTTCAATTCTTGCTCACTTTTAGTCAATACATCCGTTATATTTGAAGGTTCCTGGTCTCGAAGTTGCCTCTAATGATGTTCTAGAGGTTCTCAATTGATTTCGGTCCGGGATTTGAGAGAGCGACTTCATTACTTGGATATCTTCTTGTTCAAAATATTATTTTACTCGCATTGCAGTATGGCATGATACGTTGTCCTGCATAAATACTGGTGGCTGGTTAAGTGTAACGTTATAACAGGAACGGGCAATACTTTTAACGACGAGCCATATTGAAGCTTATGTTAAGCTGCAAATTTCGAATAAATATTGGTTAATAGCCGTTGCCTTTGTGCATTTTTTGCATACAGTACATAGTCATATATATAGCTACACATTAATAACTAAGTGTAATATTATGCATAGTTTTTCCACACATTTTAAACTGTTTCCAGTCTTGTATTCAACTAGGAACCTGCAGTTTAACGTGGAATCCGAACTATGAATTACAATTCTTGATCATGTGATCATTATTCAGGGCCCAGGCGTTACCCATCCAAGTACTAACCACAGTCAACGTAGCTTGAATTCCTCGAGCGAAAGAGAGGGTGTAGATAAGGGTAATGGGAATAAGTATTTATAAATTAGCGTATTATTTCAAGATCATTTTACCTATGAATTAAATATAATTTAAAGCCGTATGATTTAAAAATCCCGCAATTACATAAAAAGTTTTTAAGATGCGATTTTGGCAAAATGTTCAATAATTAATTTTCAAAATTTTGTCGAACTCTGAAATGAAACATTGACAACATAAAAAGCCTTTGCGGGCCGCAGTGTCCCACTGGTCGCCGTTTGACCACCTCGAGGTTACAGCGTGGTTTACGAGGTTAAGGTAAATATTTGCCTTTACCGTTCTAATTATTCGCACTTGGGAACAACATTAGACAAAAACATACCCTCATTGCATCACGTTTCATTCTTTATGATTCTGAGTCTTTTAAACAAATTTAGGATTAACTCTGTTACCTGCAGAGGCTCTAACAAAGCGTCTGCCATCGCATTCATCTAAATTCAACTTTGTATTATCGCTAAAATGAATTCTCTCTTCATCTTAACCCCCCTAAAAAACGTGATCTTTATCATAGTTGAATTAGCCTTCTGGTTCTTCTAACTGATGATTTGTTTGATTGCTGGATAACGAGTTTTTTAAATTAAGTCCATTGGTAAAACAGGGAAATGCAATACGGCCTATTTCTTTGTCACTTGTGGTCTTAATTTTACTAGAAATTCATGTTGCATTCTCTTAGAGATTCTTCATAGAGAAGCGCCTAATAGCTCTCCCCTCTTGGACGGTAGTTCTGCAGGGTCCAGTGACATTTGTTGGGGATTTATAAGTTTAGTTTTCATTCAAGAACTGTATTGTAGAAAGTGCGTAATCACACTCTTAGACCATTTTAAATGTCTTTAAATCACAGAAAGAATATCCCCCAATGGATTCAAGTAAATAATATACTAACGAAGCTCAGGGGTCACTTTCACCTGTGGTAGCATCCCTGCAGAATGAGTACAACATTAATGGTCGTTATAAGGTTCTTACTTTCTGAGCAAAATGTTACCAGAAGACTTCAGGAAATTTCTAGAATGTTCCGGAAATATCGTTCTCCTATTTTGAACCTGTCATCATTTTATTTTGGTAGTATATTCAGTATAATTTATTGAATATTCGATTGTATCCTATGAAATCTTCAAAAAATATATTAATTGCATGTTATTATGTAGCATAGAAATTTCTTTAACAACTCATTATATTTTTAAAAAGATTTTAATAAAGTAAAATGAAATAATTTGGTTATTGAAGTAATCTTAGAAATTAGTTATAGCTTAAACATAATATAAGTAGTGCTAAGCTGCGGAACTTACGAATTGATTTTTGGTATGTGACTTCATAAAGTCAGTAGGGTTTTAACTTGGTAATTTATGTGACCTGGATTGGGATGGCGGTTGAAGAGGGAATGAGACTGTGGTGTTATTGTATTATGAACGATGATTCTAGCATTTGAAGGGAGATATAGTGTATGGAATGCAGTAAATTTCGAAAAGTTTTGTGAGAAGTATCTATTTTACATTAATGAGTGTGATCAAGGATGAGAGACTTATATTAATATGTGAGAACAGATCCAGTGCCGGGAATTTCGCCTAAATAAGAACAGATTTTCGCCTTTTACAAGGTCACTGTGCTTCCACTATAGGTCTCCTGGTGGCACCTGGGGCAAATAAATTAATAGACAACGGGGCAGATAAACTCAATGTTTGTCTGTTCTTACATCGAAAATTGCCCTCTAAATGAAAATAATTGGTGAATATTACATATTTTAAATTTAGTGTGGGTGAAATATCTTTTTAGGGAAATAAAAGAGATTAAATTTTCAAACTCTTTCAAATACACGATATCCAGATGGAATAAACCCCA
The DNA here is from genome assembly GCA_963969495.1 of Ceratothoa steindachneri. Classification (NCBI taxonomy): domain Eukaryota; kingdom Metazoa; phylum Arthropoda; class Malacostraca; order Isopoda; family Cymothoidae; genus Ceratothoa; species Ceratothoa steindachneri. The sequence goes on along the minus strand of OZ018337.1, from coordinate 11,833,402 downwards.
GTTTGAACTAATCATATAAGCTCAAAAAGATTTATATGACAGAGATGAAAAGTACAATTTAAGAAAGTTAACACCAGATCATTTGATTAAGTGTTTACAGTGGTTAATAATCTAAAGAATATGCGGGGGTTAATTTTCCATTATTAAGACTGTCAAGTCCACGTTTGTGGGTTACTGATTTCACTTCTATCGTATCCTTATCATAATACATAGACTCACTGTTGAATCGTCTGTGAAGGATGAAATTTGCAAAAGTCTAGCTTTCTTACTTGGTAGCCACGCTGGTAACTCTACTGCATAGATATCCGAGGACTTACTATCAAACTGAGATGATGCAGAAGATGGGAAATATGTAGATAGATATGTCGAGCTGAGTTTAAGAGGGTATGGTGCAGCTGAATCCTCACCTTAAACCTTCTGATGAGGTAATGACCGCCAAATTTGTCGCCGATATCCAGACCATCATTGACACCGTTTCGAGCAAGGCATTGGTGTTCATAACGAGGGATGAAGGAGTTATCAATTCTCATCAGGCCATTATTGCATAAGAACAACGGCTACTACTCATGCAAGATGACAAGGGACAACTTGAGTCATTGAAGATGAAAGACAAGTGGAAGGAAAGTGTGCGTAATTTTGACCAAACTGAAACATCCCCTCGATCCTGGCATGGTTTACTTCTTCTCTGACTAAAGAATTTAGTGCCAGGACCAGGTTGTGAACTCGATAAACAACCGCTGGCTTGTCGTGTCCCTACAAAATGTACCGAGTGTCCTGAAGATTAAGGTCCCTATCCACATATTGCTGTTAGGGCTGGTCAGTTACATGGACCATTTTTATCGCGGTTTATCCCCAGGCAAGGCTAGATAAAGAACTTGAAGAAGTTGGTATTTTCTTAGATCCAGGAGGTTGGCACGGAAAGGCCGGAGGTTGCAAAACCAAAAAAAAGAGATCGCTTTTCAATTCTTAAAAAGATAAACTCTAAAAAACTTAGAACCTCTTTGGTGTACCACGTTTTCTGTGCATGCTACAATCCTACTACCTAATAAAACCACTCATCAACTCAAATTGAGGATGAGGAAACATCATGGCTTCACCCCTATACAGATAGGCCTTAAGTAACCTCAGAATCTTCATCAATACGAAATTACACAATATCTTGTAACACGTGTATTGTAAAGAGAGATTTCCCCGTTTGGGATTTGGGTCCCCATAATCAAGATTTATACATCTGCACACCTTAAATGCCCCAAAGTTCTATCCGAAACTTAATTGCCAACAGTCCTCAATCCTATTTGTAATACCTTAACATATGACCAAATATATTTTTCATTATATAACCAACCAAACTCTCAGACAGTTATTTAAGCTCCAATTTCCTAAAACATATATACTCATATCTCCAACGCTGTTTAAATCAGATATTCTCAACTGGGAAGATATTTTGTATTCATCTGTTTGTCTTTACTCGTTATAATTTATTTTTTATTTTTCTTCTTTTCTCTCTTTACTTTAACAAATATTCATGGATTTTTATTAAAGGTTTAATCTTTGTAATTTGTTCTATGCATTTGTATGGTTGTCAGAATTGCCGAAATGTAAGCAGATCTATACGAAACGCTCAGATTAAATAAATTTTCCCATTATTCATGTTAGCATTAAACTTTATATATATACTCGTATATATGAAATTTTTGGCTTGTAATTGGTAAAACTATAAATAACTATGGACTGCCATTCCATATATCTCCATTTCAGATTGATCTAAATTACAGACGAAATATTTTGTTCCCTCAACTAAGCTCCGTAGTCATAACAGGTCATTAAAGCTGGGCTTTTATCCGGACAATTTTGTTTCGTAATCCTGTAGAGAATTACTTAAGGTTGTGAGGTGCGTTTGAAGAAACACCTGCGTTTATCGATAGATGAACAAACATTTTAGCACATGTGCCCATTACCAAATTACCTTTTAGAAAAAATCGCAACGCTACATAATAACAACTGAGTTTTCCCCTGTTCCTAAATTTGTCAATTCATCCTATGTTTACATATTTACAGTTTTGTAAAATTTTGATTGTTTATTATTATTTGTATATCAATTAAGATAATGATTAGTTTTAAATAAATTGATTTATATTTATTAAATTGTCAATTAAATATTTAATCCATTCCTTTGTCTTTATTGTGTTTATCAAATGATTTTGAGAGTAAATAAATAAAAGATTTTACTTTTAAAATACTTTTCTTTCATCATTTGCAGTTTCCTTCGATCTTCCAAACCCCGATAAAAACTCTTGGTAAAGCCAAATTTTTGGCGCCAATAAATCAGGAAGTCAAAGCATGAATAAAATATACTTCCTCAAGGCGGATTCGGAATTGTTTTTAAGCCAAGATCCTTGGAATAAGTAATCTCTTGGCTTTGGGATTTCTTCTTTGTTTTGGCTTGAGCAAGCAAGGAGTACTGAGGAAAAAGAATACGAACGAGATCAGAGAATTGAATTTACGTTCGGAAGAAACGGTGACAGACTCAGGTTGAATATATATTTTGCTTTCATCTCATGACTACTCAAAAGGCTTCCAGAAAAGATGAATCTCATTTACGTATTTTGTTCATGTTTCATTATCACAGAAGTCTTGTTGTTTGCATCTGTTCCAACTTCACCGATTTTTGGTATAATTTTCTACTTTTAAACTTTGTATCATATTCAGGAGATTTTTTATTAATTTTCACGTTTCTTCCATTATTTCTTTTCTTTTTAAAGTTTTAAATTAGGACAGATAAGACAAATTGGTGACCGAGAACCAGAATTAGAAGGAAGAATAAAAACAAAGGATGTAAAAGCGTGTGGGAAAAGGTATGGAAGAAGTAGTTTGCATAGAACAAACACAAAAATACAGCAAAATAATGAGATTTGAGACCATAATAAGAGGTGAAGAATGATCAAAATGACTCATTTGTGATCTCATGTAAGTGCGCATGTGCATGTAAATATGTTTTTACCCAAACTCCCCAGAAAATGGCACTTTTAACTATTTTTTAACTTTTTAGTTAAAAATTCCGAATAAATTATTAAAGAAGACACTTGTCGGTGGCAAAATCATCAAACTTAACATGAATAGGAATCATTTAAGTTTACTTGAGCACTTCAAACCATACCTACCATGTTTAGATGCCACGAAGACAAACTAAAACCAGCACTTCTACCGGTGAACGTATCCTAAATATATGACTACATATAAACGATACCCGGACTTGCCCGGACATAAGAAACTATCATGAACAAATTAAATTCTCTGAATGGGTAAAATTGCAAATTTAAAAGTTAGTAGGTAAAGGTATATTTTTACTTTTGAATAATGGATGATATGAAGGTCTAACAGAGAATGACTATCAGGAAAGACTAACAGAGAACGACTATCAAGAAAGACTAACATAGAACAATTTTTACATAACAGTAGTGCTCTCGGGCAAACATAGTGGGCGGGATATCGGGCAGGCCTGCTTCGACTACTCGGGTGGCAGCTAGACTTTACAGCGCCTTAAGCAGATGGGCACGAGTTTTAACAAAAATATCTAAATTATTCGCGTCTTGGGTATGCTGATAATAGGTATTATTTCGTTTGTTAGACATTGCAGTCGCAGAATTGATAAATCAAAGGTTAATTAGTCAAAGGGCACTGTTGTTGTTTTAATTGCAACACATAGCCGCGATTAATTTTCCCCCAAATCATAGAAAAATTTCCAATTAAATCGCATTTCTTAAACAACAAACACTTGCGAACCGTAGACATTAACGTGCTGATTCTAAATCTACAAAACTATTCAGTCTGGCTTCCAAATTTTCCTAGTTATGGAGAAAGAAACATTTTTGTGCGGCATGACTGCTATATGTATATATTAACATATATAAATGGGTAAAAATCACGAGAGGTTACACGTGAATAAGTATAAATATTTGGTTGTACCACGAAGGGAAAAGAAAGAGTGACTGAAGCTAGCACTTTCGTTATCTTAGTAACATTTTCAAACTCGCAATGGTTTAAGGAATAAAGAGTCACTGTATTTATACAAAGCAAAGTTTTCCCTATAAAATGATATGGTCAGAATTTTTTTAGGCCTCAGATAAGTTTTATTTGAGAAAAAGGGGAAGGAAAGAGCTAAAGAAAACAAACCGTAGCTAATATTAGCCCTGGTTTATGTAATGGCTCTACCATTCTTTAAAGAAAAGTTAGCACAAGCCAGTGCCGTTCTCTAGAGGCCAGAAAGTGTTCTAACCTGGTTATTAGCAATAGAACTGGCAAACCTTTGAAATATAAAAAAGATCAGCGATAAGAACTTACATTATACAATGTAAAACTGATGTCACTCATGAACATTTTAAAATCCTTGAACATTGTAATAATGAAATCACCTTTCATATCTTAGAGTCTATGTATATTAAAATATTAAAGTCTTCCCTTAATAACGACAGAAGTGCGGTTCCTCTCCTCCTAGTTTAACCGCTCCCCCATCCTCCGCGATTATTTCCTGTCACCACATCCTTAACTTATTCAGTTGAGTTTTCCCCACGGCTCAACCCGGTAAGTTACATTCTCCGTCCCTTTTTCTCCTTAGACTTCCCAATTTAAAAGATGTTTTGTCCATCTGATTTGGATTTTCACTTTATACCAATAATTCATTAGTTAGAATTTAAATATTTCTTCATTTCTCTTTGTCAGACTTGAAGATACGCTTGGAGCCTGAAACGTTGTCATTAAAGAATTAATTTAATGGAAACTACTTTCTTTTTGGCCCTTGGACTCATTCTTAAAATTAAATTATCTTTAGCCAGAAGTAACTACTTCTAATATATATATATATATATATATATATATATATATATATATATATATATATATACATATATATATTTATATATTTATATGTGTGTGTGTGTGCGTGTAATAAAAAAAATTACTCTACAACCTAGAAAAATTATTACAGCTTTGCACAGCTAAAGGTATTTTAAAATTTCTTAAATACAAATTTCCAAACTTTAAAGGCCATTAAAGTATTAGTGAAATGAAAACTTCTCCCTTAAATTAATGACATACCGATACATGTAAACAATAATTTACCCACATTAATAATGTAATTACGTCCTGAATGGGAGAATTCCATATCTTTTGGCTCGTGAAAGTAGATTTGCAGCAGTTTTCCCAATGCAGCAACGATTCCGCAAATTTTATTCCTTTCTTCTTTTTTTAAATTGACCCTTTGGCCCTTTGGACCTTTTCGGAGCACTAAAGCCCAACAAAGCGTCTTTTTGGCACTGACAGATTCCTCGAAAAAAGAAGTAGTTCCTTAAGTGCTCTTGCATGTACCTTGAGATCGAATGAAGCGTATGTGGTAGGATTGTTATTCTCTCTACTCGTCCTTTTACGATTAACCTTTCATCGTATTCCTTATTACTATTTCCTTCATTTAAGTAAATCTTGACTCAAGTTAATTTCATTAAAGGGGAGGATTTAATTTCGATTAAGCCAAAGAAAATTTTAAATGTTACAATTAATAAAGGAAAGATGTGACATAATTATTAACAATTCAGTCCCGAATATTAGTAATAATAGCAGGATATAAATTTTATTGAAGTCTAAAAAATTCTTTAGGATAAATAGAGGCATAGGAATTGGTAGACAAAAGAAATACGAATAAGAAAGAAAACCCCGTCAATCATGGGTCCCATTTGATTCCGAAGCCTTATTTGTGACCCACATTTTTGCCTATTTAATCTAACTCTTCTTCCTGCAGTATACAAAGGTTTAAAAGATCAAAACATTAAAACCATCTTAAATATCATTTTCAAGGGGTCATCTAAAATTTCAGGTACTATCTGTTTACCTTCATCAGAGTATCGCATTTTGTCAAAATGACGTCAGAGAGGGAAACCTTTTGGTTTTGATATTCCACGAATGATATTAGGAAGGACATTGGGTAAAACTCGTCGTCGTTGTCCAAACCTTTACAGCCAAAAGGCACCAACGGCTGCGTATATAAATGGCACGAAAGAAACCCTCCCGAACTGTGTGGCTGAAAGGAGTATTTAAAATTCAGTAGTGGAACCTTAATCTGATTCAATTATCCTTTAGGAAAATGGAGAAATTATCAACAATCGATAGATGATTATTTATCTGAGAAAGGCGTGAACGATATAATTTGTGAATCAATCCTAGCTATTAGATTCCAAGAAATCCATTGAGAGATTTTATGCCAAAGCTTATAAAAAATGTTCTTGAGATGTAGTAAAGTTAAGGCAAGTGAAAACGTTTGGAGAGTAACGGGGCAAAAGCCTCTAGAGAAGTTCCGATGGACGCCAAGTAACGAAAAGCACGCAACTCTCTTGAGCGAACTCATATTTCAGCATGAAGTCAGTTAACAATGAATGGGACATGGCGCGAGTTAAATAAGACAACTAAATTTACTAATATTAACATGAACATCGTCCTCTTTCTCCCACTCTTTTCTCCCAGATTGGCGCCCAAGCCATCTATGCTCATCCAAAATGTCTCACCACTTGGAACTTAGGCAATGATTCTCGTGATTAAATGGAATCTCATCCCAATATATTTCGCGGTTAATTGATCTAAGATTTGAAATGGATTCTTCCGGGATCATTCATTTGTTTACTTTACTTTCATTGATTTAACATAAATTCTTAGAAGACTTTTCTCCTTCTATTTAATCTATTTAATCACTCCCTTTAGTCTCTATACACTAACTATCTTACTCTTACCTTTCTTATTCGATTACTTCACATCGTTTCTCTACTTAGTCTGTCCAGTAACCATCAAACACACTCTGAACCACGCCAATAGCTTCGTAGGGAAAGCTAAGATTTCTCGATTCTCTTTGAATCAATTTTGATGAAACTTTCCCACCTCGTCTGAACAATAGGTTTTATTAGGTTGTGTTACGCCCTTCAATTTAACTTCAAAGTCGTCGTTTTTTAGGTAAACCTCTCTAACAGATTTTGAATAAAAATAGCCAATCTATACATATTTTGAAGAAATCAAACGATAATTATAGACAATAAGCATAGCTTGCGTATATAATTATTATACATCATTGATGGATATAATGAATATTTTACCCACATCAGTGCCATTACAACGGATGACTTCAATAACCCTACCATTCATTGAATCTGTCAATTTATTAATCGTAGCAGGCTGGAATACCTCTGCTGCAGCTTGATGTTCCCCCGTAAGAGTTATTTAGACGAAAATTGACGCTAATCGGTATAACACCTTGTTAATGGTTGACTATAAATTTTCGATTGGGATGAGATCCATAGAAGCTGGCGGCCACACCATCAAATTTTCATCTTGTGTGCCGTAAGAGCCTAGGAAAGCTTGAGTGACCTGGAAGAACGGATGGAGCATTGTAATGTATGAATACAAGAGTGCTGCCATATTGTCTCAGACCAGCCGGCAAAAGTTTCATCGAAATTGATTCACAGAGAACCGCGAAATCCTAACTTTCCCTACCAATCTATTAGCGTGATTAAAGTTGTAATAGGTTTGTATTCGTAAGTTTTATTACCTTACTTCTAAAATTATTTCAGATGTTTAGAAATTCCTCTTCTATCTAATGACTCATTTTAATTTAGATTTACTATTACACTCATTTTCTTCATTTTCCTATCCCAGTTATTTCACTTTATTACCTTTCTGTTTAATTCCTTACACTCTTTTATCAATGTTATCTTAAAGGGATTAATCGATCGTGGAATTTGCACATTATAGGCTTCCTTTCCTTCCCCTTTAAGCGTTTATTATCTATTATCTTCTCATTAAGTATCCTCTTTTTGTCAGGTTTCATTTGTGAAATATCATTTCTAAACATTAATGCCCTAATGCCCTCATAAAAGTGACTGCACATCCATATATATATAGCCGTAGAAACCAATGCATATTTATATAAGCAATATTTTGGTTTATATTTCTAACCCTTTCTCGTAAAAGTAATCTGCATCCAAGTTCTTCGGAAAAGATGTCTGGTAAAACAATCTTGCAAGCAAGGGAGGCAAGGTGAAGGGAAAGGAAAGGATACACATTATAGGGCTAGTTGTGAAAATTGGAGGAAATATAAAGTTAAAATTAGCGATGAAAGGATAAATTGACGAAATGATTGAGGTTATAAGCACTTAATCTTCTTGTTTACTTCTTTAGCTTCTCTTGTTTGCCTCTTTCTTTCTTTTCGCGTTACTGTTATTTTCTTGTTAGAACCTTGAAGCTCGTAATTATTAGATTTGAGTCCACTTTCCCGAAAAATATCAATGCCTCTCCCATAACCTTTATCTCTGTCTGCCATTTAAATTTATATTTTGCTGTGAAAGTAACATGAAGCCCAAATCATCAATCTGCAAATATATCAAAAAAAGAGCGCAATAATCTAATAAGGAAAAAATCATACATGAGTTCAGCAACACAAAAGCCTCCTATTTTGCGAGATATTCCAAATTATGGAATGATCTCAAGACGGTTTCTGTCGCAAAATTTATCCTGCTTTAGCTAAAAGGGCGATAAATATACAGCATCCATGAGTACTGAAAACTACCTTCAAAGGTAAACAAATGGAGATATACAAGAGAGAAACTCAACATCCAATGAGAGGCAAAAACAAAATATTGTATTGTCGTAGAATGAACTCTCGACGATATACCATATATAACTATTCGTTGAGGGATCTTATTTAATTATCTTAGAGTGCGTGGATGTCTGGCTGGCCGATATTATGTATCTTCGATATGCTTAAGAAGTGGAACTGAGCTCAAGGATAATAATATTGCTATCATTAATAAAATAGAGTTTTATTAATAATAACTATCAACAACACACAAAACGGAAAATATTGACATAAACAGAGAATGGAAAGGGTCGTCTGGACTCGAGCTAATCCGAGGATTAAAAGATTTAAAAAGGTATAACAAATATAAAGTTAAAGGGAGGTGATGGTTCGCTTAACCATTTAAAGCACAGGATAGAATTTACAAAAGGGTTAAATACTCAAAGGTTACCTTCGGCTTACGTAATTTATACGTGTTGTGCAGAGGAAGGTGGCGTGAAGGAATTTTAGGTCCGCTGGCGAGTTCCAGCCAAAGGGGGCGATTAAATGATCCTGACGTGGCGTCTTGAGAATGAGAACCGTTTCTCGACAAACGGCTTGAACAACAATGGCTGTTCTACGTTGTTCTCTTCTGAACAACAGGGGGGGGGTGAGAACCGTCTCTTGTCTATGGGCTCAAGAACAATGGCTGTTCTAATATTGTTCTCTTCTGATCAACAAGGGGAAGGTGTGAGAACCGTTTCTTGTCAACGGGCTCAAGAACAATGGCTGTTCTAAAGTTGTTCTTTCTCAACAACAGGGGAAGGGTTAGAACCGTTTCTTGGCGAACGGGCTCAAACGAACAATGGCTGTTCTACGTTGTTCTCTTCTGAACAACAGGGAAGGGCTGAGAACCGTATCTTGTCAACGGGCTAAAGAACAATGGCTGTTCTAACGTTGTTCTCTTTCTGAACAACAGGGGGAAGCCTTGTGGACTCGGCGTCATGAAGGCTCAAACCTTGGCACTCAAGGGATATTGTCCTTCTTCTGGACAAGTGATGGTGAATCTCGAGGTCGAGGTCCCTTGGCGCACAAGGTGAGAGAGGGTCGTAGTGATGTTTCGCGACGAAAATCTGGATCTCCAATCTTATCTTAGTGGTAAAGTTTCCATCTAAATCTTCGAGACACTCCCTTGGCGTGGGGGACAATGGAGTGGGAGCTTCAAGAGAATGCACAGCCGAGCCTGAGAACAAGCCTTATCTGCCTATAAGCCTAACTCAATCTGGCGAGGTTGAGGCATGGGGCGAATGGGGGAAGATAAACCTCCTTGTGTAAACATTGACTCAGGGGGTTGCGATAAGGCGCCTAGCTTCAAGCGAGGATGCACGTGGGTAGCATTGTGTTTTTAAATAACATGTGATAGTGGTTGAAATTACGCGGCCTCAACCCTTTCTATCACACCCATACATTCCGGGGGAAGTTCTCACTTCGAAAAAAGAGAGAAGGGACAACGATAGAGCTCCGTTGTGGGGAACTCGTTTTCTTGTACCAACCGTACCTTCATACACCTAACTAGAATTACCTCAATACATATGATTATTTTGATCTTTTGATTTCAGGGGAAAATAACTTTTAATACAACTTAATAAAAAAAAGGGGAATGGAACAGTGAAATGATATAAAATTAGTACATACGGGACAAAATAATTTATACGTAAATTAATGGGTACAAATATATATACATACAAAAAAAAATAGACATTGAGCGTTACAAAATTCAGACATATACATTAACTAATTATAATACAAGAGAATCTAATTTAAGTCGTACAAGACGGTATATACCTACATGGGGATACTAATCCTATGAGTACAATTACTCTACGCTATTCAATAACGCATTCCTACTGAGTGCGTCAGCGACCTGGTTATCGGAACCTTTTATATAATTTATTTTAAATTGATACTCTTGCAAGAGTAAACTCCAGCGCATGATTCGGCCGTTGGAGTGTCGCACATTCCGAATATAGGCTAACGGACGGTGGTCGGTTCCTATCTGAAATTCTTTCCCTATCAAGTACATTTTGAATTTGTCTATAACCCAGATAATTGATAGAGCTTCCTTTTCTATAGTGGCTTATCTCTTTTCGCGTGATAATAATTGACGACTAGCATATGCAACTGGATGACTCGTTCCGTCATCCTAGTATTGAAGGAGTACACCTCCAATGCCCTCGTTGTTCGCGTCGGTCTTAATCCCAAAGGATCTTTCCGGGTTAGGCAACTTTAAAAGGGGGGCAGAAATGAGCTTACTCTTGAGCTGATTAAAATGGGAAATAGCGACATCATTCCAACGTAAACGATCGGGGGAATTCTTTTTTTAAAGGGGGCTGAGGGGGGCCGAAATTGCAGCGAAATTCGGAACAAATCGCTGATAGTGAGAAGCTGATCCTAGGAACGATCTTAATTGCTTCTTTGTTATCGGGAGGGGCATGTCGGCGATTGCCTTAATCTTGTTCTCTTGGTGACCTAACTTGCTTTGTCCAATTTTGAAATCCAAGTATTTTATGGTTTCGTGGGCAAAATGGCATTTGCTGGGGCCAATGGTGAGGCCATTTTCGCGCAGTCGCTCGAAAAGAGCTAATAGGGTGGTTAAATGGTGACTTCATTCAATTAGTTCTTGTAGCTGACTCTTATGATGTGGTGTCAGCTGCGCGTTAATATCCAGGTCAGAGGGTTCAAAAGACTCGCCTAGTAGGGAAGGAGGAGGGTAATCGGCATCAGGTTGGGTGCACACTATCTGTATTATATTAAGGGACTCCACGGGGTAATCCTCTTCAAGCACCGATGTTTCGTCCAGTGCTACGAAGGTATCTCTATGGGCGCGTTGTGGGTACTTTTTTTCTTTGGGTCCACAGGCAGTCTCCGTGTCCTTGTCTTGGGCCTTATCGCCTAAGGGTGTTAGTAATTCACCTCCTTTTGTGCCGTCCTAAATTCCTGGTTAAAGGTCTCCGAGAAATCGGACGGTATCGGGGTTCTGATGGGAACGGGCTCCTGGGCTTCTTTCTTAGCTCGGCCTCGAGGAAGGGCGGCCTGAGACACAGGGTCGGAACTTACATGGGGGCTCTGTCCTATAAGTACGGAACAGAATTGTATAGGTGATGAAATGACTTCAGTCCAGCCATCATAATATTGACACTGCAGGTAACATCTAACGACGGGAAATTGGTTCGCCCACCGAAGGTAGTCATGTACCACCGCAAATCTTTCGTGGTTAGGGTCCACTGGGAGGAGGAGTTCGTCAGACACGATGAAACACGTACATCCTGTGTCCCTGACGAGAGTCGACACTCGGCTGCCGTTTACGCTGCCCTCCTCAAATTTCAAAGTTCCCGATGAACTTTTATCAAAAATAAAATTTACCTGGTGGCCTGACGGAGGGGGAGAAGTTGCTGCTTGGGTCTGCACCACCGGGAAAGCCGGGGTGGCATTAATCTGGTGAACTTCGTGGGCTGGTCCGCTTTTAAGCCAAGAATTTTGGGGGCAATTCTAGCTAATGTGGTTTTCTACACCACAGGTGAAGCATATGATTTGTCGCTTTGGGAAGAGAGATGGAGGAGAAATCTTAACAGGAGGTTTGTAGTCCCGTTGTTGGGTTTGGGGAAAGAAGTTTTGGGGTTTTACGGGGCTCGGAAACTTCGTCAAATTGCCTGTGAAGGTGCGCGAATCCTTCCTTCTTTCATTGTAGGAAGATTGGTGAGAAGTCTGATTCTCCTTTGGGTATAAATTATGGCTGGCGGCATAGACATCCGCTTCTTCGGTAAATTCTTTAAAGGTTTGGCACCGACGATCCTTGACAAACGAGCGGATCTCCGTTGGGAGAGACGCCAAAAATTGATCTCACAACACGAAGTCTGTTAAGGACTCGTAGTTCGGATCAACCTTTGAGGATTCTAACCAAAATTTAAAATTCCTCTGAAGAATGTATCCAAATTGACGGAACGTCTGTCCGGGTTTGATACGACTTCCTCGAAATTCTTGGCGGTAGAAATCGGGAGTCATATTATGAGCGGCCAATAACTCAGCTTTTAAGGTGCTGTAGTTAATTGTACACTAAGATGGTAAACATATAAAAATTTCGCGCAATTTACAATTTAACAAAAGAAGTAATCTGACTACACCTTCAGCCTCCAGATCCATGTTATTGATTTCGAGGATCTTTTCAAAGTGGGCTAAAAATGCTCCGAAATCCTCTCCATCCTTGAAATTGGGGAGCTTTAGGGAGAGATTGGCGGGGGCTTCCAAACGAGAACTGGATTACTCTATTTCTGCTTTCACACGAGCTAATTGAATCTGATGGTGAAGCTCAGCTTGTCTTATCCGTTCCTCTCTTTCTCTTTCTTCTCGTTGGCTTACTCTTTCTTCTCGTTGGATTTTTCTTTCCTTCTCTTTTCTTTGCTCCTCTAGAATGTACTTAATTAGTTCTTTTCCGGAAAGTCCCAAGGATTCTCCTTGCGCTTTACAGATTTAGAACTGAGTCATCTTTGCACTTGGGGGCTCAATAGTCAACCAACTAAAATTCCTTGTAACAAGAATCATGCCTCTATAGAATTAACCTACCTAAATATGGGCACTGACCTATTCGTACTTGGTTTCTCGATCTAAATAACCACTGACTAAAATCACAAAAAAAAACACAAACAAATTATTATAACAGTTCTTTGAGCTACTACAGCTTCTTAAGTTTAAAAAAGGGGATAGCAATCGTTAAAACAAAAGGGAACTACTATACTCTATTATTATAACGAATAACACTATGCTTTACTCGACTGAGACCAGTGTTTGCAAAGATATAGCGTTAAACCTTACACACCTGATACCAAATTTAAACAACTTTATATTTTGCTGTGAACGTAACATGAGGCCCAAATCATCAATCTGCAAATATATCACAAAAGAGCGCAATAATCCAATAAGGAAAAAATCATACATGAGTTCAACAACACAAAAGCCTCCTATTTTGCGAGATATTTCATTTATGGATTGATCTCAAAACGGTTTCTGTCGCAAAGTTTATCCTGCGTAAGCTAAAAAGGCGATAAATATACAGCATCCATGAGTACTGAAAACTACCCTCAAAGGTAAAGAAATGGAGATATACAAGAGAGAAGCTCAACATCCAATGAGAGGCAAAAACAAAATATTGTATAATTTCAATAGATTATCGCTTAGACAAACAATTTCCAAATGCAACTTTTTAAAAGTCGGAGAAGGTGAATTGACAGAACGATTTGACTTCTTAGTATGACGGCAAGAAATGTGAAGAAAGAAAATAGGTGCGGGAAGGGCGAAGGATATGAAAACAAATAAGTATGAAAATACCTGTTCGTAGATTAACTTAAAGAGTCAGTGAATGATTAGAAGATATGTTAAAGTGGGACATTATTTCACAGAGCCAATGCTTGTTCATGGTAGAAATAGATTGATAGGGAGATTTAAAAAAAAACAAAGAACAGGGTAGTGAAAAAGATTACGGTTGAAAAGAACCACAACATCAGTTTCAAACCTTCCATGCAGTGGTTGTGAAATTGTATTCCACAGACAAATTTGTTCACTGTGTAGATACATGCAAGAGAGTTAAATGCAAATGATGCACAGAAATAAGTAAAAAATGAAAACCAACGAGCAAAAATGTGTCTGAATGGACTCTAGTAAACTTTTAAAATGATGAATGCGACACAAAAGAATTGAATGCACCCTTCATAGAGGAGTGTGGTTTAGGTAAAGTCGAGAAATAGAGTAGCAAGTCTCTTCTCCGGATCAACGAATATATTCACAATACCCAAGTGTGTTCACCACGGTATAAATATGTATATATATATATATATATATATATATATATATATATATATATATATATATATATATATATATATATATATATATATATATCTATATATATATATATATATATATATATAGATATATATAGATATATATATGTATATATATATGTATATATATATATATATATATATATACTAAGGGCATACTTTTAACTGTGATCAAAGCGGTGCTCGCTGCCTCAGTGTGCCTGGTTCAAATCGCTTCCCTGCACGGACTTTTTCGAAAAATAGTAATTTAAATATAACTGCAAGGAAAAATTATTCCGTTTTCTCTTTCAATGTGTTTTAATGGATTCATATATATATAAATATATATATATATATATATATATATATATATATATATATATATATATATATATATATATATATATATATATAAGCAAAAGGTTGGCACTGATCCGAACGCAATGTCTGTTTTTTTTCTTCTGAAAACGATTGATATATCACTATATTTACTGCTAAGGACTGTGAAATTTTCTATCTTTCCTTTATACTCATTTCCCAAGTCATTTGGATCCAAAACCCTGGCGAAAGAATCGCTTTCCCTCTGGTTACTTAACAGTCAATGCCAAGTATAATCCTTTTGATTAAGACATTCCCACCCAACTGCAATTGCAATGATTTCGTATATTTTTGAGACAATTAATAAGAAATTAATTTAATTTTAGAATAGAAAGCACATTACCGAAGTTAGTGGGTTTGCTGAGGCATAATCAGAATAAGTATGGCGCTAAAAATACATACTTCTTTACGTAAAGCAAAACCGTTTTGTGTCCTTTAATCTTGTCTTTCTTTGTTTTTTTATCTCACATCTCCATTCGACATCCTCACCGCTACTTCTTTGATATTCTGCGGCTGTACTCTGAAGTACTGTTGTCTTTTGTTTTGACAAATATTGGAAAGAAAAGTGAATGGAATTCAAACTGTTCCTAGATCTGGATAATTGCATGTTGGAGTTACAACTTCAGTGAGCTTATTTAAGGGTTCTTTTTCATTAGTGTTTATTCAAGTATAAATTTTGCCCGAACTTTGGATGAGCAATTGGTGTTTCGGTCTAATCTAAAGTACGTTTTGCCTCCCCACATTCGCTTCCCTATTAGATCCCTATCTCCCTTACCGACAAACTCTTTACACTATTCTTAGCGTAAACGAAGGAAAACTACTCACAGCAACGCTGTAGTACGCCTTTTGAAAGTGATTTTATCCCATGACGTCTCTTGAGATAGACAGCGGGACAAATAGTCTCTGCAAATCACATTGTTGAACAAAGAATATTGAACGTCACTATAAACTGAATTACAACCGGTGTTAATATAAAAACTCAAAATAGGCTTTTCTAACCAAGTATATAGAAAATTGGCGTAAAACTTCGCTCATTGGTGAAAGTTTGTCATAAGGCAATGTTGAATCTCTCATTAGAACAGCCACTTCTTGGTGCTCTTATGAGTGGTGAAATCTTTATTTGGCACACGCTCCATTCTTGAAATAAGTTATCTCTAAAATCTCAAACTTTCCCTCAGGCAGATTTAAGTTGTAAGGAAAATGTTTTAAAGACAAGGAACTTAACAGTATTAATTAAGTAATAATACGAACAGTAAGATTAGTCAATGAAATCAGGTATAATGACCAACTGACTCACCTGAAAATAGAATATTTTAGATACAAGAAAATAATTCTGAGAGTATAGAGACGGATTTTAATAAGTAAGCCACTAACGAGGACTTCGTATCTCTCTCACAAGAGCCGTAAAAAACGCTATCCCTTTTAAGGCAATAAAATTTAATTGTTAAAACAGCGGGGAAACGAGACGCTCTTAATTAATTCCCGAAGTCTGAAGAATATGTATTTGTCATTGCCTCTGGGTAATCTTAGGCGATAAGCACACAAAAAAAAATAAGCTCAAAGTAGCGATTATAGATCGATGCTACGAAGAATATAACAAACACAGAAATTTTATCCCAATCATTTAACAATCAAAGTTTTGCCATCAAAGTTTACCTGTTTGAGTGCTAGGAATTCCATTTCCTTTGCGTTACACTGAATTTAATGGATAAGACCTGAAGGATTAGAGTAGTATACGAGGAGCGGTCAATAAGTTTTGCAACTCGAATATAAGGAAACAAGATATGAGGAAAAGTGTTTTTTTTTTTCAATATAACTAACCTCGCCTTCAATGCAGTTGCGCCACTTGTCCTTGAGGCTTCGAATTCCCGACAACCAAAAAACTCCCGACTGCTGTTCAATCCTCTCTTGGACGGCTAGCTGGACATCTTCATCGTCCCTAAACCGGCGTGATGTTTTTAGAGACCCAACGGACAGAGACCTTGGTCATAGCCAAATCGTTGTGGATCATGTTGACAACACTTACATGTCATATTCCAAGTTCTCGTTCGATTTCTTAGACCTTCACCCGTCGCTTTTCGAGGATCATCATCTTCACACGGGCCACATTGCCCTCGTTGTTCTCATCTGACGAAGGTCATCTTTAAAGGACTCACGAGCATGGCAGAACTTCCTATTCCAGCGAGCAATGGTTGCATAGGAAGGGGCGGTGTCGGTGTGCAGTGCAACCATGCCTTCATGGATCTCTTTTGCATTCTTGCCTTCCTTGGTCAAAAATTTGATCACTGTGCGGAAGTCAACCTTCTCTATTGTTGAAAATCTGTGACTGGCGATCTGCGATCAGCTACTGCTTCTTAAATAGACGAGCCAGGACCGTGCAGCTACAGGACCTGACTTGTCATAACTTGCCTAACACCCCCACAAACAGCCATCCCCCTTCCTCTGTTTTGTCCTACCGATTCGGAAAAGCTATTTACGGCCCCTCGTATTTTCCCAGAAAGTTTTAACATATTTTCACAAAACAAAACAACAATCAGCCCATATACTATGACGCGATCCTGACCCCTCCTCACTCTTCCCAAAAATCAGCCTTATTTTCAATTATCACAATGTTCAAAAGTCTTAAACTTATACCGGAGATAAGATGAATTATGTTGAGAGTAAAGATAAAAAAAGGAGAATGTCGTAGAATAGGCTCCCGAAAATATACCATATATAACTATTTTTTAAGAGAATAATTCTATATTTCGAGTGCGGAGTAATCTGATTGACCAAGGTTAGTCCAAAAAGAGGAGGAGGCGGCCTGGAGAGCCTTATTTATTTTCAATATGCTTAAGAAGTGGAATGGAGCACAAGGATAAATAATATGGCTACCATTAATAAAATAGAGTTTTATTAATTAAACTATCAACGAAACACAAAAAAATGTATACATTAACGGGGATTAAAAATGGGAGAAACACGGGAATGAAAAGGGTCGCGGGAATATCTGACTAATCTGAGGATTAAGATTTGGAGAGATTTAAAACGGTAAACAAACAAAAAATGGGGAGAATGGTTCGCTAAAACATTTAAAGCACAGGGTTGCGTTGACAAAAGGGTAAAATGATTAAAGGTAATGCTCAGCTTATGTTATTACAAAGTTGTTTTGGAGAGGAAGACGATGCGAAGGAATCTTCGGTCAAACTAGTGATTTCCAGCAGAAGGGTTCTTCGGGGGGGTTGTCCTTAACGAGGGGGAAGGACTGTCTTCGAGGAGTGAGAGCGAAGTGGGGCTCGGAAGTACGAGCGATCCTTGTGACAGCAAATCGGAGATGTTCTAGATGAACAATGGAGGTTATTGTTGAAACCAAGCGTTCTCTTGAAGAACGTTAAAAAGGGGGGAAATTAAATTATTCAGACGTGATGTCTTGGGAACGAGAACCGTTTCTTTACGAACGGGCTTGAAGAACAATGGCTGTTTTAACGTTGTTAGCTTTCTGATGAACAGGGGGGGGGGGGGGGTGAAAACCGTTTCTTGTCAAACGGACTCAAAGAACAATGGCTGTTCTAACGTTGTTCTATTTCTGAACAACAGAGGAGCCTTGTTGACTTGGCGTCCTGAAGGGCAGGAACCTTGGCACTCTTGGGATATTTTATTCTTCTGGACAATAAGGGGGTTTCTCGTCAGAGTTCCTATGTGCACAAGGGAGACCGGATCGGCTTGATGCCTCGCGAAGATAATCTGGATCTGCTTCAATTGGGAAAAACTATAAATAGCCGGAGATATCGCCATGGCGTAGAGGATAATTTAGGGGGGGAATTCGGGGGAATGTCCCAGTGGCGCCTCGGAAAATACCTTGTCTGCCAATAAGCCTAATTCAATCTAGCGAGATCGACGTATGGAGGCGAAACGTGGCAGTGAACCTCAGTGATTAAACATTGGCTATGATGGGCGATAACGCGCTTTTGCTTTCTCTCGTAGGATACACGTGGGGAAGCATACGTTTTAACATGTGATAGAGGATGAATTAAAGCGGACTCAAAGCGTTCTATCACAGATAAATTGCCTCTCTCGTTGCTAGAGATCCACGAAAAGGCCAGAAAAGGCAGGATCATTGATATGCATTATTTTTATTTACCTTTCATTGCTATAGAAAATTCTGTTATCTCCTGCCAATGGATGTTTGTAAAGTCGTTCGTCGCTACTGTGACTAAGATTTCAACATAGTTACGCATTTAAATCACTCACCTTCCAATTAGGTAGTCATTCTCTTATTTCGTTTAGAATTCCTCTCGGCCTCATTAAATAAACATCAATTTCACATATCCATCAATTTCTCCTCGAGAAATGGTGAGCTTTGGGTTAAATACCCGGGTGGTTGTTCTGCTAGACGCTTCAGGGATTTGTGGTCACCAAGGGATTCTTGGTGCCAGTCTAAGCAAATACAATTCAAGATAACGCGTCGTTCCAGAGGATTTAACTCGCAGCGCGATATGGGGGTATGATTAATATGGCTGCACACGGCGTTATCGCAGGGAAGTGGAGGACGATCGACGTCCGAAAACAAACACAGCCTGGCCAGGTGATTAAGCGAGTGAAGGATTTTTCCTTGACTTTCTAAAATCCTCACGCTGGCTCACATTGTCTTGAAAGAATAGAGGGGTATTTCCAAGGGGCTTCGTCTCACAGTCGTCCTTTGAGGGCATTCTTTCCTATATATATATTTATATATATATATATATATATATATATATATATATATATATATATATATATATATATATATATATATGTGTATGTGTGAGGTATATCAACATTAATGACGAAGAAATTTGGAAGAAAGTACAGTAGAGATGATAACTAGAGTGAAAATGAGAAATAGAACTATCTTGTCTAATAAATAGGCAAATTTGGCCATTCAACACTGAGAAGAAGTCGTTTTTCTTCACCTTCTCCTCTTCATTCAGGTCAAAGCCATCTGAGAAAAGTTAGAGCAACAATTCCTGCCGACCAGAAATGCAAATATATAAACATAAAAATGTCGACTAATATTTTTCTTTATCAATCTCAAATAATTAAAAGTAAAGAATAAACCAGTCAATGTAGAATAAATTGAGCAAGTTAATAAGGCATTTATAAACAATAAAATTATGAACAATAAGCTTGTTTTTGTACGAGAAAGATTCGAAGTCATTGTGCACACAAACACTTTACTATTTTTAGAAATCTGACTGAAAAACAAGAGGGAATTCTATTGATAGCAACAGGTAAAAGGAGGAATAAAGTAATATTGATCTCTCAAATTCCTTCTACGAATGACATAAACTATGCGAATGGTAAACTTTCACTTTGGATTAAGATTCTAAACTCGCAAGACAACTAATAAGTGGACATTTAGGTCCTGTACTTCGCGTTGATACCAACATCTGTTTTGACTCAGTTTCAAAATAAGGTCCTTCCTTTGGCAAAAAATGATATAAGAGACCGATATATTGAAACAATATTGGTGGCACGAAATTAATTTGAACTAATCCCGGCTGAAATTATGAAAGTGCAAGGGTCTCTTAGAGCTTTTTTGACCTCTTCAAATAGTGACAGTTTACATACCCCGACCACACCATATCATTAATCTTTACCCGTGGGATGTTGATGAACCTCATATGCAGAGTAGTAAGTGGCATTGTCCACAACTGGACAGGATAATTTCTCCGATGAATGTAGAATTTTATCGTGACAAACATTAGTGAATATTTCAAGATGGTGTTATTTATGAATAATGCTTTTCTACTTGGAAAATTAGCGCCTGCTCCATGGTGCCATACAGAGACCTCGCTCAATAGATGAGCCACTATTTACACGCAGCAATGATATAAAAACTTAAATGAAACAGCCCGAATGTGTTAGTTTCCTTGCCCTAAAGTGATAATGCAGGCTTTCCCATGGAGTTCATTCGATCAAATGCCAATGAAAGATGAGTTTCTCATGTTATTCGATGTGAGATTTTATGTTAATTTCAACTCATTACGGTAGCAATATCGAAGGGCGTTCGAACCTTTTTACTTACGTGTTTTTGAATAAATTATGGCCTTTCCTATTAAACAAATTCTTTATTGACGAGTCGGTAAAAATGATGATTGATTTCTGTTTAACAAAATGACCTTCCCCTTGAACACGCTCAATTATCCGTCAAACTGCCTAAGTTCCTCCTACAATTACATAATGTATAGCAGGTTTATTTTATTTTGTTTCTTAAGAAAACTTAAAATTTAATTATTTTATATTATCGTTATGTCAACCAGAGCAGAAACTTAGTGATGTGGCACTGCTCCAAATCTTCACTCTCGTTTTTTATCTTCCCCTTATCAGCGCAACCTGAGACACGCCTTTGGCCGTTGGCCAAGTGTGCAAAAGAAACCTACAGACTGAATGATAAAAAAAATCCTTTAGACGACTTGATCAAAAGTTTCATATAAGGAAGTGTTCTAAAGAACTGCGATATCACATCCTGCAAGGCTAATAAAATGCAACAAGTGGATCCTTTAAATAGCTATGATGAAGTTCACCACTTTGTCTAATTCTAACTAAAGTAGAAAGAGATAAAAACCCTAACTATTCGCCATAATAAAATCCAAGGTTCTTTCTCATCACCGAAAACTCACCCTACAAATTAGTTGCTGAATTGTCGGTAATCTCTAACTCAAAATCTTATAAATTTGTCTTCTTATTTAAACCATGACCTGCAATAGTTAACAATTTGAATAAACAAATAAAATTATGTTTCTGTCATTCTGGCTCCGGTGGCACTATAATATACCATCCATATGGTGGTAAAATGAGCTAGATGTGAAAACAAATCCGACCCATAAAAGGGTGAAATTTTCAAATTTATCCATTATTACCTTTTTTTCAAAAGCTCTTAAGGTTGAGAAGAAACACATGGAAATAGGTTGCACCATTTCCATCAAAGTTAAAATTGAGGGAAGCAAATTGGAATGGAAACTGAATCTTTGCTACATCTTCAGTGCCTCTATGAGCTAAAATTATACGTATTCCAGCTCTAATAAATTCAAACTGAATATTAATTCCATTTCTCGGAAACGGACAAGGCCAAATTATCTTTTTAGCATAGATTCTCAGATAACGAAGAATAACTAGAACCAGTTAACTCATTTAGCTTTCCTTATAGTTTCTGTAGGAACCTGAATACCCCTTAGGGAACTGTTTTATCCTAAAGTTCGTTGATGAAGAATATATTTCGAGGCAAAGTTCAGTCTTTCAATTACAGTTATCATCATATCAACCTTTATTTCCTTAATTATAACATGCAAAGGTTTAATGAGGTTTGGAGCTTACATTTAGGCATGTTTCATTTGTTTCTTAATAAGAAAACACGGACGGAATTGTGAGGTGCATAAAAGTTTCAGGCGAATACAGAGTTTAGAATCTCCCTTCAGCAAAAACCTGCTTTATTTAAGTGATAAATTAAATGGGAAAGAAATAGGTACGACCATGCCGTTCTAGCTTCTTGGACGAGATAGCCATCCTGGATGATGAAAATCACATAAAAATAAGAAAACAATCACTGGTAAGACTGAAAGCAACAGTGGACTTCCCTCGTCGTGAAAAGGGGGTCTCTATGACTTAATACTGTGTTTTTAGACACCAGCTACCGATGGTGGAATTCTTTGTAACTCCAGGAGTAGTGGTTTTGGTCTTCATTTCCACTTCATGGGATGAGTGGATATGAAGCCCCCAATGCGGACACTGGTATTCAATCAACACACTTCTGAAACATAGGAGAGAGTGAGTATGAGCAGGTGTAAATTTAGTCATAACCAGATGTTAACCGATGGTTAGAGAGAGAGGTTGGCATATTCCTTAAGGTGAGTTTCATCTATTTCAGATTTTATTTTTCCTGGTAACCAGACAGAATCTTGTTTTTATATAATTCCTCACAACATAACGCTCTATCCTCAAAATATGAGATTCCATCTTTCACATCTACCACATCCAACATGTTGCTTCTCATCTGATCTAAAAAGATAATTGCTTTAGTCGCTTAAAATCTATTTGCCACTTTTCAGTAATCCACATGAAATGCTCAACCACAACAACTCCACACTTGGCGGTATATTTCTTTTAATTATGAGTAATTTCTTAGCAGGAGGCAACCATTAGATTAACGTTTATGACACTTCAAAACCTTAGAATAAAAGAAAACAGCGAAAGTTCTTCTATATTATTGAGGCACTGTTTTATAGAGAGATAAATAATTCTAATATGATAACCGAAATATTACCGTTTGCATGGTATAACTATGGAAAATCCAGCTGATGTTTTAGAATTGAATTCGAGCAACCTCACGCATCAAATTTAAAGTTAAATGTTACTTAAAGTGGTGAATCGGGTCCATTTTAAGATTATCTCGTCTTTCCACTCCATAAATTGGTCAAAACTTGACGGAAGTGGATTTAGGGCGAAGGATTCCATGGCCTAAAATTTTAAAAACTCACATTAGACCGATTTGTGACTCAAAACCACAAAACACTTGCAACGACGCAAGATGCGCCATATATTACATGCTTCTACACACATTAGAAACCGCCGGGTAGTTTTGCCATAAAAGCAAACGCGTGTACACACATGTACATCAAGAGGTATACAGTGTTAGGGATCTCAACCCTCTCGTCATCCTATTTTGTCGATTATTAGTCCCAGTTTACTCTTTAGTCCTGGACCATGAAGAGAATCGCTTTCAGGGGAGAGAACCAAATATTTCCTTCAGGACTGGATCCTTCTGGCCTCTGTAGTTGATATTGCTTTGGAGACTTAGACTTGTCCCGTTTAGAGGCGTGGAGTGTGTGTATGTTTTTTATCGTTTCTCGCTCTCACCGGAAAGTCGGATACATCTGGGCCCGTTACGACTCTCCCCGGTTTCCAGGACAACCACATTCTGTGTATTGCCTCACTACTTTCGTGACAGGTATTTAGAGCATTTTATGTTCCGCTTGCGCCCCATTCTTAAGTTCTCGTTATCGAGACCTACAGTTATTTAAAAAGCATGTGAGACGGCGCTATATTCCTGTACCGATTGTTCACGGTGGCAGGGTTTATTTTGTAGAGACGTGTGTCGTTAGTGGTTTAATTATGTGATATTTGTGACATGATTGTGCACTATATTTATTTAATATATTTGAAAAAGCATTCTTTGTATTTTTTTGGCCTGGTAGATATTTGAGCATCTTCCTCTTGGACCTCTCTTTATTTCTATTTTGGGGCTAGAGAACTTAGTTCTTCGTCTTGCCTTTAAAGTCTCCTTTTTATTGTCCTTAACAAATCGAGGTACGGATTTATATGACTGGTTCATCAACCCCATTTTTAATCAAAATTTGGGCCGTGAATTATTTGTCTCCATATTTATTTCAGCTAAAGGGGATCCATTTAGTCGCAGTTGCTGCTCTGTCAAAAAGAGATATCTTGGTGCTAAACTTCGAAGGTTGAGTTAGGGCCAAGGGCCAAGGGCCAAGGGCACGAGTTAGATTTCTCCAAAGGGGAATTTGATTTTTGGAATGCGAGCCTTCGTGTTGCTTAAAGGTCCCCAAACTCCACCATCCAGGGAGTTGTAAAAGCCTGGGTGAAGCCACAAAATTCTATGGTTACTATGTAAACCATTCCTTCAAGAGCGTCAAGAGATCCACTATGTTGAGCAAGTAGGCCTTTTCTTGGCAGCACTTAAGTCGGTATAAGATGGTCAGGTGGACTTTCTCGAACCTTTCGGCGGCTGAGGTACAGAGATAGATAGGAAGACGATGTAGCGCTGTAATAGTGAAGGTTGGCGATCCCAGAGAAAAACGTCCGTGTTGATTCCCTGCTAAATAACTTTAAAGGAAGCGTCTTGTGTGAGGATTTAGTCTCCTCCCGGAAGGCCACCGGGTCATAAGGCCGTGGTTACCCTGTGCAGACGTCACTTTGGATAGGGAAATACGTCAAGTCAAAAATGATCTTTTCAAATGTTTTCCCCCAAAAGAACTTCCGTCCATGTTTTGTTCTTTATCCCTTTAATAAAAAATAAAGGGAGGCACCAAAATTATTTAATTGTCCTTCTTAGATCATTTATTCAATTAGTTCTGATAAATACGTTAGTAAGAAAAGTGATTAGAGTAACCTTTAACCCCATTTCGGGCAACCCTTTTAGATCAAAGAGAGTTTTAGCCTTTGTCCAAGCAATTAGATCACCGAGCAAAGGTCACTGAAGCAAAATTAGGTATTGCATCGATAGATGGCGTTACGAGGATTGATTCTGGAATGAAATAGATTTGTGTATATGTATTTTTAGTCGAGCTTCAAATTAGCGAAAATTCCCCTGAGAATTGAGGCAGTTTTCCCAAGTAGCGATGAAATCCCACAAAACGATCAAAAAATTGCCTTCCTCCCTCACCCTCCCAATTTTTAGCACTAAATACAAAAGCTCAAAATAAAAAAAGGTAGTTTTTTATGTAAATATTCAGGCTTATATCTAAAAAGGCGCCCCATTTTCATAAAGAAAAGTAACCAAAGCATCTGCCGGTGGTCTCTTGCGAGTGTGGGCTCAGTTTAATTAGACAAAAGCTCTGCCGAGGCCAGAGTTGAATAGAGGACAATTTTGTCTTTGTCTGTCTAGATTAACGACCTCCTTCTACTTAAGATCGGCGCTTCAGTCGTATGTGCGTTTCTTTTTGCGTGAGTGTACGCAGGTACGCCTCTTTATGTTTTAGTGTACGAAGATGTGCCTCATTTTTACGGAAATAATCTTAAATAGATAAATGAATAATCGTGTTGCGTCAAAACGATTTTAAACACATCAAGTAATTGTAGAAGGAAGCCTATGCTTCAGTGTGGACGTGTCTTATCGTTCGCAGAGTTTAGGTTCCTGTTGCTCTCGATCTCAGGTCACGTTAGAGTCCGCAGGAACCCACCGGAGCAGTAGAATTGAATGTGCATAGTGTGAAGGATAAAGCGGTGTGGCCACTTTAATGAGGTGATGATGCATTTCAAGTTTATGAGTAGGTCATCTTACTGTTTAAGATTAGACTAGGAATCCAGATAAGTACCCAGCTTTCCTGAAAGATTAGATGCAACCCTCATACTAAGACCTCTCCAGAAATGCCCGAAATGAGATTTCCCAGCAGGTATATGCCCCGGGTCACGAATCTACTGAACTATGCAGTCATTTCATGACAATAATATCACGGTGCTGGAGTGGCAAACTTAGTATCTGGATATAAATCCACTGGAAAACTCTGGCCTGACCTGAAAGAGGCTGTAAGACGTCATCAACCAGCTTCCAATGATCAACTTAAAGCACTCTTCCCCTAGGAGTGGTACAGCGTCACATCCTATCACGTGTCTCCCCCTCGCAGAGGCCAAAAATGGATCTTCTTTGTGCCAAGGGACTGTCGATATGGTGCTAAGGTACCGGTATCAGTTTGGTGTGATCAATGTTTCACAGAGATTGATCTTATTATATGTTTTATGTTGCTAATGTTACATAATGTGGCAACGATTCTTTTTGATTCTCTGGGGCACATATTATATTCACTATTTATTCGTTCTTATTTCACTGTTATATTCATATTG
The DNA here is from genome assembly GCA_963969495.1 of Ceratothoa steindachneri. Classification (NCBI taxonomy): domain Eukaryota; kingdom Metazoa; phylum Arthropoda; class Malacostraca; order Isopoda; family Cymothoidae; genus Ceratothoa; species Ceratothoa steindachneri. Next base: position 11,806,966 of record OZ018337.1, on the reverse strand, counting down.
ATATGAAAATACAACTAAACCACCCTCTATTTATTTAAGTTCCTAAAGTTTCCGTGGTGTCCGAAGAATTTAGGCCGCGCTCTAACTTCCACATATTTCATCTCTCCTAACTCAGCCATTTCTGTACTCACATATTTTACAAATCCTTCTAATGAAGATTCTATTGCGGCTTTTTGGCCAATTGGAAATAAAAATAAATTACCAGAAAAGATTCGGGAAGGTTAAGGTGGTCAAGTTCCTCTTGGGAAATCTTTCGACTGTGTCCGAGATGTCCTTTTTTGGCCACCTGATTCGATTTCAGGGATGAGTATTTGGGTGGAAGCCAAGGTTAGGGAATTCGTGCGATCTTTGCGCGCCGCCGAGAACGCAATCAAGCGAATCAAAAAGACGCTTCAGAGGTGAAGAGGAATTGATCATAATATGGCCTACCTCGCCCCTATATACCCCCGCACCTCGGTTTTCTGTGCGACATTAAAAACCGGACGATCTGCAGATAAAATACCCCCCCCCCCTCCCGGTATTTCCTAGTTTCCAATAGAGTCTGATTTTATTTAAAAGTAAAACTTTAGGATTGAAAAATAATGCCAATTTTTAACGCTAGTTTATTTATGTTCTCTCAATCCAGAAAGGTTCTGCCGAGCAAGAAATTCCTTGTCCTATTTTGCTCCTTATTTTCCCATAATTTATTTCTTTCTCACACACTATCTAACAAACCTCGTTGCAAAATTCCAATAATAATTTTCAGTCACAGTATTTCTAACATAATCAAACCTCATTGTTTTTATCCTTTTGTAAAGGATTCTTAGTTAAGGTTTCCCCATCCTCAAATGAAGAAAAGGCAAACTTCCGTTGTTGGTAAATCTAAATTTCTTCGTCTCGGTGAAATGGAATTTAAACACTCATTGAAGTAAAGATGTGACATACACGAATTCAAGAGGTACTTGAATAAACATGTTTTTGTAAATGTTAGGATCTTTAGGACCAAACCTTAATGAAGAAACTCAATTAATACGAATAAACTGCAATTACTACATCAAATGTAATCGATTTAATTAAGGAATTTTAGAAGAAAGACTCATTTGTAAACATTTTAAGGTTTTCAGACAAGGCAACATTTCACATTTGTGCTAGTCAACAGCCACAATGGTCGTAAGAAACAGACACACACACACACAATGTTATGGTGGGTATTCCCATAACTTTTTCATCATTTTCTCTTTCTTCTCGAGAAAATAAAAATTTTCTTTGTTCACAATGACCGAAGCTCATCATAATTTCTACTTTTATATCGGAAATAAAGAGATAATTGGGACAACAAAGTCAAAATCAAGCCTTCTTTTTCATCCTTTATTTCCGACAAATTTGATGACGTCTTTCGCTTAGGAGATATATCCCCCCTCCGCCCCTCCGGATTTTCCATACGCGGGGGAGGGGAGATGAGAGGGCGAAAAATGCAGGGAATTTAAGATAAAGAGGGATTTCTCGTCACCCTTTTCACAGATGAGAATTTATAGCTTCTCAGAACGGGATTTAGAAAAGTGGTTACAATCGAGGGCAGCTCTACTCACGAGAAGGCAAATATGGACACGCAGGAAAATAAGAAGCACTAGGGAAAGGGAGAAAAAAATGGAAAAGTAAAGAGGCTGAACTAACACATGTCCACACACAGGCAAGTACAAAATGGTTTATTCTGGTCTGCGAGCGAGAGTGCCAGGTGTATAAAATGAACAACCATGCTGCAGCTGTGATTTGATGATTCCGTAGCCTACAGCGCCAATGACCTTATGGTAAATTTTGGGTTGGTTATGGATAGTGCCACCGTTTGCTAGTTTCGAGTTCCATGAGTTGTCTGTTAGCTGCTCGTTCTCTATTCCTGCCATACATTTTCACTTCGCCTAACTTCAGAAATTTATGTACGAAGCTCTCCTCGGAAACTTTCTGGTGAGATTCATTCGTTGGTTTTCTCTTCTTTTTTCAGGAAAATGGCAACAATAATCCTTTCTCTAAAACCCCTGAATTCACTTTATAGCTTTCATCTCCACCCACATCACCACCACCTCTTTATCACAAACACTTCATCGATACAGGGTGCACATCAATCACATTTCCATTAGCATTTCACTTAAAATAGAAAACGCCATTTCACACCAGAAAATAAGGACCCCATTGCAATACTGATACACCCATTTCTCACTTCCTCACAACACCACTTGCTCTTTGCACAACCAGTCCATTCCAAACTGCGGCTCTGAAATATACTACAAATCCATTTCCAAACCCAATATACAACACCACACATACACAGCCTTATATCCCTACATAAACACTGCACCGCAATCTTACAATATCTCGTAAAACACCAATCAACGCTCAGGAAAAGATTCAAACCCGCATCCTCACACTCAGTATCACGTCCTCACACTCAGCCTCGTGTCCTCACACTCATCCCCGCGTTCTCCTACTCAGCCATACGTCTTCAGACTCATTCCTTTGTCATCGCACACATCCACGCATCTTCACACACAGCTTTGCGTCCTTACGCTCAGCCACGAGATCTCACATATATCCGCACGTCTTCACACTCATCCCCGCGTCTTCACACTTAGCCCCGCGTCCTCACACTCAATCCAGCTGCTCCTTCACACTCAATCCCGCTGCTTCCTCACACCTATCACAACGAGAGAACGCAGACACATTCGAAGGAGGACGGGATCCGAAGGAGGCTTCACGGAGCCGGAGAAGAAGTCCTGTGAATGCAGACTTTTTCCGTATCCTGACACTCGTCCCTTAGGAGGTCAACACCGATAGCTAGACAGGTGCAGATATCTTTTGATTATGCGATAAAAATGGATAGAAACCGCATTTCATTATCGGTCTTGCCATTGCCGAAAATGCCTTGCACGTATATAGACTCAGATGGAGCATTGAACAAATTCGTTGAAATTAATAAATAATAGAAACTCCGGACTAATATAATTCTGATAAAACACCTGAAGATATATATTTTGGGTGGATAAATGCACATAAATAAAGAAAAAAGAAAACATTCTGACTAAGTTTATGACGCCAAACTTCTTGGACTCGGTGCGGTCAAAAATCTCCAGACATTCCAAACGTGCAATGCAGAGAAAATCCAAAGCCTGAATAAAGAAAGACAAAATTAGATGAGGAAAGAAAGAAACTCAAAGGAATTATTGTAAGAGAACTGCCAATGAAAGGTATAAAACTTCGACACTTATTTGAAGGAATATTGTTTGAATAATTAACAAAGACATAAAATGTTTTAGTTGTTGTTTAAGTTTATAATTGCAACCTACGTCTTTTTTTAATTATGGACAAAGTTCTCTGACTGGATAATGAAATTAACATAATGATCAGAATGTTAATCGTTTCTAAGTTCAAAGGTTGTCTGTTTCTCGTTCGGGGAGAGGAGGGAGAGCTGCACTGGTAGTGTTTGGCCACCAATAAGTGTGTAGGAAACCTTTCCGGACAAATGAGGGCCACTCGTTCAAATGTAGTGCGTTGCGCGTACGAAAGAACAGATGGGTTGGGATGGAGAGGTAGATGGAGAGAGAGGCATGGAGAAGATGAAGATGAGGTTGAGGAAGGGAGAGGGCGAAGCCAGATAGAGAGAATGGGTGAGAGAGGTGGGGAGAGGGATGGAGAGAGTTGATGAAGCGAGTGGGACAGAAAAAGATGGAGAAAAATTGACGGGGAGATAGTTACAATGGAATTGCAAGAGGTTGCAAAGAAAGGAATTACCTTAAATATTCCTGCGACCAATAGCGAGGAGGCCCTTTATAATATTGCTTACCTAACATAGATAGTATGAGAGAGTGTATATAAAAAAGAGAGAGAGAGAGAGAGAGTTATAGAGATATGTTGATGAAGCTTCCTTCATCCACTAGTTAGATTGTGCGAACAGCCAATACGCGACTAGCTCCCTTCAATCGCAGGATTTTGTTTGTGTTCGCTCTCGCTGGCATTGAACCGGTTACCCTGGCGGGGAAATCTAACGTCTCATGCACTTCGATAGAAAGGGGTCCTCATTTCTTGGTTGACATATTGAATTTACCGATGCGAAAAATGTCTTCAATTCAGAAGCGTTATAGAGCTCAAAATTGCGTGCTAGGGTGATCAAATGAACTTTTTATATGAAAAATGACCGATGTTTTAGAGATAAGAAATTATGTTTCTCATATTCGAGAAAAGAAATTTCATCTTTGGGCACAACTCTATTTTGTGAAAGGAAAATTGATGCTCTGTCGTGCACAATTTTGTCTTTAGATATAAACAGGTGTCACGATTCGAACCCCATATTTCTTCTTGTATACTCATGAAGAAAAAAGGAAATGAAAACTTATAAAATCTAAAAGAGAATTCTTTAGCTTAAAAAGAAACCAGCAACGGAGTGGTGTGGTCTAAAACAACTGGGCTCGTAAAGAAACATTCACGCATTCGACCGTTGTTTACTGCAACGAGGCACTGCCTATAGTTGCGGCACTCATTTTAAATAGACCTTGCTCGGACTTCCTTACCAAGTGTCCTGATAGTGCCTTTCATCGATAAACTACTCCACTTCTTCCCCTAAATGCAATAATATAACCTCGCTCGTTTCCATTCTACAATGTCAAAATGATCCATATTTGGGCACAAATCACTTCACTTTCCTACACAACTATTTACTTACCTCTTATGATGGAGCCAATAAATTTCTAGTCTACAAATTTGTATTTTTGAAGCTCCAATTAGATCAACCTGACAAATTCAATCGTCTTCCGTTGGGTCAATCGCCAAAATTGACTAAAATTTATGTACAGCACTAGAAATAATCACATATAAATTTCAACTAAATCATATTTATGTCAAAACAATTTGTTGTTGAGATTCACTCGGATGATATTAATTAGATCGTTACTTCATCACTAAAAGTGAAACTGTAAATCACAGAAAAACCTTTCATTTTAGCTTTCCAAAGAAATTCTTTTTCTTATTTAAAAATGTATATAATTCTTCATCTTCATTCTCCTTAGTTCTTATTAATACACACATTTAACAGACACCAGAAAAAAGAGGTCAATGGGGGTAAGGTCGAAGGAACAAGGAGACCATTGAGTACACCTTTTCCGTAATAGACAGTAGAAAATTAATACAGGGAAGGGTAACTTTTGGTAAACGAGAAGACCATTGGCTTACATTCTTGGTACAGAGTTTAAGGACACCCTGTATAATATTTCCAAATTAAAATGTACAAATATAATTAGACATACTTTAGGCATGATCTAGACCCATTGCAGGCAAACAATTAATCTTAAATTTTAAGTTGACATGGTCATGACGTCGTAATGACCATTCCGGTAAGCAACCCTATCCCTATGGTAATAAAATCTTGTCTTTTCGCATTCGAGGATCGGTGCGCGCAGATGACCTTTATTATTTCTCTACCAATTCAGAACGGACTAAAAAGAATACAAATCCTTTTCGTTGCAAGCTCAGGTTTTCCACCTTGTAAATGCTGACTTTTTTCATGCTATCACCAGTGTTTAGTTTATACAAATGTTTTTGTCAAATGTGCACCAAAGTTTCTTTAAAAGAAAAAGAGAACATTTTGAAAACTTGTTTTAGGTGATTTGTCGTCTACATTACAAAGATTTGACAGAAATTGAAAGGAAGATTTGTACATCTCTCTTCAGCTCCATTAGCTGAACATTCTTCCAGAGCTTCAATGAAACCTAACGACCGCATCCATTTTTATTTAAAATGGAGGTAGTTTATTCTAGCACATATCCTCAGCTTTTCTTATTTAATTTTATTCAGACTATCCATTTCAAATACTTTCTCTTTCTTATATATATATATTTTTATATATTTATGTCGTAGAATTCACCCCCCTTTTTGTTCTTTTCTAAGAGTGCTAAGTGTGTCTAATATATATTGATATTTTAACGAACATAGCCATTACGAAACACGTAAGGATATAAAAGAAACGCCCACTAATTCACAAAATAAACTTATATTTTACCTTTATCAATTGAATACATAACATTTATACATAAACTACAGCAATACTCTAAATATTATCCTAAACAAGAATTAATTAAATTAGTTTACCCACAAAAATTGGTTTACGTTTTCTCTACACACAACAATAATATAAGAATTAGGCTTACGTACTCATGTGGAGTTTAAAGGACCCAGAAATGTTATTTACTCTCGACGCGTGCCGCCGGCCAGATGTAGATGAGCGAGATCACACGGTTGTTTTGACAAGGGTGGCAGCTGGAGGGTACACACGTTCTTCCGGGGGGGGAGGGGTTCTTCAAGGACGAGAACCAATACGGTGCTTTATGCAACACCTAGGCAGTCGTGGTTTCTATGGCGAGAGTGAGTCGAACTTGGTTCCTAAATCAAGCTAACTTGAAGTGCGGTGTGACCACCGAGTAACGAGCTCGAGGAGGAGCTTTTCTCCTTCGTTACTAATTTCCTTATAGACAAGGACTGAACTCGGGGAGGGTCTTCTTCAAGGGCGAGGATAACGGAGGAGGGTTTCACTGGCGAGAATAAGTTACTTAAAGTTCGGTTTGGTAAGCAAGGAACTAGCTCAAGGATGAGCTTCATCTTAGTTCCAGTCTTCTTCAAGGGCGAGTATAATGGAAGGGGGATTTCTCAGACGAGATTTAGTTGAACTTGGTTCCTTACCAAGTTAACTTAGGAGTTCGGTGTGGCCACCGAGTAACGGGCTTGAGGAGGGAGCCTTTTCCGACTTCTTTTCTTAATTCCTCAAGGACGAGGAATACCCCTGGTGTTTTAAGGTGCACCAGGATATGAGGAGTCTCTCTGGCGAGAGTAAGTTGAACTTACCAAAGTTAACTTATCGTTTGGTTTGATAACCAGGGACTTAGCTCGAGGATGAGCTTCTTCTTAGCACCTTAAGGTAGGTAGCCCTGCCTCTCTTGCAGGGTAATTCTTGGTCTGGCGAGCCAAGTACACTACCTCTCCAGTCTCAATAGTTCTGTTTGATCCGAAGACTTCGTGACCTAGAGACTGACTTATACTACTTCGATTTTCCTCAGAGTTCCTCATTTATACCTCGTCACCCCACTGGGAGAATGGTTAGGGAAAGAGGGGCTTGAGGACGGCCCCAGGAGAGTTCTTTTGGCCAACGGTTTTTCCCATGAAGTCAAACATCGGCTCCTCGTTAGCCTTCGAGATTGGGAGAAACACGTCTCCAATTTCTTATTTGACGGGAAACTGGATCTCACTCTCCTGGGGGAGATCTTAAATTTTGACCTTCAGGGTCTTTCATGGCACCGAGTTGTGCCATACTGCGGTTAAGCACTGAACCCGCCGATGCCTTCGACTGATTTCTTTGCGGTAACCGCCTTGTGACTGCACCAAGAGTTTAGGGGGGGGAGTGACGATTCCCCTACAACACCTCCCATCGAAGAACTTGATGGGGAGGGGGGATGCTCCCTGGAACTCAAAACAACTTACTCAACCTAGTCGAGATTAGCAAAGTTGTATTTTTTGAGCCCTCTTATACATTAAATTAGATTACACATGTACGCCCTCAAGCGCGTTTACACAGGCAATATTTCGAACTAGACATCTCGATTTACAATTTTAAATGAAAATAACAAAACCCTAATTCATCGATTACCCACAAAAAACAAAACAAAACAAGCTACTTCCTTACATTTCTAAGTTTTTGAGAACTTAAATCTTACCGATAAATATTAACACGTACAACAAATGAAAGCATGGTTTCACGCTCATTAGGTACTGAAATAACCCTCAATGGTATTTGGTCTCCGCCTATAAAGCAGCTGTCCTTTATCGGCTCCTTTGATGTAGCTAATACTAAAATCGTGCTCTAATACCAATACTTTAACGCGCCTGAGTCAGCCGTTCGGTTTATTGAGTCTACCCCAGTATGTAACTAAATGGTAGCGGTATTTCAACCTACTCGACTTACCCATATTATGGTACTTGACTACCTTTAAATTGAAAATTAAGGCTAGAGCGGACTGTTGCAGCGGGGCATAATTGATGGGAACTTGAGTCCCATAGCTCTCCTTTAACCAGGTACACGGGAAGATCGTGTCTGGGTTCGATCTTTGGGGAAAGAGAAAACTTTTCCCTGCGAGGTCGTTAATGGGCGTGGTGCTCACTACGACTTGGCGATTTAGCGGTAACTCCGTGGACGTTCCGTTCATGGAGGAGACTACTAGGGGTAGGGGATTCTTATCCGTGTCTACCATTTGATTAGTCTTACCTGGGTGTATCGCAATAGCACCTCTTTCCTCCTTTCTTGTCAACTCATTTGACTCACTTCTCTTAGTAGGTAGTTCCTTAGGTACACCTGCTCGTACCACTAATCTACCTTCTACTTCTTCCTTGATAACCCCATTTGGCTGGGTTCTCCTCATAGGTTTTCCTTTAGGTACTCCTGCTGGTACCTCATCCCTACTTCCTACTTCTTCTATGGTTACCCTATTTGCCTGGGTTTCCCTCGATGGTCCTTTCTTAGGTCCAGGCCAGGCTACAACTTCCTCGGCCTCTATGAGATTCTCGATAGTTGCTCTATCAAGTGCGAGCAATCTTTCCTTTTCTTCTCTCTCTTCTCTTTCAGCTCTAGCACGTTCTTTTTCCCTCTTCATTCTCCTTTCCTCCGCCTCTTTTTCTGCTTTCGCTATTTCATTTTTCCGTCGGGTTCTTCTTTCTTCATCTTCCTTGTTTATCTTTATTTTTCTTTCATCATCTCGTTTTATCTTTATTCTCCTTTCCTTATCTTCCCTTTCTATCCTTATTCCAAATTCTTGTGCTTCTCTTTTCAACAGTATTATTCTTTCGCTTGTTTTACCTCCTCTTTTCATTCTTCTTTCCTCTCTTTCTATTTTCCCCTGTATTCTGTCTTTCTCTAATTTTATGTCTCTCCGTATTTTTATTGCTTCGCATTCTATTTTCCCTTCTCTTTTTATATTTTTCCTCTTTCTATCAAACTCTATTATTTCTTCTTCTTATTCTCTTTGTATTCTCAATTCTTCAAGGCTGTAGGCATCCATATCCTTGCCTTCAAATCCCAGAATTTGGGCTTGTAGGTAAAATCTTCTGACCGGATCCATTTTGTGTTGGTCCGTCGAATTTTCCTTACTGTACTCTCAGGTAATTATGCCACCACTCACTAGGTAGCGCTCAGCATAACTTACCCTTAATCCCACTACTATGCTGATTGAAATACCACTCCTGACAACAAATTTACCACTTGGCCTACCAATTACCTTTAGATTATTACGACCCCTAACTCTACCAATTTTCCTCTCGTCAATTATTCTCTTATTTCTAAATATTCCTTTACGTGTTGGCTCTTTCTTAATTTGACACAGCTGGGTTCTTTCTAATAACAACCTACAAACCTAACACCACTTTTATTTATGTCGTAGAATTTCCCCCCTTTTTGTTCTTTTCTAAGAGTGCTAAGTGTGTCTAATATATATTGATATCTTAACGAACAGAGCGTTACGAAACACGTTAGGATATAAAAGAAACGCCCACTAATTCACAAAATAAACTTATATTTTACCTTTATGAATTGAATACATAACCTTTATACATTAACTACAGCAATACTCTGAATATTATCCTCACAAAAATTAATTAAATTAGTTTACCCACAAAAATTGGTTAACGTTTTCTCTACACACAACAATAATATAAGAATTAGGCTTACGGACTCATGTAGTGGTTTAGAGGCCTCAGAAATGTTATTTACTCTCGACGCGTGCCACCGGCCAGATGTAGATGAGCGAGATCACACGGTTGTTTTGGCGAGGGTGGCAGCTGGGGGGTCTACACGTTCTTCCGGGGGGGAGGTTCTTCGAGGACGATAACCAATACGGTGCTTTATGCAACACCTGGGCAGTCGTGGTCTCTCTGGCGAGAGTGAGTCAAACTTGGTTCCTAAATCAAGCTAACTTGGAGTGCGGTGTGACCACCGAGTAACGAGCTCGAGGAGGAGCTTTTCTCTTTCGTTACTAATTTCCTCATGGAAGAGGACTGAACTCGGGGAGGGTCTTCTTCAAGGGCGAGGATAAAGGAGGAGGGTTTCTCTGGCGAGAATAGGTTCCCTAAAGTTCGGTTTGGTAACCAAGGAACTAGCTCAAGGATGAGCTTCTTCTTAGTTCCAGTCTTCTTCAAGGGCGAGTATAATGGAAGGGGATTTCTCAGACGAGATTTAGTTGAACTTGGTTCCTTACCAAGTTAACTCAGGAGTTTGGTGTGGCCACCGAGTAACGAGCTCGAGGAGGGAGCCTTTTCCTTCTTCTTTTCTTAATTCCTCAAGTACGAAGAATACCCCTGGTGTTTTAAGGTGCACCAGGATATGATGAGTCTCTCTGGCGAGAGTAAGTTGAACTTACCAAAGTTAACTTATCGTTTGGTTTGATAACCAGGGACTTAGCTCGAGGATGAGCTTCTTCTTAGCCCCTTAAGGTAGGTAGCCCTGCCTCTCTTGCAGGGTAATTCTTGGTCTGGCGAGCCAAGTACACTACCTCTCCAGTCTCGGTAGTCCGGTTTGATCTGAAGACTTTGTGACCTAGAGACTGACGTATACTACTTCGATTTTCCTCAGAGTTCCTAATTTATACCTCATCACCCCACTGGGGGAGTGGTAAGGGGAACAGGGGCTTGAGGACGGCCCCAGGAGAGTTCTTTTGGACAACGGTTTTTCCCATGAAGTCAAACATCGGCTCCTCGTTAGCCTTCGAGATTGGGCGGAAACACGTCTCCAATTTCTCATTTGACGGGAAACTGGATCTTTCTCTCCTGGGGGAGATCTTACATTTTAAACTTTAGGGTCTTTCATGGCACCGAGTTGTGCCAAACTGCGGTTAAGCACTGAACCCGCCGATGCCTTCGACGGATGTCTTTGCGGTAACCGCCTTGTGACTGCACTAAGAGTGAACGGGGGGGGGGGGGTGACCTTTCCCCTACAATATATATATATATATATATATATATATAATCAATGAAAAGGAAATCTTAAGTTTTCCATTGGTGTTTTTTCACATTTGTGTCAATGGCCTTATGGGTTCATACTCATGAAACATAAAAGATAAATAAAGGTTTTCTATTTTAGAGAACCAAGAATCCAAATTGCTTGGAATTTGAAAAGGTTAAATTCTAATGACACTTAGGGTGAGCAGTCGGTGACCATTAGCACAAATCAAGTGAACACAAAAGGTTTTCAGAAAACTTTAATAATATAATTATTTCATTCAGATTTTAATGAAGTTTGGAGTATATAATTAGGTTTAACATTCATACATAGTTGTCTATGGTAAATTTTACACTGCCCAACTAAAAGTATCTTAAGAAATTTTTAAGAGCTCTCTATTTAAATTCAAGTAGAAAGCTTACATTACATTTGTGACAAAACTTAAGGACCTAAATGAATACAATGGCCTATTTAAAAGTTCAGCCCCAGAATCAATGAGACCTAAGTCCCTGATCAAATCATCCGGTTCTCTCGATTAGGAAAGTGAGGATGCGTATTTATTCTTGATACCAATGATTGATTAATCCATTTGTTTCTGCCACTAATTGCTAAATCTTTTTATGAAATATCAATTACATCTATTTTCTAAAATAATGACATGACTAGATTTAGTCAATTCAACCAAAACATAAATGAATTTAATACTGCATTGTATATAAAAAAATGCTACAGATCTTATGTCATAATTGTGTAGCGCAGTAATCACGGTGGGTTTACGGATCAGTCCATACTCTGTTTATAAATAAATGCATGGCCTTTCTTTCTTCTCTCACCACCCTTCTACACTAGAGTAGATCGACAGTTTTCACGTATTTTATGAAGAGCCATGGATTAATTTTGCCACCGCTAGCCATTCCAAAGGCTGCACGCTATTTATGATATGGCACCTGTTACGATTGTAGCTGCTAAATGTATGCTTGGTCCCATTACGTATGATATTCGCACACGAACAAAAAAGTATCGGGCGATTTTTGCATCTTCTAGGAGCCATACTCAATAAATAAACATATTATAACAGCTCCTCAAGTGCACTTTTTAATATTATAAAAATCAATGTATTTCTGTACCGTTCAATGATACAGAAAATATAATAACATCTTAGCTCTCAGCGTAAAAAAATTATTAATAAACAATAGAAAAACTATAATAAACAATATTTGGCAAATAAAATGTTACATAGTATATAACAAGGTGAGCTGTTGAAATGGTGAGAAAATGATCTATAGTGGACGTCTTCTAAATCTTTACTGAAAAAAATATCTGGAGCAAATTGATAACATGTACATATGTTATTGATCTTGAAAGAAAGATGAATCAAAACGAGTAATCTACTGTAGCCAATTTTGGTTGGAACAAATTACAGCATCATTTTGGAGTAAATAATATTATTGACAATATTAGATGTTAGTGGAAAAAAATATTAAGGTTTAAAATTTCGTTAGAATCGGCCAAATAGTTACAATGTTATTACCTAAACAACAAAAAAGCAAAACGGGACCAACCGAACAACATAGTGAGATGTAAAATCGCCCCTGACTAAAAACAAGATTGGCCTTTTGAAACACGTGTATATAAGCTTGCTTAAAAAATCTGAGCCTGAGTGATAGTTTTGCCTAAAACAATATTAAATCTCTCATTAGAACAGCCAGATATTTTTACCCCTGAGATATTCAATTACTTACTACACGTTAACGATATTACGCGTGGTGAAATATATATTTTTCCCCTTTCCATACTCGAAAAAGTTAATTTCCCAAAACTCAAAACTTTCCGTTAGACAAATAAAAGTTGTGGGGAATATCTATGAAAATCAATGAACTTAACAGGCTGAATTAATTTATGATACCTTAAGGAAGATCTATCAATGAAATAAGGTATAATGACCCCCTAACCCACGTGAAAATAGAAATTTAGATACAAGAAAAGAGTTCGGAGCGTCTCAAGACGGATTTTAACAATTAGCCCACCAAGAGTAGTTCGTTTCTCTCTCATAAGAGCCATAAAGACCATCATTCCTTCCAATTCAATCAAATTTGAATCCTTGAACAGCGGGGAGAAGAGAGGCTCTTAATTAATTCCCGCCGTCTGAGGAATGTGATTTGTCATCGATTCTGAGTAACCTTTGCCTTTAAGACACAAATTAAAAATAAGTTTTTCGCTCAAGGAATTGAGTAAGATCGAGGCTACATAAAAATATAACAACCACAAAATCTAGTAGAGCCAGAAAGAAAGTTTTAATCAAATCATTTAACAATCAAAGTTCTCCTAATCACCGCCTTCCCTCTTTGAATGCAAAATAATTCTATTTCCTTTGTGTTATATTGAATTTTAATGCTAAATCCTGATGGATTTTAGGAGCATAGTTTTCCAAGAAAGTTTTAACATCTTTTTTTCAAAACAAACCACGTACTAGCTCTATAATATAATTTTCCCCAAGTATCGTGAAACGATACGGACCCCTCCCCAACTTCTCAAAATTCAGACTTATTTTCCATCGGATATACCAAAAAAGTTACCTTCTTCACTCTTTCAGATATTCCATAAAAATAACCTTAATGTTTGCTTTAAAGAGCAAAACAAATTTAGCTCACGCTTCAAACTCATCACATTACAGTACTAAAGGGAGTTACTGCGTGGTTGCAGAAATGAACTCCATTGCTCCTTTGTTTCGTACACAAATTTAAAAGCTACTTAGAGATATATTATTGCTATGTTGAATTTAGAAGGGTTTTCTATAGTTGGAATTTCATCCTTAACTACCTCACACATAAACACTAACTCCCAAAGTGCATTCTCGTAAATATTTTGCTACCACTACCACCCTCCAAATCCCCTTTTATGCTTACATGGAACCCATCTTGGGAACTATCGAGCCACAAAGCGAAGGGAGGCCTCCATCGCCCATAGGAGAACATCCAATCAAGAACTGCGCTAATCTAAGTCAACAGGTCTTCGAACTATGAACTCAGATCCTAACCCTATAGAAGTGAACTTACGACAAAATAAGCATCGCCTTGAATTTTTGTTCGGGCAAAATAAATCCATTAAGAAGTGTTATAATCTGTATGAAGAGGAATCAATAAACAGCAGCTTAAATGAGGCGACAATTTGAGCAACATGAAGTCTGTTACAATGGAAACAAGAACAAAACTTAAATTCATTATGGATGTGTAGTAGATAATGCATGGAATCTTTGTTGCATTAAATATATCCTGGCAATCAAACATGGTGCCTCTATTATTTAAGTAAGCATAAATTTAAAAGAGGTCAAAAATAAAAAGATTACAATTTTTTGAAGAAAACAAAATTTTGAACAATCTACTTTATTTGAGGAGTCGGCTTTGCGGGATCTAGCACGCTAAGTAAATCCGATGAGCAAGACACTGTAGGGAAATCCATATCCTAACCTCAAAACTGAGGACCCGTTAGGTAACCACAACGTCCTGGCATTTTGGCGGATTAATCCGATTATTTAAGCCAACCCCCCTCTCTCCCTTCGCCTTGAGGATAAACAGAATGGTCGCCGTAAAACCACATAATGCACTACTCATCACATTTCGTGTTTGGCTAGCCTAACATTAGTTAAACCAGCAATATTTCTCCTAAGAGTGGGTATTTAATTTCACTTCATAGGCGAAATTAGAGAAGCAACAACCAAATGCCAGAAGGTGCCTTTAGGGAAGTAAAAGACGCTCTAAGAAAAACCGTAAGAGGAGGAGACTTAATTCGGCTGACCTCACCCGCCCCATCCTCTTCCTGCAACTAGTGGGGTGGCGAAGTACATATACGAAAAACTGTAGAAGAATGCAAAAAGCCAGTTCCTGGTGGTCACACAGAACTTTGAGTTAGCTTGTATTGAGAAACAAGCTTAACTATCTATTGTCAGAGAAACCCCCTATCCTGGTGTGCAACGAAACCCAAAGATAGGACTCGCCATTGAGGAATACCTTAAAGTGAACTCCCTCAAGCACTCTCCTTCGTCAAAGGATTCACTCGTTTTGCTCATCACTAGTCAGTCAGTGCCAATTATTCCACGATTAACCCGAAGATTGAAAGAAGCATACTTTTCCTGTCCCGTTGGTGAAATCATCTTACAAAGACAACGTGCTTAACGCCATCCGTCGCACGTACCGAATTCATTTGTGGCCTTAGAAATATTCCTGCGCCAGACATACATCTGACATGGCAGTAAAGACGTCCAAGCGCGTACCCGAAAACAACATTCTTGAGGCTACATAAAATTGAGGTCAAGGTCAGTCTCAAACTAAATTCTCTTGTGGTTTTTAAAGGTAAATAAATTCCATTATCTCTTTTTTTAAGGTCAATTACCCTGCAATTTAAAGTGAGCTTTGGATCAACCATTACTGGAGAGTCAATTGTATAATTTAGTAAATCTCACTTAACCTGGTTTAATTCAAAACTGTGGAGTTTGTTTGTTAGATTTCAATTTTGGTTCATGTTACAATTAAAGGTCTATTTTCTTAGAAGCATTTAAATCAACCCTCAAAACTCTGAGCATGGCACTAGAAACCCTCAAAGATAAAAAAATAACGTAATAATAATCAAATCAACACTCTTAGAGCAAACTTAGTCAAGGACTTTTGAAGTACGTAACAAGCCTCTACGTACGCACACCACCACTCGGTCATTGCAATACCACAACAGACTTCTTGATAGAGAATTAAATTAAAATAAATAATTTTCGATTTTATAAATCATAGGGGTGGGGGGTTGGGGTCTACCGGCTAATCAAAAGACGTTTGTAAAATTGGAAACATGCTTTTAGGGAAGGATCTGGGAATTGGACACAAGAAAGAAGGAAAGAGCAGGAATTAATTTATCTGTCAAATATCTGAAATTTGCCTTAAACTTCATCTATAAAACAGACATTAATTAACCTATAGGGTAAATATCGCGGGTGTCCAATAGGTTAAGAAAATAATAATAATAATAATAATGGGATTCCTGCCACCCTAGAACAAGCATAAATGGAAAACTAGGAAAATGAAATGAAAAAACTCGCTTTCTTCATTGACGTCATGAACGGTGCCTTTTCTTTATCCCCTAAGGCCTGGGCGGACTACCTTTTCAGAGTGAGAGCCAGATTTGACTTTAGACAGTGTCCTGAGTCCCGGAGTAACAATAGAAATCCCTAAAGTGTCCATATATATATATATATATATATATATATATATATATATATATATATATATATATTATATATATATATATATATATATATATATATATATATATATATATATATATATACATAGCTAATCACAACGCCGTTATCATTTCCTTTGGCGTCTTCATAACACAAGATATCTGGTCTCTTATTGTCTGTTCTTGAGCCCTGTCCATCGATGATGGAAAATACAAAGAAAAATACTAAATATATTTTTAGTTAATACTAGAAACATGAATACTATAACTATCTGTATACAGCGAATATCATTTAAAAATGCAATGCAGATCACAAGCAATTTATACCTTGGGATTTTTTACTCTTAAAATGAAGGAGAAATTGTAGTCTTTTATGTGGGATTATCTATCATCTGTAGCTCCGCCATTAGGCGCTTCTATTCAGGATGTTTCCTATGGAGTTCTTTTGTGCTCAAGACTAAAGGTGTATAAATTATAAAAAATGCTTTGTTATATACTAAACTAACCGGAAGTCAGGTAAATACTGTTTATTTTTAATGTACATCACTAGCTATACCTTGGGAACTAATGTAGATCACAAGATATACCTGAAACATGCATGTAGACCACATACTATACGGACACCATTTTTACTTGCCTTTAGGCCTAGAAAATAAGGATGGATCACTAAAAAGACAAACCTAGAGTAAATTAGGTGCTTTTTGTTCAGGGGACTCAAAGCAAAAATGGATGGTGACGTCACCAGCCAGAAAGGTCGACATGCCACTGTGACTCCATAATACTATTCTGCGAAGCTGCTTCGCTTGGACTTGGTTCGGCAAATTCATAAAGACATAACAAATTTCTATCCTTTGTAAGTTTCAATAAAAAAGGAGAGGCATTATTCTTGTTTGATTGTTCTTCTTAGATCAGGTAATCATTTCGTTCTGATAAATGTATGTTAAATAAATAAAATTAACTATTGCAACGATAGATGGCGTTACGAGTATTGATTCTGGAATGAAATAGATTTGTGTAGGTGTATTTTTGGTCCATCTTAAATGTCGAATTCCTCTAGCCTCGGGTTAGAGCCAACCTCGATCTTCTGAGAATTGGGGCATTTTTCCCAAGTAGCGATGAAATAACACAAATGAGAATGTAATTGACTTCCTACACTCTTCCCATTTTTTAGCTTTAAATAAATTGCTCAATAATGAAACAACAATTTTTATTTGAACTCAAATTTCATTTCTGAGAAGGCGCCTCATTTTTATGAAGAAAAATAACCAAAAAATCTGCCAATGGTCTCATGCGAGAGTGGGATCGGTGCAATTAGACAAACGCTTTGCCGAGGCCACGAGTTGATTACGAGGCCATTTTTTTCTCCGTCCGTCTGAATTAACGACCTCCGGGTCGAGATCTGCCTTTCCGACATGTGTGCGTTTCTTACTGTGTGAGTGTACGGAGATGCGCCTCTTTTAGTTACCTCGAGTAGGGGTGGAAGGAAGCCTATCATTCCAAACAGCTTTGTGGAGATAAGAATATCATTTCACACAATGTGGAACGAAGCCTATCATTTCATACAGCTTTGTGGAAGGAAGCCTATCATTACGTAGAGCAGTGAAGAAAGAAGCCTACAATTCGTTACAGACTTTTGAATGGAAGCCTATCAGTTCATAGAGCAGTGGAGAACGAGCCTATTTGTCTATACAATAGTGCGGAAGGAAGCCATTAATTCAATACAGCATGGTGGATGGAAGCCTATCATTTTATATATCATTGTGGAACGGAGCCTAGCGTTTTACATAGCTTTGTTTTGCAATGCTAATAATTCAATACAGCATTCTATAAGGGAGCCTAGCCTCGATATAGCCTCTGCGAATGAAGCCTAACATTTTAAACATCATTATTGAAGGAAGCCTATCATTTCATGCAGTACTTTGAAGTATTGCCTATCATTGCATAATGCTTTGTGGAAGGAAGCCAATCATTCCAAAGATGAGTGTAAAGGAAGCCTACGATTCGTTACAGCATTTTGGAAGGAAGCCTATATTCCTATACAACATTGTAGAATGAAGCCTATCACTCACTAGAGCATTGCGGAACGAACCTATTTGTCTATACAACGGTGTGGAAGGAAGCCAATAATTCCCTAACGCATAGTGGAAGGAAGCCTATCATTCCAAACAACATTGTGGAAGGAAGCCTGTCATTAAATACAGCATTGTTCAAAGAAGCCTATCATTTGCTACAGCATAATGTCAATTCAATATTCAGGTGGAGATGTCCTCGTTGTTCTTTTTTAAATCAACGCAGAAATCCGACACTAATCATCATCATCACTAACTCTATAATTTAAGAAGCGGATTTTTTTGAGTATTTGAATAATAATTTCATCTTCGTTTGGTTATGACTTAAGTTTGTTTTATCAAAATTATTTCTAATAATTCTTTTATAATATGAAATAACAAAATTGTGAAGTTTAGAAAATTTACTTATGTATATCTTCTATAACTGACATTTTGAAAGGGGGGAAATTTAGTTTAGAGTTCCTTTTTAAACTTATTATAATTGGCGAAGTTTAGGACATTTAGAATAAATTTAACTATGGCTGCTTTTTTTCAGATTTAAAATTTTAAACTTTGTAGCGAAGCCCTTGCCTCGTGATAATATGGTTTATGTATTGTATGGCGCTCTTAAAAGTCACATAAATGCTTACATAGCCCAAATCTACACACTTAGAAAAAGTGTGGGGGAACAGTGGGAGATCCCCAAGGTAATTTCAAAGGTGATAAGGGTTTTGGAAGGAACATATGGCATTAGGCAGATCATTCCACACTCTCGGTGCAGATCAAAAGGAGGCAGGATCACTCATAGAGCACCAACCGATGACTACGTAGAGTAAAGGGAGGTTGGGGGGGGGGAGTGCAGATCCAAAGTGTAGGGTTCTCAAGGAACGAGAGAAGGAAAGGTAGGTAGTGGCATTCATTCCCATATTGTGGATGAGATCCCTCAACCAGATAATGAAATGCACATAATGATCAGACTGAGAATTCCTTGCGATTACAAACACACTATGGCTAGTTCCTATTTGCGAGGAGGGGGGGGGGGGAGTCTTCGGGTGTATTGTATATTTTTTACCCCAAGCAGCGATGGTGTAACCCTTTTGACACAAGCAGCGGAGGCGCACCAGATTAGTCATACAAATATGAGCCGCTCCCCCTCCCGATGGGAGCCAGTAGTACTCTACTGACAAGGTTCAAAAACAGAAAAGGGAGTGGTTATCATGTGGTATGAAGCCCGGAAGGGAAATGATAGCGGTGTTGTGATTGGTTATGGGCAAAATGATGCAGGAATTTGGATAAAGCTTTAGGTGATCGAATGAGCTACGGGGATCTGTATTGAAGGACTGCTGAGCATATCAGGAAGTTTGTTGGTCCCTTTAGTACCAAGTGGACTTCCGGAGGTTAATGGTGGCGAATGTTCCTGAAATGGTCCTCGTTTATTCCATTTCCAGTGTTCTCCATTGTTCTATGGCCGCTCTCACACAAGCGTCCCCGAACTATATATAATATGGCTCCTGCCTCTTGACTTTAGGGATGGCGCCCTTAAGGTCCTAATCTTTCCCAGGATTGCGCCGAATATGCCGTTTGCGAGGAAGATGAAATATTCTGACAGGCAACAGAATTCATGTCAGAAGTTCATTTTGTTTATTATGCTGTTTGTGAAGTTTAGACGAGTTTCTCACTCTGCCACGTTAGAAACTGTTTTCCTGCAGTTCCTAAAAGTCCTGGAATAACGTTCCTGGTAATTAACGGAGAATGACTGAGGATTCTGTGACTTGTTAATATGTTAAGCTTGATTTAAGCGACCGAGGGAGGTTTGTAGCAGTAAATGTTGCAATTAACGGCCGTGAAAGGAATATTTAGTTGTTTGGAAGATGCATAACTTTATCACTTTTTGACAGGGTGTTTCGGGCTTAAGTGAAATTTTTAGAAACTTTTGTCCCAAATAATCGCACCTCTCGATTGTAAGAGAGAAAAAAAACCCACTTCACTTTGACAGAAGTGACGCGGCGAACTGCCACCCTTCCAGATGAACCACGAGCGAAAACCTCACTACCATGTACCATTACATCTTGAGGAGAGAGGAGCTGGCAAATACGCGACTCCTATGTATTTTTAGGTACAAGATTGTCATATTCATCTATAGTTTTTTAATGGTTTATTACTCCATATTTCAGACAAAAGAAGATGTGAGTGGTTAGCCCATCCTCAGGGCATCATCTTTGCTCTTAAATATTTCCTTAAGAAAATTTTAAAACTTTGGTAGTAAATTCACCCCAAAACTTTTTTCATAGCGATTGGAACTTTATTCTGAGTTTCGAAGACTTGGTTTATTTGTACTATTTCTGGAAGTTACAAAGAGATATTTTTAACAAAATCAGTAAATCTGAACAATATTAAATCATTTTAGTATAATTCCAAAGTGACTTCTAAACTTTCATTGCAAGGTTAGAAAATAGAAGCTAAAAGAATGCAGTCGAGCTATAATTGTTTTTTATAAATTTCAAAATACAATCAAGTGGGTACAAATATTATTCATGCTTGCAATCAAACCAAATCTAGAGCCTAAATCATCAGCTAAAATATCCAACAATAAAACTTAAATAAAGTTAAAAAGAGTTACCAAAGTTTGGGGTATTGCAAATATCCAGAGATGAAAGATGGGTAAGAATTGAGATAAGAGAATATTAAAATGAACTATAAAAATATATATATTTTCTTTATCTTTTATCTTAATAGAGTAACAATCAGTATTTGTATTTTTTCTTTATTATTTGCAGTTACTCTGTACATAGCTAAAATCCTATTTTTCGGTTTCTGTTTAATTTCTACAAATGTGAATAAATGAGTTTGAATGCTACAAAATTCTAGAAAATATAGAGAATATTAGTGACAATAAAAGCCTCCTCTTGTAATATGATAAAAGAGTCCATCTAGTCAAAAGGGAATGTTAAGAGAGGCGAGAAGAGCTACGAGGTGTGGTCAAAAAGTTTTTGCAATTCGGATATAAGGTAACGAGATATGAGGAAAAGTGTTTTATTATTTTTCAATATAACTACCCTCGACTTCAATGCACTTGCGCCACTTGTCCCTGAGGCTTCGAATTCCCGACAACCAGAAATCTCCCCACTGCTGGTCAATCCAGTCCTGGACGGCGAGCTGGACATCTTCATCGTCCTCAAACCGGCGTCCACGCAGTGCAGCCTTAAGGCGGCGGAATAAAAAGTAGTCGCTGGGGGATAGAGGTGGACTCCAGGGGGGATGGTAGAGCTCCTCGAATCCGCACTCGCGCACGGCAGCTTGTGCAACTCTGGCCTTCTGGACTTTGAGACCGCTGCATTCGATCATGGGGCGTGAGGTTTCGAGGGATCCAACAGGCAAAGACCTTGGTCATGGCCAAATTGTCGTAGATGATTTTGATAACACTTCCATGTGATATTCCAAGTTCTCGCACGATTTCTTCGACCTTCCCCCGTCAATTTTCGAGGATCATCCTGTGCACACAGGCCAGACTGTCCTCGTTGGTGACGTCTGATGGGCATCCTGGACGGGGGTCATCTTCAAGCAACTCACGACCATGGCGGAACTCCTTATTCTAGCGAGCAATGGTTGCATAGGAAGGGGCGGTGTCGATGTACACTGTAACCATGCGTTCATGGATCTCTTTTACATTCTTGCCTTCCTTGGTAAAAAAATTGATCACTGCGCGGTGCTCAACCTTCTTCATTGTTGAAAAATTTGTGACTGACGATCTGCAATCAGCTACTGCTTCTTAAATAGACGAGGGAGGAGCCCGCGGATGCAGGTCCTGACTTCTGATAACTTCTCCTAACAAACAGCCATCCCCCTTCCTCTGTTTTGCCCTACCAATTCGCAAAACTTTTTGACCGCTCCTGGTATGATGCCCTTTGCTCTGGATAGCCAAGAAGAACTACCGAGATGACTCACATCTTTTTTGTTAATGTTGCAAAATATAACAAGAAAAAGTAAATCAATGAATTATGTAATGTAATACCCTAAATTATAGAATTGTTTTGTTTATTACTCTAACCGGGAGCTCTTTCAATTCAAAACCCTTAAAATAGACCAGTAATTTATCAGCAAATATTCAGTAATTTAATATTACCCGTCTTTCTTAAAGACTCAATTTGTTCACTAAACAACTATTAAATCTGCCAGTCTTGTCAACTAAGTTTTTACGAACAGATAATTAATTGTGAATGAAAATATTATCAAATTTTGCAGGATTTTTGGCTCTTACTTTCTATTTTCGCATCTGATCCAGGTGTTAAAAGTAGTCCAATTTGGCTTATCATAAGATATAGTCGTATCATTATTTCCCTTGATTATATTTTGTAATTACCTATAGTGTAGTGAAAAGGCCTATGTGGCGAATTTGTTTAATAGGTTTTAAATTGTTAATGGGGTTTTAAAAGGTAAAAGGGTGCCGTCGGTGCTCTTATGGGTTTATGTAAAGGAATTTAAAGACCTTTAAATGGCTTAGGTGAATTTGGTTGTCGTGACGGGTGACTATATTTTGATTTTTCCCTCGAGTTTGCTCTGAATCCAGAGGTTTGCATACGAGGGGCATTTAATAAGTTTTGCAAATCGGTAGGGCAAAACAGAGGAAGGGAGATAGCTGTGTGTAGGGGTGTTAAGACAAGTTATGACAAGTCAGGACCTACAGTTGCACGCTCCTGCCTCGTCTATTTAAGTAGCAGTAGCTGATCGCTGATCGTCAGTCACACATTTTTTAACAATGGAGAAGGTTGAGCACCGCGCAGTGATCAGAAATTTGACTAAGGAATGCAAGAACGCCAAAGAGATCCATAAACGCATGGTTGCAGTGTACACCGACACCGCTTCTTCCTATGCAACTATTGCTCGCTGGAATAGGGACTCACGCCATGGTCGTGAGTCCCTTGAAGATGACCCCCGTTCAGGATGCCCATCAGACGTGAGCAACGAGGACAATGTGACCCGTGTGGAGAGGAGGATCTTCGAAAATCGACGGCTGAAGGTCGAAGAAATCAAGCGAGAACTCTAAATATCACATGGAATTGTTATCAAAATCATCCACGACAATTTGGCCATGACCAAGGTCCCTTCCCATTGGGTCCCTAGAAACCTCACGCCCCATGATCGACTTCAACGTTGTCAAAGTCCACAAGGCCAGAGTTGCACAAGCTGCTATGCGCGAGTGCGGTTTTGAGGAGATCAACCATCCCCCCTACAGTCCAGATCTTGGCCTTAGCGACTACTTTTTTTTCCGCCAGCTCAAGGCTGCACTGCGTGGACGCCGGTTTGGGGACGATGAAGATGTCCAGCTCGCCGTCCAGGAGTGAATTAAACAGCAGTCGGGAGATTTCTGGTTGTCGGGAATTTGAAGCACAAGATTTTAGCCTCAAATGAAATAAAGAAAATAAATAATCCGCTTTTCGGCGAATTTGTCAGAATTTAGTACCACCTCCTCTCATGAAAGTTTATTCGAATACACATGTAAAATAGGGGCCTCAAAGGGGCCTTCAAACGGTACGTTGAGTTATGTTAATGATGAAGTCATTAGGAAACGTTCATGTTTGTGTATGAAGGGGTGATATGTAGAGTAGGATGTAAGTCTGCACTTAAAGTGCTACATTTGTTAGAGCAGTAATCTGGGAATTGAGCAGAAGAGATTCATTAGTACAAAGATTCGAATAGATACCAATATTTGTAACGGGTATAAATATAAATATATATATATATATATATATATACAGAGAGAGAAAGAGAAAAAGAAAGATAGAGATATACAAAAAAACAAACTTATCATTTTGCACGAAGCGAAAGCAAGAGGTAATGATAAGATGTTTTTATGGCAGAGTCAGGGTCATGGGCCATTAAATAGAACCGGGTATTAACAAGGGACAGGATAGTGAGAACAGTGCTGGTCTTTAACGTACGCTTGGAAGGCCCAATGGAGGAAAAAGAGCGATAATTGATCCAAAAGGGGAAAATATAAAAGCAATATAAACCTACGCCTTAAAATAAAATTTAGCAATCTTACACCTTGAATTAAATATCATTACATAGTGGTTTTCTTGCCTTTTCACTCGTTCAACACTCCTAACTTCACGCCATGTGTCAGCCTCACACGTTTACCGTCCAAGCTCTATATTATCCTGATCTGCAGCTACTTGAGTTGAGCAATTAAGAACAATTCCTACCTGACATTGTAAATTAAATATTACAATATACGACGGGTTTTTATAACCAATTGTTCCATTCATGACTCTCAGTGAAAATATTTACTCTCTTTAGACCTATATCTAGCCATCCACTTTTAACAGGATTCTTCACGCACTCGTCATTACTCAGCAACAGAACAAATGAAAATCTTCTCTACGGCCACGGCAAACATTTCGGCTATTCAAGCACCTAAATATTGCTATGTAGGCCGAAACATTGGCTCCGTCTCTGTGAACCGGCAATTGAGACAAAAAATGTCACATCGACCAAGCAAAACATCTGCTGATCTTCTTCAATTTACCAGCAGAGCTCGCAGACACATAGATGTAAACCTACACCAGCATATTCGTTGACTTAGGCAAGGAATAATAAAAGTTTCAAGTGACGGTAAACGTTGGGATGCTGTTATATGTTATCTAAATATTATACACAGGAAAGTGTATGTAATTTTGTGCGGAATGTATTAGTATTTCTGTCTCAGGATGCCAGAGTGCACTATTAATAATGTAATAACAATCTTACTCTCGCCTTTGTAGATATATTAGGGCTTAGATTTCACAAGGAAACTTATATTTGATATTTGAGCTAACTGATGAACGAAGGGATTATGAATGATAAAGTAGCAGGGCTAACGCAAGGGAGAAATTAGAAGTCTGAGGAGTGTTTGCCCTGCTGACAAAAAACAAAGACTTGGTTCCCCCAAGATGCAATTAATGTTTATTTCTGTTGCTCAGGAGACTTGGAACAAAGTGTACAATCTGTGAAAAAAATCAAAATGATTACAGAAATTAAATTTTATACAGATATAGCAAGTGTGGGGTCATTTTTCAGATTTTCTTCAAGTGGCTACCTATAAGTAAATTTCCGATGTAGAGGTAAATGTTTAAATCAAACTAAACAAGGAAAGGATTTCTTCAAAGTAAAGTAACCATTGGAAAGAACGAACGTGTTTACACTTATTACACAGCCAACACATTTTAACTTTATCTCTGCTACTTGAGTAAATGTTGTTGTAACTAACTAATTTTCGTGCGCTAATTTATCCTGACATTTTTGAGCACCCTATTCAGCATTATATACGTCCTTTTGAAGACCCAGACAAGATATGTATTACATATAAAATAGGTAGTACTCACCTAACTAGAAATTTCTTCAAAAATGTGTGTGACTCTTGCTCTTGTACAAGGGTAAAGGATCCTCCCGTTGTAGGAACCAGCAGTAGTGACCCATTATGTTTTTGGTGAAGCGGCCTTGATATCTGTTTTCCATCATTGCGATATCTCGATGGAATCTTTACCCGTGTTCGTCACTAAAATCATCCATATTAGATGGAAAGAAATCAAGATGCGAATGCAAGAAATGCATTTTAAGAGACATTCGACACCCCATTCGTTGATAGGCCTTTAGCATGCTGTCCACTAGTTCTTCATACTTACCAGCCCTATGATTACTAAGAAAGTTTTGCACTACATGGAAAAATGAATCCCATGCTGCCAATTCAGGTGGAGTTAGTCTATTTCCAAACTCCTTGTCACATATTAATTCTCTGATCTCCCACCCTACAAAAATGCTAGCTTTAAGTTTAGCATCGGTTTTCTTTGTACCAAATTTCTCCTTGAGATACTGGAATCCATCAGAATCATGCACCATGGCTTTAATAAATTGGTAATTAGGCCAGTTTGATATGAAGTGGTGGAAGGTAGATCTTCTCTGGATGGACCAAAGGCATGTGCTTTACATTGTATCGGCCAACATTCTGTTCTTCTTTTTCGGGCCACTTTTTAACAATATAATGATTCCTGTCGTGACGGCTGTTTCATAGGCATAGGAAGCACATATTATTTGTATATCCTTGCTGCAGTCCAAGACGTAAAGAAATTACCTTTAGGTCAGCACCGATATTCCACCTATGATGCGAGTAATGAACACCTTCCACAATAAATTTCCTAAGTCATATGTCTCTATCATCTCAACAATAAGTGCGACAGGAATTAAAGTTTCTTTGTTATCATTCTGTAGCAACACAGCTTTGAGGCTAACAGTGCTTGCATCGATCAATAGTCTCCATTTATCAGGCAAATGCTCGTTTCCTAGGTGATTCATGAGGCCATTAACATTAGTACAGAAACAAGCACCATCTTCTTTTTCTCAATAGAAGGCAGCTAAGGCCTCATGCCGTTTACGGAAAGTTGATATATTTGCACCGTCCTCTAAAAGATTCTATTGCTGTATTCTGAAGTCCAAAAGTTCTGCATTCTGCTTTGACAATGACAAAACTCTCACCAAATCATTCAAATTTTCTTGATTTATCAACTGGATGTTCTTTTCCTTAGAATCATCCTCATACATTTAATCGTCATTGTTATCCTCCTCTTCAGGCGATGAATCATCTTCTTTAGCTACACTAGCTGACGGAGGAACTGGGATTGGTATCTCCATATTATGTGGGACTGGTTTTATATCTGACTTAAAATATGGGTATAAAATATTTGACTTGTTCTTATTTGAGAATCCCGCAATATTTATCATACAAAAGTAGCAATCAAAAACATGATTTGTTGGCTCACGTCAAACCCTTGGTACATCAAAAGACATACCCTTTCGTTTGCCATTTGACTATGGTGTGAGCCCCGTATAACACACAGTAAAGAATTTATTAGGTGCCCAGGGCTTTTCTTGGTCACCAACTTTACAACCAAATTAATAATTGTATGTAGTTTTCACTCTTTTAGCTAAGTTTTTCCGGTAGTTTTTTTAATATATCTTCCACAGACATAAGAAAAGTTGTCTGGGCTATTTATACATCCTCGCTGATTCATTTTTCAACTTAGGTTGTACATATCCTGTTATATACAAATTAATTGAGAGATAAATCTCAAAGAAAAATGCAATAAATCACTGTATGCAAATCCCTTTTCAACACCACTACTATACTGGGTAAATTTGACAACGTGATAAAGCAGAAGTGTAACGCAGGAACCAAACAAATCCGCTCACTACGGTAGCCGAAGCAATACTGCCCATACAAAGTATGTGTGTAACTTAGGAACCTTACGTACTAGAACAGTTCTGATTTCAGATTCGGAATCAGCATACTTGATTTAGTATAAATCAGCAGCTAATACCCAAGTAGCAAAATCATTGTTAACTAGTGTAATGCAGGGGTCCCACGAGGGGAGTTTCTCAGTCTTACGCTATACAAAGAGTATACCAGAGACCGCCTAAACCCTTGGAAGAAGGTGCAATGTAGATCCAACTGGCAGACGATGTCTCTCAAACCATCGCCAGTGAACGGAAAATTCCCAGAGTCATTGCGCAACGTACAGCCAGATAAATCACAAATATAAACAACTACGAAAGAAACCCACACAATCAAAACTGATAAAATAAGTTCCAAAACATCCCCATAAAAAGAAGAAAAACAGATCGTGCTAATAATATCAATTACCAATATAAAAAAGTAGGCATGACCCTCGACCTGAAAATCACAAGTAATACGTACAGCAAACACGTTAACTAAAAAATTGCCCGAGCTAAGATCACCTTCTCCTCTTCTTACATACCCGATTATCCCGACCCACACTCATCCTAAAACGTCAATGTTACAGTTTCAAAGGGTCCAAAACAAAGTTACCCGATTTAAAACCAACAACTACAGAGTTGAAAGGACCCTGTAGATCCAACTACACCAAAGAAGCAAACTAAAACTAGTCATCCAATACCTACATGAACGCACAAGAAATATATGGTAAAAATTAGAAGAAAACGCTCGGACAAAATTTTGAAAAAAAGTAGACTAAGTAAACGTGAAAGAAGGAGACTTCAATTCAAACAGAAGTTCAAAGGTAGTAGGAAAATAATACAAGAGGAAATAATACCGATATACAAATAAGAATAAATAAAAAATCCAAAAGAGGAGATACAAAATAATTATATAATTTAGTAATTATTTAAAATGATAAATAAATAGGTTAAAAAGTAGAGAGAAAAAAATACAACAAAATCAAACATAAAGATTAAGAAACATAGAGAAAAACAAAACAGAAAAAAAACAATAAGAAGAAAAGAAGAATAAGTAAAAAACATATATGCTAAAGATAAAGGAAAACAAAGCATCCTGAACAAAAAGGAAAATACTTAAGAGAATGATTTCAAGAAAACAAAGGCTTGAATGCTTTCATGCAAAACAAGAAAACTACAATATAATCAATCAAGTAAAACAATCCAAGAAAACAGGGGCCTTATTCTCAAGTAAAATATAATAGGGAAAAATATAACGATTGCCAGGTAACCTGGTATATATTACCATCACCCTCATCCATATCATTAACATCACTTATTTTCCTCTTTTACATTATAATTTTTACCTATTCTGTTTTATACTCTTACCTATTTACCACTTTATTCCATACTGATCCCGATATTTATAAAGGCAATATTCCTGTCAATTTTACTAAAGGTTTCTTCTAAAAGTGATCTGCTTCCGAGGTCGACTGGAAAAATATCTGTTAAATCAATCTTCGAAGCAAGGGAGGCAAGGTGGAGGGTAAGGAAAGGATGCACATTTTAGTCATAAGTAGTCAAAAGTAGAGAAAATGTAAAGTTAAATTTGGATAGGAAAGTGAGAGATTCACAAGAAGCCGATGCATTAACTCGAAATTTTCATCAATTTGTGCACCTTTACATATGATTCGTCCTTCAGCTGTCTCGTATCTTTAATTTTCGTTAAATAAACTTTCTTTTTTACAATTCTAAAGAAACAGAAGTCGACTGTTCAAATTCCTAAGTGTCCAGACTTCAGAGAAACCTTGTAGCATACCAGAAGTATTCATTCTCTTATATGCTATTAAATTGTGAAGAAATTATTTGGTAACGTTTTCTCTAAATTATTGAAACATTTTAGGTCTTTTGGCTGTTAGAAACAATTCGTTCCTACTAAAATCCTCGTATGGGTTTACTTGGGTCTTTTTACATATTTCAGCTCTTTGGTGGTGTTTATAATTGAGCTCATCATAATCTCACCAGACGTCTTCTAAGAGAAGCTAAATAATTGATAGTTTCTTGTCTAGGGCATTTAATTCTATGTTAGGCCATGGATTTTCGAATCCTAAGCCTAGGTTTGACACCTAATTCACTGTTCTCTATATTTGCTTTATGGTTGAGTTGGTTATGTGGTAGGTTGTCTTATTAGGTAGATGACGTTGGTAGCTTTATGTCTTAGTGGCTTGAATATGTGTACGTCACCAGTTACTTGTGTTTCTCTCTAAGGGGAATGCATTTGTGAGGTTCTCCACGGCCTTGGCGGTGAAAAATCCAACTACAAATTCGCCCCGATGTTGCTTAACAGTAACGATCTCTTTTCAGGGTCACACGGCAACCTGGCGCTGACGTGAAGCTGATTCCAATTGCTCGAGGGCAGAAACTACTCTCCCTTGGAATGAGGTTTGGTAGGGTTGTTAAGAGGATCAACGGGGATTAACAGTAGGAAAGGAAATCCAAAACAACAGAATCTCGGACTCCTCATTTGGGCATAGAACTCATGTTGCTTCGGCGTAAGATTAATTTGAAACAGGAGTTTCCAGTCTTTAGCCAAGCCTATTAATTGTTTGGGGCTGATATCTTAATTGACTGCGACTCCAACTGCAAGCGAGCCTATTAATTGTTTGCGGCTGGTATCTTATTTGACTGCGACGACAAATGCGACTGACTGTGCTTGTAATTGTGAAAGTGCCTCAGACTCTTATTGACTGAATTACTGTAAGACTGGCTACCCTCGCCCTACCCACAATGGTATATACGGTGGCGCACACTGTCAGTGTGGCTTACCATTAACCAATGATTTTCTTTGGGCAGAGCCTCCTACACTTCGTGTTAATTTGTATCTCCATGGAGATAAAGATTCATTTTAGCTCGAGGTTGTTTGAACAGCTGAACCTTTATCGTGACTGTGGAAACCGCTTTACTTAGTTTTACTCTGTATGTGTGTGTACATGTGCACAGGATTGCTAACATATATACGGCTCGAATGAATTCTTCTCTATTTGGCCTTTAAAAGCAACATACATATTATTTACATTCGGTATTGTTATAGGTTCTTTGTTAGCAACGCTATACATTAATATTTTACAGAGATGTTAGATATTATTTACACAAAGAATTATTATTTATAAAAGATGCAAAACATTTAAGATTATTTGCCTGTGAATAGTTGTGAGCGTTGCTGTTACAAACCTTCATCGGATTCCCATAATGCTCATGTCTGAGGCCTCATAGTCAAACCTATTCCACCTTGCACAGTAGGGCTAAAGCTTGTACTTGGTTGCAGAAAACACATATAATTTATTTTGTTTCCCTTATCACTTTTATTTTCAAGACGCTTTAAGCACATACCCTTTTTTAAAATATCAGGATTTTAGCTTCTTTTCTCTAAACCTGTTTACCCTTGATATCCATTGACGACTGGAGAGGAATTTAACAAACGTTCTTAACGAATTCGTCACCCGTGATAGTTAACCTAGAAGTTGATTTCTGCTTTATACATCAAAGTTTCATGCATATTGCAGATGAAGATAATTTTTTTCCTCTTATTTCCTTCTTTCTTGTGTTCAATTTCCAGATCCTTCTTTAAAAAAATATTTCCAATTTTACAAACGTACATCGTTTAAACAGTATAAATCCCTCCTTCCTCCTATACATTACAAAATAATTATATATTTTAATTTTTTCTCTATAAAGGAGGATCTTCCTCATTGGATTAATTTGGCGTGTTGGAGTCCTAACAAACGACTTTTAAAATAAATTATATTCTTCAAAGTTTTGCTTTCTTTATCTCTTGTAATCTTCTTTGTATTTTTGATCTCTATTAAGGTTTATGCTTACTTGAGTAAGAGTCATCCGGTTTGATTCTCGGAATACTGTTACTGGTAATACATACATGAGAAAGTGGAACGATCAGACTAAGCGGGGTCATCTTTATGACCGACATAGAACCTACGAAATGATTGATGTGTTAATGTATTTGCCCAATAAACTTTCTGAAATGCATCGAAGATTCCACATATTTTCTACTACAAATAAAGAAAGAATTTGAAGTTTGTTCAAGTTTCCATTGTAGCCTCATTTAAGGTGCTTTTAATTAATTCCTTTTTATACAGATTATAACCCTTATATAGCAATTTATTTTGCCATCACAGAAATTCAAAGTTGATGCTTAGTTTTTTCTCAGTTCACCTTTTCCTGGAAATTCCCTCGTCTATTGGGTTAGGATCCTTTTTCAGAGTTGCGAGGACATCGAGACATAGAGAATGGCAGATCTTTATTGGTTGTTTTCCTATGTTGAGGGACAGATCCCTTTTGCATTGCGGATTGATGGTTAGCACGCTGGGTTCCATGAAAGCATAAAAGTGGAATTGGACGGTGGTATTGGTGTCAAAGTAGTTAAGAGAACGCACTTTGGAAGTTGGTGTTGAGGTGTGAACAAGTTAGAGATGCTATTCTTGGTAGAGAAAACCATTCAGAATTCAACATAGCAATAATATATCTCCAAGTACTTTGATGCGTTTTAAGGGGGTGGAGATAAATTTGGTTTTCTCATCAAGACAAACACTAATGTTATTTTTATGTAAAACCTGAAAAACTGAAAGTGAAGGATCCAACTTTACTATATATATTCGTTAATTTAGGCACAGCGAAAGATAAGATAACTTCAAGTCTACTACAAAAGTTTTTGAAAAGCTGATTAAGATTAGAGTAAATTACACTCCTTCATTTTGACTGTATATATATATATATATATATTTATATATATATATATATATATATATATATATATATATATATATATATATATATATATATATATAATAATACTTGGAAACAACACTTACGATATGAGCTCTATCGGTGGTGATTAATCACCAGATGAAATTTCGATTGAGGTCGATATTACCTCGGTTGCTAAGACTCATGTTTTGGTCGCCACTTATAATTAATTCTAAGGCTTGTGATAGATGCGAGATTACGCTTAGAAAATTATGCTTGTGTTAGTACACCGGGAGGTGTTTAGATAGTTGTAAAGTAATAATTGAGAGGAGAAAAACAGAAATGAGCGCAATTTTCCACCTTTGTCGAAAATGAGAGAAAATATGTTGAGGCAGCCTGAGGATTCGCTCGCTCCGTTATTTGATCCTCTTGAGAATCAAGACAAAAGGAATGCTGCTCGCGCTCCTCCTTTGCCCCCGCTCTCCGTGGTGGGGCAGAGGTTCTGCCAGGGCTACAAATGAAACCTGGAGGGTCGACAAGCCCTCCCGGACACGTAGCTCTCAGTTGCGCACCCTCCCAACCCCACTGCCGGGGTAAGGAGAGCTCGCTCTATTGAATTTCGGCATGATACGGCCTCGTTGCTCTTGCGCTTTAATTTTATCAGCACAAATCTACTTCCACCCCACCTCTACTCATCACTTCTTAATTACACACGAAAAATCTCATCTACTACCTAATTAGGTATCGTTTTTGTTACGTAGTTAATAAAATACCACAGCGGGGAATTTTATCTACTCGGCCAGGACATTATTACCAGAGGGACTAGTGAAAGTAGATAGATCCTAAAACTACAACAGCAGAACCATATCATTCCATTCACGTGCTCTCAATATCATAGATATAAAATACCTCGGAAATACGTTTAATCGTATTACACATTAGTCCATTCTTCATCTTCACTTATATTGTCAGAGAGAGAGAGAGAGAGAGAGAGAGAGAGAGAGAGAGAGAGAGAGAGAGAGGAAGAGGTAGATTCACGCAGACTAAGAAGCGTAAGGGATCTCACGAACGAACGAATATTTAGCCGCCATCTTTCAGTAAACTGTCGGTGGCGATAACAAATCAGCGAGAGTACGCTAAGCCTTTGCTTGCCACGTCTGGAGTCGGTCTGGGACCGACTTCTGGCGGCAAACAAAATCGCTTCCGACGAATCATTTTACATTTACCAGCGCGGAACGATGAAAATTAGTATTTAACCAGGATGTAGGCACTGCTCACGCTGTATCCCAGTAGTAATCACGAGGTTTATTTGGAACCAGTCTAAGGACAAACGTGCTCCTTCATACGCGACTTCCTGTTACTCTAAGGACTCGCAGGCACAAACCAGTTGTTCAGAACTACGGCAGTCAAGGACGTAAGAACTTATTCTGGAATAACACGCTTCGCTCCCTGCCCTGCAAGGATACTCCCTCCAACTTCCACTCGAGACCCTATCCCCATCTTGGAAAATCGTAAGCCTAATACATTTTTCTGTATCACATTCGAAAAGGTGTGACGCCTCCCGAATACAAAGCTTCACCTCCTCAACTCCTCCCTTTTTCTTTGGGGTAAATATTGTGCTATTCATAACTCGTGCCGAACCTTTTTATTGTTAATTGATTCTATAGTCTATAAATTATTGGTGCATTCTGTTATTTGTTTTTATTATAGCAAAGATTATTTTTGTTTCTCTTGTTTAAATCCCAGAACCACATAAAACGCCAGTGTTCTATTTTCTGAGTCGGCCAACGGAATACACGCACTCAAATATCTCCATACTTAGAAGGTACTTTCCTTTTCCTGCACCTAGGGCGACAAGCGAAGGTCAATGAAATCGACCTGAAACGACATACATCCTATGACCCTTATTAGAGATTTTAAAGGTCATTCCTTTTTTGTAATCGGAAATTAAGTTTATTAATAAAATTTTCGTAATTACCAGATTGCTTGCCTCCTTTATTGCTCTAATTTTGCTTTATTGCAACCTTGCCATAACATTTGAAACCTCCATTCCTTCTTCGAGAACACAGAGTGGATCATCAACACCACAAGTGTAATTCTCCTCTGGCAATTGAATTCAGATATGAATGAGGGTGAAGTTATGCTCTGCGCATTCAAGGCTCTGGGATCGGAGATCGAACTGTTTTAATTAAGTCTTCTACTCAAAAGGGAAGAAATCTATCTCCGCTTTACTGGGAGTAACTTGATTTTTTAGCACCCAAATGGCGACCGCCCCCGAGGGCACGAGTTGATGCAACTAATTTGTAGCCTAATACAAGGCTAGATTAAAAACACAACAAATCAATAAAAACATTACAATGAAACCAAGCCCCTCCCCCCTTAATAAGGAATGAAAACCATATCAAGAAGATAAAGGATGCACGCCCCGCCATCAGAGCTTTTCCTTCGTTGGATTACTCATAGTTTTAACTCTTATATTCTTATATATTCGCACAAAGAATCAAAGCAACTTTAGATGTAGTTAGTAGGTGAATAGAGATCCAATTTCACTTGGGTGATTTTACAACAGAAGAAATGATTTGATTTCAAATTCAGTACAACAACTAACACCACTTTCCAGTACTTTAATGCTAATCGGAGGTCAAAAACACCACTAAAAAGGTCAACTCATTTCTTTCCTAATAACAGTACATATATTTATTGCAGAAAACTAATCTTAGAATGCGAGTTTTATGCTAAAAAAACTATTAGAGAATATGAAATCTTCGAAAGAATTTTAGTGAGTATTTATTTTCCTTTTATTTCTAATGCTTTTTCCCCATCACGACTCGTTCCTGATTTATTTCTCCACTCTAAAGCATTTTCACTCAAAGGGGTTTCGAGAGACGAAGAGGGGAAATTGCCGATTACCTCTTTCTCTGCGTAACGAAACAAACAAACGCCAATCACTGATGTGATTTCCTCCCTTGAAATCTCAAAACTAGATTTGGATCCTTCTAAATCGAAACGAAACGTGACGTCACCTCTCCAGGGCACAACCCCCATCATATCTTGACAAAATAGAAATGGATGGCAGAAAAGCGAGGGGAGATTAATGGATATTTGAAAAAGATATTTAGTTAAAGAGGTCGAGAGTAATCATATAACCAAAGGGTGAATGATTTCCTTATTGGAAGGTGTGTGATTGGAAGACGTAACTTCAGCTATGAAAGGAAAATACAAATACTACGGGAAGAGGATCCCTCTTGTTCTGCCCTTTTCGTGCATCTTCAAAACTGGTGAGACAATTTCTCTTTTTTCATCTTCTATGCAGCAAAAATATCAAGACCTAAAGAGTTGAGACTTTTAAATATTCTGTGTTAATGGAAAATATTTGAATTTTGGGAGGATGGGGCGGTTTTGCCTCAAGGTACTTGGAAAAAAATTATCATCGATCTGATACGTGATTTTTTTTGAGAAAAACATGCTATAAATTTTCTATTATCGATCTATAATCGTGTTTTTGAGATAAAAATTATTTTGCTGGTATATATTTGTGCCCATATCGCCAAACCTATCCCGAATCGATGACAAATCCATAATCCTTAAAGAGCGAGAAATAATTTTGACCGTCACCCTTCCTCGCTCGCTGTCTTCGGGATTTAAATTTGATTGACTTGGAAGGGATGGCGTTTTTGATGGCTCTTAAGAGAGAAACGAAGGTGTCGTTGGTGGCCTACTTGTTAAAATTCGTCTTGACACGCTCCAAATTATTTTCTTGTTTCTACTTTCTTGTTTTCTTGTTTCTTTTATCTTCTGTCTAAAGAAGAAGTTTGAGATTAACTTTTTGGGACTATGAGGTGGAAGCCAAATGAAGATTTCACCAGATATAATATCCTTAACGTCTACTAGGAAGAGCCTTTCGAATTTGTGACCGCTGTTTTTTACAAGACGAGACACCTTCATTACATGCATGTCCATCGAATTAAAATATCCACTCTATTGTATAGATGAGAGCCTATCTAAAGCCAAGGCAATATTCTACTCTACCAAACAAAAAAATAATCTTACATGTAAAAAGAATTGCTTAACTCTACCATTTTCCACCTTGCTCAACAGATTAAACTCCATTATATATCCCAACTTGACCACCTTCAAATATCCCCTAACTATCAAAAATATTTCCGTTCCACCAAGCCAGAATTACAAAATAAGGATACAGGCATCTATTTAATCTCGCGTAAAGCCCCAAATTGTCTGTCCTTCTACGTGTGAGAGACCGGAAAGTCATTAAATAAATGCATATATGAAAATAGGGGGGACATTCGAAGTGCGAGCAATGCTTACAGTCTTTTTAACCATGTAAAAAATGCCAATCATATAATAGATTTCCCTAGTGCCCAAATAATTTACAAGTGTAGCGATTATAATAAAAGAAAAATAATTGAATCCTTACTAATCAAAGAAATTCCAAATTTTAATTTGTCAGGAGGCCAGCATAAATGTAGCCCCTTTATATCAAATCTCCTTCTAAAGGATATTGTTAATCACCTAGAGATAACAGACCCAGATTAATGTGTTTTGCCTGTTATTGTATATTGCAATATTTCCGTTTTCTTCGTCGATTTCTCTTAGTTAACGGCTGAAGATGATATGGTAGACTACATATTAAAACTAGTCCCGTTTTAATAACCATTTAAATAATAATAATAAACTTTATTCTCCAATAACAGTGGTGTACTTGTAAATATATATTTA
Source organism: Ceratothoa steindachneri (assembly GCA_963969495.1). Taxonomy (NCBI): domain Eukaryota; kingdom Metazoa; phylum Arthropoda; class Malacostraca; order Isopoda; family Cymothoidae; genus Ceratothoa; species Ceratothoa steindachneri. The sequence goes on along the minus strand of OZ018337.1, from coordinate 11,769,973 downwards.
TATTTATATATATGAGATTTACCAAATTTTTGTTTTATATACAAAAAGGCCTTCGAATGTGTTTCTTAGCTCAAAATACTGTGATTGCAAAGAAGAAGAACACCTCGGTAGCCACAGTGGTTTCTATGGCTGTGAAGGAGGAGGGCGGCAAGATATGGGAAAGGCTTCTTCTCACAGACCGTATGTCAAAGCAACGTCCGTAGCGCTGTCGTCTCTTCCTCAACCACTTGAAGACTAATAGCAATCGAACTCACATTTTTTCTTCGGAATGATACTTCAGGGTCGATCGGGTTATAAACAAATAGAACGAGGTAAGCTTCGGCCACGATGTCGCCGAGGTCGGCTGTGTCCAGATCCAAGCACCAGCTTCCGTGATGATGATCGGCGTCTTGGCTTCGAAATTCGAGAAGCTACCTCCAGTGTGGTTTGCGGGAAGCTGGCGGCTCACTGTTGTTGATTTCCGGGACATGTTTGGCCCGAAAGTCGTGACTTGGGCTTACCCGGCCAAGACCGTGCAAGACTGGTTGGGATTAAACATGAATTATGGTCGACATACGTTTGGCCGCCCCAGTCGCACAACCTCAAGCGTATGGACCCCAGTCAAGGGCAAGGACTGCAAGTCCACCACAGCATATCTGGAGCTGAGGTCTTCCGTCTACCATCTGTGGGCCAACGTGAGTAGGAAGGACTTCGTTCGCAACGTGGATCCGGCTTTCAGGTCTAGCCTCAAACGCATTCTCTTCGCCATGTGCGGTTACCTTGATTAATTTTACAAAATAAACACATATTTAAAACAATAAATCGTGTCTGACTTCATCAAAACTATCATTTCGTTCTTTACTCAAAGCTTCGTAACGAGTATAACAGCCATTTTGAAATAACCGCAGCACTAAATTCAATTCACCAACCCACATTGATTTGGTGATCATTGAATTGGAGCAAGTCTATCGAGGACAAAATTTGTTATTATTTGATTGATGTAAAGTTAAAAAGATCGAGGCAATCTTGGACCAGTATCAGTGACCACTAATCCACAACATTGATATTAGTATTTTTTTATTAGTTCCATAACTAAATATGCAATAATTGACGAAGTAAACTAAATATGAGTAAATAATTAATATAGTCTTGAAGTAGTGTGAATAACTTTTAATATTGACAGAGAGTGAAATGTTTCCAGTATATATTTTAGCACCTTCACAGTCATTTATAGCTATAATATCTATTAAAACCGAAAGACATACTTTGATTTATCTGCCTTTTAAATTATGAGAGCCTTTAAAACCATTTCGATGGTTTCTCACAAATAAACAAATGTTAAAAAGGTAAACGGAGAGATGTGCCATCATTCATTTCTAATTCATTACCTCGCTGCCATTTCTCTTTGTGTCATAAAATGTCCATCAGTGCTTTAGTTTATGACCGGATCAAAATAAATAAAGTTTAAATGCAACAATAATGGAAATTTAAATAAAATAAAGTAAAAAAATATATTTAGTGACTCAAATTTTCCAAATTCTATCATTTTGGTTAGATTGGAGACAAGAATCAACTTTGTATCTTTTTTTAGCTGTAAAAATGAATAAGCTTCGTATTTAATAGAAACATAGCTCAAAAGTAATTAAAACATATATAGATAATGATTAGAAGAGATAAGAGTATTCTCAAATACGAAAATGCCCCATCATTTCCTAAATCTGGTGAAGAAAATTACATTTGAAATACTCCAAAAAATGTATTTTGAAGTTTAGCCAATTGCTGTGTTGGCTGCTGTCTCAGCATTTTTGCAATGAAAATAAAATTGACTTAGTTTTGTTTAAATAAACCAGGTGGCTATTTTTTTTTAAAAAAAGCATACTGTTTTAAAGTAAGAACAGAGAAAAAAAATAGATATATAGAGCGATAGATAGGAAAGCAAAGTTCAAAAAGAAGAGAAACATTTACAAATGCTGATACCACCAACATATTGAATACCTCAGAGTTAAATTGAGAGTAAATATATTGTCACTTCTTATCAGAATTGGCTGAGTGTTGGAAAATTTGATCGAGAATTAACAAATAAGAAGATTAAGTTTTTTCTCAGATAACGTTTGAAGATTGTTGTCCAAAGCAACGGGTTGAAAGTTAGGGACATTTTTATGATAATGAGCAAGACCAGATCAAGTTGGAATTGTGAGTTTAAAGTTCATAATGTTCTGTCTCTTGTTATACTTCTCTAAAAATTTATCTATTATTATTCTTTAATAAAGACAAATAAATACTTAGGAGCTTTCGATGAGCAATTAACATGTTTTAGGCATGATTCAGGCCTCTAATCCTTTACTTGTAGAATCGATAACTACAGGCTCCAAATTGATTAGGATACCAGTCTTTTTAAATAACATATATTTGATAGATACAGAGAGCGAGTACGAGTGATAACTGAGAATTTTATCTGGGAGGTTTCCGTATAACAGCTCGTCTGCCCATGGAGAACATTCAAGCGCCGTTCTCTTGTTAGCTCTCATCTCTCTTCTTTCAAGTTGATCGTTTGGGACGCAAAATTGATGTATCTAGGTTTAGTCTTCAGTCACTTATCTCTACATAAAATCGTCTTGATTAGCGCAAATTTGATTCAAAATTCTTACAGAAAGATTTTAAATCTCGTCTTGAATGTTCTTTTTTAGTGTAATTAAGAACAAAGTGTGCTAGGCCATATTTTATTTCTTAAAATGGAGGAGCAAAACCCGAGAGTTTTGTCAACCTCAACGACAGTCCTATCACTTAAATACCATGATATTTTTGGATTAGAAATTGAATGGAATCAATATTTACTCATTCAAGTGAAGTTTTCCACTAGCAATTATTATTATCACTAAAACAATTTCATTTCCCTTTAATGTGTTTAATAAACATAGAAGTGTCATTTTTACAATCATTTTATTCATAAGCTTGTTATCAAATTTTAATTAGTTCCTGTTACTTCGTCTTATGTGCTGTTAAATCTTAGCCCTCACTCGGTCCCTTTAACAGTTTCTTTTGGTCATCCAAATGGTTATGCGGATGTAAACCAATTGAAGGGAAGGTTAAAGATCATGGTCCAATCCAACCATGGGTTTTTCATGAACTAGATTGCTCGCTATATAGGTTATAATTAGAAGTTTCCTCTCATTATATAGAGAAAGGTATCGAAATACTCGTCTCCTCTAGAACTCATATCCAATATAATAATTCTGCTGAAAATAAAAATATTTTAAGCTTCCGTCTTTTTATGAACCTTTTAAAACGAAGCATCTTTCGTGGGAACCCACTATTTTCAACTGCTCCCGTGGGGCTCCTCCTTTCCTTCCTCCCCTTCACCAACCTGGCTGCCATACGAAAGGATAAAGCGTCTTAGAGATGAGGCTAATGTGTTAATGGGAAACGATTTGAACTATCGAAAGAAAATGATAAAACACGAGCGACAAGAAACGATAGAAAATATGGGACAAATAATTAATTCTTCAGGAATTTTGGAGATAAAATATTTTATCATTCATAATTATTATGTGCTTATTAGTTATGTTCCATGCTAAAGATATCACATATAAATGATAAATTGCCCAAAATACCATTGGACACCCTGTGGTGTGTGCAAAAAGTAGTGGAGAAAGAGACATTGGTATGTTCGGGGTGACGTATCTGGATGGAGCTGCTTGCACCCACGCATCAGGCTCACTGCCTCCTCCAATAGGCGACTAGTTCCCACCGAAAACGGAAACATTTCGTCATTGTTTTCATAGCAACCAATTTCAGTTAAATCAACTCTCGTCCAGGTAACATGACTAATAAATCTACCACGGCTCTTGCTGTCCGCCAGATGATTGTAAAGCTGTTACAAGCAGGTCTTAAAAATGCAAATATCAGAGACTGGCAAGCATTGCAAAATGGTAGTACAAAATAATCTTTCAAAATCTGATCCTAAACCTAGTTTAGGTAAGGCTGTTAAATCAGCCAGTTGGCCATGGAAGTTCGAGCCATTACTTATTGGAAATAAAGACCGTATCAATGAGGCTGCAGCAGTTTCTCGAGAGTTTAGTGAGAATTTGGCTATTAATGTCCTCAGGCCAACCTGTGTCACGTCGGCCTGAGGAAGACAACCTTCACTATCGCACATCAGTTGTCAAGTCATTGGACAGTTCTTTAAAAGAAGAGATCTCGTCTTTAATTTATCACTGAGAGTGACCAATGGAGTCAAGTCTACTTTATTAAGGAATTTTAGTTCAATTTGTTTTGAATTGATTGCAAGAAGTTTGTTCGTTGTAGATCAGGCGAAGGATTGTTTTTAATTGTCCTTTAACGAGTTGGAAGATTGGCGGATAAAGTGTCATGGTCTTGAGCGTAATTTCGGTAAAAAGCACTGGGCTTCATTTCAGTAGTGTACAAAGGATTGCTGTAATAGCATTTTTTGTCCCATCTTCGAGCCCTTCAAGCCCTCCAAGGCTCAGAATACACTTATAAACTGCACTCCACTTAGGTTACTCCTGTATCAATTTAAAATGTTTGAAACAACAAACGGGAAGAGGTATAAAACGATGAAATCGAATACAGTTCAAGAACTCTGGGAAATTGTTCAAGATAAAGGAAGAAATATTAGTGGTCAAGAGTGTCAAAGTTTAGTGGTTGGGTGGTGGAAGATATTACAGTATTGTGGTGAATAAAGGTCTCCACAGTAATTAATAATTACTTATAACTTGTACAAATGTTTTTCCATGAGTAATTAATGGTTATATCCCATTAGAAATATATTGCAGATGTCGTTTAGATGATTTTCATCACAATGGATGTACGAAAGAGGGATTCTACAAACGAAGATGCCTAGGAGTCCTTTAGCAGATTTTTTTCCTTGCCTTAAATTATTCATTGCATGAAATCTCGGTGTGCATCAAATCACAAATTTTATTTCCTTCGTTTGCACAATTCTGAGCATTGAAAAAAAATTAAGCTAGTAAAATACTCTTTCCCTGCCTTCGCTAGAGAGCGCCTATCTCGCATTGCCTTAATATTATGAAATGCCACGCGACACTGATCTCAACGTTCTCTCCAACCTTAAACTTTTCACCCTTTCTCTTTTTGGTATATTATTGGACATCTCTCTATCTCTTTATTTCCACAATGCAAAAACATTCCCCCTGTGAAACAAACTCCCAATTTAACATAACTTATAACCATTCACTTAATCAATAATTTCATCTAGATCCATTTATTTCATACATATTTGTTTCTATCTCCCCCTCTTCCCTCCCGCATCTCTATTTGCTTCTTCACATTTCTTGCCGTCCTACTAAGAAGTCAAATCCTTCTGGAAATTCACCTTCTCCGATATTCAAAAAGTTGCATTTGGAAATTGTTTGTCTAAGGGATAATTTATTGAAATTATACAATATTTTCTCTTTCACCCTCTTTGGATGTTGAGCTTCTCTCCTGTACGTCCCCGTTTATTTACCTTTGATGTTAGCGAAGTTTAGATTACTCATGGTTGCTATCTATTTATCGCCTTCCAAGCTAAAGCTGGATCAATTTAGCGACAGAAACTGCCTTGGAGTCATTGCATAATTTGGAATATCTACGAAAAATAGGACGCTTTTGTGCTGCTGAATTTAGGCATAAATTTTCCTTATTGAAGTAATCAGCTCTATTGTGATATAATTGCGGATTAGTGATTTGGGCCTCATGTTATATTCACAGCAAAATATAAAGTTGCAATGGCTGACAGAGATAAAGGTTATGGGATCGGCATTGCTATGGCGGGAAAGTGAACTCAATCTAATAATTATGAAGAACAAGGTTATAACAAGAAAATAACAGTAACTCGAAAAGAAAGAGAGAACAATAGAAGGTTAAAAAGCAAACAAGCAGAATAAGTGATTATAACCTCGATCCTTCCGTCAATTTATCTTTTTCTCGCCAATTTTATCTTCACAATTCCTCCAATTTAAACAACTAGAACTATAATGTGTATGCTTTGCTTTCCTTTCACCTTGCCTCACTCGCTTCGAATATTGTTGTAACGGACATTTTTCCAGAGAACTTGATGTAGGTCACTTTTCCGCGAAACATTTAGGAATATAAACCGAAATATTGCTTATATAAACATGCAGTGGCTTCTACGGTTATGAATATGGATGTGCAGTCATTTTTATAAATGCATGAGGGAAATATTGTATAGAAAAGATAATTTATAAACAAGACTGACAAAAAGTGGATATTTATTGATAATAAATGCTTTAGTGGTAAGAAAAGGAAGCTTGTAATATTCAAATTTCACCTCCGAATAATCCCTTTGAGAAAACATTGATATAAACGTGTAAAGAATTAAAGACAAAAGGTAATAAAGTGAAATAACTGAAATAGAATAATAGAGAAAGGGAGTGTAATAGTGAATCTCTTTAAAATGAGTTCTTTGATGAAAGATGAATTCTATAACATCTGAAAAAAATTGTGGATGAGAGGAAATAGACCTTACGAATGCAAACCCATTAGAACCTGAACCACGCTAATAGCTCGATAGGGACAGTTAAGATTTCTCGGTTCTCTGTAAATCAATTTTGATGAAGGTTTTACCAACTGGTCTGAGACAATATGGAAACACTGAAAGTATTTTTCCTAATGCTGTGTTACGCTTTAAATTTTTATTTCAGATTGATCTTTTATTGGGTGAACCACGCTAATAGCATCTATCCTCTTTAGGAACAATGAGACTTCACAGAGGTCCCAAAGATGAAGAAATGTCTTTCATCATCAAGGAAAGTACTAAAGGCTTCTCTGTTCATGATATTACGGAGAAGTAGGTTCCTCATGTGCAAACCGTTAGAAGATTTCTGAAGGACCCTTTGCTAAGGAAATATCGATCCGATTGTGGAACATCCATGATTGTGACAGCAAGTGATTTCAAGAATTTTAGCATACAGGTATGTGGAAAACCCGGAGAAACATATCATTTTTACCGATCTGGTCGTTCTCTTATACTTAATATCACTATTTACCATATTCTAGGGACCATAGCTTCCGTAGGAGCTCACCAGAAACTGCTTCCATTATCGTTCAGTCACAAGACTTTAAGGCTTCATTGGGTCCTAAAGTACATGATGTTGTACATGAGTTTCGTTCTCTTATCTGAATAGACCACAAAGACCCTTGACGGGGCTGAAGGTTGGGCATTTTAAGAAGTCTATTTCAGAAAAGAGCGTCTTCAACGTTTGCGATGTCAACAGCAGGGATAAAGAGTCATGTTATGGGCTTGTATACTTGGAGCCAGACTTTTTGTCTGATGTATTTCTAATATTTTGTACCTGTTTGCTTGCAATTGTTGATATAGGATATTTAGTCTCATTCCTATTTGAAAGCAAAGGTACAATGTCCATGAAAATTTTCGTAAAGTTTATTCATGTATGTCATAGGTTAACCCCGCACACCTTACACTAGGTCAATATAGATGTCTTAGGAAAAACGCCAACACACCTTAAACCAGTTTAAGATAAATGTCGGTGAATTGGGTCAAGTTCAGCCTTTCTGATTTGGAGTGCGTGGGAAGTTTATAATATAAACAGTGCTAACTAACAGAAAGTAGATTCGCCAAAAGTCTAGTATCTTGGAGTTCCCGAATAACAGAAAAAAAGATACAAAAAATAACTTTACTAATATGCAAATCAATATTATTTAACAAGTTTAAAAATAGTTTTAAAATGAGCTATGCACCTACTAGATTTACACGGGTCTCAGTAGCTAAGTGGTAAGGGGAGGGGGTGACGTGGTGAAAACGTTTACTGTACTAAAAAAACGGACAATATTCAGCGATTCAAGCTCGAACGACCTTGAGCGAGAATTAAGCAGATGATGAGCCTTACACTAAGGAGGGGGCAGAGAGAGCACTTGCCTCGAAGAATTGGTTCCAGGGAGTAATCCTTGCCTTAGCGCAAAGTTCAAACAATAGGCTCTGGGTTATGAACATTATGGGGTTGAACTTATATATTGCTTTCGAGTAACACGAATGTAGATTAAGCGAGGTGCGTTTGAGATGGGGGAAAGCGGGTCGTGGTAGGCTCACGGGAATTAACGAGAATATCGGGATCTTGATGAAATCTGAGAGAATTGCATAGAGTTCAACGGGACACGAATAGCGGGGACTAACGGGAACGGAGAGGATACTGACGGGACAGGGAGGGCAGCGGATACTTGGTGGATACTGACGTAACAGGGAGGTCGGCGGATACTGACTGGTGAGGGAGAACGGCGGATAATGCCTCCCAACTCTGGCGCTGTGGTATTTATGGGGGTCGAATGGGATTTTTCCCCATCCGTCTAGAGGGGAGTGTTCTAGTGTCTTACATATAGCTAGACGAGAATAGACTAGGGGCTTTAGCGTGAGGTTGAGAAGGTTCTTAAGCCGGCGAGGCAAACTTTGTCCGACTTCAGATGGAACATTCTGGGCTCTCACACTTGGCGCAGGTTTCTGTGAAGGTGGCATTTCCGGTCATCGCGGCATCTCACGGCCTTTCATCATTTAAGACTTCCATTAACATAGACAAAATGGGTCGCCAAGGTGTCTGCTGTCTCTCTCTTTCTATTGAAGGGAGAGGCGGGGCGTATCTTCCTCTCTCTCTATCTCTCTCTGTCTTTCTCTCACTGTGATCTCTGATAATGTATTCTAAGGAAGATAAAACACGTTTTAATACTTGTAACATTGCTATGTTCATCTAAAAACTCTGTAGAATTTGCAATTTTGTTCAAGAGACAAAAAGTTACCTTCTTCTTGAAATCGGCGGATTTTAAAAGGTTAAACTTTGTAAATATTCGGATTTTTCAATATACGTCATCTCAGGTGATTTCTGCGGGGCAAACGGACCCTATAAAGGTAACTATTTTTCCTGTGAGGGTCCATAAGTCCCCGAAAGAGGAAATATTGTAGCTAGTCCATTTTTGTGTGACAAAGCGGTAGTCTATAAGTAGGTGTTTGATTTTGTGTTCGCTTTGGTTGCATCTGGTCTATGTTGGAGTTGGGGGAAGGCGTAATCTGTGTTTGTTTTGTTGAAGTAGAGCGGATTGTCCTGATCTGAGGTTAGATAGTATTACTATGTTAGTTAAATGTAGTGATTTCGGATTGGTTTCGTAAATAGTGAGCAATATTGAGTGTGTTGAAGTGTCTTTGGCTGAAAGTAGTGTGGATGTGTTTGATTAAGTCGGGATTTGGTGCGGGTTCGGAGGCTATTTTTAGAGCTGTTATAAAGTAGTGTGATGGAACTTTTTTATTGCTGCCATATAATTGATTTGGTTGTAGACAAATGGAAATTTACCATACAAAATTATTTCTACGAATTATTCCTCTTTTGTTTTTACTATAATCCCGTACTATCAATACGAGAGTTTTTAATTACAGAGTTACGCCATCTTGGCCTCCCAGAGGTGCAGTTTCTGAGAATTATTTTGCATCGTACGTCGCTGAATCGATCCACTTAGGCTTTACTCGTATATTTTTCACCTGAACCTTTCAAATGGAAATTCTATACGAAATTTTATTGATTCTAATTACTATTGGAATTTGGTTGGATAAAGCCTGTGGTGGATTTTTCAACTTGGAAGAAGAAAAGCATCTAAGTGTGAACAAAGTTGTATGACGGCATTTAGAAATGTTTCTTATAAATCCCTAGTGGTGGACTGAGATGCGTAAATCTACGTTTGTTCGTTTCTAAATCTTGAATATAATGAAAAAATATGATGAAGGAATGACCCATTTTGGAGGAGCACAAGATTTTAGTTGTAAATAAAATAAATAAAATAAATAATCCGCTTCTCTGCGACTTTTGTCAGAATTTCTAGTAAAACGTCCTCTCATGAAAGTTTATTTGAATACACGTGTAAAATAGAGGTTGAATTCTATGTTTGTGCCCCTATTTCATAGGAGATTACACACCTAGTGACGAAAGAAATGATAAAGTTAAGTTGAAGTTGTAGGTACTACATATATGTATTTATATCTCAATTTTTAGTCTCAATCCTGGAGCTTTCCTGAAACAGGTTTTAAACTTGGTCCAAGTGTAATTTACTCTTAGGCTTGTTTTTTTCTTATCTGAATTCTTTCGATATAAGTATTAAACAATTCTCTTAGCTTTTTCCCTCTAAATGGGCTTTTATTTACTAAAAAGCGTTAAAATTCAGCCATGAAGTAATGCTGTTTTTTAAACTATGCAATTTGTATTTATTCTCCAAAAATTACAAACATTCCATAATCATGTATATTTTTCTAAGTAAAAGAACTATTCATTATCATCGTTATCAATAACTCTATAATTTGAGAAGGGAATTTTTTTCAGTATTTGAATAAAAATTTCATCTTAGATTGGTTATGACTTATGTTTTTTTAGCAAAGTTATTTATAATAATTCTTTCATAATAGCAAAAAACAAACTGGTGAAGTTCACAAATAAATCTAAGTATCGAAATTTGGAAATTTTTAAACGCCAAAGAATTACAAATGGTGAAGTGCAGAAAAAAAAATTATATATCTTCTTCTCTATAACTATATTTTAGCAACGTGATATTTTGAAAGGGGGGAAATTTAGTTTAGAGTTCTTTTTTTTCTATTTCAATAACTTTATTGTAGATTTTGCTATGCTCTTTGACCTAAAAGGATCGAAGTTTGATCTAGAATCATAGGATAAATTAAAAGATTTAGCTAAAATTTTAGGCATTGAGCTCGGCCAAGAATACCAGTTCCGGGGTAATGAGTTAATAATGTTTTGAATTATAACTTTTGATTTAACCAAGATAAAGTAACAAATTATAAAACAAATGAATGAATAATCTAATTAAATGGAAACAATTTTGCTAAAAATTGATATTTCACAAATAGAAATTCTTTTAATTAAACTTCGCTTTTCTGCTATTAAAAATGAAAGAGATGGAGAGAGAGAGAGGGGGAAGGGGAGAATGAGAATGGGAAAGAGGTGAAAAGACGAGATTAAAAATGCTGCAAGCTTTCTATATTTTTTCTGCCCCAAAATACTGTGAAAGAATTTGCAAGAGAATTTTTTATATTCCAGAAGAGAATTTTCTAAGTACTTCCTTTGCAGCATTTTTCATTGTGAGAATTTCCACCTCCTTGTGTGACACACGGTTTACATGAAAGTAATTGATCACACTTTGTGCTTATTCCTCCTCAGGGATATCTTAGCGTTATGGTCATAAGATTCCTATTATCTTAATGAATTTAATTCCTTGAACTATTTTGACGACTGCTTTGAATTCTAGAGCAGAAAATCTTTCCACACATATCAATTTGTTTGATGGCATCTGAGGCTCATTCATACCTTCAGTCGGTCTGGTAAGAATTTAGCTCATATTTCTTGCCCCAATTCATACCTTTATCCCTTAACTACACAGCTCTATTTTAGTTGATCGCACTTTTTAATATAAATTTTATTAAATTTATACCCGTAAATTGGTTCGCGGCAAGATACTACTAAATTAACCTCTGCACTGTAAAATATTGCTGTAAAATTGGAAGTTGCAGACAACATTATTTACATTATAATACTGTTGCGCTGCTTGTTTCAGGTGGATTTATTGGAGTTTTCGGCGAGAAGACGAGATCCTGATAATTTAGCGTGCTTTATCTTTGGTAAAGAATCACATTTTTTATATTTATAGTTTAACAACGTTTTCTATCAGTTTTTACAGACAATTTACAACCAACGGCTTTATTCTCTATAACTTCACTTGTATGGTTATTGGTCTCACCGAGAGTTAAAATTGAGGTAACTCAATCTCGGAAGTTAGATAAATATTTTATTAATCACTCATGTCATGAATTAATAAATTAGTCCACGTACATAAATAGCTCATTACCCTAATCTAAAACCTCAAAAAATAGCTGTGTTCTCTGTTTAAATTAATTAAATGCTTGCGGGTTGATGGCGTAATTTTCCGTTAGCCATTCGAAACTAACTTTTCGTTTTTGCAAAATATGATTGGCAGGACCTAGGGGAGTAGAGGGTAGAGAAATATAATTGGCCATATAGGGCTACAGTATACATTTTATTTAATTGATTTAGTAACTAAAACAATTAACGAAAATTTTAGGACCTGAATCACGAAATGTGAGACAGGTTGAATATCCAAGATTGGAATCATTGTTTTTAATTTTTCGATCCATCATGCCACCACTCAACTTCAATATTTCTGGCAAGGTAACAGGGAAAGATATGTTTATTTAAATTATAAATTTTTATTAATTGCTCACATTTATTCAGGAATATTTGTACCAGAATGAGAAATAGTGTCCGGCCCCTTTTCCCTACCATCCCTCAAGAGATTTCCATGCTGATCCTTATAGTAGTTTCATTATCCTCTCGATAGGTCCATCTTGGATCCGGTCGGATAATGTACGCTGTGTCGAGCCAAGATAAGCCTCGGATTTACATCGTTAACGGTTGTATTTCTAAATTATGGTTAATTGATTGAGAGATAACACTTTTGGCCAGTTTAAATAAAAAATAAAACTTAATTAATATCTACCTTTGACATTTTAATAACAATTTAGAATGAATAGTGTATTCTGCGAAAATGGAGAACTAAATAAACTTTAGTAATCTTATTCGTCCGCAAAAGTTAGTCATTGCTATTGAAGTAAGTACTAATGATAGTTGTTTTCTGATGTCATTTGGTTTTGTACAAGATATTTGCCTAGATTATCTCCACATATTTTAGCCATATAGTGTGGTTAGGTAAGAATTTTGTGAGGGATATTGGTTGTATAATGTCATAAGTGAATAAATCAAATTTAGGCTTGATAAAATGGCGCCCTATAGAAAGCCATAATGGAAAGGTTGTGTGCCGGATTTAAGTTTTTTCGGCCGAAGAAGAAATTTGACAAATTTTTCGTTAGTGTAATTTTATGAAGAACATATTTCACTCTTGTGTCTTAATTTCTTTATGACGTGTACTGTGTTTAGAGGGTTTGGGAGAGGTAGATGTTCGTTGAAACCATCTTAGAAGAGTTTAGAGGGGATGAGACTTCTTTTTCGAAGTTTGGTCCATATTTTTTCCTTTATTTCTAAAGTAAGGATTGATTCAACTGTGCAGGGTGGAAATCTTCGATCTAAATATCCATGAGCCTTTAATTTGTTTTGTTTTTTTGGTTTAATTTACGGAGCTTTGGAGGATTGTATGCTCTCCTGTGCCGAATATGGGTAGCTAAATTGATCTCCTGTTATATTTCTTCCATACATTTCCATTTCCTGAAGCTTCACTTTGCCTTAGAGATCTCTCTTAACAAACTTTCTGCCATAGATGTCCTCCTTGAATATCTATTGCTCCCTCACTTTAACACCCAGATTACCATGTCATTCATTGGTCCCTACCTGAAAACCTATTGAGCCTTTTCCTTAATATCCAATAAACCTTAACTAATCACACATTGAGCCCTTCTCATATTACCCATTGATCACTACGTTAAATTCATTGAGCCATACTGTATCACCCTGTAAGTCCTTTTTTGGCCCAAAGCAGAATTTTGGCGGTGACCCTGCAGAGAATTATCCTACCCAATTCAGTAAAGGCTCAACATGAACACCCATTGACCCTCCAAGAACAATCATTGAACCCTGACCAAAACCCCACTGATAATCCTCGTTGAGCCCTCCTCGAACACCTTTTTATCGCTTTCTACACATCCTTTGAACCCTTCCTTAAAAAGCAGTGAACACTTCCTTAAGCAACTGCGATCCCTCATTTGACTTTCCCGGGATTTTAATCCACATTCACTCTCGACCTTTTCCCTCAGGAGCCTTCCCTTTTTTACAGTCTTTCTCTTTTTGCACACTAACGTGTTTGGCCACGCAGGAAAAGGTAACTAACTCCAGTCGGGCTTAATAATCTTTACAATATATATGCAATAAGTTGTGAACAAATTTAGCTATCTAGGCACTTGTGAATGTCCATTTAAGTTCATTTTTATAGTAATTTACTGGTAGTTCAGTAGCTGGTAGGGTAGGATATTTTATACAACATACATGCGGCCTTCCGAGCCTGAAGAAGCCTAAATTTGTATATCTCCCTGATGATGTTCGTTTACAACGTGAGACGGAAATATGATGAGGTTGAGAATCAAGGGGAAGTACCTTGGGCCTCTTTTACAGTTTTGGGCGTACTCAGCAACCAGGGACATTTTATTCCTTTCGCATCTTTCCACTGGGTCCTAAGGTCAATGCAGACGTTTACATTAAGATGCAGGAGACCGTAGTCAAACAATGGATGGAGCATGTAGCCGCAAGAAGGCCTTACGTTTTCCAGCAGGAGTCTGCTCCCGCACAAATAACAAAGAAGACACAGGCCTGTTTTTTTTCTACATTGTCCCTCCCACTGTTCTTAATAAATGCTATTTCTTGTCTTTATGCCTCAGTGAAATCTTTGTTATGGTATTTTTTCCCTCATTCACATAGAAGAATATTTCCAACCACACCCCAGTAGGCCGGGTTGAACTCTAGCTACGTCAAGAGAAAAGGAATTGTGGAGTGGTCACTCATTTCCAAGTGGAAATGACACGACAACTACACTTGGAGTGTGACAACCCCATTTGGATGTATCTCGTGTGAGGTTAAGTTGCAATTGAACTTCCACTTCCTAGCTGTTGCTTTGACTTCTATTATATTAGAGAATGACAAAAATGAAAGGAAAAAATAGAAATTTGTTAAATATTTAAGCCATAAATATGAATATTGCAAAATCATTGATAAGGTTCTAGATTTGAAACATGTCTGCACATCCAAACTATGATAGAGAATGATAAACTACGATAACACTAGCATGGGAGTATCCCACAGATTTTCCACAGCATGCAACTGCCTTCCTCTATCGATTAGAATCTGGTGCCTCAGAATGGTTTCGCAGAAACTATAGTCCCCTTTAATTGAGGTAGGGTTGGATCAATGATTTCTCGCTAAATCGCTCAATGCGGTGGAAAGGAGCAGATACGCCATCTGCTCCTGGCAGTTATTACCACTAACGAAAACAACAATTCCTAACCATATCCTATCGCACATTCCCTTCCTGCAAGGCCTGCGCCAGACTAAAGCAGTGAAGCAGGAAGTACGACAGATCTTTTCAAATAATTAGGGATTACTATCATCGCTCATTCTATGCGCATGGCAATGTTTTGAAAATAGATGAGGATGAAGTTAGAAGATATAGAAATCAGGTTCTGCATTTTAGAGCTTAATACCACCCAAAAGACTAGCAAAATCGATCTTTAGAACCTAAACATTTTGTTGCTGCTGCCATTCCCTTAACTTATAGGAATAGGAATTTATATAAATTCTCTTTCATGCTCTCTATTTTGAAGTGGGAGGGATTTTGTTTTAAAGGATATCCCTGGTCAAGATAGCGGACGCCCCCATTATTCATGAGAAAGTTGAAGGTAGGGAAAAATAGTTGACTTTTTTTAAGTCACTGCTCCCTCTTTGATGTAATGCCAGGAGTAGTGTGGCAGAGTTGGGGGCCTTCTTGCTTATTATTATCACAAAGTCCTTTTTACATCCTAGGGTAGTTAATTTCCACAACATGTCATTTACCCTTCTTTGCACCGCTTTATTTATACAGCTCTGTTAAAATAATTTCTTGCGAATATTCTGTGACGCCTTTTATTTAATAAATAAATTTAATCTAAAAATCAAAGGAATCTCGAAATTTTATGACGCGAGTAAATATAATTTTTTGATGCCATATTCATTTAGGTGGAGAGACTCGGTAGCATCAATTGCAGGCAAAGACGTGGTCCTTAGGAACTTGCTTGATTGACTACCTGAAATTCTTAGTTCTTTAATGAGATTGATTTAAAAATGGGGCAACAAGTATTCACTCTTTTTCCTCCTTTACAAATTCAACTTTCCTCCTTAACTTAATTAAATTTTCTCTTTCAGTTTAGCTTTGATCTCATTTCTCTGTTGACTTCACTTGGAAACTTGACTTCATATTTAATTACGCGCATTTGAAAGATTGTAAAAGCAAATTCTCCGCCACTCCTCGCGATATCCACCATCTATAGGTTTCCTTTGGAATTTGCGGATTCCATAGATATAGAAAGGCTAATGATAAATGTTTTTGACGAGATAGATATTATTGGTAGTCATATTCTTTCTCCTTCATTCGTCTCGATCTATTTCTTCCGTTTTATCAATCGGAAAAAATTTGTATTATTTAAAACGAAATAATAATATAAATAAATTATATGTAATTTCCTTTGCCACGTTCATTAGTTTGACAAAGTTTAGGTTAGGTTATTTGAATTAAGCATTAACTAATCCCAACCTATTCTTAGCCTAGAGGGTAATTAACATGTAAAATACAAACCAGTATTAATCATAAGGGCAAAGAGTGACATACAGTTCACCATATTCTAGGCATTTCGTAAGGAGATTTCAGTTCCCCAAAACAAAATTATTAACTTCATTTATTCGTTTATCTCTGGAGGTTTGCCCTCTTGAAGGCAGCATCCTTTTCCCTCCTCTCAATTGTCCAAAGAACTCTACTACTGCATCTTTTGCAATCCTTATCCTTCATTATTTCCGAAAAAGAACTTGGCCTCAATCACGATTTGGGGAGATGCGCGCCCTCCTTGACTCTCGCCCCCGAATGAATTTGTTCTTTATGTCATCTCATCTTGACTCAATTAATTGGTATTCGAAGCCTTTGTTAAAACAAGCAAGCAACAGATCAACCAAGGCTCAGAATTCAGAAACTCTCAGATGGGGAGGCATGGGGATTTCAAAAAGAAAATACCAACGATGGCATTTCACACAGAACAATTGTGAATAGGGATTGACAAGGAGGGTGATGATATTAGGATAAACGAAAATGGAAGAAGATTGACTACAAAAGTACATTAAAAATAATATTAAGACAAAATAAAGGCAATATTTATTTTAATTTAAAATAAACCAATAAAGTATGATGTGATGTAGATTAAATATAAAATGGATATTTTAATTTGTATAAAGATTAATACTCCTACCATTTAGGCCAGGCATAGTGTTTTGTTCAATCACCCACACCCACCCATACATTTCAACCCTAAAATATTCACCGGGGGATTCCTTGCCTCTCTCAGAATGAGAAACACTTTACTAAATACAAATAAATACTGAAAGCAGTTCGGAATTGGAAGGGCGAGTAACTATTTTGAAGCTGCTCCCAGCCTTTTAATCAATTGAATTAGGACCAATAATAAATATATTTCCTGCAGCTTAATGGAACTTTAATTCTTACTTTCCTTCGAAATATTAATTTGCGCTATTAATTTCCTTCATTTATATTTTTCAGGAGAACATCGAAAAGCTTCAATACTGAAAGCAATCGAAACTTCAGCAAGAATATGAACATTCTGCCTACAATTCAAAGCCTCCGCTTCTGGAGTTAAATTTCAGTATTACATAAAACTTTGATTGCACCAAACTTCGGATGATTTACTGCAAATATTTATTATATTTTTCTCAGAATAATAATGCTTAACATAAGCTTGAAAGTAATTCAAACTAAACTAAATGTAATAATAATAATATCCTTAATTTCTCAACTAATATTAAATGTATAAATATTGATAAAACTCTCCTTAATGAGAATATATTAAACTTTCTTAATTCTCAATTGTATCATTTATTGTATTCGAAGTCATCAATGACAAGTATTGAATTTTGAGGTTAATCTATTTTCATTAAATTTGTTTTACTATTTCATCTAACAGCTTTTGAAAAACGATTTATTGGCATAAACTTAATATGGGAGTTTATGTTAGCTATTGTTAGGATGGAGCGACTTTTAAGTTTTTAGAACTTCCGTTGCTCTACCAAAACGAAAGTAAACACCAAAATTTTATTAACATATTTCGTAATCTACCAAATTTTCGTCTATATTAAATAATACCCTCTTCTATTTAGGGTAACCCCCCTTATAACCAACAATTTCTTATTTAAATATTAATAACTATATGGTCTTCTATCCATTCCCTTATAAAACCCCTTTTCCCAAAGATTTCATGGAACTAAATTAATCACGATCAAAAATGGAATGCTTCTCTTTACACAGTTAATTTGGGTCGTGTTATTTCGCACTAATGTGTGTTGAGAGGCTTCTCTTCACTAAAGAGAAGATGTAAAATAAACAGCCATAACACCTCACCTAACCTAACTTCCTAAGCACAGACATTTATTGAGTTTATCTTTACCTAGCGAAGTTTAGGTAGAGCTTATCTTTATTGGTAATAATTTGGAGAGTTTATCTTGAGAACTGTTCATTTGGACTGGAAATTTTTTCGTGATCCCATTGTTTTATGCATAACTACATAGAGTGCTGTTATGTGGACGACTCATAGCCCCTTTGCCTTGGTTGGAGGCAACCGTGTTGCCCAAAATGTTTCAATGATCTGCCATAATATTGCTGCTCTACAGCTTCTACAGTAGTGCACTCCATCAAATTTTAGGATCTTAAAGTAGGATCGTATTTCAACAACTCTGACTATGTTTTAATTAATTTCGTCACTCCAGATTAGACGCTCGAACTTTACATTATTTATTTCATTTTAATTTTGATTTAAATGTCAAATGTGTATCCATGGAAACGTATTTTCCTTTAATGACGATACAATACATTCTTTTGAAAAATCAACTTTCTGACTTTTTGACTAATCTATCTAAGACTATTTGCAAGTTTAAATAATCACTGATGTTTATAAATATAAAAAAGCAAGAGTCCTTGGACAAATTCCAGAGGAACGCCGCTAGTCGCGTTTTATTCACCATGGTTAACTACGTCTATTAACAACAACTGTCTTCCTTTAGTTCTGCAGCTTTTCTAAACTTTCTTTTAGTACGCTTCCTCCTATTCCATTAAGTCTTTTATGTAGCACACTGTCAAAAATCGGGTAGAAATCAAGATCTACTACAGCTATATCTTTATCTTAACCTATTCTTGCGATCATTTCCTAAAAGAAATTGAGCAAATTAGTTAAATATCCGTGTCAAAAGCAAAAGCTCTGTGTCATTTATTAAGTTATTCAAAGGGCAAAAATGGACTCAGAGTTTACCGACGACCGCAATAAGTGAGAATGAGCTATAATTTACAAGATCACTTTTTATCCTTTTCATGAAATTTGGAGTTACAATTGCCTCTTTGAACAGACGAGGCTATTCCTTTGCTAATAACATTTTTTAAATAGATAAGGGTGTGTAACAGATGGTTTTGGAATTTTGAAGTAGATAGATCGGATAAATTAAGTCTTTCCAAATCGCTATATACATTTTAATTTTCTTAGTATAAAACTTACTCAGTTTTTTGGGGGTAAGTTAAGTATTTGAAAGAATAGTGTTTTTGAGATGTATTATAGGTTAATTTCTGGTTGTATTGTAGGTCAATTGTCTGTATTTTCTGCGCTTAAGGTATTTTTGCATATATATATACAATCGTTTTGGCCCAGTTTGGGACAACGATCCTTGTTCCTTTTCAACGCTGCTTTTTATCGAAATCTTGCTACATTCAATTAGGGTAATGAACTTTGCTGTAGTATATCTAATATTGCTTCCTTCATCTTCTGTTACTCCATCACTCATTTCATTACACAAAGGCGTAAACTAATATGCCTGAGAGACAATAAATTAATTCTTCCTCTTCCTTTCCCTTCCTACCTTTTTATTACATAAAACATTTGCTTAAAATGGATGTGGAATAGACAACAAGAAAAAAGTAAATATAAGAAAATCTTTCCAATGCGAAATTTTACTATTTTATTAATATATTCTCCGATGTCGTTTAAATTCGTAATTCTGAGTAGCTCTGATTTTATGAGAACCTATCCTCTAGTTTAATAATACGCCCTCCATAGGTATTGAGTGTTGACGGGACTCTAAAAGGTGATTTCCACTTTGACTTTTCTTTCATTTTTTTATCAAGCCATTTTTCATTAATTTGAGTCTATTTGCTTAGATTTACGCTAGGTTCTCTTCCACCACATAAATGGATATGTTTAGATAATTCTGGAACGGGACGGGTGGATCTAAAAAC
Organism: Ceratothoa steindachneri; assembly: GCA_963969495.1. Taxonomy (NCBI): domain Eukaryota; kingdom Metazoa; phylum Arthropoda; class Malacostraca; order Isopoda; family Cymothoidae; genus Ceratothoa; species Ceratothoa steindachneri. The sequence goes on along the minus strand of OZ018337.1, from coordinate 11,749,909 downwards.
AATCTGACGAGACAAAATAAAGCTTTTATCAATTATCATTTCTGGATCTAAGTATTAAAGAAGAAACTAGAACAGGCGAAGGGACAGCAAATGATCAGATTGCGGATTCTAATTAAATTTGATTCTCAACCAAATATGACTGAAGTACAAAGTACTGAAGACAATAAGCCAGGGTGCGAAACACCTTTGAACACAATAACATAGAGAAAAGAATAAAATGTTATTCTTTATTTCTTGGAAAATCGCCAATAATTAATAATTTTTAGAATTCATTTTGCGTGAGAGGGCTTTTTTTTGTATGAGTGTATGTGATTGCGAGGCATTTGTTGACAAATATATCTCACAACTTGCTAAAAAATCGAATTCTTTTCTCTTTAGAGTGAATTGTATGACTTTGAAAAAGTTTCTCCTTACATCAAGAATTTGCACAAAGAAATCCTGTTATTGTCCTGAAATATTGAATATTGGATATGTCTTTGAAAAATATAAATTGCATCAACCTAAAGTTTATTGAAACTTTTTCCATTAAACATTACAAGTAGTTGACACAAATAAGTCAAGCCATCAAATGAAATAACCCTCATGTTATGTATTTTCACAAACATGTATTTCAAATATTTGCCGACCTATTAATCAATTACTCTATCTCAAATTTCCTCCAGATCACAAGAACAATCTGGCGAAAAATCGTCGCCAGACGCAGACGAACATCACGATAGACAAGTCTCCGATTATGATAGCGTGAGCTTCGACGGGGAAATTTCCGCCGCTCTTTTTTAACTTGGACGACGTCAACAAAGGTTTTCAATTCACACTTTGTAATTAAATAGATTTATGTAGGAACTTGTTGCCTGAGATTCCATTGCAGCAAACCAGCTCCACCATATTGTAATACTGGGTTATGATATATAAATCTTATAATTCTCGATTTTTTATTATCCTTCTTCTTTCGTACATTCGTTCTACTTTGTCTTAACATGTCTGTTATTTTATTATTCTTTCTCAGGTATACCTGAACAACGATGGCGAGGTTAATGAGGTCATTACATCGAATTAAAAATCCTCGTAGGAAAGAGAAATCAAAGAAATACTGATTAAAATGAATAAATAAACAGATTGACCCAAGGACTGTTAATTTATACCAGCAACCTCACCCGAAGGAGTCCCGTTGCAGTTGAATATTCTTTAACGTATTCTATGTAAAAGGAGGATTTTATTAAAGAGGTTTTAAAACATTAGAAATCTTTCGGTAATCTTTAGACAGAATAACCAAATAAGACATGTTTGTAGTACAAGTCACTTTTTATTAAATAACTATATATTCACTTAAGTAATTAGGTAATCGTGGTTACAAAATAGACCTCATGTTTCAGTCAAATACTTTATTTCCGTGGATTTAGTTTGATAAGGTGAAATCGACTTCTAAATCAACTCATTTTCGTGGGCATTTTATATTCTATTGCACGGTAACTTTGGCAGCAGATTATCACTATGAGAGGAAGGAGTGCGACATAACCTAGTGGAAATAATTTCGAGGTTTGGAAAATTTTAGCCACATAAGCTGTGGTAACAGGCCAACGTTTTAGAGATTTGTGGTTCGATTCCGGCGTTAATTTGTAGATCACTACTGAGAAAAAAAATCCTGTTTGAATGGTTATATTTTTATATAAAAAAAAGGATTTGTTTTAAAACAATTACCAAAATATAGAAGCGAAGTAGCAATGCAGAACACTACGTCTAACAGGCACTAACAAAGGAACGTTTATATTATTTTACCCCGACTCTAAGGAATAAGTTAGGTAGAAAAAGAAGTTAATAACGCAGCAAAATTTGATAGTCTCTTTCATACTGCATCGCTTAATTTTAAGAATTAATGATAACATTTAATAAAAAGTTGTTTTTTTATTCTTTGTAATTCAAATCAGGGGTTTTATACAGTAACTCATCACATATGTACATATGACTGATTGTGCAGTAAGTACATAGCACACAATGATACCGCCCGCTTCTTATAGCTCCCTGGGAAACGCATAGGATAGGAAGCATCCTTATAGAATGCGGACAGTCATGATTTCAAGCTCTGGAATATTTCCGCTCGCCCCTTTACGTGGAAATAAAAACCTCTCGCATGCACTTTTCATCTACGAACCCGCTGTATAATTTCAAATCAATTTTAGCGGAAGAATAATATTTGCAATGTCCCAGTAGTTCAGCGCCAACAATTGTAGGCCAAATCTCAAATTCTCCTCATCCGCACTAAAGAGAAAATCTTCCGGTAGTACTACTGTACTACCGGAAGATTTTCTCTTTATTGCGGCCCAGATGCCAAGTCAGAAGCGTCGACTTCAGCATCCATTGAACCGCATCTCTTTGACGCGTATTTGTTTCTAAATATAAAGTTGTTAGACTTGAAAAGTTAGTTTGTACTAATGGAAAATCTTAAACCTCGATCTCACGAAAAACCCTAGTTTAATGACTAGTGTTTAATGGTCTATCGTGATAAGCATGCTGCCTATAATATTTGGTCTGATAACCGCTCTCGGTTATGTTGGGAGAACTATGTTGCGATGCGAAACATGGAAAATACTGTTTATAAAGAGGCTAAAGCTCAGCATAAGAGTAAATGCTCATCTGAGGAATGTCCTCACAGGTGGAGCTCAGCCACATATTTGGTGGTCCGCATTTAAATCTGCTTTGTTTGGTGTTGAAACTTCTATTCCTCCCCCAATGAAGCCTGATGGTAACGTTACATATCATCCTCTTGATAAAGCTAGCATTCTGGCTGATAGTTTTCGTTCCAAGCAAAGTAAGGAAGAAATTCAGCTGCCCTTAGGCTGTCACCCGCTACCTAGTTTTAATGCATTTGCCTCAGATCCTCTGAAATAAAATTTTTCTTATCTAACTTGGACGAGTATGGGGAAACCTATCCTATTGGTCTGTTTTCATTGGTTTTAAAAAGATTTAGCAGTCAGCAAGCTCTAACACTGGCTGTTATATTTTATATTTAAGTTCGTCATGGGTCATTTTCTGAATGCTGGAGTTCCCGGCAACATTACTCCAATTCCCAAAGGAACATTATCATCTCCATCTTCCAATAAATATAGGCCTATTTCCATCACATCGATTATATCTAAGACCTTTGAACGTCTTACTGTATATTTGAGACAGTATCATCCAGTGACTCAGTTTGGCTTTAGAAAGGGGCTGGGCACTATTGATGTACTATTATTGCTGCAACATGAAATGCAGTCTGCTTTAGATAATAATTGTGAGTCTAGACTTGTCTCTATTGACTTTATTGCCACCTTTGACACCGTCAAACACAATGGTTTTATTTTGAAATTAAAGGCTGTTGGCATTGGTGGTAGAATCTTAAGTATTTTAACAAAGTTTTTAACTAAAAGACAAGAACGTGTTGTTGTCGATGCGTGTTTTAGTCCTTATTCTAGGGTAGTGTTCTTGGGCCTTTGCTTTTATATTATGTACTAGTTATATATGGTTTATTATCACTAATAAAAATGTAGGATATACTGATGATTCCTCTCTGTATGCTCATGTTCCATCTCCGGCACTGAGACTGAGTGTTGCAGACTGCCTCACTGAGGATTTAAATAAAATTTATTCCTGGTGTCTTCAATAGGTATGAAATTAAACCCTAGTAAGTCAAAGGAAGTGACTTTGACTTTTCTACTTCTATCTTACCTAAAACATCCCAATTTGTTAATAAATGGAGCTTTTATTAACAAGGCTGACCATCTCAAGCTCTTGGTAGTAACTCTTTATTTGGAACTCACTTTAGAAGCCCATCTAAGATATATGTCTTGGCATATTTCGCAGAAATTGGGCATTTGTCGTAAATCGAAGAAATATTTAAGGATGATGATGTTCTTCAAAAGTGTTTCTTTTCCTTTATTATACTACATTTTGAATATTGCTCTGCTGCATGGAATTCTGCTGCACTCTAATCTGAGATTGCTTGATCGTTTATTTATTTCTGTAAAATATTTACTATCAGATTTGGATTTAAACATTGGACATCCTAGATATGTTGGAGCTCTTTGTATTTTATTTAAAATAGTCAATGATGTGAATCATCCTCTGCATCAAACTTTGCCGAGCTTTTATCAACCAGCCAGAGTTACTAAGTATTTTGAGACTGTAAATTCCATGGCATTCGAAATTGGTCGCCATCCTATATCTTAGTTTACAAAGTAATTTTTCCCAAGCATATGTAGATTGTGGAATACCTTGCCCACAAATATTGTGAATGCTTCTGCTTTTGATAGGTTTAAAAGATTGGCTAATTTCTTTTTGTTGCGTAACCATTGGGCTGTTTAATTCTTTTTCCTTTCTTTCTTGCTCTGCTTTGACGTGCACTGACACCTCATGGTGGTATAATTTTCAAAGTTTTCAATGTGGCTCTTTGCATTGTCTATATAATAATAAAAATAATAATAATAATAATGATAATAATAAACGGGGCACCATTTATTGGGTCTTTATTTTGACAGATGCCTCACCTGGACGATCTAAATGTTCAGCCTTAGGCCCTCTTGTACCCACTCCACGGACACTCTTCGTTGTGTGACGTTCACCACTTGAGCTTCGGTTAGTGGTATCGCTTTCGCAGTCAGCGTGAATTTGCGGAAGGTTGAGAAGATCCACCAAATTGGTCTCCCTCTGGAGACAGGTGGCTTCTTACTATTGAAAGCCTGCTTGTCAATAGCACGGATATGATACCTAGCTTGTGTTGTATATAGTGTATTATGCATTTGTACGAGCGAGCCTGGAGTCTCACTTAGTCGCTAATGCCTCTTATTACATTCACAATCGATCTAGACGCTGCATATGCTGTCAAGAGAGGCAACTTATAAATTAACTCCTTCAGGTTTAAGGTTGGAAATTCCTTCGAGACCTCTATGTAGTTCTTGGGCCGGTAGAGCCTCTGGTTCTGTCTACGAGGCCACTCTGGATGGTATCATTTCTTACTATTTGTTGCTAGACTTCTGATCACAAAGCCTCTATAGTGCTGGGAGAATTGCATTTGACCTTTGTGGAGCCGACTTCCTGTTACGCTGAATCTCTCCCGGTGTAAACAGTGGCCCTAACTCCCAGGAATGGATCGGGTTCCGCGCCGTATTCCTTCTATTTCAAGTCACGACCGATCTGGTTGCAATACACCGCTCGGTTTGGAACATAACGCGTCATAACCTATTTGGAGACTGGATTGTTTTCTTAGCACCTCACAAAGACCTTTGAGTGCTCTGTGAGTATTGTAATCTCTGCATCCATGATTCATGCTATCCGTGAGGCCAGGGTTGCCGCGAGGAGAGTGGTTATTGAGATTATTTTCTGCTTGGTTTCTGGAGATTAACTGATTGCGGGGATTATGAGCGACGACGAGAAACTTTGTTATTATTGATTATTATTTGTTGTTCACTAGTTATTTTACCCTTTGACTCGTATGATCCAATAGTTGTGTTTCCATGTCTACTATATTTTCTTTGTTCTCCACTTCTCTATTCAACTCACCTACCGTAGGAACATTAAGTGGAACCTAAACCATTGTTCATCCTAAGAAAATCGAACTGCTTGTTTAACTTGCCAAAGGAATTGACGCTTTTTGAGAAGAAGAATACCAAGCAGTTCAAGGCATATACCTTTATTACTTATAATAATAGCAACTTCCAATATAATATTATTATAGACAAGTTTACATGGAATAGAATAATTAAACATACATATATATATTCAAAGAGGATCAGTAAGCAGGACTCTCAGATATTAGAACTTGGGTATCTTATTAGATTATCCGCTAATATATGCATTTGAGTAAGGATAAATTGCCGAAGAATTTATGCAGACCCATCTTACTGATATTCAGAAGTAACCCTATTTTTACATCACAGTATCTAATATTTTTCTACTGGATGATCGAAATGGTAATATATGGTAGCTGTCCAAAGTATTTCACTAAAATATCTTAATTTATTAGATTAATTTGAGTGAGGTGGGAAAATTTTATATGAAGTTTCTAATGATAAGTGACTGTTATCCATCTGATGATCTGGAAGTAAGGCGCCAAAGTGGATATGATGATCTCTGACGGGCACATTTTATTAGGAAGGTCTCTCAACGACCGTTTTGAGGTGAAGGTCATGCTCATTGTGGCGAGAGGTTTTCTTTTAATAGCTCGTTAATTAAAAGGGTAAAGGCCAGAAAAGATGAGTGGAGGGCTAAAAGAATGGATATAAATTCATACGAATTGAATGGGGAAACAACTGCAGTCTTTGGGATAATTAATTTATCCATTGTGGCTTGTTGGTAAATTTTAGTAGCGATAAAGATTTCAGAAGTGAAATTATGTAGGCAGGTAAGCCAAGGGAAATCGCTTGGAGACTTTACCTTATTTTGCCCTCTACAATGGCAGACTGGCCTATGAGTGCCATTTTTTTTATCGCTAAATGCAGAGGGCTAATTCATGGAGGAATCGTGGGTTAATATTCCCCCTTCTCAATCCTCGTCAAAGTTATGTTTGTACCGATTAAATTATTGGGTAATAAGGAATGTGGTTAAATGTGTTTCCGATAAAAGTGTTACCGACTAATTAATGGAGCCATTTGGTTCTCAGTGGATATATAGAGAATCGAGGTAGGTGGTCAGTGAGAGTCGAACTGGTGTCAATTTCTGTATCACCGATAGAGAAATTAAAGAAGAGAGCTGAGGAAAGGAAATGAGAATGAAACCATTAAGAAATATCCGGTTATTTTATACGTAAAGATTACGTACTACAGATCAAACACGAAAGAGTAATATCATATAATCACATGAAAAAATTGGAAAAAGGCCAATTAAGAGGCATATGCTAGGAGCAGTGAGAAAATATTCCAACAGAATGTTGCCAGGATTTACTTAAGCCGGATCTTTTGAAGAAGTGTGGTCACTTTTAAGGCTCTTCAACTATATGAGGCTAAGCTTGGCCATAGAAAGAATAAGGGTGATCAATTTTATACTTGTTTAGCAACTTTTCTAATATTTCTGACAGAATTAAAATATACCAGCGTTTCACAATTTCCATATCTCCCATGATTGATCTCGTCGATGTATCCCTAATTAAACAAAATTGGAAATGGGGAGATCTTCATCTATGATGTTCAACTTTGTGTGAGAAGACCAATTTGTCGATCAGTATTTCGACCCTAGATCCACCAACTTTAAATGAGTTATTTAAAAATGTTTAGTAAATATTTAGATCACGAAAGAAAATATAAAGTTCGACCATAGATTTTAGCGAGACCTTCGATTTAGAGGAATATTTTTCACCAATTTTATAATAGCGCTAGAAAATTAATTCACCCCATTTTTGAAAGCGCCAATTTACAATTAAAAAAGAAAGTTCTTTCTAATTGACAAAATATATTTGTACCTTGTCCTCACTTTGATACTTACATATATATTTATCCATACCTGAACACATTTCATCAAATTCATCGCTAAGTTACAAGAAACACATTTCATTTCACGCTTAATAAGTTTTTTTCCTCATCCAAATAATCAGTCGAGAACATCTTAAAAAATTATGGTTTGATTTCATTTTCGAATATCCAACGCCCTATGTTTGCTAAAGGTTTGTTCACTACTAAATAAACCATAACAAAGTTTCAAGTGAAGTTAAGTAAACTAAACATATTACGTCTTTAAAAAGTGGGGATGTTTAAATTGAACATCTACCTAACTCCTAAACAAGGGATAATCAAACCAGCCACACTAATACTGAAATACCCTTAACATAGTTTTTGCAGAGGGGAAATCAGTCTATTTTCAAATCGATCTATTAAAAGAATTGGGTCTCAGTTTTGCTCCATTGAAAAATACCTGTCTTGTGTTAAAATAGGACCGCTATTCTTCAAAAGCAGGTCAAATCTTCTAAATAACACTTAAAAGTAATTTTAGCAAACAATAGTTGACAAAAAGAAATATTAGGCTTTTTTATTTTGTGTTCAAATATTTTCTTCCTCCGTTATATTTTGTATATTCATCTATATTTGAAGAATGTCTCTATCGTCAATCTTAAATTTACCCCCAAATTCTGTTCTTTAATAATATTGTGGTAGGATACACAAAATATAGTTAGATATAATTTAAATTCCTGCTGCTTACAAGGTTTTCTTTATAATATTTATTTATATAATAGTAAAACACAGAGTTTGTATGTAATAAAAAACAGCGGATAAAAGGCAAATTTTAAATGAATAAGAGCCCTATGTATTAAAAATAGGAATAAAATGAAAAAAGATTCATTAAAATCAGATCAAATTTACCACAAAAACATTATTTCGGTAACTTTTAAGAAAGTGTCTAGTAAAAAATGAAAGTAATTTACACACATGAACAATGTTTCAAAGCCTATAATTAAAAAAATAGTACTTTGGTATATTTAATTTTAAGAAAATTGTGATGTTGAAAAAAAGGCAGACTTTTACGAAAATGTGTGACTTCACTTATAGAATGAAATGTTGAACCTGTTTTTCCTTTGAATTCCGATCAATAATAAAAGTTCCTTTCTTGAATTATGAGTGAGACGAAACGGTTGAAATATTTAGTTGTATCTTTCAAGAGAACCTTCATTTCGATGTAATATTAAATTAGTAATAATTTCATATGATTTCTGAATAGGGGTCCCCAAATGATCAAATTCAGTGAATTGTTATATCAAATTATTAATTGCAGACACTTGTGTTAACTTGATATTTGTTGGCTTAAAATGAAAAAAATAAAGGCTGGGCAATTACTCATTGTCGATTCTCTGCATATAAAAGCAAAACAATAAAATTTAAACACAACTAAATTCACCTGAAATCCTTCTGATGACAAGAAAAAGTATCTTACCAAAGAGGTGCGTTTATTCTATTCTTCTTTTTTCTCAACTTTAATAAGTATCCTGTGTGGAGCGCCGCAATTTTCTGCTACCGTTTTCAAGATGTAAACAATTAATTTACAATAAACTTTGGTGTGCTTAGTCCTGAGGTGAATTAAGAAAAAAAATAAAAATATACGACAAATCGATTTGTTTGAGAAGAAAGAACTGAATACAAAATTAGCAGTCGCTTTCATAAAAAAGATGGGGTTTGAACCTAAGTTATGAGGTGCTCTTTGCTTTGAAGGCCTTTGTGTTAACCAATAGCCTATTGGTTAGCTGAGTGGCGTAAAAGTGTAAAGTGTTGGATGGCATAGGTTCGAACAACTCACTGTTATTTCAATTTCTATAAAGGGTAAAAGAGTTTATATATTATTTAATTCCGTTATCTATCTTTCTCATTCTTTTGTCTTAATCTATGTTTTATCCATGTTTGCTTTTAGAAATAAAAGACGAATTCGTTTGCGCATCCTCCTCCCCTATTTCCTATAGGTTATTAAACATATATATATATATATATATATATATATATATATGGTATTTTCATGTAGAATTCAATCTCTTAATATTCAAATGAAATTTGGGGCTATTTCAGATAAATGGTGTAGAAAGGAATTCTACCATAGCTTGAGAAAGTGAAAATCTTTGACGGAAAAGTGATAACCATCACAAAGCAGCCTAGAATAGATTTTAATGGCTGTGTAACTAATCTCAATTACGATTTAATTTTAAGACTCGAAATACCTAGCATACTTTCCCTTGATCCTTCCTGAAATTCATATTGTTATAACTCGTTAACATTAAAGGAATGAAGTCAGAACATTGACAGATTAGACCGGCCATATTCTTTATTCTCTTACAAATGAGTCTATAAATTATATCGAGGTGTTAGGAAATGATAGCATTTGCTTTATAAATTTGTTATAAAAGAGACAAGAAATTCACTATAAAACGTGAGCCACTAAAAATGATATTCACCATTTAAAGTTTATGCAAATTGAGTATACTTTTTAAGTGACTAGACACGTACATATTTGCTGCGTTGAGGACTTGGATGGGAGTAAACAAGTGTTAAATTTTAGTCTTTATCCTAATACCTTCTTATCGCTGCAGTCTGAGCAAATGTTTCTTTATATTGCAACAATTAACATTTCTGTATTTTTTTGTCACCAAAAAATTTCTATACATAGGAATGAGTAAAAGTTGGGACCTGGTAAATGCTGTCAATGCATGTCCTTCCTTCGTTTCTTCATCAGTTGCTTCTCGTGTGTTTAACTCCAGGAATTCCAGCTTTTCGTACTTTTTGAATAAGTTTGGCTGGAGTATCGAGTATGAATTTAAAAAATGATTTGATCCTAGATTCCAATATAAACATAAGTTCGATTACATATTTGCTTCAAACACATTTTAGACCATTATCTAAAGTTAAAGTACCCGAAAATTATTTCTACTTTTATCAAACATTTTGCCAAAGCTTTAAGTTCTCTATTGCTCTCATATGAATTAAAAGATCAGTAACTTCCGAATAAAAATAAAGGATAAATGAATAACAATGACGGGAGTTTGGCCAAAAACAATGGCTAGAGCTTACACTTTAATTAACTTCAAATTGTGTCTAGAAATTATACACCATACCATTTCATCGTTTCATCATACTTGGAAATTGTTTATAAACTCTTGTGGTTTTAGATACTTTTAGGATTGTAATAGGTACAAGTTAGTAGCTACAGTATTTATCTAGGAATTTCCATAACTTGAGAAGAAAGAGGCAGTTTTTAATTGAAGTTTTTGACGAATATAAATTTACGCATAGGATCCGAATTTCGAAAGTAACTGGCTTCCATCATCAGCCCAATAATAATAACAGTCTTATAAAAAGAGAGAAATAGTAGAAATTCAGAGAGATTTAAGTGTCGAAAAAATTAAAGTTATGAGGGAAAGACATAGGTAAGGTGAGTGAGGGTAGTTGATATGAGGTAGCTGGTTATTTTAAGTGTTTTAAGTGTTTGTTCTCGTTTTTATTTGCTTTTGTTTGTTGCTACTCTTTTAAGTTATATACGTTTGTTTCCTCTCTATTTTGTGTTAAATTAGAATATTTTTTTATTTTGCACAAATAGTTTGTTGCTGCTTTATTGTTTATTTGGTCCAGGTCTTTTATTTCTTCTCGCCATCAAATCTTTCTTTTGGGTGATTTTTTAAATAAATGTAGTAGTCGAAAATTCTGATTGTATTCCTTCTTCCGTTTAAACGAATTTGCTAATTATTATTGCATTTTGTTCTTCTAGTCTTCACGAGTTGTATAAAATTCTTTCATTCAGGTACCATTCAATAATCTTGATTTTTCTCATTCTTAATTTACTTGCTTCCATTGTTCGGGGGTAGTGGTAGTATTTGACCGTTCTTTAGATAGTTAAATGGTTTGATTAAATGCTAATTTTTCAGCGCTATTTGGTTTGTCCCTTTCATTATTTCAGTTTCAATCTCTACATCTTTATGTTGCTAGCTGTGTATTTATTTGTACGTATTTTTTCTTATTCTTACCACGAGTGATCTCAGAACTTTACCTGTTAAATACTTGCACCTTATATACCACCCCTAATAAAAAGAAAAGAAGGGGGGATAAGTTAAAAAAAGGTATAAAGTAAAGAGCAGAGGGATTTTGATAAGCCATAATTAAATGTCACTTTATAAATATACAAAAATACAAATATAATACACATACATAATAAAGTGGACATACTAATCAGGTGTTCCGCTGAATTAAATCTTTCCGGTTATCTGCTGAAGATGGTCAGAGGAACTGACCTTATTCCTATCTGGGAAGGAACCTTCATCAGGGCAACGAGACAGAAACGAAAGGAGTTCTTGACGTTGGATCTCGAAGCCAAGTTCGCAACCACGAACTCGTAGGTGTGTCCCCAAATGTAAGAAGAAGGTTATGAGGGAAGATTATTTCATCCAAGAATTGATGAAGGAAACAGTTTTAATTTTCCACCCTTTAGCTATTCTGTTATTATTCTTCGACCAAAGATGGAAGCAATTTACTTACGAAACAATTATCTTAAGTAAATTTATATTTATAAAGTCTTTCCTAAAAACTGCATCTTTCTTCTCAATTTAAAAGTCTATAATGAGTTAAAAATATTTATTCCATAGTTTAATATTTTATTTTCTGTAATTTAATTAAACAACCGTCAAGTCATCTTTTGTTGAAACATTCTCTGATAAAATGCTAGATCAAGGAAGTCTTCAATGATGAAAGAATTATATCGTTAAGGAATTAAATAAAAATAATTTTGTCTAGAAAATTGAAAAAATGTGAAACAGATTCATATCAATTTGGGGGAAATTTGAGATAGAGTAATTAATCAATCGATCGGCTGAGTACCAAGCTGTTTCCACCAGAATTTTGAGCACTTAACTCTAAAGATCTTTTTTAAATCAAAAGTGAAGTAACTAAAAGCTTCACGCTGGTATAAAATCAGTTTTCAAGCTGTTAACTGTCGTTCTATGTCGATAGAAACAAAGTTTAAAACTCTCAGTAAATTGTTTATCAATAAGAATAAGAACAAAGACCCGATTTTTACCCAAAATACAAAAGGAAAATTGTTTGTTTGAGGCACATATTTACCTGAAAATGACCTTTGAAAAGTTCTCTCCGGAGAGAATCAAGAGTCACTGTGATGGTCTTGGAAAAAGGATGGGTTGGCAATGCACCTCAGGTTCATACGTTTACCAAGCTACAAAAAGGAAGAGGAGGATTTCTGATTTGGTCTACAATTGTTGGTGGTAAACTACTGGGACATTTGAAATTTTATTCTAGCGTTAAAATTGATTTGAAATCATACAGCGTGTTCGTAGATGAGAAGTGCATCCGGGAGGTTTTTATTTGCCACGTAAATGGATGAGCGGAAAGATTTTAGCGCTTGAAAACATGACCGACCGCATTCCTTAAGGATGCTTCCTATCCTATCCTATAATATTTAATATCCTTTCGTCGTTAAAACAAAATGACATTTTAATAACTCCACAGGACATGCTCAGTAGCGAAGGCCAACCTATCTCATTCATTCTCTTCATATGTGAGTGGTTTCTTAGCAGGGCAGCGTGCTATGTTAGGACAAAGAAAAACGAATGAAAGGAAGAAGAACGATAATGAAAAATCAAGAATTATAAGACTTATATATCATAACTCAGTATCACAATATGGCTGAGCCGGTAGGCTGCAATATAATCTGAGGCAACAAGTTCCTACATAGATCTATTTGACTACAAAGTGTGAATTGAAACCTTTTGTTGACATCGTCCAAGTGAAAATATAGCGGTGGAAATTTCCTCGTCGAAGCTCCAGCTATCATAATCGGAAACTTGATTGTCGTGGCGTTCCTCTGCGTCTGGCGAGAATTTTCTCGCCAGATTGTTCCTGTCATCTGGGGGAAATTTGAGATAGAGTAATTAATCAATCGATCGGTAGATATATGAAATATTATGTTTGTAAAGATACATAACACTAGGCTTATTCTCTTTGATGTCAAGCCAGATTGGCTCTATAAAATATAAAAAAAACAACTCTTTGATGTCAAATACCTGTGATGTTTAATGATAAAAGATTCAATAAATTCCCGCTGGATGCAATTTATATTTTTCAAAGAAATATGCAATATCCGATATTTAAGATTCATTACAGGATTCGTTTCTGCAAATGCTCGGCGTAAGGAGAAACTTTTCAACGTCATTCAATTCACTGAGTAGAAGAATTATATTTTTTATTAATTTCTGAGATAAATTTGGCAAGAAATGCCTCGCAATCACATACAATATACATCTATAAGCCCTTCGCTGCAAAATATATTGCAAAAATGATTAATTATTTGCGATATTCCAAGAATTAAAGAATAAAATTGTTTACTTTCCTGTATGTTATTGTGTTTGTCGAGGTATACCTGCGTAGACTAGATCGGCGCTCAGAGTCGACAACAAGCACGGACAGACAGCTGACCACATGCCGCTTGAGACCCTCTAAGATAGTTCGGGGCGATTAATATAGAGTGCTGTTTACGGTTGACCGGGGTTTTGACTAATGGCTTGCCAAGTTGCAGTTCAAAGTATATATAAATGCAACACCCCAAAATATAATTTTAATATATAATAAAAGGGGGAAATTTATATATATATATATATATATATATATATATATATATATATATATATATATATATATATATATATATATATATTTATATATATATATATATAAAAAAGTGGAAACAAATTTTTTCTGGTAGTTAAATGAATTAAGTCAAGATTAACGGGGTAATCTGGAGATGAACATACAAGATCGCTTTAACTACAGAACTACAGAAATAGAAACCAGCAAAGACCCTAAGGTCCGCTCAAGGCCAGTCGGCTTACACATTCTAACGTTAGTGTATCATGCTCTTTTTTAATGCTGGTTTTTTTTGTTATATATATATATATATATTTTTAACTATTTCAACTCTACGGTACACACTTATCTTCATGTGTACCCTTGACATGCAGGTTTAGCTATCCCTCAAATACACTAACATAACACGCTTTTTTGAACTAGGGGGGGGGGTGATAGGACAGTAATCTCTTCTCCCGCAGGCGTCACCTGCTAGTGATGAAAATTATATACTTATAGGACAGACAGAAAAAGAAAAGGGGAATTCACATTCACTCCATGCATGGAGGCGTCGCTGGCATCTTTCTATTCATCATTTCATTTTAATCCTCAACTCCTTATAATATATGACGTTTTAATTTGTGCTCCTACTACGTTATATTTACGCTATTGAAGTACTCATCAAGTCGGTTTTTGAACATATTAACTGACCTGCTTTCAACCACACGGTTGGAAAGGCCATTCCACGTTTGCGTGATTTTTTACGTGAAGTAATTTTGGGCTATAGTAGAGTTCAAACGCTTGTTCACTAATTTTAAACTATTTTGGCGTGTGTTGGCCCTTTCGTCCAGCTCGAAAAATAGACTGTAATCAATATTAGTAAATCCTTTTAAGATTTTCAATAATTCTATCAATTTTCCACGTAATCGTCTACTTTTAAGTGATAGTAGATTTAATAAGCGTAGTCTATCTTCGTATGGTTTGTTTCAGATTTCAGGAACTAGTTTCGTAGCCCGACGTTGCACGCTTTCTAACTGCGCTATATCCTTATTTAGGGAGCGACACCAAAATTGGACCACGTATTCGAGGTGTAGGCGCACGAGCGATTTGTATAGTGGCATGATTATATCTTTCGATTTGAAAGTAAAATCCTGAGCAATATATCCTAGCATTCGGTTTGCTTTTTTGAAAGCTTCTGCGCATTGCTTTGATACTTTAAGGTCCTCCGAGATTAAAATCCCTAGGTCTTTTTCTAAGTTAAAGGATTTGAAAATTTGGTCTTTCATATGGTATTCTACTTTTAAGTTCTGACATCCTATGTTGAAACCCATTTGCCATTTATCCGCCCATTTCACAATTTTATTAAGGTCCCTTTGCATTTGCTCAACATCGGGTCTCGCAAGGGCACAACTTCCTAGCTTTGTGTCATCTGTAAATTTAGAGATCCTACTAAACACTCCATTATCCAAGTCATTAATATACACAATAAATAATAATTGGCCCAGGACTGACCCCTCTGGTACCCCGCTGGTGACTGGGGCCCAGTCTGAACACGCCTCATTTACAACAACCCGCTGTAAACGATTTGATAGCCAGTTTGTAATCCATTTAAGTATGTTGCCCCTCACCCCAATTGCTCTAATTTTCATCAATAGCCTTTCGTGCGGGACTGTATCAAAGGCCTTTTTAAAGTCAAGGTAAATTATATCCGCCGCTTTAGTTTCATCATAGATGCAAATCATGTTATGGAAGAATTCGAGTAAATTGGTTAGGCACGAGCGCCCCCTTCTAAATCCATGCTGGGAGTCTGCAATTAAATTATTTGTTTCACAATGGCTCACCAACCTATCTCTAATTATCGATTCTAAGATTTTTCCAATTACAGAAGTTAGACTGATGGGACGGAAATTAGTAGGCTCAGTTTTATCCCCTTTTTTGAATATCGGCGTAACATTAGCACGCTTGAACTCTAATGGAACTAGGCCTTCCTCTATTGATCGATTGAAAATCATGCAGAGCGGTCTTGCTAATTCATTTTTTAGTTCTTTAAGATGCGTTGTGTACACCCCATCGGGCCCGGGTGACTTCGACCTTTTCATTTTATTAATATATGAGAGAATCTCCCCTTCATTTATATTCATATTGGATAGGGTATTTTGTCTTTCAAAATTTATGTCCTCGCCTAGTGTTTCTAATTGCGTCACGTCTTCAATAGTAAAAACGCTCGAGAAGTGCTCATTTAATATTTTAGCAAATTGTTCTGGGACGTCCGTCATAACACCATCTTTACCTCTGATCGGCCCTATTGAACCCTTTATGGGCTTTCTACTGTTAACGTACCTGTAAAACCGTTTCAGTTCGTGTTTCGAATTTATAGCAAGGTCTTTTTCATATTTCAACTTAGATTCTCTAATGGCCCGCTTCACCTTCCTTCGAGCGTCTACGTATTTTTCCCGATTTGTTGTCGTTTCAGTTTTTTTTTTAACTTTTATAGTCTTTATTACGCTCCCGAATTAAGTTAATTATTAAAGGGCTAACCCACGGTGCTCTCTTTGTCTTTCCATTATTTCGACGAACGTACTTAACTAACTCGGAATCCACCGTCAGCACATTTTGCTGTAGCTCCGAGTACATTCCTTGTACTGTCTTATTATCAAAACATCTCCCCCAGTGTATCCTTTTAATCCGGTTACGGAAGATTTCAAAATTACAACTCCCAAATCGTGGGATTAGTTGTGAACTCTCTTTTACCTCAACGCTGGTATTAATTGCAAACCTAATTACATTATGGTCACTCGTCGCCAAATGCTCACCCACGCAAACATTTTCTACCTAAGTTTCCTCTGTTGAAATAATCAAATCCAATATATTTTGTTCACGCGTATGTTTCTCTACTTTTTGCACAAGAAAATTATCCTGGATGAAATCTACTAATCTCTCCCCAACTTTATCCGAAGTATAGTTTGTAAAGTTAACGTTAGGGTAATTGAAATCTCCGCAAATTATTGTTTTTCCTATTCTCACTATGGATAAAAGGCACTCAAAGAGTAAGTAGTACGTTCTTTGATTCTATTAGAGATGGGGGGCGATAGGTAACGGCTGAGTTAATTTTATTATTTTTAGCACACTCAAGCTCAATTAACAGAACTTCGCTTTTCATATTTACGGTCGTGGTGGCCATCGATATCACATTTATCCCCTCTTTTACGTAAGCTAAAACTCCACCGCCTCTTCCATTTAGTCGGTCCTTATGATGGATTTTGTACCCTTCTATATTAAATTCCGCAATAAAGTCTCTAGAAGCTGTATCTAACTACGTCTCGCTAATACATATGATATCGTAATCACCCTCCTGAATCACGGCTTTAAATTCGGGCAGTTTGTTTCTCAAACTTTGAACATTGGCGTAAATTCAATTTTCCTTTTAAATAACGACGTCCCTCTCTCGTATGACTGAACCGTTTTCCTGGTCGCGGCGTGAAATCTCGTTCGGCTCATTTATGGCTTGAGGGCAAATAACTTCCGTATTATAGAGGTTGCAGAGGCTCTCATTTACAATCCTGCCCATCTTCGAATTACCCAGAGAATTAAAATGTATACCATCATTAAAAAAAAAGTGACGGTCTGTCCTGAAAATCATTCCAAAGATTATAAAACTTAACTCTTATTTCCTGACATAAACGTTTGAGACATTCATTAGTGTAAATTGACCTTGACTGCATTCTCAGAGTCGCTCTTAATCTAGAAATTATCCCAATTACCCCAACTCTATTCGCCTTCTCTTTGGCCGCTATAATTAGGTCCCTTGCTCGATGAACAATCTCGGTAGTCGAGCTGTCAAAACGGTGTACGTCATTTGCGCCCGTGAGTGTAAGGATAACTCGATCTTCACATGGCTCGTTCAATCTTTAATTTCATTAACCACGTGGTTTATTCTGCCCCCCGGTAGGCAGATTTTCTTTCGCTTAGCTGGATTTCTTGCTTCGAATTCAGAATCCTGGTTTTTTATAAATGACTCACCGATTAGAATACTCTCTGTTTCCCCCTCGATTGGAGTTAATAAGGCAAATTTATTAGAGCACGTAATTTAAAAACGGTGAGATGTTCTCGTTGGTCTAGCCCCGTTTCTACCCGGCCTAAATTGAGGTTCGGGGGGTCTATACGAGTTTAAGATACGCGCTTGTTCATTTATAATAAATTGCGGGTCACTCTTCTCTATACGGCTCGATCGGCGGCTCTGAGGGCGATTTTCGCTTCTCCTAGGCTTATCGAAAGATGCCGCACGCCGCTGACTAGTTCGTCAATCTTACGGTTCGTTGATTCTACGTCTCTCCCGACAGAGTTAACCTCTGATCTAACTTCACGAATCGCGTTGGTCAGTTTTAGCTCGAATGCCTCATTTAGCATACAAAACCGACAAATTCTAACGTTATTATTATTTGAGGGAGCGTATATTTCCTTATTAAATGAAGCCCAGCAGCGATCACAGTCAAATTTCACGATAGGCATTGTAAAACACTAAGATTGTTTAAAATGAATTGAAATTTATAGATCTAATGGAATATAACCTACACTAAATGTAGTTTCTATCTCTTTAATTTTACGACATGAAGTTTGCGCACAGACGAAGTAATTTTTTATTTTTTTTAGGAGCACAGTAAAAACACGTCTTAGCAGGAAAAGGGCTTCAAGCGCGAGCGAATTTGATGGGGGGTGGAAGATAATGGCGAAATTCTTCAAGAAGATCTTTCGGGAAGTCCTAACGAGGAGGCCTTGAAGATGGAGTTGGATTACTTTGTGATCAAGATGAGATTTTCTCTGCTCCAGAGAGACGTATTCTCAACTCGAGACGATACTGCAAATCGTGAGGGGGTCCTAGTCTCGAAAGAACGGGAATCTTCAATGGGTAGTCAAGATGAGGGGGCCGCACAACTCTCCGCGAAGAAAGAGACTCGATCGCTTTTCTCTAAACAGGGGCCAAAGCATAATGAAGGTAGATCTGCTGAAGAGGTCTTTGAACAAGTAGGACGACGGGTTACAGGGGTTCACGGGAAAGAGACTAAAATTAACTTTAAAGCTCTAAAAATTTCTAAAGTCGGTTAGATATTGATTTCAAGGAATGATTCGGGTCAATTTATTACTGTCGATTAAACTGTCCTGTTTTTACTCTCGCAGTTATATAATATATAATTTCTGACATTTGGATTGTTCCAATGAATAAAGCCTTGTTTCCTTACCTTCAGCAGACAGCACAATTTAATTACCATAGATGGCTATATGTAGAAGTTTGATAATATTAATAATACGTTAGTATCAAATTGATTAAAATTCCTAATGCTTTTACAAAGAGCATAAAAATAAGTCTTTAAAGTCTGAGAATGAGAAAACTTATTTTCCATCCTTATATTACAAAATTCAACACATTTGCACCTTCTTTCACTTACGTAGAAAACTGTCAACTCTCATTGTATTTCCCAGGAAGCAATTGTATTAGGGAAGAGTGGTATAATAGCACTAAATTTACAAAGATCATTCGACCATTAGAATTAACATAGAGAAATAACAAAGAAAAAACATATACATTTCCATAGGAAATAAAACCCATATTTGGTTTAAAAACAAACAAATGGTGATAACTTTCGAATATATGATATCTGACCTCTGATTTCCATATACATATAATGAGGGGTAAATTTCCTCCTTAATTTTTTACCCAGCCGCATTTCCGGTCTCTTTCTTATACCATAATACTTCGCTATCTTTTATCTAGGAAATTGAAAGTAAATCTATTTGTAAATAATTCATTCCAATCCACTGACTAATTGTTGTTACTCATCTTCTTTCGATGCTCAAATACTAACGAGTTTATTCTACCTGTCTCTCTGAAGATGGCTGACTCGTTTTCTTTGCAACATGTCTTGGACGAATAAGCAATAGATAATGAGGATCTCCTGCTCTCCAATCCTGCTACTAAGAAACACCTTCTTAGTAAGGTATAGAAGATACAGCTCTAAATCAATAATGCTACCACTGCTGGCGATCTCCATATTGGTTGCACACAGTTCATTACAAAATAATATATATAATTATAAATATATATATATATATATATATATATATATATATATATATATATATATATATATTTGTATATATATACATATATATACATATATATATATGGAGGAAACCACTCTGAAAGCCAACCAGAAAATATTAATTTGATGGTGTAGTTTTTCTGTATCTTCCAAAAAGCAGATGATGTTGTTTTTATTTCTAGACTATTTCAACATTTTGCACGGTCATGTGAAATTAATCATTCACAGAACGGCACATAATAAATAATAAAATAAGTACTGTTTAGATACACAAGTGAGAAGCATTGAAGGTTCGTAGGTAAAGGAGTCCACAAGCTCAGTTAACGTGTTCATGTAGACTGCACTCATGAAGGTGTGCTAATTTTCTCGCTCTTTCTGTTGGTAGTCGACTTTTCTTGAAATACAGTCTACTGACGGCTTTAGCATTCGTGTACAAATCTGTAATCTCTCTTTTCCCGTCGCTCTCTCTAGTAGTTGCACAAGAGCCTGCAAAATACTGTATATATGATCCTGATATTTAATGAGTTTCGTAATCTGACACTATAATTGCTCTTTAGACTGTAGAAGTATCTATGTATATAGAATAAAAGGACTTAGCACAATATAGATTATATATTACGTTATGATAAGCTTATACAACAAAAAATAAACCTAATTTGGTTCTTAAAAAAGATCAACGAAACTTTTTGACAATCTCATAGTTTGGTGTTATGTGAACAAATGTGGTGATGTACCTTGCTGATGCACAAGGTCTTGTTGCCCTCTCTTTCACGCACGCCTAACACATAATAGTCCAGGGAGTGTAGTCTGGGGCGTTGGGAGGTCAGATGATGGGATTCAAGTGGTCAAACAAATTATCTGACAGAGAAGCCTTGGTTCTCTTGCTTGTGAAGCAGAGTGTAAGGTACTGCTGCTATGCGTACGTCTTATCAGAGGCCACTTACCGGATCCAGGGAAACAGCAACTTCCCCAAACATTTTGCAATGGGCCTCACCGATTTACCGGGGCGATCGCTGCCGATGAGAGCCAGGTAATCTGCGACCAATTCGGGTGTTCTTTTTGGATCACAACAAAAGAAATAAAAGGTTTCCGATCCCCCAAATCCTTCCAATCACAGCCTCACTCATACAACTCCTTTCTTCCTTTTCTCCCTTGTCCTTAGATTGAGAGCCAAGTCATGGGGAATCTTCGTATTAGAGCTACTGGCGTGAATCCAAAGCAGCGCACTTGCTTTTTCTAATTTTTAAGGGGATTGAACACATAATTGAGTCTAGTATGTTATGGGGAAGAGAAAACTGCAGCTAGAAAACTCACATCTGTGGAATTTAGAGTTATTAACGGAGGCAAATCACACATCAGACCATTTAGATATAAAAAAATATTTCATGTATAAAAAGTCAATTACAATTATATGGAAAATAATATGGTAGTTGTTCTTCTCTTACCTTTATCTTCTTTCTGTAGCCTTTTCGATATATATATTTTACTATGTTTTGTTCCTTTCAAATAACATCTAAAAATGTTCACACTTAAATTGGAATAGGAACTTCTTCCTACAGATCTGAAAACCAGAAGGATAATATTAGTATTATAATTTAAGTTGGATACTTTTCAATAAAACATCTATAAAATAATACCTTAAAACCCAATGGCACTGTGAATTGAAATGGAAAGATATATCATTTATTTACCTCTATAAATGGTACCCCGCTCTTTACTTTTCCCTTCCTTTCTGTGCGCCTCTCTTCAATTTGGGTCAGTTTGCCCTAAACGCTTGTCAAAAATTTGCCTCCCTTGGCTTCCAATGCCCTAGAAACAAGTAGTTGTTTTATTATAATAGGAAATCCATAGATTGATAGGTAAGATGTAAAACAAGTTTGTTAATTCGTCTTGAAAATTCCCTTTTTATTTGGTTGATACATTCTTCAGGTTTTGACATTTTTCACGCCAATTTAAAAGAATTTTAATCAGATATTTTATTATGTTCAGGAAATTCTTGTCTTGGTCACGATATCTAATGTTTTATAATAAAAGGAAGTCGACGACAGTTTTCAAAGAATAAGTTCAATTTTGAGTGATGTCATATTTTTTCTACTTATATAGCCAAATATGTATCTAAGATTGCGAGTTCATAAAAACCCTGTCTTAACATAGACATTGTAAATAATAAATTAAATAATTAATAAGATGTCATTATTATCCACGCAGTGTATATGTAATACAAACTAATGATACACTCCAAGGTCGATCCACAATATTTCTTATTGGTAAAAATTCCGGCATCATCTGAGATCTCTTGGTATAGTGGAAGAAACAACGATGCCTTCCTGATACTCTCTTGGAGTTAAAGGGGGGTCATAGCCACGTAAATAAAACAAAGGGGAACAAAGCATTTTGGAGAGTTATTCTTTAGGGCTGAGAAAGGTTTTAAGACATAGAGTGTCGTTGGGAATAAAATGAATCTGACATTGATTGTCTCTTAACTATTACCGACTATAGTTCATTTATTAATTTCTTAGTAATCTGCCGATGTAAGATATTTTAAAATAAAGAGCCATTTTCTTAGGTTTAATATTTCCATGTGAACTTTAAAAAAGGCGAATGTTAAGGGGAAGTTTTAGTTTAAATATATATATCGACTTAATAAAATAGAGGTTACACAAGAGATTTTGCATAAAGAATAATTTCTAACTTAACTGTTCAGGTACTTGTGAAAAAATAACGATATAATCCTAGGGGGAGGGGGGAATTTTTTTATTATATCTTTATCGTCCTTGTCTCATATTGTAAACACTTGATTTTTCTAATTCTACATTTGCAGGTTGCCTTGCTGGTTTCTTGAATTTTCTTCTTCTTGACTGTTTTTTCTTTTTCTTTGAGTTGGCCCTTCAAACCTTTTCTTTCGACTTTTATAAAAGTTTCTGCTATTTATATATCGAGTTGGATGGAATTTCTCCTAAACCTTCCGCACCCCTACAATCCTGATAATGTAATTTTTAATTGTTCTTTATACTATATCTCCCGTTGGTTAAGATTTTATTAGTTTTTGGACTCGATTTTAACTTAGGTAATTTGAATTTAGTTTTTTGACGCTACTCAATTCTGTATGAGATGCTGCTTTGTCTTTTAACATCCAAATCTTCGTACATCACTTTGACCTGTTTGAAATTAATTGCCTACAATAACTTTTATAGCTTTAACCCTTGGAAATTATCTTCCATTTTAAACTCTTAAGATATCTCATTACTAAATCTTTATCTCGCCGTTCAAACATAATTATATGTAAGCGTAATAAAGCAAGAGGTGTTTTCCTTATGGACAAACATGATTATACTAAGATATTCAAGATAAGACTGTCTTGCTCTAATTAATATATTTCAATCAGTGTGCAATAAAGTAATTTATTATAATTTTAAAATTGAAAATTAAATTAATAGATTCTTACATATATATGAATATATAGCTAAAAAAGACATTAATTTCTGTAATCTTATTGAGGTTATGTCTAACAATGATTCTCGCTACTTCCTTCGATTTTCTGGTAGCATTTTACCCTGGTTTAGATTAATATCTGTTTAAATTTAGTAATTAGCAACCTTTCTAGTTTTTCCCTTTATCTACCTTAGGAGCAAAAAACCCTAAACGTTAATTCTCACAACTATGTTGGTCCCTAATTCAAGCAGAACTTCTGGAATTTTTCCTTTTTCTAAAAAATGCTCTCAATCAAGCTTAGATTTGAGAGGTGTATAATTTAGAAATGCCCAAATCGGAAAAGTAATTAATTTGAGGCCAAAATTGCCATTTCTCGTTCTTCAGAGACGATCTGTTCTTAAATTATACGCATTTATTTTGATGGATAAGAAATTCAACATCTACAGTGAGGAGCTGGTGGTTTTATTACAGTAAGTGCAACCGATTAAAACACCCTTTTAATTAATTTCTCTTCACTTTGCATCACATTGGCATCTATGGAAACATCTGTGGTTGTTTGAAAAATATTTACTTACAGTTAGATGGAAAATACTGACAAACACTCTCTGGTTCTTATATTAAATCTCTAATTTGAATTCTAATTTTATAAATACTTAGAAATCACACAATCCTAATACCACTCACAATTATTTATTTAAATCTACTAACATTTATCAAAGATTTTTTTTCTCACCTCCTATTAAAATTGAAATCTTGGCTTCAACTTTGAGAGCTGGTTGCTATAAGTGATTTGCGAATCATTAACCTGGTATTGGCTACTCATTAAGAAAGATGTTCTTTTTTGAACTTAGAAGATTGAGAAAAATCACCATCTCATGAACAGCAAGAACTAATTTACTTCCCCTGTCCATACCTTGGCGAGTAGCTATGAAGTATTTATTTTTAAGTAACCAAATAGTGTGAAACCAATGCGTCACCAGAACAAAAAGACTGGGGTCAGATGAGTTTAAGTACAGGCTAGAGTTAGTCAAATTTCAGACCTTGGATTACTATAGATCTGTAAATTTTCATCCCCCAATCGAACAAATTCTGTGTATTGGATTGGTGTCGGAGAATGACCCCCGACATATACGTCACTTCTACCCAATATTCTTGGACGCTCACGGTCAAAGGGTTGACCTTGACTTATCTTTGGTCACAAGAGAAATGGGGGATAGAAATGAGGGAGGGGGGCGAGTGCGAAAGATTTAAATTCAAATGAGTGAGTGCAGTTGGCCGATATTAAACTAATGAAGGATGAGGGATATGAGGCTTATGAAAAAGTAGGAAAAAAACTCGATGAATAAAAAAAACAAACTCAACACAGCTACTCAGTGCAAGCTCTACGGGGAAGGGGTCGAGAGGCGATACAAGCTTCTGTACATAAACAAACAGAGATGACTGGCAGGGTAGCCACAGATGATTCGTCTTAATCTAGCTTAGGTTTGAGGCTTTTATAGGTAAAATGGGGGATCGGATGGCTATTCGAGGGACTTTATCTTGTAGTAGTAACACTAACTGGAGGGAGTTTTCTAAAATGTAAAATAGTTATTTCACAATAATATAATTAAATAACTTCATTATTAACTGATTCAATATTTACAAGTTACCTTTTACCAGAAAACTTACGAATTTTCAAAAAATCGGTAATAATTTGATCACTACTGTAGCTCGTATAAACAAGCCAGTGCACGCTCTACAGTTACGTTTTGGAGAGCCATCCTCTAATTCTGAGAAACAAGGAAAAGAAAAATTTTGATCCTCTAAGGAGAGAATAAAAATAATATATGTGCCAAACATATCTAGAAATTTATGAAAATAAAAATGAAAAGTTTTATTTTAATACATGTGATGGATTTTCAGTAATAAAATAAGAATAATAATAATTTATTAGCATAGCATCAAAGATTAGATTTCTTTATGTTTGTCGTAGAATGCCGCGTTTTTTGTTCTAAGAGTGCTAAGAGTGCTAATATTGATATCTTAAAGAAGAGAGCCGTTGGAAACACGTAAGGATATAGAGAAACGCACAATAATTCCCAAAATAAACTTATATTTCAACTTTAAAAATTAACTACACAAAATTTAACCATTAACCACAGCAATACTCCAAATATTATCATATACAAGAATTAATTCAATTAGTTTGACCCTCTAAAATTGGTTAATTCCGCTACACACTTAAATATATAAGATTCAGGCTTACGGACTCTACTGGAGTTTAAATACCTTAGGAATGTTATTGTCTCACGACGCGTGCCACATGGCCAGATGTAGGTGTGCGGGATCACGAGGTCCTTTTGGCGAGGGAAACAGATATGGGGGTCTACACGGTATTCCAGGGGGGGTTTTTAAAGGACGAGAACAATTTGGTGCTTTAGGTGGCACCAAAGTAGTCGTGGTCTCTCTGGCGAGAGTGAGTCGAACTTGGTTCTTAAACTAAGTTAACTTAGAGTGCGGTGTGACCGCTGAGTAACGAGCTCGAGGGGGAGCTTTTCTCCTTCCTTACTTAATTCCTCATGGGCGAGGACTGAACTCGGGGAGGGTCTTCTTCAAGGAAGAGGATCGATGAGGGGGGGTTTCTCTGACGAGAATAAGTTAAAATTGAATAAGTTAACTTAAAGGCCGGTTTGGTAACCAGGAACTAGCTCGAGGATGAGCTTCTTCTTAGTTCCAGTCTTCTTCTTCTTCAAGGACGAGTATAACAGAGGGTGGTTTCTCTGATGAGATCAAGTTGAACTTGGTTGCTCACTCCTACACTACAGGAAAAAATAAGGAGATAAGAGAGAACCTTTGCTGAGAGAAAGCTAAAATGGCCATCAGGGCTCAAATAACCAAAGCGAGCTGGTCATTTTTTTTTAAAAGACAAAAAAAGAGACGAAAGTGAACCTTTGGACGACCATCGAGAATCGCCAAAGCCGAAAATTCACAGCCGAAATGGCTGCGGCAGCGCGTGAGCTAAAAAATAAGCTAGTGTTAAAGAGAGAGTAATTAAGAGATCAGAAAAAGTAGAGATTTAAGAGGAAATCAGAAGGAACAAAAGAAAGTAAATAATGATCAGAAAAGAGAATAGAGAATAAATGAGAGATAAGGAAGAAAACAAGGTTTCAGAACAGGGCAAAAAACTGATGATTAGTAGAATAGATGGCAAGTCTCGTGGGGAATTTTAAACAATAGGACCTAGGAAGAAGAATTGCCTTCGTTGGTTAACGGAATCAGATTTGGGAAGGATGTTAACATGCCCAATGCAAAGGAATATAATCTAAACTACCAATTACCTTCAACATTCATTTTACTTTCCTCACTTCGCCACGTTTGTCTTTTATCTATTTAAATACATAGAAAGAAAATTGCATCGACAGAATCAGAGGGGCGGGGGACAATTAAGACACCATTCGCCGACTATATCATTATCTGCGATAATTATCTGCTTGATTGAAAAATCCTCTTTGTTAATCCTAAAATGATTTTACTTCACAAAGAGCAGCAAGAAAAATCAATAAGATTTAATCCATGCGAGAATATTCCAGATTTCTGATGGCTCTCAATACAATTATGAACAATCTGTATTATTAATAAAAAATTTATCTCCTGCAGAGCTTAGAGTTCTCTTAAGACTAACTTCACAATGCTTCAGAATTCGGAGGTAGATAATTAGGTTTCAAAAACCAATAGACCAATGAGACAAAGAGGTAAATAAAGGTGACATATTGAATTACCATATCAAATCAAGACACTTGAGGAATGTTGTAACCGATATTTAGGTGGCCTACCACTTCGCCCAGTGCAAACACCGTCTCTTTTTAGCAAACTCACCCAGTGGATGTCGTTCCTCGCCGAAGAATCCCGAGTCGGGTATGAGGCCGACTCTACGATAGCTACCATACGCTGGATATGTCCTTGGTTCGGATCCCACTAAGAAATGGAAAGGTGACATAGTATTCGTCACATCTGTTTTCCTTATAATTAGCTGGGGAGTAATAGATGGTTCTGGCTTTAGAGTGACAATTTATCTATGAATCAAAGGGGATATTGTAGTTCAATGAATGTTTGGATGATTGTATTCATTTCGTCTTGCAGGAAACTAGGATCACAAATGCCATATGCTCTCAGGAATATGGAAGAAACTACAGACCTTTTAACGGATACATCGTGACATGAGAAATAATGAATATAGGCATAAAAATTACTTGGTTTCTCGTAGATGGAATAATATGCTTTGTTGTTTATTTTAGATACTTTTACATTTAGAATCAGCAATGAGTTGTTCACTTCCCATTCTACTAAATATTGGTAGATGGGTGGATCTTATTCAATTTTCAAAGAAAGAATCAAATCTGTTATAATTGATAGTTCATGTGGCACATATATTATGTTACCTTCCCATACTCCCCCTAGCTAATCAATTTAAAAAAGTTAGCAAGGACCAACAACGTCAATGGTGCCTTTCAGTACGAGAATACGATCAAAAATAGCCTATCCAAAAATAGATCGATCGATAAAAAACAGCGAGTTTATTTTATTCCATGCAAATCATGTAATGAATTATATATCGGTGAAAGCAGCAGATTTTCTAAGCGAGTAAATGAACATAAATGCGATAATATGCAACGTGATGCCCTCTCCTCGAGTTTATTTTTACATATGTCCAATGAAAACCATCATATTGATATTGATAATACTTTATCAGTCTCACAATTATTTACATCGACGCTTAATTTAATCGGCACTTATAAAAGAAATTCCCAACTTTAATGGTACCGACAGCCAATACAACACTAATACCTTAATAAGCACGAAATTCATACTTCCGTTTCTCAAAAATGCCGGCACATTCTCGCATCATCCACCTCAGCGCCACTGATTTGTGTGTTTATACGTTAAAGCAACTTTTGTATCTCACATATTAACTAACGACTGACAATGACGGATGTCTCCGTCAAAACCTGGTTTCGCATATAAAATTAGTCATATTACTCTGGTTTTTTTCCTTTAGTTATACGTACGCTACTATACTTTTTTTTATCTCTCTCTCTCTCTCTCTCTCTCTCTCTCTCTCTCTCTATATATATATATATATATATATATATATATATATATTATTAATTACTTATTTCATTTATCTCTTAGAATAGGATATTTATCGCGCTTATTTAATAATTAATTTATATATTGAAAATTTGGTCGTTCGTTATTTGATTTCTGCTGAATTCGGGCAATCCAACTTAAGGAAGATCAAAAGATGCGTGTACAAATTCTTCTTAAAACATGTATTACTTTACCATAATTTGAGACTTAATTAGTTGCGAGAAGTCAACATAAGTTACTAAATTTAGTTGTTTGGTTTAAATTGCATCGGGCAAATGGTCCCCAATTTTGTAAAGTCTGTGGCAGTTTTGAGTTTAATGGGGGCGAACACTGGTTCCCACCTGCTATGCCACCGATTAATTTGCAACGTTGTTTTTCTTTCCCATTATTTAAATTCTCCTTTCTGACTATCTTAACATTCTTATTTATTTTTTATGTTCGAGATGTTTTTTTAGAATTTGGCACTTTCTTCATCTTTCATGGTTGACCTGAGTAACGATGAAATTTGAGATCGGTAAACTCAATTATGGGATCAAACTTGAGCGGCGAATTGCGGAAGCCTATTTTTGCTGATGTCTTTTCATTTTCCCTCAAAACCAATCAATCATTAAAGATATTTGATTCGCGTCTTCCTACGCACAGAAGTGGGGGTGAAGTTTGTAGTAAACATATTATGATCTTTCGCAAATATTTGACCAAACTTTTATCTTAGTGGGATTTTATCCCCATACGTTCTATGTCTGCGGTTCGACACGTAGCTGCCAGTCAACGTCACATTCCACTTTCGTTTCATGATTCAATTTGGACTTTTTCGATGGAGTCGGTATTAAGGCAGGCAATTACGCCTACATCCCGCAAGGAGGTGTAAGATTTAGCATTACGAACTCTACAGCACCTGACATGGATGAAAGCCTGCTCCCCTAGCCTCAATGGTCGTAGCTGTGTACTCTCCCAACCCCACTACCTGCAGGAGGTTTCCGATTGTATCTCTTCCACACGTTTCTACTTCCTCTCTCCTTTAGCTTTTTCTTTGCCCTCTCCCCTTACAAAATGTGTAAGAGAGAGCCCTTCGGTGTCGCATGTAAAATAGAACTTAAGAATTAAGGTGGAAGATGGTTTGAAACCATTTGCAAAGAGGTAAAAGCAAAAATAAGACTTTGAGGGATTCTTTGATGCTAATTTACGAAAACTTCCCTCCTTGCCCCAACCTTTCCTCTTCTTGGAGCACTTCAAATAAGAACTAGAATGATGGTCATTGCCAGTGTGGACTTGTGACAAATTTGATGTTTAGGGAAATACACACACACACACACACACTCTACTATAACAATAAACTAACTCGCGAGCCAAATCATAAATTTATGTTTTAAAAAGAGCCATTATACACTCGTGCAACCAAAACAACCACCACAACAAGACGAGACTGTACCTAGCCATAAATGAGCACTAGTAAAGGAAGGAAGCGTGGAAAAAAAGACGTTTGCAACTGTAGAAGGAAACCAACGAAAAAATGTAAAAACGCTAAACTTCCTTTGAAGTATCGAAAAAATCACCTTCCACTGATGCTACAAACGTGATTTTTTCCTAAGAGAAACAACACGACTCTGCTCTTCCGACGATTTCTCTTCGATTCTCTGCCATCTTCCAGATACAGAAAGCAAAGCCAAGAGAAAAATTTCATCGACGCTTCTCACTGAGAATAGTGATTTTTCAACAAGATATACCGTGGACGGTATCAGAAAGCCCCCCTCCTTATGGTTGGCTTTCCTTTTCCGACCTCCGCACACACCACAGACAGAAATATGGGGAGGGGAGGGGGAGATCATCAGAGGTCTAAACTATAACCGCATAAAACAATGGGCAATAATCACATTGTCACCGAACAGAATAAGACACTGTGCTAGACCAAGGTATCAAGGTCATCGGCAACCTAACGTACCCACACAACATCGAATCACAACTTAACATAAGACCCACAGAGTGTCACCGGCGTTACAAAATCGGATACCTCACATGTGACTGACAAGCAGAACAAGTCTGCTCCAAGTGCAGTGTAGTGAGCCACTACTCCACTACCTGCACAGCCACCACATCCCTCTGCACAAACTGGGGCGGCGACCATGTCGCCGTTAACCGAAAATGCCTTCACTCAAGTAAGGCTCGCTCTGACGCCTTAGTGGCTATACGGCGTCCTCAATCCATCAACACAATCACACACGCCGCCCTCGCTCCTCCTCCCTTCACAAGAACATTCGCTGCTGCTGCCAGTGCAAGGGTGTCCCACCTAAAACACACCCAAGCACAGCAGCAACTCAAACTCACTCACATATTCCGCCCCACTCTACTTCCTTACACCCAGAGAGCCCCACTACTTTTGACACCTACTACACCCGAAACCAGACACCCAACGAGACCACACACTAAAGGCTACAGCTAACCGCCTCGCTCTCAACAGTGTCAAAGGACATGTCGAGGGGTGACCCCCGACTACACACCAAAATACTAAACACACTTTTTGCTTCACACGGTCCAGAGCAGATCACCTTCCACGAGAAGGTGATCGACGAGCATACTCACAGGAGACCCGCACTCCTCCCCACCCAGATGGGCGCAAACACCTTTCCATCTGGACTCACCGCCCCCCTCTCTCACCACGCTCCCGCTTCCTCCCGCCCTTCTGTCCTTGCAACTCTCCCCACTGCACCCTCTTTAACTGCCCCTTTACCCACTGCTCCCACCTCTCTTCCAGCCGCATCCTCTGCTCCTACCACAGCTTCCATTCCTTCCTCTTCTATACCTAAACTGTCTCCTACACCAGCACTTCTCCTTCGGCAACCTCCACTCTCCTCCCCATTACCACCGACCCCACTCCCACTTTCCCCTTCCCCATCTCACAGCCTCCAACCCCATTCCAACTGAGACCACAACCTCCACCCCCCTAAGCCCACCACACCATCCCCAACACCCCGTATTAAACAAAAAAACCCTACCACGACCCCCCCCACACACACACACAACCACGCGTAGAGCCGATCCCCCCCGTTTCCCTGTACCTTCCTCTCCACCTTCCACCCCTCATCTTCATCCCAACCTCTTCTGTCTCCCGACACCCCCTATCTCATAATCACCACCTCCCCTACTATCTCTAGCCCTCCCCATCTACTAGCTCTACTCTCTCCACCTCTGCTCCTAACTCCCCACTCCTAGATTCTTCTCTCTCCAACCCTGCTTCCACGACCTTTATCTCTAACCCTCCCTCCACAGAATACACTCTTCCCTCCACCACGGCCTGCCCACCTAATAACACCACTGACAACCTCTCCAAACCACATCCGGGTAGCTCCCCACGCTACCCGGGCAATAACCAGGGAGCGGGAACGATCCCAGCTAAATCAGTCACACGCGCACTCCGCTCACGACAATAGGTCGCTTCAACCTTATCAAAATAAACGTACGCAGTTAGCACGGTTTTCTCCATACTGTTGTCAACTGGCTCCTAAATACACAAAAACCTAAGATAATACTCTTGAACTCAGCCAGCTTACATCCTCCCAACAACGGACTGCGTATTGTAGGCTACCTCACGTATCTATCTCTACAAACTCCACACTTAGGATCAGCGATCCTAATAAAGCGCTCTATACACCACTCCCTCATTCAAACACACGATGACTCTTTTCTAGCCTTTAAGGTACAAACGAAGCTCTGGTCCCATCCTAGTGGCCAGACACTACAGACCTCTACGCCTACAATTGAACATTCAAGTCATACTCCGGGCTTTATCAAACCACAACCTTCCCATCTTCTTTGCGTGGGACATCAACGCCTGTCACTCAACACTCCTTTCCACCACTACGAATGATGCAGGTAGGTACCTGGTCGGTGTCCTGCAGCGCTATTGGTGCGAACACATCAACGCGACCTTCCCCACATTCTTCAATCCTCGTGGAGGTACTACGTCTCCAAGCGTGGTCTTCCGCAACGACCACGCTACACGCTTCTACACCCACATCTCACCGGATCCCCACGTACTCTCTGACCACATACCGATATGCATTATCAAATGCAGATTTTACATAATCATAACCACAGCACCACTCTTCGACTACCAAAATACTAACTAGGAAGAGTTCAAGAGACAAGTATCCAAAAACACGACACAAAACCTGGACCTGGACCACACCAATCCAGATACGTTAGACGACCACTGGTGCTCAATCCTAAACACTATAACCACAGCACGTGACTTATACACACTATACAAAACCTACACATGCATAACACAATTCATATATTCCATACACACTTAGAGACTCATCACACAGTACAACAATCATTACACTAGAGGCCCACGACAACACAACATCAATCACCTACGTGCCCGCATCCTACAGTTCGTGCAGGATGCACTAACCCTTCTCCTTCTGGCAGCACGTAAAAAGATTGCTAGGCACTGATCCACCCAAAGCAATCACCCTCCAAGTAAACAACAAAACATTCACAGACACCAACTTCATCCTCGACGCATATTGGTCCTACTCCAGGAAATCCAGGAGTGGTGTCGCGCCCACGCTAATGAGCTAAGGTTCGCCCCTCTGATACAAATGGATCTGTTCGACTACAGATTAACACTAACAACTTTCATCACCGTCGAGGAAACAAAACACTACATTAAAACAACAACAAAACGTGCACCTGGCCCCTCTCGGATACCAGCCAGACTAATACACAACCTCCCCACAAACACATACCCCAACACTTACCCACCTATTCAACGCCTCCCTAGCATCAGTTCACTTCCCTTAAATATTCAAAGTCTCTTACAAAATACTTCTACAGAAAACGAACAAAGACTCCCAAACACCCTAACAATTACGGGCATATTGCTCTATTTGAGCACTTAGGCAAAATACTCGACTGTATGATCAACTGCCGCCTACCCGACTACCTGAAAGAAAGGGACTGTTTCCGCCCCCACCAATATGGGTTCAGGAGGTGCCGGTCCACTCAGGCGGCTGTGACCATCGTTAATGACAGAATACATAAAAAATGCCAGGTAAATCAAAAGACACTCTCCATCTGCAAGGAAGTGGAGAAGGCCTTTGATAAAGTGTAGCACGAGTGACTCCGTTTGAATCTCGCCAAAAATCCGGAGTTACCTCTCTGGACCAGAAGGCTCCTCTCGCCCTACCTCACTAAACGGAGATGCGACATAAAATACAACAATATGCTATCACAAACCTTCTCACAACGCTCAGGCTTTCCTAAAGGAAGCGTACTGGCACTCAGTCTATACATCATGTATACAAACGACACCCCACGCCCACCCGAAAACTGCTTTCACACATAAACAGTGTCCTACGCCGATGAGGAAACCATTTTCGTCAGCGGCCGTGGACCAGACAAGATCGTGCTTCACGCACAAATAATACTAAATGATAAGACAGATTACGAGGATAAATAGCTGATTGCCACGAATCCTTAGAAGACACAGATGAAATTCTTATGCACAAGAGATCACTTCATGCATAACCTACAAATCTTCTCACACACACCAAACATGTATTATCTAAACGCACCAAGGCTTGACTACACATAACATACCAAAATCCTTGGAGTAACCTTTGACGAGACCCTTAGTTTTAATATACATCAGAACATAACACAAGCAAGAGCCGCACGTACAAACACAACGCTGCACAGGTTCTACACTGTGGGCCAAAAACTTCAGTTACACCTATACAAAACACTCGTCAGACCTCTTCTCGTGTTCGCCCTACTGTCACTTGTAGCCGCGAGTGACACGTGTCAACAGAAGGCTCAGCGCATACAGAAATCTACTCTGAAGCGCGCTTGCCGCTTTTTCTTGTACACTTTAATGTCCACATTACGTAACCTCAACAAATTAGCACCCCTTAACTGATACGCTCACAACAGACTCAAAACAACTCGGAAAACTCTTTAGAGACCCCTTATACACTGCACTACGGTATGCATGGCACAGCGATACCCCGCGGCCCATGACTACCCACAACCCATACCATTCTTCGCATATGTTAAAAGCATCAGGAATAAGGCGTTTCTGACTAAGTAGACACGTTCTCCTTCCTGAACACCTTCCAACCGTCGTCCAGTCACAAACACCTCGAGAACCACCCAACCACATCACGTTATGGTGTCTAGCCACCCACTATCCACTCTTCCTATCTCCTCTCAAGTTTTTACCTCTATGACTGCATGTTTACTTGTGTTACACAGTGATCCCTTTCTGTTTTTTATATACACATCATTCATTCATTCTAAGAGAAAGCAGAACGGTGTTTGTCACTCTGATCCCAAAAGGAAATAAAAAGATTCCCAAGGAAGCGAATCGGAGAGGGGGACTATTGATTGGCAAAGAGTCCATCAAGAAATCATTTTTAGCCTAAAAGAGTAATGGATGCGGAGATGGTAATGGTAACAGAACCGTGAAAGCAACTCAACTATGAACTACGGCAAATTTACTCTGACGCAAGCGAATTGTGTTGGTACAATTCGGAAGAGAGAACCGCCATATCCACATCCACTTTAGTCTCTTCCTCTCATCTCATATTTTCTTATTTAAAAGTTAAATGCAAATAGAAAGAATAAGGCAAGTGGTATTCAGGTACCTAGGTTGAATAAACTTCAAATCAAAATAGAAGGCATGGCAATATTAACGTTCATGATTAAAAGATGTATTTGAATTTAGGCCTCACTCTTATTAGAGCATCGTTTGAGAGCAAAACTAGTAGAAACATCTTAAAAATTTGATTGGAAAAGTGTGATCTTGATCTAAATCGTGATATCGTAGCATGTACCACAGACGGAGCTTCAGTCATGTTAAAGATCAGCAAAGTTATTCCAGAAATGTACAAGCAGTGCTTAGCACATGGAATAAATCTAAACGTTTGTCATGTTTTATAAAATAATATTCAGTCATAGAACATCCAGCATCCAGAAGATGAATTTTCTACTTGCAATGACAAAGATGATGACATCGAAGAAGACAAGGAAGTCAGCCAGGTCTAATTGGAATCTCTGGACATTCACTTAGAAATTAATGAATACTTTGATTTAATGTTCCTCTTTGAAGACAATGGAAATTGTCATCAAAGAAATCTAATGCAGGGATGCCACGCTTTTAAAAGTAGTCTCCGTTTATTTTTAGTTTGAATCAGTTAAATGATAAATAAAATCTCCTATGCGTAAATCTTAGATAAGCTTTGGTCGAATGATAGACATTTGAAGGTCAAAAGAAATTTCAGGTCTACTACAGTATATTCATAATCCAGATTATTTTTCCCTAGAGTGGCCTGAATTACCAGCGGCTTCACGACCTTTTTTGAAGAAATGTGCCGAAGTGATTTACAAACGCCTTCATACAGAAACCAATGATAAAACCAATTAATAAACTACTGGGTCTGGTACTGACGTAAATTAAAATGGAGCTAAATTAATTGATGATACTTTGATTGAAGAATAATAGAATGAACCAAATAAACTTACATCATTTACCAACACCTCAAATATAAGTAATCAATAAGACTTTGATGCTAACAAAGAATTCAAACTTTTTTAAGCGACTGCTAAACGCACAGAAAAAAAATAGATAGTTTAAGAGCTGAACTTCTTACAATCACGCCGACAAGTGTCGAAAGTGAAAGAGCCGTTTCAACTTGTGGACTTTTTCTATCAAATATTCGATCTCTCCTATCTGATTCAACCTTAAATACTCAAGTTTTCTGGAAATATTAATTTAAACATTGCGAGGAACAAGATAGTTACAATAATTAAGTTTGGAATTCTAATATTAAATATTTCCTGCTAAAATTTCATGCCAAAGTCTGTTTATCAGTTTGATTAATTTCTTTCGAAGCATATTTATTAGTTAAATTTCTTTCAAAGATTTTATTTCTTTAAAGGTTTTTTCTTTTTTTTTTTAAATTATATGAGGTTTTAAAACTTTCTTCAAATCTTTCTAAGTTATTTAACAGGAGACTTTGAACATATTTGATCTAAATGGTTAGGTTTTTTAGGCAATTTAGAAAAATAAACATTCGTTAATAATAAAAATATTTAGGTTGAGAAACCAGGATTTCCTGGTCCCAGAAACTTTTCTTGGCATCGGTTTCGGTACTCATGCAAACCCTAGTCGAGATACATTAGGTTTACCTAATACACTACGGGACAGGTCTGCCAGTTTTAGCATTAGCTCCACACGCAAATATGTTTAGTTTTACAGCCAAATTCGCCCTGTCTTGAAAAATTTAACGCCCATAGAAGTTGATTTCTAAAATTTAATATCGACTTGTAATCTTCGCGGTTAAACTCTGCCATGGTAAATCGCAAGGTTGCCAAGAATTTGCGTCATTTTTTGTTTGACTTTAAACCTTCGCAGTACATTCGTCAAACTGAAGCTGCGCACGAGTTTCTGTAGATGCAGAAACTAAGCTCAAGTGTTTCTTACCAATATCATGGTTGCCAAGGCCACTCGACAAGGCCGGCAAAAAGCATTTTCACTACCATAAATTGCTTTAGCCACTCACACAACAATTTTTACTCAGGCTTTATTATACTTTTGCCACTTTCATAATTCTTCTTGGTAGCCATCACCTAATAAATGGTTATATTAAGGCAAAAGGAAGAAACATGGATAGCCTGTATGTACGCCTTTAAACGCAACCGATTACTCTCCTAAGACGAGGCGAGCTAAATTATGCACCATCAAGACAGGACTCCGAACTAGACGAAAGACAAACAAAGAAATCCCCACTAAATTGGCGAAAAGTTGCTGTTGTCGCTCTACATAAAATTTTCTTTTCAAATGTGCTCCTTAGCGAAGTGTGTACATTACCACCGTCAGTAGGGCGTCCTGTTGGACTACATGTTCAATGCTTCTTTTCATGACTGCCCACACGTAATTAATATGGATTTTTTTAAAAGTATTTGTTTGATGTTAAACCATATTATTTTAACATGTTAACTTATGCTTCAAGTTAATTTGCTCTATATTTAAGCTCATTTTACGTATTAAGTTTTAAAAATTCCAAATTGCTTAGATTTACAAAATTTAAACTCAAGATCTTGTTGGCAAAATCCAGCTTTGTCAGTCTTTCTCTAAGTGAGGAAATTAACAGCTCTGGAACTGCTCACTGCCAGATACAACGGTTCCTGTGCGTAATGAAGTCTATCAAAATTGTCTGCATTGACATTAACTATACTGCATGATTACTATAAAATTTTATGGTTTCTACCTTATTTTGGAATATTTTTTAAAGTAAAAAGGTGAATTTATGTTAAAACAAGATTTTATAAGGGGTAAATTACCTGACATTATAATTGATATCAAACTCCCCCAAATTGATCTTCGCGTCCAAGATAAATCTTTCCGTCAAAACATTTTCTTATTTTCCGAGATTTAAAAAAAAATCTGGACGTATTTACTATCTTGAATTTTTTGAGTATATTAAAGAGTTATTATTTTCCCTGCCATTAGGAGTTGGTCTTCTACTACCAGAGGAATACAGTCTGGAACGTACCTTTAGAAATTTTACCATGTCAAGAAGAGCAAATACAAAATTACTCATGTCAAGTTTAGCAGAGCCAAAGATATTTAGTTCGCTTTTCTTGACCAAGGCATCTTTAAATAGTTTAATGGCACAGTTTACTCGAGAATCTCTTTTATACGATATATTATAATATATTAATTCCTTTACAACCTAAAGTTTAAACATGGGATATATACATATTTCTAGTCCTTGGACATGATGCGTTCCCCTTCCCTTAAATGGTAACAAGAATTTTTACTTTTACTCTAATTAAAATTTTCCTAAGGAAAATTCAGATTAGAAAATATCTTAGCACATTTTTTTATGCGTAGTTTTCTAATTAATATTTCAAGGTTTTCTTTTAGAAGTAATTGACCTCGAACATAGGCGAGAAAGCACTTTCCGTTCCGATATTGGTTAATTTCTTGAAGCTTCCCTCATCAAAATGTAAAAGAAAGCTCATTAATCTCAGAACCAAAAACAGAGGCGAAAGGAGCCCATCCATTATTCTCTCGTTGAGGCGACCAACAGAAATCAATATTGGACCAATAATGGTCGGCCACAAGCAAATGGAGTTTGAATGGTAAAGATTGAGCTTCCTCAGACTCCACATCGACAAAATATTAATTGAATGGTTCTTGAGGATAGATGGATGCAAATACTCGTGTGTTCCTATGGTAGAAGAAATTGAATAAAACATATATTCGCTTATTTGTATTTTGGGATCCAAGATAAACTCTGGTAATTAAACTTATTCTTAAAATCATTTCTATATTATGTTTATGCCTTGAAATTATGTTTAACACTCTAAATTTAATCGCGGTATGAATTTTAGTGGCTAGGAAATTTTTATTAACTTGTTTCAGGGAATTTATAATTTATATTAGGTCGCCAGTATTTGAGTTGGTCTTTTATTGGCTTCTCTATACCCGTTTTTTTATTCAATATTCCTTTTTGTTAGGATTAACAAGAATTTTTTCATCGTTTTGGTCTCATCGTCCTTTTCTGATTACCCAGTTAAAAGGGCTTAGTTTGTGTAATCATTTTCAATTGTGGTAAATTCAAATAAACAACCCTAATTAAATAGATAAACCGCACGAGCAATAAACTGGTTAGTAAGTGATTAAGTCACTGTGCTAGAAGCCACCTATCATGCTAAGATCCCGGCAAAGTTAAGCTCAAGGTAGAATGTTTCCCCTGACAAATAAAGGACCAGCACGCCATTAGGTTTCCTAAAGTGTGGTTGCTGATTATATGCGATTTTTATTTAGCATCTCATCAATTTACAAAATTTATTCTATTTTATAAGATGTGTTTAGGAATGTAATAATCCCAATTTAATATATATGACAGTATTAATTTCACTTATTACTAAGTTCATATCCGATGTTCTGAAATTCGATTAATAGACATCTTTTTCAAAATCATTTTCTAAGTGAAATGTCCAGAAGTAAGTATTATTACAAAAGAGTAGAAGAAATTAAGTAATGGTAACTCTTTTCTGCGAATTTCAAATGAGTGGAGCTTAAAAACTACTAGCACCAAAGTCAATTTTTAGGCTGCCCGGCTCCCTTGGACTCCAGAGAAAGCAGGTTTACGTCTCTTTGAAAGCTTTCCACCGTCAAAAAAGGAAAAAAATAAGTCGTTCTTAACCAAAAAAAAGAAAGTAAAACCTAAGTTGTGAGCTCACCAACACATCTTCTTTGACCTTTAAAAAATTATCTTCACTGACCAATCGAGGGTAAGGCTAAATAGGCCTGGTGGCTGGGCAGGAGGCTGAGTTGTCAATGGACGTCCAGTGAAGCATCTGCCAAATGACAATAAGAAGAAGGATTGATAAGTTGGTTTGTAATTGTTGGATACAAGGTAGTAATATTTTGCCAAGTGGATGATGGAAAAAAGGATATTAAGACGTATTACAAGCTCCTGGAAAAACTCTTCCTGCTTTGGATTAAGAAACAAACAGTTAAGATGTAGTCTTACTTGTTTAAGTTAGTCCTCTAGGTCAGTGCTATAGCTATGGCACTACGAGAAATGATTTCTTAATTTCTCCGTTTTGAGATTGTCGGTGTTAATTCTCTTTTTATTTGACTTTTGTAAAAAGGATATCTTGAAGATATTTTCTCTTAAGTATAACATAATCAATGAGATTCCAATGTTTTGAGCGTGGGTGCATCCAAGAAGTCTTGTATTTATCTTTTTATTGGAATATAGTGCTGGATAGCTATGTAGCACAGAGTGTCAGCCACCTGAGCCTATTATCATTCATCTTTTCCACTCCATGAGTTCCAATGACATTCTCCCATACATTTACAGTTTTTGCCAACTCTTATATTGAAGTCTCCCAGCAATATTATTATATCTTTGTGTTGATTTTGTTTAAGGTTTTATTTCGAGTGGAATAGAAATGGTCTTTATCTCTTTCAGGTATATTTAGGGTTGGTGCATATGCACTTATTATGGTGGCCTAAATATTACAGCTAAGCGTAACTCTAAGCGACATCAGCCTTTCTTATATTCCAGCAGGAGACTTTTTTTTATTATATTATTTTTTAGGGTGAATCCAACTCCCTGCAAGTAATAACCTTCTTGATGCTGCCCCTTCCAGAAAAATGTGTATCCTTCACCTATTTCACATAGATATCCTTTATTTAAAAGGCGTGTCTTACTGAGTGCTGTTATGTCAATGTTATACCTTTTAAGTTCAGATGCAACCAGCGCTGATATTCTCTGCGATCGTTTTATTGGTCTGACTCTAGCAGGGTTCTGACATTCCAAATGGCTTCTTTAAGTGGCAATTGTTTTTTCTTGATATTGCAGCCGCTCTATATGATCTCCTGGTAGGAATGACTACCTATCCGAGAGAAGAGTGGAGCAGACGATGTTTAGGTCACCTTTTCTATATTCTTCCCTGTTTTGAGGTGAGCAGCATGGATCCTAAATAGGTGAGCTCAGGCAACCTAGGGTCCGTCGAAGGCGGCTGCGACTCCAGTCCCAGTCACCAGCGACTATAATGGCCCTGTGCCGCCAACGTGCAAGGGCCAAGCTATGAGCGCCCAGAACCACCCAGTTTCTGATCCCGTCACCCAGCGCTCGATCGCCGTCGGGGCTTGGACAAGTAAAGAAAATAATGGTGAAATAGCAAGAGAAAGAAAACCCACGCAAATAGTAGTTTATGGCGCCCCAGGGGGCGCGAGGTCCTGGGGCACACACTTGATG
Organism: Ceratothoa steindachneri; assembly: GCA_963969495.1. Classification (NCBI taxonomy): domain Eukaryota; kingdom Metazoa; phylum Arthropoda; class Malacostraca; order Isopoda; family Cymothoidae; genus Ceratothoa; species Ceratothoa steindachneri. The sequence goes on along the minus strand of OZ018337.1, from coordinate 11,708,401 downwards.
ATACACAGGGGTGGCTGATGGCAATCGGGAGGCTAGCATTGCATGGGATGCACACTAGTTTTCTCTCAGGGTGTGTTCTCCTAGCCTTCTTTCTTACCAGATTGAAGAAATAAGGCATTGGGAATGAGTTCAGCGGTTGGTAGGTGCCAGGGGATCTCCAAACGCCGATGGGCCTGCACACGGTACCTCTGAGGCCCACTGCTGCCTCGAGATCACCAGCTGGTTCAGCCATGGGCCACGAGGCACCCAGTTAAAATATGTGGCCGCGACAAAGCACATCAGGAGTATTGGTAATGGAAAGGTACTCACTCTCCCAATAATATAATATAGTGGAAATGAGTAAACGTTTCATCACGCGTGACTCACCGTTATTTATGACCCGACAACGTTGTGGACACAGAACCAGATCCAGAGTCTTATCTAAAACGCAATATTTAGCAACGGCATTTAATTATTTTTTCTCTTAGTTTGTAAGTCCTTTTGTAGGGGGAAAGGAGGGAGATAGAACGAAGCGTGGGTGGGGAAGAGGGAAGGAGAGAGGGAGGATGGGGGTTATAGTGAGGGGTTCGAAGGGAAACTATTGGGGCAGAGAAATTTTTCTCTTGGTTTAGATGTCCTTTTGTAGGGGGAGAGAGGTTTGAGAGAGGTGGAGAAGAGGGAGAAAGACGACAGGGAAGGGGGATAAATATATTCATATATATATATTTATATATATATATATATATATATATATATATATATATATATATATATATATATCGGTGTATGTTGAGAGCAGCTTCTTGTCTATACATGTTTTTTAAAGACCAGGTTGTGTTTTGATTTTATCAATTTTTTTTGGAACGTTCCAACTGGCGAATGCAGTTTTTTTTGTATCTGGTTGGAGATTAAAGATCAGTTGAGAAATATCCATTTTATTTTTTACAACTAATTTGAGTTTCTTCCTTAAGAAAGGCGAAAAACTCACGGCCAAAACTCAATTTCGTTGTAAAAAATAAAATGGATCTTCCTCAAATGATCTTTAATCTCCAACCAGATACAAAAAACTGTATTCGCCAGTTGGAACGTTCCAAAATAAAATTGATAAAATCAAAATACAACCTGGTCTTTATAAAAACATATATATATATATATATATATATATATATATATATATATATATATATATATATATATATATATACAGTATATATATATATATGTAAATAAATATATATATATATAATATATATATATATATATATATATATATATATATATATATATATATATATATATATATATATATTAGGCAACTATAGGCTGACATATAGAGTGATTGGACAAAATAATTGAAACAATAGAAATTTAACACCAATATTTCAATGAGCAAATTTATTACGAATATCCATCCAAATTTGATTGTCATTGTTTGTTTTGGGGGGAGATACATAATTTTATTTAGAAATTGGTTGTTTTGTTGAAAAGCAATGACGAGTCAGTGGGAAATACTGTAATTGGGTTCATGATGCTGGCTTGAAAGAGAAGAGATTGTTCATGGGTTCCAAAATGAAGGTGATGTTTAATTAAAACCGCCCATTATTTGTCTATTTTGACAATGTCTATAGTTAGAATTCATGTTGGATTCCTCATATCAGGAGACTTGCAGCTCGCTTGCCTAGAGAGTTTGCTTGGAGGTTGATGTGAGCACTGGCCATTTAGGTGGATCCAGTCATAGATGCCAAGCAAGAGAGTTGTATCAATAACAATATAGGGTGTCTCGCCGATGCGAGAATTAATAATTCGGATTGCTAGCGGTCGCTGACTGTAATACTCTCATGATAAATGGTTATTTTGTTTGGAATAAATGTAAGGCTACATTAATTTCTCTATTCTAATAACGTGGATATATAAGTGAGTCATGAAATCCTTTTCATCGGATTGGAATAGATACAAAAATCGTTAACATCAGTAACCGAATAATCTTAATGTAATGAATTAAAGTTCTCTTTTTATTTTCGTTGCAGTTTTTGTACATATCTCTCATTATTGGTAAATAAAATATATTAAAACATTCGTTACTAGGCTCATACCAAGAAGGTATCGAGCTCTACTTACTTGCAAAATTCTTCACAAATTTCTAAATGTCCTAGATAGAATACGTAAGCTCTCTCTGTGAATTGATAAGCCATCAATATTTTCTTAAACTCGATGGAATTAATTAGAGAACAATTCGCTTTCACTGGTGACAACAAATACAGTAGAGAAGATATTCTAAATGTTTAAGGAAAACTCTCCTTGTAGTTTCTCTCAGGCTTCAGTAGAGATGGAATTATGTGTGTAAGGTGTAGCGTTATAACACTCTCCCAACATAAGAATTTATAAATATAGCAGGTTTAGCTCCCCCAGCCTCCTCCCAAACAATTTATTGGCAGAAAACAGAAAATATTAACCAAATTCCTTTTAAGAGAAGTTAAGATTCTATTTTCTAGGTTACGAGATCAAATGTTCTGCAAGTTAGTTTTGAATCTTTGCTAGCAAAATTACTCTAACTCAGAAAGAATTCTCTGTATGCAAGAACCGGTTTATAGGGCCTAAATAATAATACAAATCTTCAGACGGATTTCACTCTGCATTCAATGTAAGAGATATAATTTTACAATACCAGCTTCCGAAGGCAACGGTCATGCCTGACGAACGTTGTGGAATTCTTCCACTTCGTTTTCAGTGAGCACGATCGGGACAAGGCGGTGGATGTGGTCTACCTATACTTTCAGAAAGCCTTTGATAAGGTACCACACCACCGCCTTCTCCGGAAAGTGCGAGCGCTTGGCATAGACGGAAAGGTAGCCGGCTGGATCGAGAACTGGCAAAGTGGCAGACGGCAACGGGTGGTGGTAAATTGACAGTCTTCTGAGTGGGTGCCCGTTACTAGCGGGATGCCTCAAGGTTCTGTCCTGGGACCACTACTATTCATCATCTACGTCAACGACATGGACGGTGACATGGTTGCGAAGATTTCCAAATTTGCCGACGATACCAAGCTTGGTATGAACGTGGCAAAGGATGGAAATACTGCCCGCCTACAGGAAGATCTTGGGAAGATTGGGGAGTGGTCGGACACGTGGCTAATGCCTTTTAACGTGGGGAAATGCAAAGTGATGAATATCGGCCACAGAAACCCCCAAACTCAGTATATCCTTAAGGGTACTGCTATGGAATCCACCGACACTGAGAAGGACTTGGGTGTAACAATCACTAGTGACCTCAAGTTCTCGAAACAGTGCATTGAGGCGGAGAAAAAGGCCTAAAGGATGCTAGGCTATACTAAGCGCCAGTTTGGTTATCGGAACCAGGAGATTGTACTGTGCCTGTACAACTCACTTGTCCGACGGCACTTGGAGTATGCCGTACAATTTTGGAGTCCTTCATTGCAAAAGGACATCGCGAGATTGGAACGCGTACAAGCTAGGTCAACCAAACTAATTCCCTCTATCCGACATTAAAGTTATGAGGGTAGACTAAGGGAGTTAGATCTGTTCTCGCTGGAAACCCGTAGACTGCGTGGTCAACTCATTGAGATCTTCAAAATACTTCGAGGGTTCGACAATGTTGACTACCGGGATATTTTCACACTGAGTGAGAACAGAACGCGCAATCACGGCTTTAAACTTGAACTGAAGAGTTACAACCGCAATCTGATTGGAAACTTTTTCACGTACAGTATCTGCGGTAAGTGGAACGCACTTCCAGTGGAAGTTGTCAACAGTGAATCTGTTGACCAGTTCAAGTCAAGACTAAATAAAGTCTTGAAAAGCGGCCGTTCAGGGACGCGAAACAATTGAGCAGCCATGTGCTGGCTCGATTGCTAGTCCAAAGGTACCCTCTTTGAATCGACCGTAAGGTCTCCTAGGGTACTTACTTTTCTTGTTAATCCTTGTTACTCGTTGTTCTCTCGTCATGGACGAACTTTATACAATTCATACTGCTTTCACTGATTGTGAATCATACTGCTTATAACTACTATGTAATTGTGGTGATTTTATTTCTGGTCTGTACAGTAGGTAATAGGACCACACTACGTAAATGCTTTCTACTCAGTAGAATTTATTTTCTCCTTTACAATCTTTAATACCGAATAACTTAATATTTCTTTGTATTCCTGCTCATGTAGATATTCTAGTGATAATGAGTCAGTGGATAATGCTTCAAAGTCTTCTATGAAGGTGGAGGATATATTTAGCTTCGGATATTCACCAGAACAACTCAAGTTTATTTGCTCATCATTTTCTTCTGAGTGATAAGAACAAACTGAGAGGCAGCAGAGAGAAGGTTTCTATTGAAAGTTGAAGCTTTTGAATCATAAATCGAAACCCTCATTTTCTTGGTCCCTTGGATCAACTAGTCTTAGGCATGGTAATGGAGGGTGCGTTGTATGGTTACTCAGGGACATTAGCCTCACTTGTAGATCGCGTTTTCTCTCTATCTTACACTATGGAACATATTTATTGTTTCCCACCTTTTCTAAAGAGCGTATTTATATATTAAATATCTGGCAGAAGAATGCGTTTGCGTTCACACTCACCAACATTTTGTCTAATATGATTCCAACTTCTCTGATAAAATGTTTTTTAAAGGAACCTAACCTTTCCAAGGAAATTTAGGTCTTAAAGTTAGCTTGGTATGTCACGCCACCCTTTTCTTGTCCATCAATGACCTTCAGCATATCTGAAAATAAACTAACATAAAGATAAAAAATTCAAACTCTGGTGAGCTCGAGGGCATCAGGCGCTGGTCTTTGTTGCGTTGGAAGGTGCCAGGAAGCAATTGTCATTTTGACAGCAACCACCCATCAGGTAGGACCCTAAGCTACTAAAGGTATGGAGAAAGGAAAACCCGTTCTATTTATTGTGTACAGAGAATTCTTTGGTTTTGTGTTTGGCTATGTATGTTAATGTGTATTTATCTTTCCCCCAATAGGGTGATTACAGTAAGTCCACCAATCGGTCCCAAGGCCTTTACCTTACCATTTAATTTGTGCCTGCTTTTGCCAGGGATTGAACCCAGCTCCTTGAGAGGAGTGAACCAAAAGCGAAGGAGAAATCCCTTTTATGTGTTTATATGGATGTATCCTCCTCCTAACTATTAAAGTTGGTCCCTAATTTGCTTGATCATTACTAAAAACTGCTTTGCAGGTCCAACCAGCCAGAAGCTACCTACTGAATCTTTACTTTTCTAAGGTGGCTTTATTTTATGTGATGCGTTTTAAGGCATCTCCACTTTCTTTCACATTTTTATTTATTTATCAGATCCTTACGATTCTTACGATACATTTACACTCGTAGCAAGTGCAGAAGAATCTTTACATTTTCTACGAAGTCATCAATTAAAATATTTTCCTTTAAACCTATAAAATTAATCCAGTAGAACAGGTTTCTGTCTGCATTAAAAGAAGGTCTGTATTTTTATTTAGAAATTTCTTCAGATAACTCTACATAATTTGGAGTCATTTTAACATAATGCTTCCCAAATCCAAAAGAAGCAATATTTAAAATTGATCTCAGATAAAATTTTGAATTTGGATTCATCTACTTTTTTTTTTCTTTTTTTTAAGAGCTCATCTGGCGACTGCCTACTTGGGCATTAGTCGCCGTATTAAAACTGGCCTAGTTCTAGGCTACTTTAAAATAAAATTAAAGAGAGAAAAAAAAAACCACCCCAAAAGGGGGAAAGGAAGCAAGCTGGTGCGTCGGGGAGAGGTCCCCCCGGCGCAGGAGCGTGCAACTAAAGGAAAAAAACAAACAAAAAACAAAACAAAAAAAAACAAATGCAAAAAAAACAACAAAACAAAACAAACAAACCTTGCTTAAATAATAGGGAGAAGGCCAGCCTCCCCCAAGAAGTCAACAAGTCCACAAGTCAATGTGCACGAATCTGTCCCGAGCACAAGGGACAGGCGGTAGCGACCCCGCCCATCCTGGTACCGAGACAGGTATCGTGCGCGAAGATCACCCAGACTGGGACATTCGACAAGAATATGCCGAACAGTCTGGGGGACGACGCAGTCGTTGCAATAGGGCACATGCGAGCGCTCCACCAAGTAACGATGCGTCACACGAGTGTGTCCGATTCGAAGACGACAGAAAGCAACCTGAAGCCGCCGCGGCATTGGGGGATAGGTCCATGGGAACAGTCGCGGCGCAATGGCACGCAACTTTAAGTTCCCCTCGACCGTCTCCCATCTTCTTTGCCAAGCAGTCCGAAGAGCTGCCCGTATTCCTGCCATGTAGTCAGTGTGAGGAAGAGCGAAACGCTGGTCCGGTCGCAGAGTCCTCGCGGACTCTTTGGCGCCCTCATCGGCGCGCTCATTCCCCGCAATTCCTACATGTCCAGGAACCCAGCCGAAGATAATCTCGACATCTGCCCGGCTCGCTAAAACTGTGGCGTCACGGATTTCGCGAACCAGGGGATGCGGAGATTCCAATGCCCCGAGAGCACTCAGGGCGCTTTGTGAGTCGCTATAAATCACAATCCGGTCTCCGAACCGGGCACGTCGCGTAATCTCCCGTACCGAGTTGTGTATTGCCACCAGCTCGGCCGTGAAGACAGACGCAGCGCCTGGTAGAGCCCCGCTGACTTCAAACAGAGGGGATACGGCGTGGAAGCCGACCCCCTCTTGGGACTTGGAGCCATCCGTATACACTGGCACGGTACCAGCGTGACACGATGTGTGCTCCAAAAAGGTCGAACGCAATACTCCCGGCGCAGTACAAGCTTTGGGAGCAGAGGCGTGGCGACAAATAGCCAAATGTGGTACCCTCCAGGGTGGCGTCCTGGGCAGAACCAGGGGCGCCACCGGCCCGAGAGCTATATCTTCCTCTCAAAGGAGATACCTGGCCCTAAACCCAAAGGGCTTAGGGTATGACTGGCGTCTCTCGGCGGCATAGGCACCATCGAGATCAGCTGCGGATGCAGTGAGAGCTGTTGGCGACTGAGGGAGGCGCCGGGCTCGCGCGTACAGGCGAGTGATGCACTGCACGCGGCGCAGAGCGAGTGGCATCTCCCCAGCATCGACCAACAGGCTCTCAATGGGGGAAGTGCGGAAGGCACCGGTCGCAAGGCGAAGGCCGGTGTGGTGGATCGAATCCACCTTCCGCAATAAACGCTCGGCTGCGGATGCATAAAACTCGCATCCGTAGTCGAGCTTCGAGCGAACAAAGGATCGATAAAAAAGTAAGGCGGTAGCCCTATCAGCGCCCCAAGCGCTGAACGTCACGGAACGGAGAATGTCCATGGCGCGGGTACAAGAGACCCTAAGGCTGCGAATGTGAGCCTCCCAGGTGAGGCGTCGGTCGAATACAAGACCAAGGAAACGGTGCGACTCAACCACATCCAGGCGCACCCCATTAAGAAACAAATCTGGGTCGGAGTGAAGCCGTGGATGGCGGCAGAAGTGCACCACCTTAGTCTTGGCCAAAGAAAACCGAAACCTGTGCGCTTCGGCATAGCGAGAGACGCGGTTCAATGCCTGTTGGAGTCAGCGCTCCAGAGTTGGCATCTGGGCCGCGCCAAAAGAGATCGAAAGGTCGTCCACGTAGAGCGTAGCGAGAACATCTTCCGGCAGCACCGAGGTGATGCCGTTGATGCTCAGGGCAAAGAGTGTGACACTGAGGACACTTCCCTGCGGGACACCCTCTTCCTGCTCCTTTGGGCCGGAGAGGGCTCCCCCCACCCGTACGCGGAATCGACGATCTCGCAAAAATTCAGATATAAACATTGGTAGGCGTCCCCTCGCCCCCATCGTGTGGAGAGTCTCCATGATACCGCATCGCCATGCGGTATGATAGGCCTTCTCCAGATCAAAAAACACCGTGGCGTAGTGCTGTCTACGAAGGAAAGCCTCGCAGACGGCATTTCCCAGTCGGAGCAGAGCATCCGACGTGGAGTGGAACTTACGGAAGCCGCACTGTGCAGAAGACAGATGGCCTCCGCTGTCCAGGAAATAGGCTAATCTAACATTTACCAATTTCTCCATCAACTTGCACACGCAAGAGGTTAGAGAGATTGGGCGGAATCCGGTCGGAGTAGAGTGATCTCTCCCCGGCTTGCGAAAGTCGAGCACAGTAGCGATTCGCCAGGAGTCTGGGAGAAGACCTTCCACCCAGATCCTGTTGAACAAATCTAACAGGAAGGCCATGCCTCGCTCACCCAGGTGTCGAAGCATGGCGTACGGGACATCGTCCGGACCATGGGCGGTGTCCGCGCACGAAGCGAGAGCGGAGCGCAACTCACTCACAGTAAACTTGTCGTTGAAGGGTTCTCCGCCTCTGGAGGTAAATTCCAGCCGGCGGCCTTCCGCGACATCACGACGTGCATTGAATGCTGGCGGAGCAGCATCACGGCTAGAGAATGCGGAAAAAGCGGTCGCTAAGGATTCTGCCACGGACGCGGGGTCCGAGATTGCGGGCCCATTCTCCTGGAGAACGGGAGGGGGGTCCTGCGAGAACTTGCCCCGAATCCTTTTGACTCGTTTCCACACCTCAGCTAAAGGGGTCTTCCCGTTAAGTGAAGACACGTATGCCCGCCAAGAAGAGCGGCGGGCGTGCTTCGAAATATACCGGAACCTAGCCCTAGCCCGACGAAATTCAGCGACAGTGAAATCGTTCGGGCGGCGCTTATAGCGCATGTAGGCATAACGCTTCTGTTTGAGGGCCGTCTCACACTCGGCCGACCACCATGGGAGTGGTCGGCGTGCAAAACGGCCAGACGTCCTAGGAATAGTAGTCAGGCCCACGGCGATGAGGTTGCCGGAGAAGAACTCAACGGCCTCATCTACCGAACTAAACTCCTCGACTGAGATAGAGAATTCAGTCATTTCCTGAAATGCAGGCCACCGCGCCCGCGCCAAGCACCACCGAGGTGGTCTCTCAGGCGGCAGTTGCCCTGAAAATGATATTTGAATGGGAAAGTGATCACTACCATAGAGGTCATCGACCACCCCCCAATCAAAATCAGGCTGTGCATCCGAAGAGCACAAAGATAGGTCAAGGCAAGAAAATGAAGCGGTTCTCGGACAGTGATGCGTAAACTCATCCACGTTTAGGACACCCATCTCAAGCTCTTCGATCAGATCCGCAAGGACTTGTCCCCTGGGATTTATGGAGTAATCTCCCCAGAGAGGATGCCTGCCGTTCAGATCTCCAAGCAAGAGATAGGGCCTCGGCAACCCTGCCACGACGCGGCGGAAGTCCCCCGCGTCGAAGTCAGCTGACGGTAGAATGTACGCAGAAATGATAGTATACCTCCTATCCAGGTGCAGCTGCACAGCCACTGCCTGTAAGGAGGTATCTAAAGAGAAAGGAAGAACGGAGACATCATGCCGGGTGTAAACTGCGCACCCCCCAGCCCGGCCATCCCGCGGTGGTGGGGTCGCAAGACCCTTATACCCCGGGAGGACAGGGAGGGGGCACGAACCTAGCATGGTCTCCTGCAAAAAAATAGCTAACGGGGAACGGGACGAGACGAGCCTCCGCAGCTCCTCCCAGTTGGCCCGGAGTCCACGGCAATTCCATTGAAGGAATATGCCCTCCAGGCCTAGCTCGGAGGAGACGCGGGGGCCCTCCTCGAATTCAAGACCCTCACGGGAATGGCCGTACGCTTCCCGGGGGCAGAACCCCGGGCGCTGTTGGCCGGACAAAGCGCTGAAGGCGCTGTCGCCTTCGAGGACTTATTGGGGGAGGTTGGGCTCGCCATGCGAGTCTTTTCCTCCCTCCGCCTCGAAACCTTAGGCGGGCGTTGCGGCTTCGGATGCGGGGGGCCCTCTTTTCGAGGAACCACCGTCTCCGAGCCACTCGCTCCACCTCGGGGCGTGGGCGAAGGAGCCGAAGCTCCTTTGTTGCTGTCCTCCTTTCGGGGGACAGCTTTAGGAACCCCGGAAGATGGCCTAGCGACCATCTTCAGGGGTGTTGCCTCCTGTGAGTCTAACGACTCGGTGGAGGCGCGTGGCCGTTTCGCCTTACGGGAAACGGTCACGCTGGGGGAAGAGGGGGGAGCCCTGGTTTTAGCCGGGGCAGGGTATGAACCCTTTTTTCCGCCAGCTTTACCAGGGGAGGGCCCGGGTTGGGTAGAGCCCGCAGAAGGGCTCCGAATGGGCGCGGAAACAACCGTGCTCGTTGGCCTAGATGGGCCAGGAGCAGAGGGTGCATTCCTAACTATTGAGGCATACGACGTCCCAGGCAGAGCCGGGCGCGCCAGGACCAAGTCCTTTGCCTCGCGGAATGAGAGTCGATCCTGGGCCTGAACGGCCAGGATTTCTTTCTCAAGGAGATATGCACCACATTGCTTCGAAGAAGAAGGGTGCGGCTCTCCGCAATTGACACACTTGGCCACACACGATTTGGACTTATCGTGTGCGACCTTGGAGCAATTTACACAGACTTCGGGTGACCCCGACTTTGCACGTCTACATGAGCGATTCGTATGGCCGAAGCGGTGACAGTAATAGCACCGCCGCGGCAGTGGCACGAATGCCTTCACGCGGTAGCGGTACCAACCGGCACGCACCGACTCAGGGAGCTTGTCACAGTCGAACGTGACGAAGAGTGTAGGGGTGGGTCTCGAGGCCCCTCCCTGTTTTCTCATCACACGTTCGACCTTGACCGCCCCATGGTCGGCCAGCTCTAAGGTGATGTCTTCAATGGAGTAGTCAACGAGTTCCCTCGCATAAACTACTCCTTTCACAAAGTTCATGGTAGAGTGCGGCGTCACACTCACCGGGGTGCCATGAAGTGTCCGAAGAGCACTAATCTTGGCCGCCTCGGCGGGATTCGCCGCATTCGCCAGAAGGCTCCCGTCCGAGAAACGGGTTACCTTCGGCTCTCTACCAATTGCACTAGCTAATCCTTTTCGCTGATGGATCATGTTGCCCTTGGACAACATGGTGCCATCAGTGGAGCGAATAACGAGGAAGCGTTTGAAGCCAACGGGCTCGAAAACGCCAGGTAACCTCTGAATCAGGGGCCCCGATGTCATCGAGGCTCCGCCCTGTGCACTCTTGGTAGTAGTCTTCTTTGTCAGGGGCTCCGCAACCGGGGGGGCAGAGGGGGCGGATGTGCCGATCTTGGCTTGGTCGCTTGCCAGAGTGGCAGCAGACCCATCCGTCCCCGCAGCCCCCGCGGATGGAGAGGAGCCCCGAGTCTTTTTTGTCTTTTTAGTCTTTTTCTTTTTCGGAGAGGAGGGCGGGGAATGAACCCGCTTTTCAACTCCGCCGGCAGAAGTCCCCAGGCCAGATGGACCAGCCTCAGCCAGGTCCCTCTCCGAAATGGAGAAGGTCCTGGTTGTCGTAGGGGCACCTGTCGGAGGAGATCCCTCCCCTCCTTTTGCCTCGGAGCCCTCAGCCATTTGAGGAGGACCTTGCATAGGGGCGGATTCGGGTTCGGTGCTTGGCGCCTAGCCCGAATTCCCCCCCATGGAAGGCCCTACCGTCTGAGACTGGGTCTCCTCAAGGACCATGTCTATCACAGGAGGGGCCTCCAGTTGGCCATCCCCTCCCAGGACATCGCAGGTCCCCTTGGCAGTATTGTCACTAGTCAGGTGGTGTGGGGAGGCACAGGCCTTGACCCCAGCAAGGTTTAAAATTCTTGCCAGCAGGTCTTTTGAGGGAAGCGACCGAAGGGGCCTGGCTTCCCTCTCCCCCCTAAGGGGGTTTGCCCTACCGAGCCGCTTGCACGAGGGGCGGTCGGCAATGGGCTGCCTGCTGGCTTTCTTGGCAGTCCCCTTAGAAAGCAAAGGAGGGACTGCCGCTGGAGATAGGGAGGTGCCCGAAAGCACCTCCAGAGAAGGGGGTGAGGGGGAGTCCCCTACACCCGTAGGCGTAGGAGAGGAGTAAGCCTCCTCTCCGGTTAAAGAATTATGGAGGGTCCCTTGCGCAAGCACAAGGGGGGGACCTCCATTTTCTCGGTGGAGCTGCCCGAGGGTGGCTCCGTCGATTTTCTTGGGGAAGTTGGGGGTTGGGTTTTTGTTGTTTTTTTTCATTCATGGGCATGGTGACCCTCTTTTGATTACGGGACGCAATAGCTCATCACCTCTCGCAGTTGCCCGCACTGCGAGAGGTGCTTACAAGCCCGGCAGAGCCAGGCGCCGCCATTCGGGACCACCCCTCCCGCATGGTGGCCTGGCAGTCCTTCGGCATGGCGGCTCCACCTTGGACACGGCGTAAAAAATATAGGTTGTGAAGAGGAGAGGAAAAGGGATGTGAGGAAGATGTGGGTGGGGATGAAGCAGGTTGTTAAAAAACCCCCATCCCGAACCGGAGCTGAGGGGTTAGGGAACAATGTCCCCTCCCCCCTCAGCCCCGATCCGGGGTGGTTGGCTTGAGAAGAAGGTCAGCATTCTACCCTGCGAAATTAGAGGCTGACCAGAGAAAGTTGTGGGAGAGGTTGTATGAAAAGGCGACGAGGTAGGGGAGAAATCGGGCTATCTGAAGGAAGGAAGAGAGGCTAAGCTGGGGCCGGACGGAGTGCTGGATCCCGTCAGCACGGCGGCCAGGATGGCAAATCGCCGCGCCCCTTACGGGGGGAAATTTCTACAATAGTATTAATATATTATTTCATGTAAAATTAAATATTTCTCTTTTTCTCTCATAGTTTATTATATATAAAGTAAACAATATCGCATAAGCAAAAAATTTGGGGGGAGCATCATTTTCCTTACACTCTATCCATCCATCCTGGAATATTCGCTATGTATCTGTTTTCTTGCTTCCTTTTCCATGTGATTTTCGTTTCCTTTCCTTATTAACTTGCATCGTCTACGTGAATGGTTACTTAGAACGATTTATATTCATTCAATTGCTTTATTCTTATTTAAACCATATTTATTTCTTTTTACTCATATTATTTCTGAAAATAACAAGAAGTTTCGTCTATTTAGGTATATAATATTAAACCTACCTTTTTTAATGGACTCGGTTACCCTTCTACTCTAAAATATCCTTATGAGCACAAAATCATTTGTTTCCGTCTATCTGTTATCATATTTTGCTCTAAGCCTAATTCTCTCTATCAAATTTACTGCTCATTCTTCTATCCTTTTATAACCATTCAATGGATATCAGCTATGTTTTTTCTTCGTTTGATTTAAAAAAATTACCATTTTATTATTAATTAATCTTTCCCGCCAAAATAGAATATACCGCAGTTTCCTGATGAACTTATTCTGTTTGTCAATCGATTCGTTCATTAATAATTAATTCCCTTTCATGAAATTATTTTAACATATTTATATATTATAGTTTTAATACGCAGATTTCTACATATGATTCATTTATCTTGTTTCTCCGACTTCAATTTCACCATTGATTACAATTATTTGTGGCTTAGACGCCAATATCATAAAGTTTAGGAAACAAATGTTTAATGAGTCCATTGATGGTAGAAGCAGAATGAAATAATGAAGTAATAATAATATTGAATATTTTAGAGAAACGTAAGTATGTACAGCCTTAGCTTAAAAGATATATCACACACAGATTATAAATATATATATAAATATATACATATATATTCACCAAATTTAATCAAACCTTTTTGAATTTACCTTATTATTGATAAATGTGCATTATTTTAATCTGTATTTCCTATTACGTTGGACTTGCGTATTATTTTACTAAATATTGCGTAATTAGTAAAGTCGTATGTTTTCTAAAATTAGTATTTAACTAATATCTATTTTGTTACAGATCAAATTTATAACTATTCTGAATTGAATAGTTATATGCATATAACTAAAGAACATAAACAAGAACAGGGAGCACAAATCTAACTTCTTGAGGATTATCACAAGTAAAAATTGCTGACAAAAGGAAATTCAAGAAATTCTGTCCCAATCTCTATAAAACGATACCAGAGACCAAGAACTTTGTACCAAGGGAACAGAAATCAATGAGACCTTCTTTCAACACCAGGAGAAGAGAAATGTCTTTTTGACTTCAAGAATCAATTGCAGAAAATCATTCTGAACTTGATTGCGAGATCGATGAATATTCAAGGTGAAAAGTATTCCTTAAAACAGTTTAAAAGAGATTCTAAGATCAAAAGCTGAAAGAATCAATGTGTGAAAATGGCAGTGGATAACTGAGGGGAACATTTTATTTTTTTTAATGGTCTAATGATCATGAAAATTGGACACATGAACAATAATATGAGGTTATTTTGTCAACAAAGTAATTATCAGGTAAGTCAAAAGTCAATTATATTGTTGTTTGAGAAATTTGGGGTTGCATGACTTCATTAGTGCCAGAGAAAATGATTTTATGCCAAGCAAGCATGAACTTTCTAACTTATACCACCATGCTCTAAATATATTCAGACACTTGTATCCAGAAATTGAAACTAAAACACCAAGAAATTAAGTTATATTTTAGCAAGACCATTTTCCCTACTACACTAAGTATTGATTAGGATAAATAGAGATCATCCCTTTTGAGTTGGACCCAAAGAGCCAACAATTAAATCTAATAAAACACTTCCTGGAAGTGTCGGAAAAACAATAAAAAGTACCATGAGAATCAATAAAACAGAACAGTATGAAAAATTCCATCTTCCAAATTTATTGCTGCAAATAAAGCAAAATGGGGTCCTAATATTCATTAAGACATTGAAAAGATAAATATATATATATATATATATATATATATATATATATATATATATATATATATGTATATACTGTTTTAAGTTACCACTACTGTCTTATTACATTAGATGAGTGATTCCATAGGGTAGTTTATACTTTTGCCCAAGGAAGTCTGTCAATAAAGATTCAATGTCAAATGTTGGCATGGATTTGTAAATTTAAGTTCAGAGACACAATCAACAAATTTAAAGGACCCACTTAATGGAGATTTCTCCTGGACTTGATCACATTATAGTTTCACATTTAATCGCCACCACTCATAACTCATATGGTGGACGCGTTTTGAGGGATAACTCATTTTCAAAAGTACATACTTCATCAAATAGGCATTAATACTTCTTTGAATAGTGAGGAAATGAAGCAATCCTAATTAAAAAAATATTATAATAATTTTTTTATTTTGCTGCAGCCTTGACCATTTGGTCTCCATCAAACGCACAAACCATTACTCCCTCTTCAGAGATTTTTCTTCGCTAATTAAAAGCCTTTAATTCCCATGATCCTTTAAAAGACCATTAGTATTTGGTTCAAATTTACACCATATTCTCTGCCACAATACTGTTCAATTTTGTACCACAAGTTTGGCAGTTTCGACCTTGGGACAAGTTCGGGTATAAAATTGATAATAAACTAGTTACCGCCATGTCAATGGGGAGTAAAAACGTCCACAAAGGAAAAGTGAAAAACGATTCCGAGCGCTTTCTTCTTTATTCTTAAAAACCTTTTCAAGGAACGAACAGGAGTCAGGGGGTGCATTGCCTTAAGTCTTGGAAGGGGGGATTAGACTAACACCTCTGAACCTTAATTACGGGGTACAAAATCTTGAAACAACATATTAGAGATTTTATGTATGTAGTGATAATGGGGTCTACCATGAATAAACCAGGGCTAAGGTTGAAATTTGGGAACGTGTTAATGGAGATAAACTTCAATATATTTCGCGAAATATAATTACTGCATTTTATGACTGGTTTGGCAAAGTTCCAGTCAATGGTATAAGATTGTACATATGTAGAAGCAGCTTGTTCACTGTGATTACGTACATTGGCTTGATGTTGCTTAACCCAGACATCTAGTTCTTTCCCGGTTAGTCCATAATAATATTTTTGGTAGTTATTTCAGCCTATCGAATAAACAATGCCAATGCGAGGTCGAGGAATTCCCAAAAGTTCCGTACATGGGTGGGATTCGAACCGTGCACACTGAGGCAGTGAGCATCCACTTTGATCTTAATTAAATCATCTTTTAGGCCACTTGGTTACGCGGAAGACAAAAATATCTTCCGAATAAACAAGCTTTAAAGCTACGATTTGCAAGGTCGATCGGGACTATGAAAGAGAGAAAATTAATAAGGAATACAAATGAAAAAAGAGAATTAAGGTAAACACGCGGTTAATGTACAATTCTTTCATGAGCGCGAATGAATGATTAAAATGAATCCAACAATCAAAGTATGCTGATGAGTAGCTATAGCCATTCTTCAATGGCCCAGGATGAAAGATGGAATGAGATAATACAAATTATAGTTCTCAAGAGACTAGAAGGAAGGTACTGGACTGATTTCACAACAGAATAGGTAGTCATTTAGGAGTCAATAAGACCATTATCGGATATTAAATTATTATGTTTCTGGACTGAAATAAGAAAACAATTAAATCAGTATATCGAAACTTGCAATGAGTGTAAAATTGTGGGAAAGGTTCAGAAGAAAATACATCTTGTACTTCACTTTGAAACCCATTCCGATAATGAAACAGCCATTTTCATCGACCCTCCAGGAAACTTTCCTAGGAATTAAAGAATTATTACTATTGCCCTGTCTTAACCGCATTAATATGGAGGTTCTTATTCATATAAAAAAAATTAGATGGGTTAATAGCCACAATAATAATGCAAGTCTCGTTTTATGTTAAAGTAAACGCTAAATCGTTCAAAAAGGGTTTTTGACATTTCTCTTTTTAGAGATAGGGATGGTTTCCCATTCTAATGAGTGCCAATCCTGAAGAGGGTTCTGGAAATCTAGGGGAATATTCTAGCGAATTAAGGAATTTTTACTATTGCCCTTACCTAATAGCATTTACATCGGGTTATCGTTCATTTAGAAAAAAATATATCATTGAAAAGCGTCGAGAAAAATCATATTCTTGTCTCTGTTTTAGAAGGAATTTATGCCAAACTAGAAAATTTATACTATCAAAGATAAGCACAAGGATATTTGGACCAGTAATTTGGGGAGATTCCACAGGTCACATAGAACAAAAAGAAATTTTCTCAGAAGAATCTTTATTTGAAGAAAATGCAAATGCCACTCTAAATGTATTTGTCAGTACCAGTTTCTTGCAACAGAGATCAAAAAAAGACAGGCAGCAGCGAATACGCTAATTTGAAAAATTTATAAAACTTATGAGAATAACTTGAACTTTTCACGTGTCAGATCAAGTAATAAGATGAAGTTATTTTGCTTGTAACAGGAGGGAAAAATACGAGTGTCCCACATTTAAGTGAAGAACAAAGGAGAATTAGGTTGGACTACAGATCATATTACATGGAATGAAAGAGTCGATCCCATAAACATCCAAACCTTACGATCATTTATCTGGTGACAATAGTTCTGAATCTGAAGAGAGCCACTATGAATATTATAAAGATAACATCAGAAAACATACCAAAAGTAAAGTTGCAATCAACTTCGTTCCATACCCAGTAGTATGAAAAAGAAAAGCAGATAAAAAATGCAAAGAGTTTACAAATAATAGTATTGATATTCCATCAACAAGTGAAGCAGCCCTTTAAAAGTCACCATACAGAAACGTTCGTAAATGGAAGGAAGAAATGATTAAAAAGTTACAGATGTAAAAGAGGACCTTACATGTCGAAGGTAAGGACATTGAGGAAAATTAGTATTGAGTAGTCTTATTCAAAAGTTAAAGAAAAAACGTCAGATTTTATGCATTATGTTTAAAAGATTGCAAATCTGAGAGTATAGCTGATGAATTGCAAATGTTATTCATAAATATAAGTCAATAGATACACTAATAATGATCGGATCTGATAGATACTACAAGCATTAAGGCCTGGTAAAGGAGTGTAGTTGTCAAATAGCAACGAATGTTCTCAGAAAAGGGTATTTGCAAATCATAATTTATTAGTTGTCAGTATCACTTTCTGGGCAGAGATGTTATAAATTTTTGTACTATCCAACACCGGTGTGTTTTCTCTTTGAGAAGAAAGGATATGTTCCTTCGTTCAACTGTCTAAAACTTCCCAAAGTCACAGAGGCGGCGATGAATTCAAGAGCCAGAATGGCTCTTGAAATCCTCTCCGCCTCCTACAACACGGAAGAAATTGAAGAAATTAGGCAGATTCATTTCATACTTGTGAGCAGATTCTGTCTTACTAATCAGATGTACAATGGAAATGACTTCAAGAGCTTGTAAGAAATATTAATCTCTTACTCATCATTGGAATTATTGTAAAATTAATGGAATTAGGACCCATCCCTACTACAGGTACAGAGAAATAATCGGTGTGCACAACCTGCAATCAAATTTATGCAGGAGATGTCTGCTGCCTAGAGAAACCAAAATCTAAATGAAACTTCGCTTTCTTTTAAGCAATAGGCAGTTATATGTGTACAAGCATTATGGTAATTATGTTGTGATTTCTTCTATCTATTCTATGAAATAGAATATGCTATAAAGTTACCTATATATTTAATAAACTATTTTTTGATTTATGTGTGACCTCTACTTAAAAGATATTGAAATGAAAGTTCCTATCTTTTTTTTAGTAAAAACTTTATCAAATTAAAAGACGTATATATTAACTTGTATAATGTCATGACCCAAGTGTACACATCACTTCTTAATATTGCGTCCAACCCAATCTTCATCCATTTAGTCCGTCAATTTACTCTTTAGTGCATATACTTTGTACATTTTCCTAACACACAATGTAAAAGATTTTAATCTACATCATCCAATAACTCTTTTACTCAGCCATTTATAAATGGTTATCAGCAAACACCAATATTGAGAGTCACCCTCCATTAACCTTTCTCAACAACCTGCCAACACACTCCATTTAACGCACTCGTAATTCTCTTAGCAGATAAACAAAATATATATTAAATATTTTCGGCAACATTACTCGCGTTTGCAACAAATATGTAATGAATAGTGAGAAAATCAGTCACTAAAACCACACTTTACCCTAACTCACGCCGTCATTCAAAACGAAAATTTAACAAGATCCAAAAGATAAAACTTTCGCTAAATTTTTTTAACCTTCTCTTGTAAATATAAATACATGCACCTCTCACTACAAGCAATCGCAACTCAGCACTTGGTCTTACCTGACATTTTTCCACATTGCAAGTCACTATCATTCTTGCTGATATCTATCTAACACGAACAGCTTGAATCATTCGATAACAATCAAAATCAACACACAAATCTGACTCTAATTCTTGGTTTCACCTCTGCCCTCTCCCAAAGAGAAAAAAGATTATTAACCATGATTTCCCTTTTGCAGCACTTTTATCCTTTTAATTGCCTGACTTACAATCACTAAGTACGTTATAATAGGTATATTCTATCATCTAATATTCCCTGCCATCCTTTTTTTTCTGACCTATTGGATAACTTAAGGACTCCATATTGGTAAACAACATCCAGTTTGAAAACCATAAACTACTCATATTTAAATTTGCTTCCTCGTGCATACCGTCATCTTATATCCTTCCACTTCTTATTGGTCAAATTACGCCCCCTCATCCCTTAATTTAACACAGGTATTCTTCCATTGGTTTCCCTATATTTACTTCCAGCCTAAATTAGTTCTTGTTATCTTCCATTTTGCTTTAATCGTCCCTGTCGTAGAATTCCCCCGATTTTTGTTCTATCTCTAAGAGTGCTAAGAGCGTCTAATATATTGATATTATAAGAATATCTTAACGAACAGAGCCCATTACGAAACACGTAAGGATATATATAAGAGAAACGAACAAAAATCCTTAAATAAACATATATTTTATATTAATCAATTGAATACATAACATTTATACATTAACTACAGCAATACTCTGAATATTATCCTAAACAAGAATTAATTAAATTAGTTTATATACAAAATTTGGTTAACGTTTTCTCTACACAAAACAATAATATAAGAATTAGGCTTACGGACTCATGTGGAGTTTAAAGGCCTCAGAAATGTTATTGACTCACGACGCGTGCCGTGTGTCCAGATGTAGATGGGCGAAATTCTACGGTCGTTTTAGCGAGGGTAGCAGCTAGGGGGGCTACACGTTCTTCCGTGGGGGGATGTCTTCAAGGACGAGAACCAATTAGGTGCTTTATGCAACACCTAGGCAGTCGTGGTCTCTCTGGCGAGAGTAAGTCGAACTTGCTTCTTAAATCAATCTAACTTGGAGAGCAGTGTGACCACCGAGTAACGAGCTCAAGGAGGAGCTTTTCTTCTTCGTTACTAATTTCCTTTAGGACGAGGACTGAACTCGGGGGGGGTCTTCTTCACGGGCAAGGATAACGGAGGGGGATTTTTCTGGCGAGAATAATTTGAACTTGGTTCCTTACCAAGTTAACTTAAGAGTTCGGTGTGGCCACCGAATAACGGGCTCGAGGGGGAGCCTTTTCCTTCTTCTTAATTCTTAATTAATTCTTAATTCTCCTTAATTCCTCAAGGACGAGGAATACCCCTGGTGTTTAAGGTGCACCAGGATATGAGGAGTCTCTCTGGCAAGAGTAAGTTGAACTTACCAAAGTTAACTTATCGTTTGGTTTGATAACCAGGGACTTAGCTCGAGGATGAGCTTCTTCTTAGCCCCTTAAGGTAGGTAGCCCTGCCTCTCTTGCAGGGTACTTCTCGGTCTGGCCAGCCAAGTACACTACCTCTCCAGTCTCGGTAGTTCGGTTTGATCCGAAGACTTCGTCACCTAGAGAACTGACGTATACTACCTCGATTTTCCTTAGAGTTCCTCATTTATACTTCGTCACCCCACTGGGGGAGTGGTAAAGGGGGAAAGGCTTGAGGACAGCCCCAGGAGAGTTCTTTTTCCGAACGGTTTTTCACACGAAGTCAAACAACGGCTCCTCGTTAGCCTTCGAGATTGGGCGAAACACGTCTCCAATTTCTTATTTGACGTGAAACTGGATCTCACTCTCCTGGGAAAGATCTTTCATTTTGACCTTTAGGGTCTTTCATGGCACCAAGTTGTGCCACACTGCGGTTAAGCACTGAACCCGTCGATTCCCTCCACGGATGTCTTTGCGGTAACCGCCTTGTGACTGCACCAAGAGTGAACGGGGGGGGGGGGGACCATTCCCCTACACTCCCTATCGGTTCATATCCTAATTTTTACCCGTTAATTGATCTTTGTGTGGATGCTCTTTTTGCGTCCTTGATAGGTTCATCGACATCACACAGACATGTTCGTTTTCACCCTCAAGAGTGTGTAAGTGCGCACAATACTTTCCCGCTTATAGACCCTACTGTTTATTATCCAGCAAGTGGCGTCATCAGAAACTAATAAGAAAACCTGATTTAAAAGATAACTTAAATAATTGGGAGACTTTATTTGGTAGTTATTGATAAAGGTACGCATCCTAATTGGAATTAGAGTGAGAAATCTTAAGTGTGTAAGCAAAGGCTGATATCTATTCGACACTTAAAAAACAATGACCTCTTTAATAAGCTCTACAACGCTAATATATTTAAACATTATAAACTTAAATTGTATGAAAAGGAAGAATATACATAATTGTTTCTAATTATTCCTATTAAAATATGTAGTTCTATGTATGTACATCATTTACTGTATCATTCACTAGATTCAAATTGATAATATAATTATATTCACCTTTTATGCTCTCATAAAGGCCGAACAAAGGCACCTTACTTTTCTTATTTTCTCTCTCTCGGCCCATCTAAGATCAATATTTAACAAATGATTTGAAGATTTTTGACTACTTTATCGTTTTTTCTTTTCTATTAACCACGAAATTGAGATTATATATAACAATTGTGCCTAACTTCAATGAAGTGAAATTCCTCTTTGACTCATTTGCATTCATTTAGGCGTTTTCACGAGTTTCAACATCCTCTATATCGATAACTTTGAATTTGGGTGTATTTTCTATCAAAAGTAGTAATATATAATCTTCTTGACCCTAATTCTTTCTCTTATCGAAAAGTGCTTGCTAAATACTTTTTTTAATCCTTGTTTAATTCGTAATTATTTCTCTTAACCTATTTCCTGCTTTATCCAACGCATCTTTGTACAATGAGTCCTTGAAACCTACCGGAATTTTCCTCTCCATCTGCATCGTCCTTTCTAAAAAGGAAGGTTTCTTGTATCTTGATGTAAGTTGAAGAATAAAAAAAATTACCCAAATTATTTTGTCCAAATCAAAACTATATTTAAGCAATCGTACTCACCGCAACTATTTTGAGGGTGGGGCCATACCGTCATAATTTCCTGTTTGATATTTACTCGTTGCAATTACCTGACTACTCTTCAACCAACCGGACGATCATCTAAAATCAATTTTCTACATGTTCAACATTAAAGAAAGAGAAAGAGAGTTGTAAGTTATATACTCCTTCCCTTTCCTTTTCTTATGTCCTTAAACCAAATTTACGATTGTCGTTTGCCGTTGAATAAACTAATTTTGAGGGTAAGTAGTTCCTTGGAAATATATATGAGTCTTTCTGGAAATGAAATATTCTTTAGTTCATCTCATAAAAACTTAAAGTTTCGGTCATTTCTGGTTCGCTTTATGAGACGTCCTGTTGGTCCTATTTGTGCACATAGGCGAATTATTCTGAGAAGACACAACTTCTACGAAAAAGCCTGGAAATGACATATAAATTCTCGAGTTAATATTTACGAGGTAATAAATATTTTGGTTAAAACAAACAGAAAATAAAACGAAGTTAATAGTTGATGAAAATCGGGTTTCAGTAAATTGTTTAATAATAAGATGAATTTTCTACTTTTTTTACATTTCTACTTTTGTGGTAGAATGAAATTATTGCTAAAGTCTTTAGTCGCGTGCAGCTCTATATCTCACTATGTCGATCGGTCGGTCGGTCCCCGTTTTGCTTTGTATAATTTTAATAATAACATTGTAACTATTTGGTCGATTCTAACGAGATCTAAAACCCTTATGTTGTTTTATATTAACATGGTCCTTCCAACATTAGCCCAGGAATTATTTGGCAATAACATAATAACTATTCGCCCGATTCTGACGAAATTCGGAAGCCTTATGTTGTTTTAGTTTATATTATCTTTCGAATGATATAATTACCAAGGTCTTCTCAACCTTAGTCTGGGATTTGTTGAAAATTGTGAAGGTCGTAAGGTCATAAATCAGAATAAGTGAAAGACGCGACTTTGGTCAGCTGACCTTGTTTTTAAAACTTTTAATATAACTAAGGCAAGAGTATTCCCCTCTAGCAATTTTATTATTAAATATTATAGTTTTTTCTAACTGTAAAATGCATTTAACTATACTTAAAAAAGTCTTGAGAAGTACATTTAGAAAGTTAATATTGGAGTCAATAGCACTAAAGGAAGCCATAAGAACCTCACAACTAATGTCCCGGAATCGAAGATTTAATAATTAAAACTGGAAATGTGATATGTTTTCTTGTTTCTTACTAATTTCATTAATCTATATTCAACAAGGTTCTTGCTCAAGTTCTTCATTATAAGGTACGTATTTCAATGAAACCAGTTTCTTGAATTAATGATTGGCGATACTTTTTATTATGAAATATTATTGAAACGAATGGATGGGAAGAAAATGAGTTTTTTTAATTTCAATTTTAGATCGATTGTAATTTATAAGAAATTAAAATAAATGAACTCTGTCACTACACAAATTGCTTTAGATAAATTACTGGCTAATTGTAGTAGACGAATTGTGAAGACAAATTGAGCTCGATCCCTACTTTTACATTCGGCAAATTGCCATGTCAAAACGTCGCATTTGTCATAAAGGAGTACAGTTCAATTGTACCCATTTCGACTCAGAAAATAATCCATATGACCATGGGACATATGGTTATTCACCTTGGAGATTTCAAATCTACCGGCGGATTTGGTGCTGGTTGGCGCCATCTAGAGGCAGAAGACTATTTTAGCCATTTTGCCATTAAAGGCCACTTGTAAGTGATTTGAACCAGGGGAAACCATTAATGCAATAACCATTTATCATCTTATCACAAAACGCCGCACGTCATTGGAAGCAATTTCCATCTTATTAGAAAGATCGCTGAGGTCATGGAGCGAGACATATATTATCAGTCTTTCAAAAGGTTAATCTAGGTGATGCAATGAGAGGTTTTTGCTCAGCGTCTAAAGAAAAGGAACTATAGCAAAAACAGGAAAATGAATAAATAGAGGGGAAAAAAAGTGATAAGTAATTAATAAAAATGATAACTATAATTGAATTTACAATTTTTATATCTGGAAAGATGAAGGGAATAAATTATACGCAAGTGAATTACAGAATTACGAGGTAGCAGAGACCCCACCGACGCTGGTTCAAGTGTGACGATATTGTCTGAAAGGCAAAAGAGACGGAAAGCTAAAATGGATAGAGAATCGGCAAAAAGAATTGTTTCTTTGAATTATATTTTCAATTATTTTTTATCACTTCTATTCCATTTTAGGCTATTATACGTCTGTGTCATTATACAAAAAAGAAATTTCTGCTATTGTAGTTATAAATCTTCTGTTTACTAGCCTCCTGCCGTTATTTCTAGTCGGCAATCTGTTCTCTATTACATTATTTAGTTATAGTTTATTTTATTGATTCTATTTAATATTTAAATAAGTTGTCCTTGCAGATAACTCTCTTTCAGTAACACTAAATTGAGGTTTATCATTCAATCTTTATTGGAACAATTTCTAAGATCAGAATATAATTTCATCGCTCTTCACTGGACACTTTATAATATAGCCATGTAATTACTCATATATTTTTACCAGACCATTGCTGTATGCTCCGAATAACGAGCTTTGAAAACGACCTTAACTGTTGAGAATCAAAATGAATATCTTTATTCTCGTCCACTTATCTGGAGTAAATTAACAACAGGCCTACGCAACTATAAAAAGGAACCGACGTCGTTATCTAGGTTAAAAAGTTTTCATATCTTTTGCTTCTAAATTAAAAGCCATCAATACTCCTTTATATAAGGCACTTGGCACTGATATCCGACAAAGATTGTTCATCAATCTTCATCCTTCTTGGAGCACAATCGGCATGCTTTTTTGAACTTTTGTGATTTGCGTGACGATGGACACAGACTCTTATCCGGCTAACGTTATTAACATTCCATGTGTTTGACCTTAGTTACTTCTCATTTTCGAGAATAGTCAACTATATAGACTTAAACTTGGATCCATTATTAATCGTTGATTCTATCCATATGTCAAGGGCAACACATGAGTAGGGTTTAACTGTCAATGACTGTGCAAACGTGCCAATCTTCATGAATTGTGCTTGGATATGGGGAAGACTTTTCAGGATTGCTATGAAATCTGAAAGATGGCGCCCATATCTATCGTTATCATAGATACACATCCAAGGAAGCATCAACTTTAGTGAAGCCTTGAACTCGATCCAGTTTCTTGTCCTTATAGCATGGATATTTTGAGGCAGTATTTTTACCATCTCCAAAAATGAAATCTAGAATTCTGCTTGTGGAGCACCATCTAGGTTTTTAAAAGGAGAGTCAATAAGCTCTTTGAGATTGTCATTCTTGTCTATCCACAGCTTTTTTTTTCAAATTCTAGTTCTTTCCATTCAACTATAATTTAGAAAATAACTATTCAGAGGGAAAGAAATTAGAGTTTAAACAAATGAAGATAATAGCAGAATGATTTTCAGAGGATATGTGACCGTAATTAGGATACCAAAGTTTCTTAGTGGATTTAATAGCACCTTATATTATTTATTATTAGATTTATTTTTCCTACAGTGATAATAAATCTTTATGCAAGAGGCCAAGAGGACTCTGAATCATGAATTATTCCTTTTGATTGTTTTTCTGACACCTAAATTGTCAGTTTTGACCATCCAATGTGAGAGATATAATTTTATCAGTTTTCTAAGAGAGCGATGGAGGCCATTTTGAAAAGGGCCTAAAATAAACACTTTACCCCCCTTTTGGTGAGGTGATTGGGAGCTCATTATTTTTAGTATCAGTTGCCCTTGCTAATTCCACTGAGCAACTTTGGTATCCTAAAAAGGGTCACAGAACCTCCGAAAATGACTCTACTATAGCTGAAATGATTAGCCCTTTTTTATCCTTGTCTTATTTTAATATTTTATGAATGAGACAATGCTGAGAATCATATAACACAGTTGTTCTTTGTGTTTTGTTAATTTTTTTTTGTGTGATATAGATAAAAACCCCGATTTATAAAGAAAATATATAATTCAGTCACAGATATGTTGAACTAAAGGTAAATTTGCTTGATATTTTCTTGCATGGAAAATTAATGACTAAAATTTTAATTTATTAGACATTCTTTGTATATTTTGCCCAATATTATGACAAAAGTTTAGATCTTAAGATAATTTAATCCTAAAATTAATTATTATTTTGTTATTTCTAAATCGATCTTTATGTTTAAAAATCGAAATATTTTTCTTTAGAAACAAACGTATTGTTGAGATTCTCTTTGTTCCTTATATTCTCTTCATATACAGCCTGTAATTAGTATATGTTTGCATCGCTACAACTCAACTAGACTAATAATCTCCAAAATTCCCTGGATCACAGATTCATTTTCTACACACTTCGATACTACAACAACTAAACTAGTTCATATTATTATGAATTCTTGATTCACCAAATCCTAGAGACCAAAAATCTCTGCACGGGTTGTGTTTTTTAGGCTCTCTTCATATTATTGCTCGATGTTATTTTGACGTGAGATTGCGACTATTTCTATGGTCAGACACACTTCACAGATGGTTTTGACCTAGTCAGAACAAATATTGTTCGTTAATCCCAATTGTCAATCGCAGTCGATTATTCGTAACTTTAATTCCATTCCTCAAATAATGTAATAGTCAATTAAATCATTGGGATTTTTAAAATAGCAATATATAAAAACAAATAAATCATAATACCAGGTGAAGGATAATAGAAAACGGTACCTGGTAGGCACTCGTGCGAGCAGTTGGAGAGATGCGGGAGAACGAGAGGACCAAATGAAGTTGGGTGGAATGACCTGAGTGTAGAGCTCTGGGAAGTAGAAATATTGTGTCGCTATGACAGATTTCAAGCCGTCATCGAAGAAGGCATTGCACCCACCATCTTATCCTGCATCGCTTGATCGGCGAAGACAAGAGACAAAGATTTCGGTGTCCGTAGGGAAATCCTCACCTATTGTATCGGTGCGCCGAGTCTGATGCGTGGGCACAAGCATAACTATCTACTCATATAATCACATACAAACATCTGAACATCCAACCATAAAAAAACACTTTCCGTTTCTCTGGCCCTTCTCTTTATCGATCTGCACCCTTAACAAATTGGACAGATCTAAGCCTGCTTAAGATTTTCCAGCGATTTTCAGTCTGATCTTGATGTATATCTCATAATCTGGCCTGAGAATCTCGTCCACAATCGAAAAGAGATGAATGGCCCAATTAATTAAATTTTAAAAACTTTCATACTTGTTTTCCTGAACAAATGTTATAATCATTATGTAGAGTTTATGTAGCCACTAACATCATACGTGACATGAATACATCTGGAAAGTTCATTAGATAGAAGTAAGAAGTAATTGTGTGGGTGTATTTGGTAATGCAAATCGAAAGAATGATCAAAGAGATAACGAATACATTACAACCTTTATAAGAATATTTCATTCATTCTCTTCGTACAAATAAACATCTGCAACTGTGTGGAATGATGTGGTTCCATTTCACATGTAGATTTTTTACACTTCAGCGAAAAATATTTCCCTGTAATTTACATCCCTCCTATCTCTTGCATTACTTAAACTCAATTTTATGTTAAATTGAAGAAATCAAAGTCTCTCTGTCAAAATCGTGCTCCCAAATTAACATTAATATTTAGCCAGCGAATTTCATCCTTCAGTTTTTAAGGAAAACGGCAATGGAGGCGGTGATGTTATCCGGTTACTATGGCAAAGAGTAGCAATATTTTCCTTTCTATTGTAATATACAGCTGCCCCTACTGGTGGGTGAAAAAGATCTCCTCTAATGTGAAGGCAAAAGAGAAGGTTAAAATATTCAAATATTACAGGTCTTCTTAGGGCTGTTGGATTGGTCTATTGAATACAGTCACTTGCTTGGCGTGGATGAAGAGCATCACCCAGCTGTGTCTGATACAGTGTGAAGTTAGCTACTTATTGATAGAATAAACAAAATCCTTCAGTTTGGTTAGTCCTTGGATCGTTTGGTCGGTGGCAGTCCTACCGCTGATACATTAGCCTCTGGTATAATTATATCTTATAATATAATATATGACAATTAGCTTAACAATTTGCTCCTGAATTTAGGCAAGGTGTAACGGGTCCCTTTGGCATGTTTCCTGCTCGGAACTTGACAAGGTTTTGACGGAAAGTGCTTAAATTCATAGGAATAAGTTATTACCCTAAATCAATTGTATTTTTCAGAGATAGAAGTGAAAGAATTAACCTGTTAGGATCATTTTTACCAGCATAATTTTGTAATAAAAATGCTTGTTTGCACGTGACTTGAAGTTTCATCCATTCTAATATGTACATTGTACATGTACAACCTATAGCCAGGCCTATTTTATAACGGTAATTTATTTTGCATTATTTACCATTATTTGGTTTAAAGCTACTTTAAGTTTTGTGTGGAAACCTAAATGTTCAAATCCTTACGGCACCTACTGTATAGGCCACCAATGTCCTGCAACTAATGTTGCTGTCCTAATAGTCATTGATCAAGAATTGGATCATCTGTTATGATGATAATCTCTTAAAAATCATAACAGTTATTGAGATATTCTATCACCCCTTGAATCATACTTTCCGATTATTACCGAAGGGATACGTTCGAAATTGGCTCATTAGAGTGGAAAATCACTCAGGTTGGGGCCCATTAACTTTTTATTTCTAAGTCGTTCACAACGCAACAAAGAGGCTGAATATAATGACCGCGTAAAAAACGAAATTTATATACAGACCGATTTGGACTTTCTTCTTCCAATATAATGCTAATTTAATGGTCGTCATAGTAATGATCGATGTAATAAATCGCAGTTTTGATAAGCGTTTTATGTCAACGATGCATTTAATTAAAAAATTAATGTGAGGCATGGGCTGTGTAAAAAAATAGATGCATTTTTTGTTCAAAAGAGGACTGCCAGTTTCCCATTCCGCCACCCACTATTCAGGTATTATAGCGCACTCGTTCCAATTTATGTAAAGAATGCAGTTAAGTGACTATTATTATTTAATTAAAAATTCCAATCCATTTATTCGTGTATTCAGAATTCAAGAGAAGTTATTTAATTGTTGATCGGAAGTAAAAAGAGAGGCCGTTTGTACAAAAATGTCTACCTTTTGCACTTACATTATATTTTAACCTTCGGATTTTTTTTTATCAACATAAACGAAGAAGAAGTTATTATGGCTTCTTTAGTTCGAAAAAGATGGTTTTCCTCCACGTATTTCATATAAAATTCCCATAAAAGAAGAGTTTATATTCCCTTAAACCGAGAAAAGAGATTCTGGTCCCTGTAAAAATTACAGGAGTGATTTCTAATCACAAAGAGAGTTGGAGTCTCAGGGCTGTTTGCCCCATATTTTAGAAGGAAAAGTCCGAGATGATCGATGCTAGAAACCTCAAAAATAAAGCAAAGGTATCTAGGACTCATTCAATGTATAAAGTACCTCTTTATAGTAGTTTTAATGGGACTAATTCGGTACTCGATCATTCCATTTAGTTTCCTTTATTATATGTAAGAGTAACGGGTTCAAATAAATTATGTGCTAGTGTTTGTCAGGGCCCTAGAAGGGAAAACTTGCTATTTTGGGTATGTTGGAGATGGGGGTGAACATAATCCTTCAGATATCACCCAATTGCGGTCAAGGTTGGCTAACGAAGAAGTAAAGTTGACATGTGTAGAAGCTACAAAGCTCAAGCAGTGTCCATGTAAATCCTGGTATCCAGGGGAGAGATATTTACTAATATTATGGTTTCCTGTTTTCATCCAAAGTAGAGGAATCTTTGAGTCAAGACTATCCATAAATATCCCGCAAAAGTACCTGCCTTTAAGTAAAGCGAAGAAGGGCCGAAAAAAGAGTGGTGTGTCTTAATTGCAAGCTCGTTTCTCAGCCTATTTTGTCCTGAATCCTCCTCCACCCCGACGATAAGAAATCATTTCTTACAAAATGAATAAAAGTAACTTGGTATTTTTTATACATTGATCTGATTCGATATTTGTACATTGAATGACTTTGCCATATCGTTTCCAAGGACATCCATGGCATTTGGCTTCAAAAGAAATGAATTTGGATAAAAATGAGCGGATTCGAGAGTCCGAAATGTATGTTTATTACAAAGAAACGGAGTGAATAAGCAGGGAAGATATGGAGAAAAAGTGAAAATGGCAATGACTAATTCACTCATGCGTGACTTGAGATGTACCCAGGAAAAAGGATGTTTAAATGAACATACAAAATCTAAAAGTAGATGTATGAATATTCCTTTCTTGGTTTTAGGTTCATAAATATTTCAGTCACGAATAGAGCGAATTCGCCTCAAACACAGAATCCCAGACCCCTTCCAGAGCATAGATGAATTGAGACTAGAAATAAAAAGAGAGGATAAGCACATATCAATTTAATCTAACACAAAATTTATCCTTATCTGCCAAGCAGAAATTTGCTTATAAATAAATAATTTAGTCTGGTTCTAAATGCAGCCCCCTTCTTGTAACCCATATTATAATTTATGGTCTTATTTAGTTTCTTGTCTTCCGTTGCGCTTTGTTTATCTCTACTGAGATTAGAATCGTAATAAATCCTGCTTTGTCGAATTCTGTCTCCAATTTTCATTAATTACAATAAAAAATAGATGAAAATAATCGGTCTACACTTCCAAGATTTAACGAGCATCACCCTGTAAGGTATAGAATATGGCCTTTTACACAGATATGATTGTTTCCTTCGCTCGTGCACATGTATGTACTGAGAGAGTTCACATTCGAGTCCACATATGTGTATATTCGACTGAAAGTACCCCATTTCCTCAAGGGAATTAGGGTCAAGGAAAAAAATAAGGGTTGTCCTTTGGACTTTTGATCTTGATCGCTAATCATTCACTTTCTCTCGCTTATTCCTTTTGTTTCTCTGCATCTCTTTTTTGTTGATGAATTTTCGTCTCATTTTTAACTACTATATATTTTGTAATGTTGGGAACTTTACAACCAATCTGCACTCGTCAAGTTTTCTTTAATTCAAACTGAGGATCTACTAATTAACGGGGAATTGAAACGACGGTGGTGTATAGCATATCTTAGCTGCTGAAAGGTAGACCAGAATCGTGATTCGATCCGACGACTAATCACATCCTATGTGGCTTAACTTCCATATAATTGAAAGCGGTGTTTCCGATCGGCTAAGCTGTTACCTCTCTCGGTCATTTAATATATATATATATATATATATATATATATATATATATATATATATATATAGAGAGAGAGAGAGAGAGAGAGAGAGAGAGAGAGAAAGAGAGAGAGAGGGAGAGAAACGCAGCAAAAGCTGAACTGATTACTGATTCTATACTAGCGACGTTTTTCTCGAATTCTAAAGAGCAATAGCAACAAAGTCGCATCGCGCAGAAAGTTAATAAACCAAGATCTTCAGGGATCTGCAACTTTCAGAAATACTACAAATAAAGTTTGCCCTCGAAACTGAGAACAAATTTATAATTGCTATCAAGTACGATTTGAGCTAAACTTATTAACAACCCTTTTTAAATTTTCTTAAAATAACATTTAACAGAAAAGATGCCCTGGGCATGTGATAACGACTCACTTCTCTCCTTTGGCTAAATGGGGAGCAATAAACAATTAAAAATACTTATGTATGTATAAGCCAGTTATCCACTAGTGCCGTAAAATATAAACCATATAGTAGTCTCAAATTTGCATCGTCTCTTTCCTCAAGACGTAGTACTGGAGCAGGTGTCACATTCTGACTCGAAGAAGTGTCAAATGTAGAGCAGGACATTCTACTCCGGAAACTGATACGTAATCGTTGATCGCATTAAGTGCTGCAAAGTCCGTGATATCAATGTAAGTGTAAGATTAGGTAAACAAAGGCGTCTTTATGCAATGTGAGACACTCACCCAATCAGCCAAGTGCAACAAAGTTGATGGTTGGATGGATTAGCTGCTAACGTTGATTAGGCTGGGCCACCTGGGACAATCGCTATGCATGGTGTAGGTCAAGTTCTTAATTTTCAGCAGGAAAGGCAAAGAACATAATAGTGCAAGCTTTAACACCCACCTTTCAGGCCTAATCTAATCTGAGTATGTAACCGAGAAATGGCGTTGTTTTGGAATGATTGTCACTAAAGATTTCACTTAAGCCAGACACAGCATGGCCAAAACTGCTACAGTTACACATCTGCCAAACTAGAAATTCCTTTCGATGTCGTTAATTGCAACGTTTATAGCTACAAATCACCCTGTGTGGATCCAAGTGAGCTTATCATATTGACATATAACAGAATCATCAGCAATTCCCAGATAATCCGCTAATCATTAGGAACAATTCTCCAGACATTTACGAGCTGCAGGGAAAACAGCTGCAAACGCAAAAGAGGGAAAAACTTGTCCAAACTTTGCAAACAACATAATAAATATAATGAACTTTGGACAAATATTTTCTTTTCAGTCAGAATATATAATTCTAAGCGGGATATTCTGCGCAGTCCTTAGAAAGATTAGGACCCTTGAATGCCATCCCTAAAATCAAAAAGCTGGAGAAATATTATATATGTTTTGGGGGCAGGAAAACAATGGAAAACGACGAAAATCGAATAAATGAGGACCATTTAGGAAGATTCGGGGACAATAACAGACCGAAGTCTACCTAGTACTAAAGAGACCCACCAAATATCTGATTTTTTAGGAGTCTCTCAATACAAATGCCAAATCTATCGAAAGAATAGTTAAAAAATCCCTGAGAATTAATGTAGGCTCGTTTTCATTCGATCACCTAAAACTTTATCCAAATTCAAATTTTAGTTCTAATTCAAAAAAGGTCAAGCAGGAAAACCCCCAACGCATCATTATGCACATAGCCCCTGGCAAGACCTTCTTATGTTCATTTGCTTATAGAATGTGGAATAATCTCCCCAATGCTATGATCTGCCTAGAGCTTCCTTCCACACTGATGTATGAAATGGCTGACTTCCTTGCAAAATGCTGTTTGTAGTGATAGGCTTCCTTCTCTAATGCTGTATGAAATGAGAGGATTCTTTCCAAAATGCTGTATAAAACAAGAGGCTTTTTTATCCATTGCTCTATAGGATGATAGGCTTTATTCCACAAGGATGTATGGAATGCTAGGCTTCCTTCCACAATGATGTATGGAATGATAGGATTCTTTCCCCAATGTTGCATGAAATGATAGGCTTCCTTACACAATGCGGTATGGGATGAAAAGTTTCCATCCACAATGCAGTATGGAAAATAGGTTTCCTTCCACAATATTGTATGGGATGATAGGCCTACTTCCACAATGCTGTATGGGAATCATAGACTCCTTTCAACATTGCGGTATGAAATGAAAGGCTTCCTTCCAAATGTTGTATGGACTGATAGGCTTCTTTCTACAATGTTTTAAGGAATGATTAGCTTCCTTTCACAATGCTGCATGAAATGAAAGGATTCCTTCCATAATCTTGTATGGGCAGATAGGCTTCATTCCATAATGATGTATGAAACATTAGTCTTCATTCCATAATGCTGTATGAAATGATAGGCTTCTTTTAATAATGCTGTATGGAATGATAGGCTTCCTTTAATAATGCTGTATGCAATGATAGGCTATCTTTAACAATGATGCATGGAATGAATGGTTACTTCCACAATGTTGTTCGGAATAATAGGCTACCTTCCAAATGTTGTATGGAATCATAGGCTTCCTTTTATAATGTTGTAAAAAATAAAAAACTTCCTTCCACAATGATAAGTTTCCTGCCATAATGTTACATGGAATGATAGGCTTCCTTCCACACCAAACTGAAGGAGGCGCATCTCCGTACACTCACGCAAACAGAAACGGTAAATATGTAGACGAGCGGCCCGGTCCATAGGACGTACTATTTCGTCCGTGAAGTACATTTAAGTTGACGGCTCGTCTGGGGCTAAACACAATGCGGAGACCACACTACGATGATCCTGAGTTTAATTAAATTGGGGGGGGGGTCTGGGGGGCACAGCTCCCCTGTATATAATCCTAATTGTTTATAGAATAATGTTCTGACGTTTACAGAGGTGAATGCTTCAACTACATCATGTTAGCGGCTTTAATCGTTTTGCGAATTATAATAGGGGTGTGGGGTATGGTATGACGTCAGAAATGATTGATTGGAATTTTTTCCCCCCACTTAATAGCTTTTTATTATCCTCAATTGGAGTCCTTTTTATTTGCAAAAATATATTTTTCCCCATTTTACTATTTTTATTACCTTTTTTTATATATTTTAATCTAATTAGCTGGATCATTTAAAGGAACTACTTTTTTTAAGCCCTTTGGGTGTAATACAGACGCCTTTTACTCAGTGTGAAAATAGTATCGTTTTTGCGATATCTGTCCGTCCTCTATTTCCGAATTATTAACTCTAGTTTCTGATAAAGATAAATTGTTCACCTTTTTGGACGTTCATAATTTAGTTAAAATTAAAAGCGATTGCGACATTTGTGGCCGGGCATTAGATGTGACCGTTCAGTTTGAACTTAGATGCTCTAAAACAAAACGTGATTCAAGTGAGCGCCATTATTTTAAAAAAGCAAAATAGGCTTTCCTCATCGCTATTTCAGTAGTATAACCACTGCAATAAAGTACGTAAACAGCATTCATTGTTTGGTTATTTTCGGGCATTATTGTAAAAAAAAGGCCTTCGTAAACAGCGTTTTCCGGTGTTTACTTTCGGGCATTTTTTTTATAACAAAAATGGCGACAGCTATAATTCGAAAAAGACTCAAACGCGCATGAATATTCAGACAAGGGTGAACGATAATATTTACACAAAATAATTTTTTTAGGCCGGGCTGCTCGTCTACATATTTACCAATGAAACCCATACAAGACTGAAGGGCAGATCTCAACCCGGAGGTCGTTAATTCAGACAGTCAGAGACGAAAAATGGCCTCGTAATCAGCCCTTAGTTTCGGCGGGGGTTCGTCTAATTGCACCGATCTTTCACTCGCAAGAGTCCACCGTTTCTTTATGAAAATGCGGCGCCTTTTCTGAAATAAAGCTAAAGAGCTACTTAAAAAATACCTTATATTATTTAAGCTATTTTATTTAATGCTAAAAATTGGGAGTCAGTTAGGAAGGCAATTCCTTTATCAATTTGTGGGATTTCATCCCTACTTTCTAAAAATGCCTCAATTCTCATAGGTCTGTGTTGACTCTAACCAAAGATCAGCTAAATTCTCGTCAATTTAAAGCTCGACTAAAATCACAAAACTATTTCATTTAAGAATCAATACTCGTAACGCCATCTATTGATGCAATACCTACTTCTGCTTCACTGATCGAGCTCAGAGGTCTAATTGCTTGTAAAAAGGTCTAAACTCTCTTTGGTCTTAAACGGTTGCCCGAAATGTGGTCATAGGTGACTCCAACCATTTTTATTTATTTAACATGCATTTATTAAAACTAATTGTTGCATTTAATATAAGGATGACAACGAGAAACTATTATTAACCCCCTTTTTTATGAAAAACTGCTAAAGAAAACCACACGGACGAAAAAGACATTTTGAAACATATG
Organism: Ceratothoa steindachneri; assembly: GCA_963969495.1. Lineage (NCBI taxonomy): Eukaryota > Metazoa > Arthropoda > Malacostraca > Isopoda > Cymothoidae > Ceratothoa > Ceratothoa steindachneri. Next base: position 11,672,664 of record OZ018337.1, on the reverse strand, counting down.
AAAAAGTCTCATTTGACTCAGAGAACTGCGACGTCTCCACAAGGAAACTTCGACCTTATGTCACTGTGGCCTTCAGGGATGAGATTTAAGCCCTGAAAAAGACACTTCCATCGAAGTTGTTGGGCCGGGAATGAACAAGGACGTTTGTCGCTGGGATCGCCAACCTTCATTAGTACATAGATACATATGTGTATCCCATTTCTGTACTCCAGCCGCCGAAAGGTTCGAGAAAGTCAACCTAAATATCTTATATCGACTTACGCGCTGCCCTGAAAAAGACTACCTTCTCACCATAGTGGTTCGCTTTACGCTATAGTAGGGAGCGTTTCCATAGTAACTCTGGAATTTTGTGACTTTGCAAAGGTTTGTAAAACCATGGCAGAGTTTAGGTCCCTTTAACCAATAAGAAGGCTTTGGATCGTGGATCGAACTGTTTTATTTGAGTCTTCCGCTCATTAGGGAAAATATCTTTTTCCGCTTTACCGGGATTCACTTTATTTTTGGTTACCACCCAACTGGCGACTTCCGCTAAGGGCACGAGTCAATGCAACTAATTAATAACCTAATACAAGGCTAGAGTAAAAACACAATATCTCAATAAAAAAATACAAGAAAAACTCAAATCTCCCCCCCCCCTCCCCCCACACATAACGAATGAAAACAAAATTAAGAAGAAGAAGGACACATGTAGAGCCGTCAGAGACTTCCTCTCGTTGGATTACTCAGAGATTTACCTCTAGAATTCTTATCTCTTTGCACTTTGAAGCAAAACAAACTTAGATATGGTAGGTAATCGAATGTCGACCCAATTTCTCACAACTTACTTTACATCAGACGAAGTGATTTAATGGCAAAAACATTACCACAAGCAACACCATTTTCCAGTAATCTAGCGCGAATTGGAAGTGAAAAACAGCACTAAAAGAGGCACTCATTTCTTTCCTACCAACAGTCTTTATCTTCCCTAAACTTTTAATACTTTTTCCTCTTTTTTCCCCTCTCGACTCGTTCCCACTTTTATTCTCCGCTCTGGAGCATTTTCAATCACAAGTTTCGAGAGACGACGAAGGGAAATTGCCGATTTCTTCATCCTTTGCGAAACAAAACAAACAAACGCCGATCACTGAACTCCGCCTGATGTGATTTCCTCCCACGAAATCTTCAAAATAGATTTGGATTCGTCTAAATCGAAGGGAAACGAGAAATCACCTCGCCGAGGTTCAGGCAAAAGAGAAATAGATGGCAGAAAAGCGAGGCGAGATTTATGGATATTTGAAAAAGATGTTTATTTAATGAGGTCGAGAGGAATTATATAACGAAAGGGTGAATGACTACCTTATTAAAAGGTGAGTGATTGAAGGGCGCAACTATGTAGAACTCCTAATCACCGTAGCGAGGAATATTTTTACAAACATGAATTGGCAGAAGATAACTGGATTTAATTAACTATGAAAGAAAAATAAAAATAATGAAGGACAATGAACCAGTTTGTTCTTTCTCCTTTTCTTGGATCTCTCATAACGAGAGGCAATTTGTCTTTTTTCCATCTTAACACTCATCATAATTCATCTTATCTGCTGTAAAAGTTATAAAGTCTACAAGAGTTTGAGACTTTTGAACATTCTGTGCCAATGCAAAATAAGTATGAATTTTTTTTTGGGGGGGGGGGGGACGGTCTCGCTTTATGGTACTTGTCGAAAATTATATCATTGAGCTGATACGTAGTTTGTTTTGAAAATAAATATGCTCCTAATTTTCTAATAGAATTTAGCCAAAAAATTCAATTTAACGTAAAGGAAAGAGAACTTTTTATGTACTCAAAGAGTAAGGTTTGATGAGAGATCTTTAATTATGGAATGATTTGACTAAAATTTTCTTTCAGTCTCTCTCTGGTTGTTATATTTATTTGTTGCATCGATCTATAATCGCTAACTTGAGGTCAATGTTTTGGGGAGTATACGTGCCTTATCGCTCAAACTTATCGCAAATCGATGAAAAATTGATATTCTTCAGACATCGGGAATTAATTTAGAGCGTCACGGTTTCCCGCTGTTTCAAGAATTAAATTGGATTGCCTTGGAAGGGATGGCTTTTTTAATGGCTCTTATTAGAGATAAACAAACTCCTCGTTGGTGGCCTACTCATTAAAATTCGCCTTTACACTCTCCGAAGTATTTTCTTGTTTCTAAATTAATAGTTTCGGGTAACTTAGTGGGTTTTTGTGCCTTATTTCATTAATAGATCTTACTTTAGGTATAATTATTTAGTTCAACCTTTCTTGTAAATTGTTCGTTGTGTTGTTCATTGTAGTTTGCTTTGATTTCTCCTTCTTGCAATTGTATTGTTAGGTGTTTGGCTGAGGGTGGTGGTGGTGTTCCCTATATATTAGATGTTTGGATGAGGCTTGCAGTCCTCATGGTGGCATTCAAATTTGTATAACACATTTGTAGCCTTTAGGATGGATTCCTTTTCACGAAGGTTGTTTTTCATTAGTTGGTTGCTGAATTTTTGTATCTATAATATATCCTTGAGATAAATTATTGTTTTCTAGTATTCGTTTGTCTGTTTTGTAGGCATCCGTCATTTGGTCCTTGCAGTATTATTATTTCTTCCTTTTCTTTCTCCTTCTCTACCCCAAACTTTGAGTTGAGAATTTTCTTCTGTAATTTGTCAAATTCTTTTTTGGAGAAGTTGACAAATTACAGAAAATAATTCTTAACATTTTCAGGTAAGGAACACGAATAGAATGAAGAATAATATGGAAAGAAAAATAGAGGTCTCAAAAAACAAAAGAGAATTGCAAAAGGGTTATTAAAAAAAATCACTATAGCTTATATATAAAAATATATAAATATATATATATATATTATTTCTATATTTTACTTCCAATTTTTCATGCTGTAATATTTCAGCAGTCCAGGCAACAGTGATAAGTGGAAGTTCAATTGCAACTTAACATCACCTACGTTACATCCAAATGGAGTGGTCTCATTACACGTCGGGAGAGGGCGTCGTGTCATACCCACTTCGAAATGAGGCACCACTCAACAACTACTTTTCTCTTAACCTACAGGCTGGCTACGCCCCTACAGCCTTGCCTGATGGGTAGTGAAGATTGAATGTATTCTTCCATATGATTATGGGGACAAGGAAGAGAAACATTTATAATTAATTGTTTTATAAATGGCAAGAAACAGGAAAACCTTGTCATGCAAAAAGAACCATAAAATCGCCAGATCTCTTGTGATTAGCGTCGTGGTCATTTTAGCAAAGAGTGCTTAATGACACAGGTTCGAATCCAACTCCTTTATTCATTTTATTATAACGGATAAAATAGTTTGCCCCTATTGTTCTATTACTATATCTCCCATTTTCCTTCTTAAGCTTTAATGGTACACTTAATAATAACTTCATTAGCATTTTTCCGGGTTGTGTTAACAGTTTTCATTTCTCTGGGCCTTTAAAATACATATATATATATATATATATATATATATATATATATATATATATATATATATATATATATATATATATTTCACTGGCGGTTGGTCTAACACAACATAGTATTATTTAAATCATACAATATAAGATGGTATGAAGAATGAAAAATCTTTAATGGGACACCCTTTATTGGATTAGTGACAAAATATTAATTTGTAAATTCATTATCCTGTAATAAAACTACAATATGTTGAATCAGAATGCATTTAATGTAAAAATGTCCATTTTTACATGTTTTAGCTAATTGTGCGTCGGGCCTTACTGTCTTTACCTTAGCATTGCTAGATATTTAACTGAAGAAGCTGTTAAGAAAATGTTGGTAAACAAACAAAATTACACTACGTATGTAGAATGATATAAAAAATCATCTAAGTCAAAATTTTAATGGTATTAAGAGTCAATAGACAAGTTGCCTTATAAGTAATCCATCCTACTATTAAGAATAATATTTTAAGAGCTTTTAAAGTTTCGTTTACTAAATTTCTTACCGAGATTTTATTACGAATATTAGTGTATTGGGAGACAGATCAAGCTTCGTACATATAATTGGCACCAGCGAGGTTCACCCATGATTCGAAGATTTATAATGTAGTCAAGAGATTATCTGAGACCATTTTACCCACCAAGAATGTACCAATTTCCTTTTCACTCATGGATGCGTTGTGTTTAGATAGTTTCTATGACTTCCAGCTGTTACTAAATTTGTAGTCTTCTTCAAAGAAATAGTCGAACACTCTCCTTTAAAAATAACTCATCTCTAAAGAATCAGTAGGAAAACAGAAGTAATCAGCAAAAAATATCTTGGAAATCCGTTTTTAACTCGCTTCATTCAGGAGAAATACTGATGAAATTCTAGAATCTCCTCCCGATAAAATGAGCAGAAAATTCAATTATGTTCTTAAATTTTGTAGAAACAGAGACTTAATATCTCTGAGCTCCTCCTCTTCCAAACTTTATTTGAACAAGTAGTCCAACTATTACATTTATGCGTGTACACAAATATGTATATACGAATACATGGAGAGGTGAAATGCAAATTTTCATATTGGCGAAATTGATCGTAAATACGTATTCTCCTCTCTCGAAAATGTCTGGTTAAACTTCTCTGTATGAATGATGGTCGGGACGGGGCGTCATTTTTTCTAAAAGTAATGCGATGAATCAGTTCTCTTTTGGACTTGGTTGGAAACGCAATTCTCTGTCAAAGAGGCACCTCTTTTTAACCCTTTGTTTTCCTTAATGGACCTGTCGGGTAATAGGGGCAATGGAGGGCTTGTGATGCTTCTTTGAGAGCAAGGCTATAATGGAGGCGTTTGATTATCCCCTTCCGTAAAAGAGTCCCTTTCTTCCTCAGAGTATGACTTCAGTAAGAGTTTGAAATGAAGAGTCATACAAATGAGGATTAAAAATGCAAGCACTCTTATGCCATAGTGACTTTTCCTCTTTTTTTCCCTTCTACAATTTAGTACAATGACATAATGTAATATAAATGGAGACGAATGTATCAAGAGAACTTTATTTTAAAGAATTTTTTGTTTATTATTAAACAAAAAACAAGGTAAAACTAATATCTACTTAACTTGATTAACCATTAAACCAGCGCAATAAGATCCATTAAATACAGTTAAATATTCAGGAAAATTTATTAGTTTGTTCAGATAAAAGGAAATTAAGAAGGAATAACAAAATTGAATAAATAAATTAAAAATGATTGAATATTGTGAATCCTTTTTAATAGTGATCTTTTTTTCTTTTTCCTACTTTTTCACATTGGTTTTCATCCCTATCTTCTCGGTTTGTGCCGCTGACACTTCAACCTCTTTTGTTATGTTCATCTTTTAATTGCAGGTCCATTCAACGAGTCTGAGCAGCTGGGATTAAATTTTTTTGAAGGGATTTAATAGATTTTTATAAGTTTTGAAGAGAACGAAATTGAATGGAAAATACAAACTGTAGATTTGGAGTAATTTAATTCGCTCTAGTTACCAAGAAAGGAAATATGTATCGGTCCGTTTCAACCTTTCGCTACAAAATGTAAATAATTTTGAAGGTTTGAAGGAATTTTTCAACACCGTGTATTCGACTTTGAAAAGATGCCGGCCAGGGCCATCGAAAAGAGGGCACAGTTTCTTTCTTCTTTAAATTAGACTTCAACTTCATCCAGTGCTTCCTCTCACACAAAATTTGGTTGGCGCACTTTATCAGCATTAGAAAAACCCGACACAATCTCACTCCTTTTATGCTAAAATGACCTTTGATAGCGAAGGGGATGTGTTGCAGGATTTGGTTCAGTCATGGTTTATTCCTGAAAAGAATTCCTCCTCTTACACACACCCATGCAAACCTATCATCCACAATAGTCTTCCAATTAACCCCTGTGTAAGCGCCTTCTTTATCTCTCTCTCTCACTCATTCCCTTTACAAGTTAAACACTGGATGTGGGCAAACTTGGATTATGGAGTTCAAACTTACGGTGGTGCACTTCATACCAGAAAAGGCATTGGCGCTGGTCATAGAGCTAAATAGAGAGCTGAGTTGACGGTGATCTTGGAACATTTCTAGTTGTCCTTCAAGTCTTCAATGGTAAGGGAAAGCGCCACAAACCCTTGCAAACATCACAAATGGTGAGATCCTAAAACATACCCCAGTGATCAATGTCGTGAATGCCAATTTAAGTGCTGTTTGTTTTATTCTTCCTTCATTGCGTTTCCATTTTAGGCGATTATTCATTAAACTTTCTGTCTTCTTTTTCTAACAGGAAATATACAGCTCATGCTGCGTTTGTATCAAATTACAAATTTGATGTGTGTTTTTATTATTTTTGCTCCTTTTACTTGTGAAAAGCTAAGAACTGGTCTTTTTTTAGTCAAGAGGGAGAAGCCTAAATTATAGGCGAGGAGGGACAAATTTTCCAAATTTATCATATTAGACAAAACTCCCTCTTTCACTTTTCCTTCTATACCCATCTCATCTCAATCATGGAAAGAACCTTCAAAGGTGTTTCAACTCCTCTCGGTTTACCGGTTGAGATTGCAACCGTCTTCCAGCTATTAAGCGAATTTTCTGCTCCATCCTACACTTTCTACGAAGCCAGCTTCTGTGTCTTATCATATATAGAGATCTCTATTATTATTTTTATTGTGTGTATATATACCTACTATATAAAATAATATTAAAGTATTAGAAAAATAATAATAATATTATTACTTAAATGAAATAAATACTAATGCTCCTAAACCAGATTCCTTGAAACCCTCATAAGCCAACAAAATGCCTCAATTTCCATTGGAGTTTAGGGTGCTCCATCTCGCAAAAGATGATAGGAGTTGATTTTCGAATGAAGCCACCTAAAGATATTTCTTGCTCTGCTTTAATGAAATAATCCTCAATTTGATAAATTAAAATATTTCGAGACAAATAAAAAACTTTCGAATCTTGATAGAATTTCTGCAAACGTAACAATGAATATGTAGTAAATATTTAAGATAACCTCAAAGCGGGTATCTCAGTCATAATTGCAATGGATATTTTTATGTAAATCTTAGGTTTATCCATAAATACAACAAATTTTAGTACTTGGAGGAAACGATTTATGGTAATATTGTAACGCTACAAAGTTCTTTTTTTTATTATATGCGTTAGTACTTGCCTCTAGAGCGTAGAAAGATCCGTGGCCGTCTAATACCATTTTCTTGGTTACCATCAGCGCACATGACCAGATCAAGATTGATTATAAAAAATGTAATTGAACAAATTGATTATATTGCAATTCACTAAACATTTAACAGAATAAATCAAGGAATGAACCAATAATCCAATATAAGAGATTTCTCATGAAACCAAATCCTGAAATGTGAAAAGACTTATCAGCGACAATTAATCTCTTTTGGATTACAAAATGTAATAAAAGCAACGATACATCATTGATGGGACTCTTAAGACTAAGATCTAATATAAAAAAAAGTAAATTATAGAGCAACAGATTTTTTAGAAATTAGCAATTTTAAGAAACATGTTAGCAAAGAGCATTTTAACTTAATCTCTTCCCGACAGGCGGCATGGTTCGGAATGTATGCACTCCTTTACTGCAAGTACCATAAGGTACAGATCCTAATTACGAAATCTGAAATATAACACTAGTAATGAACACTGGATTTCTCTACATGCACTTATTCGAGCATTTCTTTCTTCTAATTCAAACAAGCCTACTAGTCAGAATAAACTTCATAGAGCCTCTTGCTGATTGCCTCACATCCAAGCAATGTATATTGTAAATGTCTTTCTTTTAACTCTGCTCGTCATGGCTATGGCTGTTTTGTCACAAACCCTGAAGTTAATCTCCCCCTTACCACTCAATGACAACCAAGGCGACATGCCTAGTTCGCATCCTTGTCTGCTGCTGACATGGACGCTTTCAAGCAGTCTTTCAATAATTTCCTCAGCCAAGGCCTATTGCCATATCCAGAGGGAAAATATTCCATTATGGCAAGTGCTGACCCTATTTGCTACATGAAAGCTACATATACAATATTTAGCCTCAATGAAGCAACAGTCTCAGCTTTATTTTCCAACTTCAATCACTAAATTACATCTATTAAAGTAACATTTGTTTCTATATTTGGTTGACATTGCATCAAAAGTCCGTATCTTCTTCCGCACTAAATTTGTGTCCTCTTTATTTTATTTTCATTCTGTTCAAATTATCCTACTGGACTTACATTATATTCCCTCATAGTGTAAGGATAATAATACAATTACTGTAGGGTTAGTAACATGTCAAAGAATGTGATTTAATACATACACTTTGTTAGGCGGATAAAAGAACCTTTCGTCTTGTATTTCTATGAATAGACAAAAAGATATTCAATCATTCCGTATGTCTCTTTCGCCAAACCGGCTTAATTGCATACCACATCTCTGCCTATGGAATTTTTTGGCAAACCAAATTTCGAGTTACTTGCAAATGATTGGCCTGAAAGAGAAGATGTCGCAATATGTGACATCTAAGGTCTTTAGCAGTGGATAAGCAGGTGAAAGTAAGGAACTGATTCTAATACCTCTTTCTATGTAGATCGTCCATATACTTTGTCATTGAGGTATTTTATATAGATATATGACTAAGAAGAATAACAGGGATTTGCTATAGGGCGCTCTTCAAGTCCATGTGCTTTCCGAGAAGAACTACATTTTCTATGCAGTTTGAAGCCCGCAGAGGAGAGTGATGAGCGTACAGCGGCAAACAATTGATTGCCCATTCTATCAGGTAGTATCGAAAAATGACGATCAATCATGCAACGCGGACGACTCTAAGAACAAGAAGTTAGGAAGCAGATGACCTTGAATGCGATAATGGATCCGATGAGCGGCAAGTGAGAAGTGCGGAGGTGGCGGGCGAGAGAGACATCATCTTTGAAAAGGAGTACAGATTGCAGGCATAGAGCAAGCTAGGTGAATATAGGAATGGAAGTAATATAATAAAGGTGAGTAGGAATGAAAACCTGAAGGGCAAGCTCAGATTTTGTGTGTTCAAAGTAGGATTTGATATGGGTAAGTATAAGAATAAGCAACGAAGATTTAGAGAAATTAGCAACACGGGAATTTAAGGAATAAAAAAAGGGATATGGCAAGAGCATGGTTAAAAGGGGAGCAAGAGTTTTACAACAAATCACATCTGAAGAAAACGACTAGTAATACCTTTGTTATGGAGGATTTTTAGAAAGTTAGCCAAGAGCTATAAGGGTTGATGTTTTAAGGAATAATATCTAAATATATATGTACATATATATAGGGATTGTTAAAATAAAAAGCGATGGCTGTTTGGTTAAGCTCGCGCTGCAGATTTTTAACCTTTTTAAAGACTTTCTTTTCAGAAAGCAAAAGGTAGGGAAAAATATTGGTAAGTGGAAAATCTTTATTAATCAAGACATATCTCCATCTTTTTAGAGGTCTTCTTCTGGGCACAAATGGGTTTTATATATGCATTAATATCATACCATAAGAATATGTTTTAGGACCAATCAAATGTGACAAAAATTATAAAGCGTGAATAATATTTAGATGAAAAAAGAAAATAATATTTGTTTTGACCAATCGATTTCGATAAATTGCATTAAGATTAAACAGTGTTTAGATCAGAAGAATACAATAATTAAATGAACAGCAAAGGAGAAAAGGTAAACTGTGGAGAGCTATGATGTAATGAGACCGGTATTATGAGCCTGCTCGTCGGCAAATTGGTGTCTGGCTGAAGATGGATGTTTATTTCTGTCGTCGTTGATCACTGCCCCAGAGAATGATGGTTGTATTTTTATTTAACTTTTCTCGGGTGAAGGGTTGTCCGATGATGTGCAGTGTGGCATTTGATGGGTCCATCTTGTAAATGGGCTGTTAGTCGCCGATACAGGGTTGTTAGTCGACGAGCTACAGGTATAAGGAACACATCGCTGCGTGAATATAAAGGGAAGTCTAGAATTGTCTTAAAGTTGGTTCCCACATAGGACAATGGCAATGACCTGTCCGGTTAAAAAAATATCAAATCAAAAAAACAAAAGAGTAAGGCAAGAAAGAGGGGGAGAAGAAAGCAAACGCAACCTACGCGAAGGTTGCTAAGGCAGCGGTCGCAGATAGTAGTTTGGCTACCAAATCTATTTTCTTGTAGATTGAGAATGAAAAAATAAACTAAAATAATGTGCCTTATTTTAACTGAGCATATTGCTAAGCTAACCTGGCCTGGCACTTTAAAAAAAAACGCCATGAAATGTGTATTCCAGAAGACCCTCCGTCAAATGAGGTATTGCTTGTTTACCTGCAACTCCAGAGCAACTAAGAGGCCAGAATGCTCCGGCTTTAAGAAATGCCCTTCCACGGGATCTTCGAGCCCAGGCAATGGCTGCTAGGGAGAACACACAGAAAACAATAGAAAACTAAGTGCTCCAACCGCGAGTTGAGCAGATGGAAGGCGCTGCTATGAGGCCTAAATAGGTGGAGCATTCGCCCCGCCCCAAAAAGGCCTCGTAGCCACGCCGACATAGTAGGTCCTCGTCGTCTAAAACTAGAGAGCCCAGGTAAATCTACAACTCGAGGATGTTGAGCCTCAGATTATATGCTGCCAAAGGGAACCAGTTTACGGACGATGCGGGCCCGGATGATATTGTCCATGGTTTAAGGAACGAATAATACAAATGGGACTACACGGGCTTCGAGCAAGAAGATCTGACCAAAGAGGCTCTCTTTCGTGGACTCCTGAAGTTTTTGCCTGATAATTTTGTTGTCCTTAGGATGCTGAGTTTCGTAAGAAAATATAAGGATAGTGGAGGACAACACCGTCCACCCTCCAAGCAACAAAGGTAGAACGAGAATAGACATAAACTAACTTTAACACCGACGCTACATTGTGAGCGTAGTGACTATTGCTAGCCGTAAATCAAAGAATAACTTAGCGAAAGATAACACTAAACTAAAGTGACAATAATAAACACCATCATAAAAACCATATTATGTCAAAAATAACCCAAATTTGACGAACTGGAATGACGGGGTTACCCACTCACTACAAAGGCTCGAATGTCACCTTACAAAAACCCGAATACAAAAGTTACAATGCCTGAGCTACCCTTTCAACAAGATCCCCAAACTACCAACTTTTAACATCTATTATCTATACTATATCTCAACTATTTGCCGGAGATAACATTCCACCAGGGAACCAATTCTTTTGACCTCAATCTAAAACTGTCTCTTTTTCATAATTTTCCATCTTTATTATGTGCAATGCCCAAATATTTTCCTCGTTTGCCCAAAAGATGACCTTTGATAAGGTTGAAAGATGTCTCGGTTAATAAATATATGCTACTTGACAGGATTTTTCCCACTTTTCTCTTTCTTCAAAGAAAGTCTTTGAAAAGGTTGAAAAGCTACAGCACAAGTTTAACCAAGCATCCATTGCTTTTTATTTTAACAAATCTTATATACAACATGGCCTCCTTCTTCGTTAAATATAGACATATATATATATATGAGTATAAACAAACAAAGCTAGTACGAAACAGCTATTTGCTTCCTTCGGGCATAGAAATGAAAGGCTAGACAAAATACTTTACATAGAAAGACCATGGGAGCGAAGATAGAAAAAAAACGGTCCGAAAACCAAGCCTTGTGTAAAACCAAACTTTAACTCCGCCCACTGAGATGTGTTATTCTCAAAATAAATAGACCCACTAGGACATGATCTAAGGGACAAAATAAGCACGTTTCCAAAGGCACCTTTGAATTCACGAACGCGATTAATTAGAACAGTTTGATCAAAGGGTTAATTGCTGGCCAGCATCACCTGCATGATGAATCAGAACAGTTGCAGGCAGATAAGATTTCTTAGCGCTATCTTGCCGTGAAGTATGACTGAAACTTCTCATCCTTGCAAGAAGAGAGTGATCTAGTGTCCGAAGTGACAACAGATATAACAAACTGTCAAGGATCTTTGTGAGGAACTGGAGTTATGCGCTATATATCCAGGTCATTTGAGGGATATACAGTGTTAAAAATCAGATGTTATTACTCAAAATGAGAAAAATATATTAAATATACCAATAGAAAAAGAGAAAAGAACAGTCGGAAAATGGTGGTTATGTCTTGGAGGAAAAGATTCTAGAGAAGAACAATTGTTCTTTGAAAAGAAAATGAGAGAAGTGGTCGTTCTTTTGACGACACTGGGACAAGATGAAATATTTTAGGAGGGGTGGGGCAACGGGGAATTACCTGGTGGCAAAGAATAGAGGTATAAAGTATTCCAGGATGGATATTGGTTATCTTTTCAGATAAGAAAGCAAATAATTGAGCATGGATGAAGGGAGAAAAAGACAAGGGTTTGCGAGGCCGAGACTGATGGAAGTGTGACTAGCAGGTGAGTAGGCTAGAGGGGGTGACGCTTCCCCTGTACCAAAGGCGCAGGAAGCCCGAATTCGTCTCTTAGAGGCCTGTCAATAATTTTACAATGCAAAAGAAGGATTGACACCTAATGGAGAAACCATCGGTGTATGAACATGAAGGGTCAAAAAGGGGAGGCAGGGACTGTGTAGCCGTAAAAGTGTCCATGAAAAAGAGTTGAGGGAGAGATTGAAGAAGATTCGAAGTACGGAAGAGCCTTAGTTATCAGGTCCTAATTAATGTAGCAGAGGCATTTGAGACAACACTCGCTGGCACGATGTATGCAGAGGGAGGGGAAATAGAAAGAGATAACAAGAAAGGGGAAAAGAAATAGCTATAAATTGCCATGACAGGGTTGAGAGGTGATAAATTTTGGAAGTGTAAAGCAACTTGGTCAAAGGTTTTACCATACTAATGAGTGGAGGATAGATAAAAATGAGAGAAAGAGTAAAGTTCAAAAGCCGAGAAAATGAGAATAAGAGGGTGTATAGTGGGAAATTTCACGATAGTTCAGAATAAGTAATGTTTTAGGAGGTTTAGACATCTCCATTGTAAATTCTTAATCAACTCTTCGAAAACCTTTCGAAGGCGTCTCGCAGTTTGTAAATAAACAGATTTGCTTATGTGGTGATTCGACGAGAAGAGTTTTAAAATGTTTAGAGAACTTGATCGAAATAAGAGAGAGAGAGGTGAGGAGCCTTAATCAAACCAAACCTGCTACTACCCCCCGTACCTCTCGCAGCGTGGATCAATGAATACGCAAAAAAGTGAGGCAGCAGTCAGAGATTGTCGTGTCTTCTTCCTAAAAGAATATTTCAGCTATTTCAAATATCGAAAGATTTTCAGATGAAATTTTCTTTGTATTTTGTCAAATGCGATAAATTTGTACAACAACGAAGAGATCGATTGTGATTGGAGGAACGGTGGAGGGTAGGTAGAAGTTGATGGAGCTGTATATGTAATCTTTGGGGGCATTGTAGATTGGTACATTAGGAAAAGATTACGTAAGGATGGGGCAAGAGAATTCTTTTGAGGTTAATATCATTTGCATAATATACACTAGTTTTCTCACTCATTAGGACACGAAAAACAGATGCCTCCTCATCTAGTTGCATGCTTACATACGGCCGCAACTCTTATTAATAAAAGTTGTATCATACAAACCCTTAAGAACCTACATTCTTTGCTATGTGTGAACTTTTTGTGGAGAAGGACCGTTTCAATACGGCGGCCGCAGTTTCTAGAGAGATAAGTGAGATTTAGTCTATCTTTATTTACTCTTGACGTTTGCACCTCCGCTCTTCAGCCATTGATAAGGCAGAAAACAAGATTTCTCCTCTTGATTCAAACGCATATCAAGTTATAACGATGGATTTTTAATGGAGCCAAGTCCTCTTCCATGAACGCCATGCAGGTGGGTACCACGTCTGGCCTATTATAGTTGGTACCATGAAGAACAGCACGCCTTCTAGGTTCGCGGGCAAATAGCGAACGCCTCGCTCACTGGGCTGCATAGAGTCCATCCCTGAATCCCATTAAAATTGTTTAGATGCCATTCGGCTGAAAGTCTAAAGCGAGGAATCGGAGTAGAGATAAAGAACTCTGGGAAATTTTTTAAGTTGAAGGGAGCAAAATTACTGCACAAGAGTGTCAACAGTTGGTTCGTCCTGATTCACTAAAGATCAGCGCCTCATCAAGGCCTTCACTCTTTTAACAGGCTCGTTATTGAAACAAGGTAAATTATCTTTCACAACAACTTTCCTGTTAATTTAATGAAATGAGAGTCAGAGAAAATAGCTTTCTGTATGATGAATATAATCATATGATTTATTTAGTTAAAGCACGAGAATATAAATAGGTTTGGAAATACTATACACTAGAAATTGGTAAAAAAAACTAATTACATTTATATATATATATATATATATATATATATATATATATATATATATATGCGTGGAGACGAATAAAATAGATAATATTTCCACGGGAATTAACAAGCGAAGATCATAGAAACAATTAATTCAGAATGTAATTATTTAATAGTTAAAATGATAAGTTAACAAGGTCTGCTGACCAAAAAGTGTGGTTCACCTATTCTGTTTTATGACCTTACGACCATCAAAACTTTCAATAATTCCTGGCCTAACCTTAGGAGGACCTTGGCAATTCAGTCATTCGAAAGAGAGTGTAAAACAATATAAAGCTTTCAAATTACGTTAGAAGCGGCAGAATAGTTATGATGTTAGCACCAAATCAAAATAATTCCCTGGCTATACTTTGAAGGACTTTAGTATTTATACCATTCGAAAGAGAATGTAAAACAACATAAGGGTTTCAGAATTTGTTAGAATCTGCCGAAAAGCTTTGATGTTATTGCTAAAACAAAATAATTACTGGCCTAACCTTAGGTGGACTTTGGAAACTATATGATTGGAAAGAGAATGTAAAAAACAACACAAAAATTTCAAATATCGTTAGGATCACCCCAATAGTTATGTTGTTATTGACAAAACAATAGAATTCTAGGGCTAATCTTGGGAGGACATTAGCAATTATATAATTTGAAAGAGAACGTAAAATAAAAGAGAGGTTTCAGATTTCGTTAGAATCGGCCCAATAGTTACAATGTTATTACCAAAACCTTAAAAGCAAAACCGGGACCGATCGACATAGTGAGATGTAGAATCGCCCGTGACCTGAGTCACACGCGACTAAAAATATGTTTGAAAATAAAATATGGAGTTATATAAAATAGTAGGATTTGTATTATCTAAAATAGTATATAGTAGGATCACGTGAATGGAAACTGTAATTAGAAAAGACATTTAAATTAACAATTCCTATTTTGGGAAATTAGAATACAATTTATACAAATTCCCAGCATATATTTTAAATGGACCTGTTCGAGCGACGCCGTGAAATACAAGACACTGCATGATGGACATGAGTGGGGAATTAGGAGCATGCGAATGTTGCGCTCTGATTGGTTGGTGTAATGACGTGACGTAACGGCATATTTGTCGTTCGATTTCGTACACGAAACAATTATATATTTTAAAAGATTATAAATTATACGATTATAAGATATAATGGAATTGCTATAAATATAGATATATATAAAATTGATACATAATGAATATATGCGAACGAAATTGAACCATCTATGTGAGGTAAATATGAATGATATTATAATATCCTACATTTGGGAAATTAACAAATTGTCTCTATTCGTGTTCAGTTTTCTCCACACTTAATACTAGTTAATTGTCACCTGTACAAATGTTTTCAACTACTAAATTAATAGTTATAGTCCAAAAGAAATTTGTTTCCGCTGTCGTCCAGATCATTTGGGCCACTTCAGGTTTTCTAATAAATTGCTTGAACTTTCGTTATATTTATCCAAATTGCAATCACCTTTACCATACGTTGTTCATTCCAATAGATAATGGTAGACGAATAGTGGAACCTGGGGATTTTCTGTGGCAAAAGTTAAAGAGGATTTTATGATAGAAATAGAGCCGTTTTGATCCATTTAGACGGTATTGGTTAGCTATAAATACTGTCGCGAAGAATCATTATCCTAGCCCAAGTATCTGCCACCAATATTATCTGCATACTCCAAAAAATACAAAAATACCATCTCTATCCACTACATTCTTCCCAAATAATCATAAGGCGGCGCCTCTTTTTATAAATACATTTGACTCTTCAAGGGAAAGGGAGCCTTTGTTAAGTATTGTCTCGTCCAATCTGGTTTCATCTCAGGAAGAAGGACACCAGAAGGGCTCCTACAACAAAAATAACACACTGAGTCTTCTTTCTCTCAAACCATTCTGAGATAATTAATCAAATCTATTTGTCAATAGCGTCCACCAGGCACAAATGATTTGGGAAGTTTCACTTCTTTTATCTTCAATAATTTCCTACAAATCACTGTCTGGGTGTGTTTTTTCATTCTGCCCCTCACTCACAAGATGAGAGGCACCATAATTACAAAGGTAAGCCCATTTTTGTGCTATTTGACAATATTATAAAAATCCACAAAAGACCAAATCACGAAAACTCCCCCTTTAAAATACAAAATAATGGGAACCGACAAACTCTAACCCAGCCAAAACAAAAACAGTGAAGGGGGGGGGGGGGAGATTCCTTCAAGTATCTTAGAAAAACACCCAAAATTTAAATGATACAGAGAAGGCCTCGTCCTCCAACACCATTATCGTCCCACCGTCTGGTTCACCGAAGCCCGACTCTATGTGTAGTGAGAAGCGGTATTGACTACCTTCTGCACCATAGGCGGCAGGCATCCGACCTCTTTACTATTAATTGAAAAATCGAATTAGTCTTATAATTCCTGCTTATGACCAAGGTGAGTATAAACATTTCCTTTACTCATAAACGAAGTTAATATGCATTATTTTCTCATAAATGCAGAAGGTAATGGGACAGCCAACAACCACGGCAGACCTCGTCCCGGTAACTACCGGCAACCTTACTGTATTCTGGCCTACTTATTCTGTGGCAGTCCGAAAAGGCGCATAATGGCCATACACGCGCTCTCACTGCCAGCCTCGCCTCACACCAAGTGCCAGGTTTCACATCACCCTCCAAGATGGTCTCCATCCAAAGTCGCCGACTCGAGGAAACCAAAAAATCAAAACTGACCTTGCCAAGACATAACATTAATCGTGAAGGCGTTTCTATAACAACCAGCTCCAGTTTAAAACAGACTTCTCAATGTTTCTTTTTGCTGATCTATAAATCTTTAAGTACTTATACAGTGATTGCTATTTTCTCCGTGGACCTTTTGGATAAAATAAGTAATATTTCTTCTACAAACATCCTCTCTCATCGATTTACAAGACTTTAATTTGTGTAGGATCATATAATTTTTTTACTCTCCTCTTATTTACTCTTTTTTATCTCATACATTTTGAAAGTAATCTTCTTTTTGGTTATTCCTAACTATTTCTACGCATTTTCATTCTCCCCACATTTCATCTCCTTCCATGAAATCTCATTTCAAAGTTTGTGGCAGAAATACTTTCGTTGCTTTGTTTTTTAATATAAAAGATTAATTGTTTAATTGCATTCATTCTTCCTCAAATAGAAAAATACCCATGTGGAGTTATGTGGTATCCTTTTCACTCTTCTTAATATATTTAAACGTCCTTATTACTGCGTTAATTCATTTGTTTCTTAGAATTAAATTCGCTTGAAAGTCTAATTGATAGAAAATGGCGAAAATTAATTATAGAAGTTACACTATTCTTCCTATCTCTAATTATGGGTATTAGTTTACTGGCCAATCTCGACTGGATCCCTCCTAAGCCTCGTGGATAGGATGTTGGAATTCTAAGACCTCGATATCGGATTTCAAATTAACCCCGTCAATTCGCTCCCAGTCTAAATGTTCCTAACATTCATGTAATTGTGAGCTCTAATACAGTAATTCGAATAGAAATGTTTTCTTCCTATTTACGTCCTATTAAGTAATGAATAAGGCATTTTCCAATGCATGTTTATATTTAATGAAAAACATCCTTAAACACCCTTAAAGCGAAATAATTGATTCGCCAATAAAAGAGGCAGCAAAAACTCTTATTTCTTTTTAAGTTCTCTCATAACATTTCAGAAAGAGAAATTCGCTGTATACTCTCTATTAAATGGAATCGTATGCTGTTAGTGATTTTTTCGTTCCACGATTTTTGTTTGTTATAGGCATACTTCAAATGGTTTTGGCATACTGCAGATCATATTTTTAATCAAGAAGGACCATCAAATTCTCACAAAGAATGCCTTCTGTTTTTCATAAGCCAGCTTGATTATCGCCAAAAGTTCCCTTTGGTTTCACATCTGGCAATTTCTCCGGCCCAGTTCTCATATTTTCGTTTTTATTTACAGTCAAGAACTTGGTTATTTCTTCTGGTCTGTGAGAAAGGGGCAAATCATCTTAAAAAATACAGTTATCATTCCAAAATTGGTCCTAAAATGTGGACAAAAGGTGCGTATTAAGCAAGATAGGGTACAATCTTTACTTCATGGCAGTTTTCTTCGGCAAATTTGTTAGTCATGTAGTTCCGTTAGCCGAAAAGCAACCCCAAATGTGGAGTGTGTCCAAATGCTTCACACTGGGCACGACATAATACTCGTGAAATCGCTTTCATTTTCACTTCCTAAGAAGAGCTCTTCCAGGAGATATACACAAGCGAAATGGAGATTCATTAGAGAAAATCACTTTATCCCAGTCTTCAAAAGTCCATTCTTTATATTTCACATGAAAGTGTAACATTACCGTAAGGCGTTTCTTGGTGAGAAAGGGGCTTCTTCGCAGCCCTTTTCTACTTAATAAAAGGTGAACACTTTCAGAAGTCCTGTGTTATATTCATAAGGAAGCAACCGGACACTCTTCATTTAAAGGAAAAAACTTATTAATTCTAAGATAAGACAATAACTTCTGTCCTTAAGCTGAGGCAAACTGATAAAATATGAGGTTATTTATTAATGCATCAAATATCTAATTCCCCTCAATTTCTCCTTAGACAATTAAACACTTTTTAAAATTTTCCTCGTGACTTAGACCCAAGAACAACCAAAATTAACACAACCATTTCACAAAGATGGCCACGGATGTGCTTTATAACCTTAAAACAACTGACCAAGATCCGCTTTTTTCACGGATGATTAAAACTATAGACGAAAAACGACTAAAGCACGAGCTTACATGAACATTTGTGCCCGATCTTTATCAGGGTGTCACTCGTTACCCTCTTTCTTTGTAGAGATAAATAATCCTCGATGTTGAATTTTTTCCCCGAACGTATTCAGGTTAAATCCGTTCCGGTTATTCGATCGAGGGGGTCATCATTTTGGTCAAATTTTCGCAGAATTCCAAATGTTGTAGTGTCTCGGGGTTATTATCGCACGATAGACTGTAGGTTCTGCCTCATTAAATCTAGTGAAAAACTGCTTTAAATTGCGATAATAAAACGATCCTCATCACTATGTTGTTTGGGTGGAGGCATGACCCTCATATTAGTTCATTCCTCTAACAGTAGGTTGGAAAGTATAAACGTCCCATCTTGGCGCTAGGTGCCGCCTCCTCGCTTCACCTTCTCATGCGCCAATTTCTCGACTGCAAAGCGTCGCTTGCTTGATCCTCTCACTTTACTTAAATCTTTTTGATATTTTAATATAATTTTAGTCTTTATCCAATAGGAAAAATAAGCTCAATTTCCAACCCCGTCGATTATAGGGTTCGATTGACACTTTATTTCCGTAGTTATTTTGATATATCCTCACAAATTTCCATTAATTTCTTTAATATTGGCCCATTATAGCGCATTTCCATTAGCAGTGCTATTTAAATTTTAAATCACATATCTTTGATGTTATTTATTATTTCTGCCCAGATATAATTATATTTATATAATTATCTAAATATACCCCCAAAATATTCGAGAATTCAGGTACCACAGAAAGATTGACTCTAGGTTGGTCATATTCATAGATTTCCTTTTACAATGTCCCTATTGTTTTTAGAGATTCATTTAGTGGCCGTGTTGTTGAATTTCAAAATAAATAAATATTTTAAGTAATCTTCGATGTGGTTTTTCTTTCGTGGTTTTGTTTTAATATGCGATTAAAGAACATTTCTTTAGTTCCTAACATCACTATTTTTATGACTTGGGTGTCTAAGATTTTGAGGACAATTCTATAAAGCGGATTTAGTGGGTATCTTAGAAGTCCCAAGAGTTTTTCCTCTCAAATCAAAGAAATGAATAGAAAAAGATGTTATTGTTGGTTTTAGGACCACATCTTGTGTATTCCTTCCTCTTCAACTTATTTGTTTTTAATTCAACAAACCTATATTGACACAAGCACTTTAAAGATACGCCTATAAGTGATACCTCTTATTCTTTAAGTGAAGACAATTTATCCTTTTATCCGAGGAAGAGATTCAATTAATCTCTGAGAAAATGCCCTTTAAGCTGTTATTAAAGACACAAACAAAATTGTTTTATGTTAACAATTGAAAAGAAAAGGTAAAAAGCTTGCAAAAGGTGTGAGATTGATTTAAAAGAATGTGATGCTATTTAAAACATGAGAGAGCAACAGTGTAAAATAACAAATTAATGGAATTTTAATGAAATTTATATGAATTTTATTCATTCAAGGAAAGAAAACTAGATAAAGAATAATCTCCATTGTAAAGAAATAAAATTCCAGGACCCAAACAGACATGCAAAAGTGAAGGGCGTATTTCTGGGTGTGAAAGAAAAGAATTTCTCCAGCCATACATATGATCTTTTCAACTTTGTTTGTTATTCTTAATTGTTCAGAAAAATTTTTTAATTTCTGAAAATTATTTTAATTCAACTTCGAATCTATACTAAAGTAATAAATTAGATGGAAAGATAGATAGAGAGAGCGAGAGAGAGAGAGAGAGAGAGAGAGAGAGAGAGAGGTAAAAAGGAGAAAATAAAAACGCTGTAAGTTTTCATTCTTTAATTTTTCTGCCCAAAATAACGTGAGAGAATTTTCCAGATAATACCAATTTATTTTATTTATTTTATATCCCAGAAGAAAATATTGAGTTTTTCTTTAACATCTTTCATTGTAACAATTTTCACCCTTTTGTGTTACATACGTTACACAAGAAAATAAATGATCCCTCATTTCGGGAATAGCTTTGTGAAATAAAATTCTTATTACCTTAATTAATTCTATTCCCTCGAACTATTTTTTTCACTGCTCCCTATTTTCGAGCAGAAAATCTATCCAAAAATATCACCTTGGGGTTGATAATCAAGATTCCACACATATCAAATTGTTTGATGGCATCCAAGGCTCATAAATTTAGGCCCTCTGGAAAGAAGATAGCTACCTTTTTCGTTTGGCCGAAAGTATACCTAATTAAAAGAGTTCTATGAAGAAAGGGGTGTAATAACATGTATGGGACCCCATTTCTTTGAGTATCAAGGTCAGAAGGTATAGACATGAGGATAAAATATTTCATATTTTGTTTTTTCTTCCACTTTATAGCTTCACATCCAAAAATGAAGAGAGAATTAAGTAACTGGATATATAAAAGGTTGATAAATAAAGAGGAACTAACAAATGAAAAATAGGAATATGTAGTCAAAGAAAAATAATAAAATTGAAAAATATTTGTAACTGCTGTTATTAGAGAAACCTCAGTTTGCAATGAACGAAGGAGGAAATAAAAAAGATATTTGTAACGCATTGCTTATTTTATCCATGTCTTCCACGATTCTCCTTCTTCTCTTTTATTTTAAATTATATAAAAAAGAGACGTTAAAATATTGGCTGATATTAGTTAAGATTTGGCTCGTATTGAGAGACTCTTTTATTAGCTCGAAAATTTACCCTTTATATAATTACGATTCAATTTACTTATCTCTTAAATTTGGTTCCTCCCTAAATACTATCCAATTATTTTTGACTTTTCAGGTCCCACGAGAGTACAACAATTTATCGCAAAATTCCATGAAGTTCGAAAGAGCTGCGTACCCTCCAAATCCATAGTGTTCCCAAGTAATTTTTTTTCCAAATATACAAAGAATTACCTTAGGGTATCAATAATTCTCTCAGGACCCCTTTGCCATCCATTTGCCCATCTAGCGCAACGAAGTGAATTTTTATTTCAACATATTTCTTTTCCATTCATTTTGGACGATACTGCTCAGAACGCAATTCGAGGAGATGCGTTTATTTTACTTCTGAATAAATTGAAATTCATTCAATCTTGGCGAAAAATTTAAATAAAAATAAACACTCGGAAATAATTTTTCGGTTGTCAATGAATTATGAACCGAATGACAACAATCTAAGTAATCGAACATAAAAGAGCAAAAATACATTTATTAGATTTTGAAAGAAGTAAGGAAAAATGGAGCTTTTTTGGAAAAAACTCGAGATGAAAATTCAAAGAGGTTAATCGAAGTGATTTCAGACTGCAAATCACTTTCATAAATAAACATCAAATCATCGACTGATAGTCTAAAATAATCAGAGAATGAAGAATAAATTTAGCAAAATACCAGAAGAAATGGTAAAGCCTAAAGAAATGACGTAATTAGGGAATTAATTATCTTGGCAATTATATCAATAATCCTATAATCAAGAGTCACTCGGACGAGTTCAAATGCATTAACGAACAAAAAATGTTAATCAAAAACGAAGATTTGTTATGGTCCTCACACAGCTAACCCCTTAGTTTGCTCTCTCAATTATTCTCTCCCATGCGCTAACACACAAACATACCCCTCCTCCTTGGATTAAGTGTAGTTTTTCCTTGTCTAAACACGTTCTAATTATAAATCAAAATTTAGACCTGTTTTGATACAATAGTTTATTCACGGTTTTCTGCTTTAATAATTTATTACAAATCTTTTCTTTCAATCTTTTTCATTCATGTGTTTTTGGGGGGCACCAGTAAACTAAAAACGATGAGGCTTCCAAAGAGAAGAAATGGGTATATAAAAGGTGCTAATTACAGGAAAAATGTATTTTACTTATCATAAAAAAGTGAGCTTCAACATTATCTTAAATTTAATGTTTTTCTAAACGTAAACAAAAATATTTTTTTTTCTATTTGGGACTAAATTAACCACGAGCAAATATCGATTGCTTCTATTTACCATGTTAATATACGGTAGTATTATTTCGTACTGGTAGGTGTAGGGAGTGCTTCTCTTCACTAAAGGGAAGATGTACATTAAACAGCCATAACATCTAACCCAAACTAACTTCCTAAACACAGACATTTAATGCGTTTGTCTTTACTTTGCCAAATTTAGGTTGGGCTTATCTTCAGTGGTCAAATTTTGAAGAGTTCATCTTGAGAACTCTTCATTTTAGATGGAAATGGTTTCGCGATCCCATTGTTTCAGGCATGACTACATGAAGGATATTATGTTGCGGCCTCATTGCTTCTTTGCTATGGTTGGGAGGCAAAGATATGGTAGCAAGGGAAACCGTGCTGCCCACCAAATTTCAATGATGCTTACGGAGATTTGGCTTAATATCGGTGCTTGATAGCTTCTACTCTAAGCACTCCATGCAATTTCAGGCCCTTAAAGTAGTATCGTTTTTCAACATCTCTGACTAGTTTTTAATTAATTCCGTCGATCGACACTAGACTCTTTAGCCTTACACTATGATTTTTATTTAAACGTCTAATGTCGTCTAAGACGACGATAATATAGGTATTAGTTTCAATTCTCGACGCTATTTTGTGGTTTCGTATCAATATAATTTTCTTTAGATTCTTCCCCTCAGAGCAATCTAATTGATACATTTTTATAAAAAGCTAACATGATAAAAATAAGTAAATTTAAAGAATAATCAAATACTTTAGTATTTTCATTGATTTACCTCTAGGTTTTCGAAATTTTTAAATAATTCCAAATTAAGACACCTAAATCATTTTTCATCTAGAGATTCTCATAAGCTATATGTCTTACCTTGTAATTTCCTGGTTGAATTAAATTTTTCATCTTTCTGATCTTTAGACTACTACATACAAGATTAAAATATAAAAAAGAAAAGGTCCGAGGAGAGATTCCAGAGGAATGCCGCTACTGGTGGTTTGTTGACCCTGGTTTAATACTTCCGCTACCAACAATTATCTTGCTTTGGTTTTCCAGTTTTCTCAAACTACCTTTTAGTTCACTTTCCCTTATTTTATTCGATTTTAGCCTTATTAATTCTTTCATGCCGTACGGTGTCAAAGATCTTGTAGAAATCGAGATCAACTACAGATATATCTTTATCTTAACTAATTTTTTGGATAATTTTGTGAAAGAAATTGAGCAAATTAGTTAAATATCCGCGTCAAAAGCTATGCTCTATGTTATTTATTAAGTTATTTACCTCCAGGTGTTCCAATATTTTAAGGGCAACAATGGACTCAGAGTTTACCAAACGACAGAAATAAGTGAGCATGGGCGATAATTTACAGAATCAATTTTAATACTCTTGATGAAAATTTGGTGGTACATTTGCCTATCCTAGCTAACGAGCAATTTCTTTGTTAATACACTTTTAAAATTACATAAAGTTGTGTTAACAGATGATTTGGGAAATTTTAAGTAGATGAATCGAATACATTTATTCGGAGCAAGTCGCTTCATTAATTTTAATTTTATTAGTATAAAAACTAACTTAATCTTTTTTGGTACGTTGAATATTTGAAAGAATAGTGTTTTTATATTTATTGTAGGTTGTAATGTAGGTCAATAGTCTGTATTTTTGGCACTAAAAACAAACTGGTCAGAATCATCAAAAAGAACACTCTCGATGCACTTTCTATTCAGTTTAGCTCAGGTTGCTAGTTGTGCAGACGATGATTATTTCTTTAAATTGTTCCTTTTGTTTGTGATAAGTTTTCGTTTGAGAAGACGACGATAATATATCCATTAGTTTCAATTCTCGACACTATTTCATCGTTTCGTTATTAATATACTCATTTTTTTGATACCTCAACGTAGAGCAATCTATTTGACACATTTTTTAGGCTACCTCGATAAAAATATGTAAATTTGAACAATATAAAATTCTTCAGTAATTTCAGCCATTTACATCTAGGTATCCTTTATTGTGTCACATGCTTTATCCACTATCCTTGGAATAAGTGCCAAGCACTTGCTTTTAAAAGTGCCAGCTTCTTCAGGTTTGCTTCGTGGATACTTACAGTATTCATACAACCTCACCAGCTCAGAGTGTTCGTCTCTTTTGTCGACACACATTCAATACAACTTAACAGTATACTCACACATACTTGGAACATATGTTGGTACATTACCTTGTTTTATTTTTGTTTTCCTGCTATTCATTACTTTGCATAGCGTTATATGTTCAATAAACCAACCAAATTTACGTTGCTATAGGGACATAATATTTAGAAGAATATCTGATTTCATTCAACGAACCAATTTTTTGTATATAACTCTCGAATACAAATTGGTTTAAAAAAAAAACAAAGAGGATACGTATTTTCCATTTTGGATGAAATGAAGAGAGTAGACGCATCTTTTGTTTTATTTTCTTATTTGAAGTTGCAAGTATTTTTTTATTTACTGTATCCAGGTAACGTTACTTAATATCTTTTAGTTACTTAGAAGCTGAATATATCGTCAGAAGGCCTGAATTTTTTATTTGGTTTTTCTATTTTTCTTCCAGGGTTGATTAAGTTTGGGATGTCCTCTTTTAACCTAAATTTAAGATTTATCGCAGAAGATATAATTGACAAAGGAGGAAAATAATGGAAATACGGCGATCGCGGAATTAACAGACTTTGCCTAAAATGTGAGACCAAGATGGCAAATACTTCGGAACTCATTCGTACCCGAGCGGTTCACGGCATCAAAATGGAACTGTTGGTTAAGTAACCACGCTCATGATTTATATTTAGTAACATCGTCAATGTTTGGAACTCGTCTTCTTTGCATCAAGTTATAGCTTGGCAGCTTGCGGGATTTAGAATTTTCTTGTATGTTGAAGTCAAGGCTGGTATTATGCGTTGAGCGATTTGGGAAGCAAGAGAGTTGTGTGAATGACAATATCCGCGACTCCGGTGCGACCGAATAATTAGATCAAGAATGGCGTGAAATTGCCAGATTTTGACATAAGAGGGTTGCTAGTTGCGCCAGTACAAAGAAGAAATCACACTGGTTTGATTAAATCGTCTAACTATGCAATAAGAGGGATAAAAAAATACCCATAATGGAAAATGCTGGTAATGAATATATACATTTATTTTCGACTATTGGCCACGGCTTGGTTCGAGGACGATAGCGTTTGTCAATTGATTTCTGTGCTGGCACGGAAAAGTTTGGCTTGGCTTGAATGATGTCCTGTAAGTCTGATTTTGAACAACTCTAAGAAAATACATCGCCAAATGTTTTTTTAAGCTTAAAACACAAAACTCTTCTTCTTTATTATTAGAACTCATAAAAGGTCAACATGCAAGCATACAATTTTCACTGGAATTCGAACAAAATAATAGAAGATTGTTTTTAGATCTTTTTGTAAATAGGAACTTGTTTAAGTATTCTAAGTTTCTTAATGAAAACCCTACCCTACACAACTTCTCAATGATTTTTACAGTTACATTCCTGTGAAATTTAATTAGCTACCATCAAAAGGTGGTATCCATAGATCTTATCGTATTTGATTTGATTTGTGCTTTTTCGCTAAAGAATTCCATTGACTTGAAACGCTTTCTTAACTAAAATTTTTAGACCTAAGTTAATTTTAATAAACTAACATCTAACATTATCAATAATATTATTTACTCCAAATTGATGCTGTAATATTCCAAGATCAATACCATATGTACATATTATCCATTTGCTCTAGACATTTTCATCAGTATAATTTTAGAATTATTCTATTTAACCTGTTAATCTTCTACTCAATTTTCCAGTACAAAGATTCTATTCCAGTGCTAATGTGATCTTAATTTATTATTTGTTCACGTGCAAGACTCGCTTAAGACGTCTCGTTTAGATCATTGCCTCACTGGAACATTCAATCATCCACCGTCCTCAACATCTCGACAGCTGACCTTGTTATACATTATGTAACATTTTTTACCAAAGTATTATTTATTATGGTTTCTCTATTTTTCATTAATAATTTTTTTCGCTGATAGCAAATATGTTATTATATTTTCTGTATCATTGAACGTTACCGAAATACATTGTTTTAATAATATTAAAAAGTGCACTTTAGGAGCCTATATATGTTTATTTATTGAGTATGGCTCCTAGAGGAGGCAAAAATTCTCCTGGTACATTTTTTTTCGTTTGTGAATATCATAAATATTAGGACAAAGCATACATTTAGCACCTACAATCGTGAAAGGTACCATACATTGGTTAGCGTGCAGCCTTTGCAATGCCCATAGGTGGTCAAAGTAATCTATGCCCCCTTTATAAAATACGTGGAAATAGTCGATCTTCTCTACTGTAAAAGGATTGTTGAGAGAAGAAAGAAGGGCCATGCAATTATCTATTCACCCGAGGGACAATAACATCATAACTATTCGGCTGATTCAAACTAAATTTGAAATTCTTATATTGGTTTACATTTTCTTTCCAATAATATAATTGCCAAAGTCATTCTAAGTTTAGTTAAGGAACTGTTTTGTTTTGGCAATAACATCATAACCATTCGGGCGATTCTAACGAAATTTAAAACCCTTAAGGTGTTTGCAATCCATTTCGAATGATAGTATTGCCAAGGTCCTCTCAAGGTTACTACAGGAATTATTGAATGTTTGGTAGGTCGTACAGTTATGAATCAGAATAAGTGAGGGCACGTGACTTTTGGGTCAGCAGGCCTTGATTAATGTTCGCCCATGTTCTCCTGTATACGAAACTAGTGTCGCTATCTCAGTAAACCTACACATACTGTCACAACTATTTATGTGATTTACCGCTATGATTTCCTTAAGAATCTCAACCTTGTGTTTTCGTACTGTATCCAATGGACTCAAATTATGATCAGTCGACAGCTTATTGAGTACTGGTTAAGTGGTATGCCAGTTATCAAATGTGACCTTTCTGCCTGATCCTGAGATCCCTGAGGCAAGCTTTTTCACCACAGCAATGGCAATATTGTCTATGTTGAATGGGATTTCAGGATATTTTCCTGCATATATTTCAATTTTAGATACTTGGTTTTACCATATTCATTGTTTGAATCTTTATCCTATAGTTGACTCGTTTGTTGGATGTATATATTGTAAAGGGACATGATCCTCTGAAGAAAACAAGCATCATCAATAGTTACAAGTTCTTTTGGAAATGGTTCTTCAGACAGTTTTAACAAACATGCAAACAAGGTCTCCAATAGAAGAATGCCATCGAATCTCAAACGAAATAGGAGAAGGCAAAAAGGTTGCAATGGCTGGCATTGGCATTCTGAGAATTTAGACCACAGTGCCATCAGGATTCCATAGATTGTAAGCAATCAGGAAGTCAAAAGTTATGACAATAATATATTGATGAGTTGTATAATGTAGGCATGGAAGATGAAGCAAATGCAAATATGTTTGCGTTAGTCTAAATTAGTAGCTATATCTAGGTATGAAATAGATTATCATGCTAGAAGTTGGTAGTGCTATGGGAGGTATGGAGAATGAAAGGAAGATGGAGGAGATAATAAAGTCGCTCACATGCCTAAAGGTTGTAGTTGGTGTTTTATAATTGAGTCGGGTAACTAAAGTGTCTAATATTTGCAAGTAGGAGAGTGCAGTAATGGTGCTGTTGTGTTTGAGTTGTTGAAATAAAGGGGTGATTCAGTTGAGAGTTTTAAGAAAGTTGTCCGAAAAAAATTCCTTTTGGGCTTTGAAGATGGAAAACTGAGAGGTGATAGGGAATGAATAGTAAGGCTTTAGGCCGGTCAGGGTGGGCGTGGATCAATGATTTGCTATGAGATGCTACATAAAGTAACAACAGGTGATGACTTTTTTAAAGTGTATGGTGGGTTAATGGGTGCGAAGAAAGCTTATGACGATGTTTATATGTAAAAAGCATTATATAGGGTGTTAAGCATGTACATGTGGATGAATAAGAGGTAAATTCCTGTATGGTGTGAATAGTATTGATGTTAGAAGTAAGACCCGTGGTAGGGTAAAACATAGCTGAACTATGTGGTTTGACCTATATAAAGGGAGACCATGTTGTGTGATGAGGCCATGGCTGTTAATATCTATATGGAATGGGGTATTGGTAGAAGTAAACTTGGAATGAGGGAAAGAGATTGGAATTGGATGAGGAATGGCAAGCAGCCAAGTGTGGCCAAGTGTGGGAGGAATTTAGAAATGTTGGCTTTCGCTTTTGAGAGGTTGTGTGAGAAAGTAGTCTAGAAGTAAATGCGGAAAAAAAGTAGTTTATGGTATTTGGAGAGACAACGGAAATAGGTCTGATATCCGAGTCCATGGTGCTGCTCTTAAACAAGGGCGAAGTTTGAAGTTTCTCGGATGCATTTCAATTTATAGGTGTACATATGAAGTGGTTCGTAACGGCAAATTAATAAATGGTAGGGAAGTCAATGAGAACGATTAGAGCTTTACTAAATGTTAAGGTTTGAGTTTGGCGTGTGCTATTGAGCTGTATGAGAGTAGTCTGGGGTCAATATTTGTGTATGGGAGTGAGACTACGGTTTGGACAGAGAAAGAAAGATCTCGAGTGACAGCAGAGGTAATGGATAGCATGTTCACAACTAGGACAATAAATCACTGATGAAGACAATTTTAAACCAAGATTGAGAAAAAAACCCGATTACGACAAGAACCCTACTAAATATAAAGAGACAAAAAAACTGAAACACACACGTATACAAATGATACCAAGAACAATAAGCACACACTTAAAAGTATTAAAAAAACATAAAAAATAAGCAATGCATAACATACACCAAACTAAACTAAAGATATTAAGACAAATTGCTTGACCGCCATAAATAATTATAATTATTATAATCATCAGAAACAACATAGAATACACGCTACGAAAAAATAATAAAAGTGATAGGTCTGATCACCAGGCTCTAGCATCTCTTTGCACTCTACCCCGCTTCTTTCTCTCTTCTCCGCTTTTCTATTTTTTCTGTCTATCCACACACCCTATCGTCTTCCCTTACATGCACCCACTTTAACTTAATCATAATCATAACATGTGTAATACATGGTGTGCGAAGGTTGGGTAAAATGATGAGTGGCTGAATAAAAGCTATTTAGGGAGTGACTTTCTTTCCTTGATGAACGTCTCAAGGATACACGCCATCTTCATCACGAGAAAAGGTAATTATCTCCCTGCACTGGCGACTTCTTAGGCAAACTCACAGACGAGATCAAGGATACTAACAGTGGCAATGCCTATTAAGTCTTTTTGTTTTAACAGGACCGAAGTCATATGCATTTTTCGTGTAAAGCAGATGGTATCGGCAAAAGAACCAATTATAAACAGACAACCAGAAGAAAACCTTACATTCGTTGTGAAGGGAAACATAGTGTGGTGGGAGGTGATGCTGACTGTGCTAATTATCCTATGATACCTTTTTATTACCGAGTAGTGAGTAAACTGCAGAATTAGAAAGTATTGCGAAGAACATTTCGAAAGGTGTAGAAAAAAGAAGCGATAAAAATTTCGCCAATTACGCTATATGGATATCAAGGGCAAAAGAACCCTCTATAAGATATACTAAAACTTTCGGAACTTTAATTAAAACATCCACTCTATATTTAATCAGTGTAATCAAAGTTTAATAAAATTCCGCTACATTTTGTATCTGATAGCGAGTATTTTTATGAAACCGAATATCGACCAGATTTATCTTCCTCTCCTTTTGTCCTTTTGGTATCTGTGCCTCTTAATTGGAACGCGGAGATCGAGTGGTTTACAAGGTTTAGTCATTAGTGAACACACTCTTCACTACACAGACTGTATGAGTGTTTTCCAGGGAGCACATATTTGTGCAATTTTGTCCGTCTCATGGTATTATAAAGGCTACACATTATTATTATTATTTATACATTTTTTACTTCAGAAACGGATGTGGAGCAGGAAGGAGGAGTCACTCTCATTGGTCAAGATCAAAGCTAATGAGCAAAGTCACCCCCTTCTCCATTTAGCTTATTCCTCAGTGCTGCGACAGAAACTAATGATGTTGCGGAGAGGTTTCTTCTGAAGATGGTTAACTTTCGAGTTTGCTACGTTGCGGTGATGATGCGAACTTTCTTCTCCCAAATATCATCTCGTTTAGGGGTGGGTTGGGGTGGTGCCTAAGGAATGCAAAGTGTCTGGTGTTTGAGCTGTTACTCTTTAAAAAATAAAATAGTTCCTGATGAATTTAATAATGCTGTGGGTGCAAGGTTAATGCAAAATGGGTAGATAACGATTCAATGTACTTATGTTGTTGTATGCTAATAACAATGAAATAGAGCGTTTTAATTATCTATGTAGAGTGGAACTAGTAGGGTGAAATGTGATGTACACTGTGATGTACCAAATAATCTTTGAAGAATGGCAGGTGGCTTCCAAATGATAACATGGCAGAAAATTACTTAATACTGCCTGAACATAGAGGGCTGGGATCAAGGGAATATTCGGGGCGTAGCGCCCGTAAATCTGAATTCTTAGGCCAGTCTTCTCTTTGCGCGCCTTGCAAAGATAAATCAAATTGCCGGTCTAGTTGCTTAGCCTCTTCAACTACCTCGTACCCTATCCACATAAATATTAACATCAGCCCTGTCAAATCTTTATCGAGAACACCGCAACAGGATTATCTACTTAGCTTCTTGACGATAAATACGGCTGATCTCCCACAAACACTTTTAGGTAATATGTATTTTGGGAAGTGCCGTTTCGTAGTCCTCTTTTGACTTGATCTAATTGTACCCCTCTCATGCTAATTTTATTACCTATCAGGAAGGTAATTCTAGTTGAGGAAGGATTACAAAATTCTTGCCTAATTCTTATTCTGGTAAATAGTAAACTAAAGTGATACAAGAAGCGATGAAAACAATACGGCTTATATACCGAATGTTTTTAAGCAATTACAAAAATTATAGTTACAGACGGAAGGCATTTTGTGGAACACACAATTCTTTGTCATAAAGTCATAAAAGGTTTAGGTCAATAAATATCGCTTGGTCTAATTTTAATCAAACCCGACTGACAATCCATTCGAACCTTCATGATTTACAACCACAAATGCGATATATCAAAATTATGATATAGAAAATATTCATGTTGCGAAAAGAATTATGGACAATTGAAAAAAATACATTTAACGATTCTTTTTACATTGATTATCTTCCAAAACATTTGTTAAATTCTGTCAAAATATTTTACGAAACGACACAACATTTGGAGTGCAATGACTAACAATTTTGATCAACTTCTCTTGGTTTTTTGTCACTGCCAGGGCATTGAACTTGCAATGCTCATACTCTTTCGGCTAGTAATCTTTTTATTCCTCCGTCATTGGTCTCTCCAAAATGCAAAAATATTTGAGACTTTATCTTTTTCTTTTACTTAGTTTTCATCCTCATGGATTTTCTCTGCACTTCTCTCTCTTTTCGTCATTAGTGTTCCTTTATTAATGACTCATATTTCACTCTCCAAAAGTATTGGTTTTCTAATGACCTGACTTTACAATTTGGATTCCTATTATCGCTTCTACTGGAGATGGTTTATTCCTTGAATGCAACTATTTGTGCTTTTATAAAGATTTTAACACACAATTTTCAGTTATTTATAAAAGCATTATTCTTTCCTGCAAATGATCCAGGCTTAGCCGAACAACCAATGATTGGCCTGTATAGAAACATGCTAATATAAAAACAACGAAATATAAAATTTAATTTTTGGATTTTCAAGAAGGCAAAGATAGTGAAACCAAATTTAATTTTTAAAGTCGAAACATTATTGGAATCAATAGGACTAAATTTGTCTTTTTAAGAGAATTCTTCTAGTTTTTAAGGGTCTTTTCAGAGCCAAACAAGTTTATGAGTTCAGATATAAGTGAGAAGATTAAAACTATTTCCCAAAACATGACTAAACCATCGTAACATAGCAAACAACTCAGGACCACCAACTATATCTAATAAGCTCAAAAACAAGACCTAACCTTCATCACACGTCACACAACCCAAAAATAGCATAATAGAAAAACGAACTGACCTAACATTCCTCACATTAAATTCAAATCACAGCCTTGAAGTAAAAAAAAAATTATAAAAATCTGAGATCACTGTCGTTAGGCAACAGAAGGTTCACAATTGTCAAAGAAAACAGCAAAATATTCATTCAGTTAGAAAAACTACAGAATGATTTTGACTATACCTGAATTGGATGCTTCTAGATCATCGTCGTGATAGAGGCCTATAAAGACAATCTTCCTGCACACATGGAATATCAATCCATTAATCTCCAATAAATGCTACGAATGAATAGAAAAAGCTAAAATATGAAAGAAATTCTGTGCTCAACTCTCTGTGGACTCCTTATCTTCTTTATTCAAATTGTAAAAAATAAGAATATCTATCTTTATTAGTGAGGGAGGATGGGAGAAACAAGATGTGTACGAGTGTCTTACTGACTTTTCGCAACTTGGCAGCCTCTGGTAACTCTGATGATGGACCTCGTACCAAATGTGGTTTCTCTTATCGTTCTTCTCCATTTGTTGTCTAAGACCCCCATCAGTCCTTATTGGTATCTGAGCGCCATTTTTTGTCACCAAGATCAAAAAGCCTTTATGAAGACAGTCGCTCGGTCGCAAATTGGGAGCCGCCGGCATCATCTCTTATGACCCGCTGTGAAGCTAAGCAAAGAATCATAATGCGATTCATAAATATTAGAATTAGTGAGTGCAAAGTAGAATCTCGGCAAGCACAATCGAGTGGTCTTTGAAATATTTTATACACTAAGTTCTGATTCTTAAATAAATTTATTTAAACACTACTCTGCTTTGCAATTCTAACGGGTTTATCAATTTTTTCTTTTACTCCTTACATTTATTTATATTCTTTCATAAAACTAATAAAGTGAAATGCAATGCAGGAGCATTTAGTAGAAGAAACCCTGGCTAATTTTATATACATATATATTTATCCAATTAAATTTTTATATGAGAATTCGAATGTGTAATTTATCTTTTTTTTATTCTCGACTATGAAATTCTTCCTCGTGCAATGAATTGGCCTATTATGGACAAATGCTGGTGACTTACAACATTCTCCCAACTTACATCTGGTTTATTGAGACTGCCTTTGAAATTTACGTTCCTTATTATTTTGTTTTATCAAGCAAGTTCTATTATTTGTTTTTAACTTACATTTCTTTAATTTTCTTATTTGCCATTGCTGTATAATTTTTTTATTTCCCTTCTCAATAAAAGAAAAAAGGAGTTCCCATTCAATGCAAGTTCGGCTTCTCGACCATAAATTTTTCCTTCTCCGCTCAATAACAATGGGAATTGTGAGTATTCAAGAAGCGTTGTGCGGTGTCATGGAGTTAACACGAAAGAGGTTTTAAAGAGTAAAATTAATTCACTCTATTTTTAGGTTTGTGGTGGTGAAATCGTACCAAGAAAACCTGAAATATATCGGCAATATTGAGCATCCCTCGCTCTACTCCCGACTCCAGCAGACTTCATGTCGTTCGTTAAGATAAATATTCCTTAAAGAAATAATGTCTAATTAGAAAAAAGATTGGGCTAGGTAGGTAGGTAGCCCTATACGTCTCTTGCATTCTTAGACCAGATCCTACAAAAGGAAATGAAATGCACTTAAAGATCAGAATGACACTCTATGGTGACCCGAAGGAAACTAGAGCTGGCCCTTATAGACCTTTATTGCTCACTGTTAAACTAAGGAATCTAAACAATTTTTTAGACATTAAACTAGTCCTGATGGTCACATATATTGTATAAAATAATTAAAAAAAATTTATTAGTTTCTAATTACTTTATATAAAGGGGACAAAAAAGTCTATTGGGGTGTGTAAAGTATTAAGCAAAGTTAAAATCTAAGGGAATTAAACAATAGGTTTGAAAAAGAACACATTTACATATTGCACATTTTATGGTAATAATAACTTAATCACTTAATAGCTTTACAAATAAAATTTAGAACTTAATAATTAAACATGTACAGTGATAAAAAGACCCAATTAACATAGTAAAAAAGATTAGAAAAAAATCCCCAAAATTCCTTAGTTTTTAGTTTTGGTGAAATTTTGATAAAGCACTTTCTATCTTTATCAATACATAGATGAAGACAGCATTTTGTACATATTGTATTGATATTTCTTTCGCACCCAGGTCTTTAGCAGGTTGATCTATTATTGCTGACATCCTGAAAATGCCCCACCCCATCTTTCCTTATGATGTCTTCTGGTATTGGCTTTGTAGATTTTTCCCAAGTTTTTCTCTCTTTTTGATAATGTAACTTTATAACTCGTTCTAATTTGTTTTCTTTCCTTCTTTTGTTTCATATTTGAAATTATATTAAAAATATGTTCCGAAGTAAACCTAAAATACATTTTATGGTGAAAAATATTTTAGCTACGAAAGAAAAATATGAAATTGTTAAAAAGAGAATTTTCAATCGTTTATCTAAAACAAGAACAAACTGAATTACAGCAATTTCAGCAGAACATAAACGTGAAAGAGGATTGAGAAATTCGATTATTTTTTAATTACTCAATGGATAATAATAATAATGAGGGTAGAAGAGAAGATCTGGCGATGGAGTCAGAACTATTCAATTAAATGTTTTAAGTTTCTAGCCTAATTATTCCGATTGGTGTCAAATGCAAAGCAGTCTACATAATATGCATCCATTTTTAGAAAGAAAACAATGAAGTGACTGAAAAAAGAATGAATAAAAATATAAAACTACAGAAAGTAATGGTAATCTTTAGTGTAAAATGATTGCTAGAGAACCATAGTCAACGAAGTCGTGCTCTGATTTATTTAAGTAATCGAAGTGAAAAGGAAATAAATTGTAATATTATAACATTTCCTGATTTGAGAGTTCGAAGAAAATTGTTTAGTTGCTTAAAAGATTTTAGGAAGATATACAATTCGTCACTGATGTAAGAAATGGAGTAAATAATATGCAGAAAAATGGCCACTTGTAGTTACTCCAGAAAAGATCTTGCTTAACCTCATATTTTTCAGAGAAATTATTAGCAATGCATCAAAGTAATGTAAAGAGGGAATTGGAATGTAAGAGTGCAAACATCGATTGAGTGCTAACAGTCGAAATGATTGTGATTTGATAAATGCAAAATCAACGTAAAATTATGTAAATAAATTAAAAGTATCAGAAAAGAGAAATTTAATTAAGGGTAATACGACCTACATAATATAGCTTATGGTCGGTGTTGTCCCGTTTTCTTTCTTTTTCAGTCCTTATTAACAGAAATGTAGACTCAAGGACGGGGGATTTGCAATCGCTCCAGGTGGTTCTATTAAACTCAGATACAGAAAAATGAACGAGAGCTCGACAACATATAATTACGTACGTAGCAGAAGAGGGACGGTTATGAGCGAAAAAAGCAGAAGATACAATGTGCATTAGAATCCCCGAATTAGGCCGCATTTCACTGAGTTAAATCTTTCATCTTTAGAAAAGGAAAGATATCAAAGAACGTGGGTGGAGTTTAGGGAAAGTAGAGTGGACAAGAACATTAAAAGGGTTGCTCATCAGATAAATGAGTCTAAGGCAGGATAAAGTTTCTGGAATGCAAAAAGAGAAAATTTAAAAGTGTTTGAAAAAGGAAGATCTGAAGAACCTACGTACCTCTTAAATGGTTTGTGTAATAAAAGCTGTTATAAAATTGCAAACCAAAGGTAGCAGGAATTGAGACTTAAAAGATGAAGGCCGAAAAAGCAACAACTTGACAGAAAAACGAGAACGTAACTTGCCCTACAAAATCTAGACAGAGTCCTTTTGTGCAAACATGTCTCTCACCAAAGCCAACTGGCAAAGAAGCTCTGCTAGTAAATTGCGACGCAAGCAATGAGAACTACTGATCAAAACAGATCCTAGAGTGTTGTCAGAGTGAACTGATGTGCAGAAATTGAATGAACTTGAATCTAGCGATTAGGGATAGGGAATTCACTAAGTTTAAAACCATCGAGCACTACAATTCTGTGATTAAACCACATTTTATTTTTAAATTACTGAAGCGAAAGCAAAGAATTGAAAGTCATTTATAGTTCAAGCATAGGGTACCACAACGCTGCAACCTTTTTAATTAAACGTTGAAAAATATGAGCACCATGGATGAAGAATCATCACAGAGTACAGTTATAGGAATGTTATGGCTCCCTCAAATAAGTGAAGTTAGGGAAGTTAGATGAGTGATCTCTGGGAGTAATTCCGAGTAATAAGAGAAACTGAAATTTATTAATGAAGACTAATCATATTAAAGACATATATCAACCGGGATAATAAAAATTTTAGAATGGAGTCTCTTTATTATGTGTGCCTCTGGTGATTGCAATAAACGCTGATTGATCTTATGACCGAAATTCTATAGACATGAGAGAGGATGAGGGGAGCCAACCATATTCGAAAACCTTGTGTCACGCGAGGTTAAGAGGATAGTGCATTTGGCTAATTTTTTTTAATAATCTTTACTCACTGCAACTATCACGTTTAGGGGTAGTAGGATTGCGGAAAAGAAGAAAATCTAACGTATATTCACAGGAAGATTGAATTGTATTCAAAGGACTCTGATGACCTCTCAAGATTGGGCTAGGTATTCACCTTTGATTCGAACTAGCTTAAGTTGCTCACTTAATTTGACCTTGGTTAAGGTACATCATACATTAATCCTGAAGGTTTGATGAAGATGGGACTCCCAGCATAGATCCAGCAATCTGTCTAACTAATTAATTTTTAGTTGTGCTTGTGCCAGTCCTACAATGCATATGTGTTGAACTCTGACTGGTTTAAGGTAGCAGTGAAGCATTTATATATATAGGAATTACCAGGAAGTTTACCTCTTTGTCGAGTTTTGTGTCGAGAAGAAACAGCATCATCTCAATGGTGACTCGTTTGTGAATCAAAGTTTGTTTATTTTAGGAAGATACTGTCTATGGTGAAATGGTATTGGGGCGATATGAGTTAAGAGATTGGATGCCTTGCAGTGTTATTTGGTGGCGGATCGTGTTGTGGATAATGGTTAGATGTTTAATGTGATGGAGTTTCTTTGGAGTTTCTCAGTGTAATATTTAACTTTTTGATTTTCTCAGGGATGATGGTATGGGTCTTTGCATGTAATGACATGAGTGGTTCTGGTTTCGAATACCAAGTTGAAATTGCAATATTTTGAGAGAGAGTGTTTATTAGCGGCCTTTTTGTTTTAAAGTGTAGATGGTCAATTATAGTTAGGCCGTTGTATATTGTATTGATGCGATGTGCATTGATTTGTGCTTACTGTTATGCTTATGAAAAATGAGGGAATCAGCATCAAATATACCGCTTTTAATTTGGAAACTGAATTCCTTTTATTGATGATGTTTGTTTCTGTAATTGGCTCGGTCTTTTAGGTTTGGAAGCTCCGGATAGACTGGTACAATTTCATTACCCAATTTCTTAAGAAACTTTTATCAGTTTGTAGAAGTCTAAATACCGCGTACAAAGGTGCATCCAGAAATACTCCGACACAAGCTACGTGCCACTCCCGTATTTCTAAATGTTCCAGTCACCTCGAATTCTCTGTCGCCCTTTTTCGCGCCATCGTAAACTCCGAGATGGCTCGAAGGTACGAAAGAAATACTCTCCTCCCACAGATGAAAAAAGGTCTTTCGCGCGGCGATGCGGATTTTAGAGAATTTGGTGCTCTATCTCGATTTCTTCTCGCGAGGGAAATAAAGGCAAACTTCTCCTTGGATTCCGGCTGGAGATCTTGAACCGACGTCGAAGTGTGTAGAGCCCGATCCACAAAGGAAACCGTTTGCGAAATTGGTTGTTGCCGTCACGGTACTTACAGGTGCCAAACTTCTCTCCGCCTTCCCCCCTCCAGAGTCAGAGGTTACACAGGACTTCCCTCTGCGAATTACCCTTGACGTAGTTAGGTAATAGGTTTTGGCTATCCAATCCAGAAGCCGGATAATCGGACAGGCACTTCGAGGAAGAAGTCCGATTTGAGCCACCGTTTGGCTTACCTTTGTGATCCGGCCTAGAATCATTATATTACAGGTCTAGGATTACCTTCTCATTCGGGAAGCTCGGACGGCCGGACTAGGTGCGATCATCGTCACCAGAAGAAGAACTTCACCGTCATTCTCATACATAATTATGAACCCAAAGGTATGGTTAAATTGAACTATCCCCTCCCCTAACTTCACCAGTTTGTTTGTGAACTAGACTTTGCATCCCGAGCCCATAGCCGCGAGTATTAAAAGTGCTTAATTCAGTGTTTAACTCAATAATAATATTCCATTCGTTCTGTCGGGTGCTATTAAGACGCAAGCATCCTTGTGAGTATTTGAAGTAATCCCCACAACATTTTTGTAGCCTTATTTATTCTGTGCAAAGATTAATTCTTTTTATATTTATATACGCTGTTGCTTATTTCAAATTCATGTACATTAAATTTTATTTTTTATCTGTGTGTTTAACTATTTTGGACGATCCTTTGGCAATTATTAAGCAATGCACTTGGCTTAAATCTCAATTTTACACCTATCCATCCATGATTGGCTCTTACTGAGTGGGGACACACTCAGGTGATCATCATCTTAGTTTTGATCAAAAGGTCCGCACCGAGGTTATTCTTATTTACCGCAAGTGGCTAAGTAGGCGTATTGGATACGCTTGACCTCCGCTTCACCTCGGTGTGGTAATAAAATGTATGTCCAGGAAGTGGGATTACCCACTCACTAAACCCTCGACACAGGTGGTATTTAGGGTCAGAACAAAAATTTCTGTGATTAAAGAGGACATTTTTAACTAGTGAGAAAAATTGATGGAATCAGAGTTATATAATTAGGAATAATTTTTAATTAAAAATATCCAGGAAAAGTAATTTAATTTTGAGTTTTGCAATTTAGACAATATTCATTAGAATTACCTCCAAATAAAAATCCATTATGAAATAGTACTACTTCAAATTTGCAACATCTTTTTCCTCTACCTGCTCGCGAGTTTTATAGATCCATTACAACCTCTAAAATTTGAGACCCCTTTCGAAATATTGTCTTCCTTCTCAGTCAAGTGAAATAATGCAATTACACACACAATGTCAACCTTGATAAACAAAACAAGAAATGGAATAAAATCAAAGAACTTCGATTAAAAAGCTTTTTAAAGCTATTTTTAATGAAGCCTCCAATATTTTGCCTTCTCTTAATTGCATTGCAGTAGACTGGGTAGTTCTTTGAGCCTACGATCCTCAAAATCTACTAAAGAGCGCAGAGATGGTCATTCTGACCTAAAGATCTCACTGAAAATTGCCCACTATAATTCTATTAATTCTAGTTGCTTTCTAAGAATGGATGTCATATTTGAGATATTTAGAGAATAGAAGTGCCAATTTTGCCTTTTTGAAGAATATCCGACCCAGTTTGTTCATAGTTAAAGGACAAGATCTGCTGACCAAAAAAGTCGCGTGCGCTCACTTATTCTGATTTATGACATTACAACCTTCAAAATTTTCAATAATTCCCGGATAATCTTGGGAGGACCTTGGCAATACTATGATCGAAAGAAAGTGTAAAACAACATAAGGGTTTCAAATTTCGTTTCAAAATAACTCTCGGGCTAACCTAGGGAGGATTTTGCAATAATATTATTCGAAAGAGAAGGTAAGCCAATATAAGGGTTTCAATCTCGTAAAAATCGGCCGAATAGTTATGATGTTATTGCCAAAATAACATAATTCTAGCGCTAACTTGGGAGGACTTTGCTAGTTATATCATTTGAAAGAAAATTTAAACGAACATAAGTTTTTAAATTTCGTTAGAATCGAACCTTTAGTTACCAATTTATTACAAAAACAACAAAAAAGCAAAATGTGGAACGACCGACATAGTGAGATGTAAAGTCGCCCGTTACTAAGTTCGCTCGGGTTTAATAAAAGTCCGAAATTAATAAAAATGTAAACTAAATTTTATTTTAAAAGTTTTTTAATTGTACATCGAAAGGTGTAAAATAAATATTGGCTGTGTTTTGCTCCAAACATAAATTTCTGTAAATAGGAGAGCAAGAATTTTTATCTGCATCCATTCATCTTTTTATTTTTGTAATTTATTTATTGCGTCAATATTCTACATGCGGGATATGGGCATCTTCTGATTCCTTGTCTATGACAATTATCTAAGCTTTGACATTTTAACAAGCTTAACACTGTTAAGATTTATCCGCTACACTTTTCATACACAACTTTTTTAAATATTGGAGACAAATTTCCTGCATCCATTGCTCGAATGGGTAAATTCACGCAAAAAGGTTATTAAAATGGGTGTTCCAAACTTACTTTAAATATATGCAAATAAGTTAGTTTAGGCCAACCGATTTACAGCTGGTTATTTTCAAATTAAGCCATTTGGCCAATAAGGGCCATATGAAGAATAGCAATCCGAGAGGCAAATTGGACAGCTATTCTTAAGAGACTCCTTATGTTTAGCTTTGCCACTCATACTCACTAAGGTAGAATGAGGTCGCGTCTTATATTACATATTTAGTCAGATGGAACCTTTTCAGATTCGTGCTGGGTCATGGCATGACACCTGGAGGCTATTAATTAAATATATATTAGGTAATTCTTTGAGAAATAGACATTTATTTCATTTTATGATAAATTTCTGGCTAGATATCACACAACTATTTGATGTTATTTATATTAAAATCATATTTATCTATTAAATTAAGAAGTAATTTCCACCAGTCTCTATCACTAGTATTCATCATTCTACTAACTCTTCAATGCCTTGATTGTAAAAATCATTTGACTTTGATTTATTTTTAATTAAGGTTCTTTTATCTTCCTCTGATGTTGTTAATCTTTTTCTTCAATGTGGTTCTCTTCTCCTATTGATATGTGCTGTCCTTTATGGTTTAAATGATGCCATTATATCCAATAAGCCACATAAAATAAACTTCCGTATATGCAGCTTTTATTTGGTTGGTGTATTGTTTTTTCCCTTCCGACGAATCCGATGTATACAACAAATAATATTATAGCACATAACCCACTTTGTGTCTCTTTGGTAACGACTTTTTACCGAAAGCGGTTCCCCTTAGAAGATTTCTCTGCACGTGTCGCGCGGAAGAAATTGCTCTGACCGCAAATAATGTTTATCGTACTTAAAAACAGTTAGAAGAAGAGATAATAGGCTTACATGTATTAAGGTATATACGTTTACTCACTCATACTTCCCAAGTAATTCAGTCAATAAACTAAATCAGTCGTCAGATGCACAATTTATGTATATATAAAGCACGGAATGTATAATTCATTTACACTCAACAGCTAATAAAGTCCCTTAAACTTTATGCAGTGTAAAAGTGCAGAGGATTCCGATGAGCTAATTATGAATTCTGGTTGAAGGGTTCTGCACAACTTTACCTCTTGAATTAGATTCGCTAATCTTACATTAAAGAGAGGATGTTTAAAATAAAAATATGTCAAGTAATTAATAATAAGAAAATATTTAGCACAACAAATACAAAATATATGATCAGTACTTGTGAAAAAACAACCTCTCACCACAACTTTATTTGAGACAACGTACGATGGTATTCCACCATGTGAATGTGATTTCTTTTTCGAACATTCACGAATTTTCGACTCCTAAGCGCATTAGAGAAATAATCCCTAATTCTTCGAAATCGTCCCAAGCATCCTCCGTCCTGGGGACGAGGTGATAAAGAGCCCCTGTATTTAGCGCCTTGCTGTTAAATGATTAATATGTCTGGAGCTTGTGAATCCTTTCTCCAAATTCCCTCTTCCATTTAGAATCGCCCATACAAATACTCGGTTTTAACTGTCGATCGAGAATTCCTGTAAGCACCTCAAGGTCATCATCAACGTCTCATCGAAGTCCTATAAGCGATCATGCGACAAGCAAGACTTTCTACGCCGTGATCCTGCCCTAGTCAATTGGTAGATTCTGTTAACAGGAAGCCTTTGAATTTGCGCAACAGTCTCCCTTCGTTTAATAGAACCGAAGAAAATATCCATCAATTACCTTTGATGAAAAGAAGCTTCCTCTTCTAGTGGAATTACGAGAATTCCCACATTTCCCGTGGAACATCATCTTTTAAGATTGGCTCTCTTCATCGAAAGGTTAGTTCGGATCGTGCCTCGCTTGCCTCATTCGGACGGTGCCCCACTTGCCTCATCGGACCGTTCCCTACTCGCCTGATAGCAAGAAGGACGTTCTTCGAAGTCACTGACCCGTAAGACTGAAATCCCCTCCATTATTAGTATTGTCAAGTTCCCCCTTTAGATCTGACCCTAGTAACGCTAATCAATTAACTCTATTTGAGAATCCCTCCTCATAATAATTATCTAGAGAAAATTTCAATCTATATCATCCCCTTTTGCTATTTTTTGATTCTCATTTTGATGTTTATGAATAAACTTCTATTTTTGTTAAATCATCTTTAACTCACCTTGAATGATACTCTCGGCCTATTCAAGTAAATCTCGCCAACCATTTATACACTCTGTCTGTATATTTTAAGATTTGAAACTCAACGTTGACCTCCTGGTCGGTCGTTAATCCCTGCGAATAGTCCTTAGACGGTTCGCGTTGCAGTAGGTGATTAGTCCACCCTCCCATATAATATAGGAGTAGTGTATTTTATAGAGAGGTATACCACAATATTACTTTATGTCTCAAAATGATATTTTGTGACATTCTGTAATAATTCTATAAAAAAATAGTTCACTATTTACTCAAGAAAGTGAAATGAACAGCCCTACTTTCGAATACTTCCATCCCAAAAATACGGATAAGGAAAATAATTCTACTTTACAAATAGGATGACATTTATTATATAGCAAGAAAATAAAGACGTTTCTTTTGTAGCTTAGAACATCCTCAGTAATTCGATAACAATGTAAAGCAATGAATTAATTTAAGAACCAATAAGTAATAAAATAAATAAGTTCTAAACAAAACTAAAGGGAATCTAAATAAATGAAATATTTACTTTGAGAATATCAAGTTG
Source organism: Ceratothoa steindachneri (assembly GCA_963969495.1). NCBI lineage: Eukaryota > Metazoa > Arthropoda > Malacostraca > Isopoda > Cymothoidae > Ceratothoa > Ceratothoa steindachneri. The sequence continues at coordinate 11,628,500 of OZ018337.1, read as the reverse complement.
AAAAAATGAACAAGAATTCAATAGAGCTAAAGAAAACGTAAATAAAGATGATATATGACAATGGATAAAACCTAAGATAGAACAGAATGTATGTATGATTCCAAAGATATTTGACGGAACTTTTCTAGCACAAACGTAAACTTCTTGAAAGATAAAAATACCGAGTGTAACAGATATTTTGCACACCCTCGTATATGGCATGTTTATAAAATTACAGTCTCTTCAAATAGAAGAGAACATGTAGTCAGACATATATTGACTATTTAAGAAAGCTTTTGTACAATTTATCGGTCGATAGGGAATCTTTTAAATTCAAAATATTAAACTATTTCGAATTTATTCCCAGAAATCTCATGCGCGTATAAAAAATTCTACACTTTTGATTTGCTCAAAATTAATCCTTTCTGTTTCTGAATATGGATTTCACTTGCATCTAATAATGTATTAAAAATGGTTGTCGCGGAAGAAGCTTAAAAGTTTTAATAATAACTGAGCTGAATCTGTTACGCAGATTGTTTCAAATAATTTTCTCACATTGTGTTGGAATATATTGCCTTTGATTTTAAAAATGTCGTTAAGCCAAATAATGGCAATTAAGGCATGATAAATTCTAGGCATAAATAGGCAAAGCTATAATTTTCATATGTACATTATACGTGTTAGGATGAATGAAAATGAAAATTATATCTAAGAGAGCATTTTATTCAGAAATTATGGTGTTCCAAATGATCCAGAAATACGACAACAAACAGAGATAAGAAGGTACAATGATATAGGTTACTCAACAAATAAATTTCGATTGTCAAACAATATTAGTACTTTTTATGGAGACTTTTAATATCAATTTTCCATTTTGATCAACGAAGCCTTGAGACTATTCATGCCTTCGTCACCTCACGCTTAGCCCATGCAATTCTCTTCGAGTGAATCTCCCTTCTTTGTCACTTCACCCTCTACAACTAGTTCAAAACTATGCTGTCCGGCTCCTTCTTCGCCGCTTCCGGTGTCTCCTTCGATACCTCTGTTACAGGAGTTACATTGGTTACCTATTCGCTTCCGTACCCACTATAAAATTCTTCTCATCACCTACAAGGCCCTAAACCTCGAGGCTCCACCTTATCTCTCGCCTGCCATCTCCCGTCGTCAAACTTCTCGGGCCCTCCGGTCTAACCTCGCTCCCCTCATGCGCACTCCTCGTTCGGTCCTCTGCTCAGTGGGTGACCGTTCCTTCTCAGTTTGTGTTCCTAGAGTCTGGAATGGTCTTCCTGTCGAAGTCCGATCCTCTTCCCTCCTTGCTACTTTTAAACGTCTCCTGAAGACTCATCTCTTCAGAATTGTTTTCTCTCTCTTGTAAACTTTCTCTACATCTGCCACACTACCTGCGCTCTGGGAAGGATAACAGCCTTAAAGGGCGTGTTATGAATACCTATCATTTTTATACTTTTTAGATATATTCTGCCAGAGGAGTGCACTACCCGATGGCATTCTTCTCTTCTTTTTTTTCTCTATTTCTCTTGTAATATTTCCTAAAGTTCTTCGACGCTCCTTGGGTTTCTCTCCTCACTTCTTTTTCCTAGTTACCTCAACAAATTCTCAATCGGATTGAGTTCCTGGCTTAGAGCAGGACAGTCTATGACATTTAATTTCTCCTAATCTTGGAAAGTCTTCACCAAGTTTGCCATTTAGCACAGTGATTTATCCTACATATCCAAATATCAGGTTTACCAGAGGCGGCTCTTATATGAGACAATATATGTGCATGCAAAAGCTCTCTTTAGTGTTGAGCATTTACTCTTTTCTGCAAACGGACAAGTGCGCCACTACCTTCCGCCGAAATTACGCCCAAAACCATGAAGCCTCATCCACCATACTCAGTTCAGGGATAATCTTCTGCCAGGTCTTCGACGGATGATCGCTCTATCATCTTCAACAAACAAATAGTACTTCGATTTATTACTGATGTGTACATGGCCTTCACTCCCTAGAACATGCTTTGTGTCGAAAAATAATCTAGCTTTGTTTTATTAGGGATGAGCAATGGCTTGACTTCAGGTGTATAGAATTTTAAAAAAACGGCGTAACACTATCTTTCTGGAAACACTAATTCCGAGGGTTTCATTTACTTCTCGCGAAATCTTGTCTGCTGTCTTGTATTAGTCCTTTTTTGATATACGAACGATAGCTTTTCATCTCTCTTTGGGGTTTTTCTAGGCCTACATGTAGTTATTTTATTGATAGATGAGCCTCTGTTATCGATACATGATACAATATTATGTATGACACTTTTATGGCGTTTCCCCTTCTCAGTTATAGCTCTGATGAAGAGATGATCCTCTTAACGTAGCTTAACAATTAGATCCTAGAATTAGGCAGGGTGTAGTTTGTTCCCGAGGCATATTTGCAGCTCATAACTTGACCAGCATATGACTGGAAGTGCTTAGCATCATGCAAGTAAGTTATTACCCTGAATTACGTGGTTTTCTCAAAGATACAAGTAATATAATTACACTCCGGATTATTCTTCTAGCATATTTTTTTTAAAAAATGCTCTTTTGAACGTAACTTGGAGTTTCATCCATTCTACTATGTAGAATATACAAGTAGAACTTATAGCCATACCTATTTTATATCTGTAATTTATTTTGCATTACTTACCATTATTTGGTTTGAAGTCTCTTAAGTTTTGTAATGGAAACCTAAATGTCACAATCAATTTGGTCGGTACTGTATATGCCACCAATATCCTGCCATTAACTCGGGTGTCCTAATAGTCATTGATCAAGAATTGGGTCATCTGTTATGATGATATAGCTTAAAAATTCGAAGAATTGTACATATATACAATCACCCCTTCAATCATACTTTCCCATTATTACTACAGAAAGAAAGTTCAAAATCGACTCATTAGAGTGGAAAATCACCCCATTTGGGAACCATTAATTTTACATTTGTAAGTCGTTTCCAACACAACAAAGAGGATGAATATAATTCCCTCGTAAAAACGAAGTTTATATACAGAGCGATTTGGACTTTTTTCTTCCAATATAATGCTAATTTAATGGTCGTCATTGTAACGATAAATGTGATAAAGGGTAATTTTTATACCCGTTTTATGGCGCCGATGCATTTACTTAAAAAAATGTGAGGCAGAGGCTGTGCAAAAAATGGTTGCATTTTTGAGGGGTTTAAAAGAGGATATAAGACTTCAGGTTTTCGATTCTGCTATGCATTACTCATATTTTATAGAGCATTCGTACCAATTTAAAAGTGCATTCGAGAAATTATTGTTACATAATTAAATATTATAATCAATTCGTGTTTTCATAATTCAAAAGAAAACATTTGATTGGGAGTAAAAGGAGAAGCCGTTTCAATTTTCAAAAAGTCAGGTGAAATTTTTGACAAAATTGCTTACTTGTTTGCACTTACATAATATTTTAACCGGCGGATTTTGGGGGGTGTATCACTATCAACAAAGAATAGGTTATTATGGCCTCTCTAGTTTGAGTAAAGGTCTGTCTTCCACGTATTTTATATTAAAATTTCCATAAAAGAAGATTTTATATTCCCTTTAAACCGAGAAAAGAGATCATGGTCGCTGTAAACATTAGAGGAGTGATTTCTTTATTTTGGAGAGGGTGTGCCCCAAATTCATCAAACTCTCCCTCCAAATCCAAGGAGAGTAGAAGTCTTAGGAAGTGTTTCCTTCATATTTTAGGAGAAAATGTCCGGGTTGATCGGTGCTGGAATCCTCTGAAATCAATTCAAGGTATCTAGGACTCATTTAATGTATAAATTACTTTTTTATAGAAGATTTAATGGGACTAATTTGTTAATCCCCCAACCGATTTTAGCAAAACTTCTTTCATTTAGTTTCCTTTATTATATGTAAGGGTAATGGCTTCAAATCAATTATGTGCTGCTGTTTGTTGGGGTGTTAGGATGGCAAAGTGAATTGGGGATGGGAGTGAACATAATCCTCCAGATGTCAGCTACAGCAAGGTTGCCCATGCTACACAAGACTTCCCATTACGGTCGAGGATTGCTTACGAAGAGGTGAAGTTGATGATATGTGTAGAAGATACAAAGATCGAGCAGCGTCCATGTAGACCCTGTTTACCAGCAGGGGTTTATTCTGTTGGTTGTTCAGTTTGCCCAAAGCAATACTTTGAGCAAACGGCAAATCATTAAGTGTAGGCTTGTCGCAACATAACTCAATATTAGGAGGGAAGGAATGCAGCAGCGCTTTATTGTCCATTTATTAGAAAACAGTCACTCTATCAATTGAAATTCGGATAAATTTATTTATAAATCTAATGACTTTATTTCAGAAATATTGTTGAATGCTCATCCATTAACTCCTCGCCTAAATTTACTAAATCCTCTGGTCTCTTTATGATAGACCCTATTATTAAAAGGTTTATTTATAATAAAATTGCCCATTTTAAATATTAGCCATTTGAGGTTTTGATTTAATTACGTCTCTTTTGTTTATTTTAATGCATTCAAAATCGGGCATATATGTACTTAGTTAAGTCACATCAATATCTACATTCTTTGCGCACAGGTTAAAATTTTCCGGAAGTAGACCTTATCTATTTCATTTATACTTCACATCCGTCTTTTTTATTATATTTCATTTTTTGGTCCTTTCCTTGTACATAGGTAGGGCATTGCTCTTCTGTTTGGCATATATGCATATATCAACTTTCTAAAAATATTCGTTATTCGTTGATAATGAACTAAACAAGTTCGAAAGCAATTAGAATCCGCCTTTCATCTTCCTGGGGAATTTTTTGGATTTATTGCTCTACTCACACGCTACATTGTGAGTTTCTCATAAATAAATATATATATATATATATATATATATATATATATATATATATATGTATAACTGAATCACGAAAATAAGGAAAGTGAGGAATTTATGAATAACGTTACAGCCACGAGGAGAATGAAACAACGGAGAACTGCGAGGCCTTTCGACTAATGGTCCTTTACTAAGCAGAATAAAAGACAGGGAAAAAGAGAAGAATATTTATACACCTGATTAATGAAAATATGGGATATAAAGATTAAAAGCGGTGGGATTAGCAGATACCTGAAAAAATCCTATTAACGAGATGAGCCGTCAGGGTAAAAAAAAAAAAAAAAAAAAAAAAAAAATTACGGGTTACAAAAGAAAAGGGAAGGGGGGCAATGTTTAGGAATCAAATATGCAATATAAAAAAACAAAAAAAGGTTCACACATGATAACTAGAAAATATGACAAAAGAAAAATATGAGAAAAGGGTTTTTTTATAAATAAGCTAAAATAACTTCTAGGTGGTAATCATTAATTCAGAAATTTTATCTTTAAAATCATTCTTAAACATTCTTTTTATACAAGGGTCCAAAAAATACATTCCAGGGCTAAGATTAAAATTCTAAGTCAGTTTTATAAATGCCAATTCTAAAACATTTCGTGAACAAAAGTCATTTGATTTGGCAATCACAGAACTCTCTTGCCAATTAATACGATGGGAATTTTCACTCAAATGGATAAAAATGGCATTTGATGTTTGCCCAGTGTTTACAGAGTACTTATGTTGCTTAATACGCCCATTCAGATCCTTTCTAGTTTGCCCAATATAAAATGAAGGGCAATCCAAACAAGGGATTTTATAAATTACGTTATTTGTTTCATTAGGGCAATTTTTTATTAACAATCTTTTTAAAGTATTATTATAAGAGAAAACAAGATTTACATTAAGTGTTTTTAACAAAGTTTTTACGGTTTGAAAGCCATTAAAATGAGGTAAAATGAGGATATTCTTGGGCGCTTCCTTCTCAATAGTACTTTCGTTATAAAACGTTTTTTTGGCTTTATTATAACAAATATCAAGTATATTTTCTGGATAACACAAGTCTGCACTGATTTTTCTTATAGATTCAATTTCCTCATCCAAATATTGAGGACTGACAATGCGCAACGCACGTAAAAACATAGAAGAAAAAATTGATATCTTAATATTAAGATGGTGGCCTGAATAAAAATGGACACAGGTTAAGTTGTTGGTTGGTTTCCTATAAATACTAAAATTGCAATTAATTGATTCCCTATGTATTAAGACATCTAAGAATGAAAGGCAATTGTCTTTCTCTAATTCAACAGTAAATTTTATGGTAGGTACATTTTAAATAATTTGCCTTTTAATATTGATGCAAATAATTTGCTTTCCAATTTAAATAACCAGGTACCTTCCATAAAATTTACTGTTGAATTAGGGAAAGACAATTGCCTTCCATTCTTAGATGTCTTAATACATAGGGAATCATTGAATTGCAATTTTAGTATTTATAGGAAACCAACCAACAACTTAACCTGTGTCCATTTTTATTCAGGCCACCATCTTTATATTAAGATATCAATTTTTTCTTCTATGTTTTTACGTGCGTTGCGCATTGTCAGTCCTCAATATTTGGATCAGGAAATTGAATCTATAAGAAAAATCAGTGCAGACTTGTGTTATCCAGAAAATATACTTGATATTTGTTATAATAAAGCCAAAAAAAGTTTTATAACGAAAGTACTATTGAGAAGGAAGCGCCCAAGAATATCCTCATTTTACCTTATTTTAATGGCTTTCAAACCGTAAAAACTTTGTTAAAAACACTTAATGTAAATCTTGTTTTCTCCTATACTAATACTTTAAAAAGAATGTTAATAAAAAATTGCCCTAATGAAACAAATAACGGAATTTATGAAATCCCTTGTTTGGATTGCCCTTCATTTTATATTGGGCAAACTAGAAAGGATCTGAATGTGCGTATTAAGCAACATAAGTACTCTGTAAACACTGGGCAAACATCAAATGCCATTTTTATCCATTTAAGTGAAAATTCCCATCGTATTAATTGTAAGGAGAGTTCTGTGATTGCCAAATCAAATGACTTTTTTTCACGAAATGTCTTAGAATAGGCATTTATACAACTGACTTCGAATTTTAATCTCAGCCCTGGAATGTATTTTTTGGACCCTTGTATAAAAAGAATGTTTAAGAATGATTTTAAAGATAAAATTTCTGAATTAATGATTACCACCTAGAAGTTATTTTAGCTTATTTAAAAAAAAACCCTTTTCTCATATTTTTCTTTTGTCATATTTTCTAGTTATCATGTGTAAACTTTTTTTGTTTTCATGTTGCATATGTGATTCCTAAATATTACCCCCTTCCTTTCTTTTGTAACCCATAAACTCTTCTTTTTTTTTCTTCTTTTTTTTACCCTGAAGGCTCATCTCGTTAATAGGATTTTTCCAGGTATCTGCTAATCCCACCCCTTTTAATCTTTATATCCCATATTTTCATTAATCAGGTGTATAAATATCTTTCTCTTTTATCGTCTTTTATTCTGCTTAGTAAAGGACAATTAGTCGAAGGGCCTCGCAGTTCCCCGTTGTTTTTTTTTCCTCGTGGCTGCAACGTTATTCATATATAATATATATATATATATATATATATATATATATATATATATATATATATATATATATATATATATATATATATATTTATATATATATATGATTCTACTCCAAGGGGCGTGACCTTGACTTATCTGAGGGGCAGACCCTGAGATCTAGTTTGTTCGTTAATTCAATCCCCTTAGGCGGAGTTTCAGACTAATTTGTGTACCTGATGTGTCTAAATATTTTGTTGTAGGTTTCTGTGAAATTGGTCTGGTTAGAGCCTATATTTCTTTAGCCGCCGATAAATGTTCTAAACACGCGTATGCTTGTTTGTGTGTTTCTTCTTTATAATCTGTGTTTTTGCGCGATTCTAACCACCGCTTGCCTCTATTTGTACAATTCAATACATACATAATTTCATTTCCTAATTCTCTTTGGTTCTTTAGTTATAAGACTTGGCATTTTTTCACCTAAGTTTACACGCACAGCAATTTTTAAGATTTGATATAGCCACAGAGCTTGCATTAGTGTAGTTCCTCACTGGGTCTAGTAAATCCTGCAATTTGGTGCCAGAGGCCTATCTATTTTTCTAAAACAAGCCATACAGAAACAGCCATTCAAGATATTAACATTGAAAGCAAAGAACCTGATTAGATAATAAATTTGTGTTAAGTCATGATAAACTAACCAGGTGGTAAATGACTGGTTTTAAGAAGCATGAGCTGATTGAAATATTAGAAAAGTACATCTATGTAAATTAATGGATACCAAGGTTAGATGAAAATGATTGAAACATTTACCCGAGAATTATCTTTTCTAGCAAAATTCCATTTGGGACATGGTCGCCAAAGGCTAAAATACAATACTGATAAAAGCAGATTCTCAACTATGGCATATGGCGCAAGGATTGGAAGTGGCAGAGTGGCAGGGGACTTTATACTACAGTAAAATTGAAGGTATCACCGATATCACGCCCCACACCATGACACTTCCTCTGCCTAAATTCTATATATGTGTGGTGCAATTGCGAGACAACCGTTCACCTTTACTGCGACGAACGAACCTCCTCTGATCGAATCAGAAAAAATTAACTTAGATAAGTCACTGAAGTCGAGTTGGCTCCATTACTCATCAGTCCATCTAACCTGCCTTTTTGTGCTCAGACTGTTCAGAGACCTGAGTGTGGATGCATGAGCGTGAAGACTAGTGCCTTTGTTGAAACTGTACGTCTTCACTATTTGGTTAATGGCCCCTTCTTCACAGGTTAGTTCTTCCTTGTCTTAGAAGTTGAGTTACAAGCCTTATATAAACCTATTTTGTCTAAGGCTCACAGAATATTATGGAATACACTTTACTTTAAGAGTGCCTGACAGTCTCTGCAGGTTTACGATCAGATTGCGGACTCATAATTTAAGCAAGGTTAACTGGATGACAGCTAGCAAGAGAATGGACTTACGTACACGAGATGGCCCTAAAGTTCCTTCTGACTTCAAGAAAACTAAGCGTTCGGACCAATTTAGGCGGTTCAAATTTATAGTAAATTGCTTATCTGCTGACTGAAAACTTTCGTTTTATTCTTCCAAATTTGCATATCCTGATCGTTCAGGACGACTATATGTATATATATATATATATATATATATATATATATATATATATAGAGAGAGAGAGAGAGAGAGAGAGAGAGAGAGAGAGAGAGAGAGAGAGAAAGAAGAGAGAGAGAAGGGGTTGATTGATTATGGCAGGGTTACAAGATGGAACAAATATTTCTTCTATGCTATACGATTCCAAGTTGGAGATTTAAATTCGGTTGAGGGTGTTTCCCAAATATGTTCTTATTTGGATTTACAAACAAGTTGCAAAAGTAACTATATTTTCTAACTTGAAGTTTCAATAAGATGAAACTTGAGCCCATATACCTGTTTCGTTGGAGGGAACAAATTTAAAGACGAAGCGACTTGATCAACTGTTTAAAAAATGTGAGTCTCCGCTTAATGTCCGATTGTGTTATATGTGTAGAAAAGGTGGGCGTAACCAATTGCGTTTCTGGGTAAGAGTGCTTTGTCAGAATGATCCGTGATATGTTCGAGAGAGAGAGAAAGAGAGAAAGAGATTGAGAGAGAGAGAGAGAGAGAGCAAAATAGAGCGGAGATTGTCTATCAAAACTATTTTATAGATATATGGCGAGAAAAGGAATTTTACAGGATTCATTCTATTAATTTGGCGTTAATAAAAAAAATAGAACGAAATGGTTAAATGCCAGTTCTTTGGAACGAAGTTTGTTTTCACCCAAAGGAAGATAACGTGACCAAGGCAAGTTTAATGGTCGCTTGTGTCAGAACACGTGAGTCTGGGAAAGAAAATGTTCATGAGTGTGAGGAACTTTTGTGTAAATGGATCTCCACACACACACTTATATACATATATATATATATATATATATATATATATATATATATATATATATATATATATATATATATATATATATATATATATATATATCCATTTGCATAAACATACACACTATCGTAAAGGCTTAAATATTCCGACCGACCATTGAAGTTGCTTTTAGGCACATATCTTTTTTTCTAATCACAAGAACCTCAGCTTACACCAAACTAAACTATCATTTAATCATTTTATTTTATTTGTTTTTTAACCCTAATCTGCTAAGCTGAAATCCCATGAACATTTCGCAAACTTTCTCCCGACATTATTATCAATCCTTTTCTTACTATTTATCTATCCTCCCATAAATTTTTTGGAAAATTTCTGCTCTGCTCTCTACCTCTCTCTCTCCCTCTCTCTCTCTCTCTTTCGAACACCCATCAACTAACATTCACTTTAGAAAAATCTCAGCCACAGAAACCTAATTGGTCACGCCCACTTCCTCTAAACATATAAAACAATCGGACATTATATCACATTACATACAGTTAATTAAATCAGTTCAGGAAAGACACTTCTCCTCTCTTCCATTTGTTTTCACGTTGTGCTCAATCCAACGAGAAAGGTCTTTTTTACTTCCTAAAGGAATGGGTTGATAGTATTGACAAGTCTTGCCATCCGCATTCACATTTACTTCTTTCACTGAAAATAGCATTTACGCTCACTGACTCCATTCATCTTATTAAACCTCAAGTTGAAAATAAAGTTATTTTCATCAAATAGTATATAAGTCCAAATTTGAATTTATATTCATATAACAGAGAAGAAATATTTAACCAACTTGGAACTGCTGACCTCAGCCACAGTCAAGCAAACACTCCTATCGCTACAAACAACTCATTTTTTTGCTATATATATATATATATATATATATATATATATATATATATATATATATATATATATATATATATATATATATATATATATATATATATATATATATATATATATATATATATATATATATATATATATATATATATATATATATATATATATATATTCACCGGGCGTCCCAGAAAAAAGTTAACCGTAATTTGAATTAGTGTAACTCAAACACTATTGGAGATTTTTAGGTCCTGCAAAGAATGGTCTAATTATCAACTATTTATCTGTCGATTCTAGAGATTTTTTTAAATTCCCCTATCTGAATTTGATACACCAATGGGTTTAGTGGAAGCTATCAAAATTACGTTTGCACTTCAAGAGAGGCGTAGGTAGCCTATTTAGTCTAGCTGACTGTGCGATTCTTCAAGCAAAGCCTAGACCATTTTACAGTGGTTTTTCAGACACGCTGTGGTATGATCTCGTTATTATTGCTTAATAATCAAATCAAAGCGTTTCTCTGTAAAGGTTTACTTCCATAGAAACTTTTGGATCATGCAGTTAACAAAAGATCAACGCGCATTTGTGGTCACAAACTTTATTAAGACTGGCAGTATTAAACAAGTACAAGATTCATTTGAACAACGTTTTTCAGGCAGGCACCCACGAAGCAAGCCCACAATTTGGAGAAATATTTACAAATACCAACATGAAGGAACATACGTAAATCTAAATAAAGGTTGTTTAGGTCGTATGAAAACCATAAGAACAACAGAAAATATCGAAAATGTTGAGATGACACTTCTTCAAAATCCATATATATAAGTCAGAAAAAAGGGGTTACAATTTTCAAAGTCATCATTTAACAGCATTATTAAACATGACTTAAAATGGCATCTCTATAAGTTGCATGTAAGACACCAGCTTCTTGAAACTGATTTTCCACATCGTAGACAATTTGTCGAATGGCTTCTCCTTAAACCACCTGCTTGTTTCTTGGAAAACATTGTGATATTTGACAAGGCAGCCTTTTTCCTGAATGGAAAGGTGGATAGCCATAACATTCGGCAATATGTGCCGCTGAACCACCCCAAGCATTCACTTTGACACACGTATTTGTCAGCAGAAAGTGTCTCTGTGGATCGGAATATGCGAGAATAGCTATCTTGTCGGCCCATTGTTTTACGAGAATAATTTGAACAGTGCTGCCTACCTGAGAATGACTAACAAAAGGATCTTCTCGGAACTCAGCCAGATTTACGGCAATCAATTCGATTGACTTTGGTGTATTAAGGACAGCGCACTAGCTCATAGACAGCTTGCTGTAAGAACAAAACTAAGAGAAAGGTTTAACAACCACATCGTCGTGCTAAATCATGCAATTGAATGGCCCGCGAGATCCCCTAAACTTTACACAGTGCGATTATTTTTTATGGGGATATCTAAAGAATAAAGTGTATTCTACCTTACCACAAAGCATCAACCAGTTAAGAGATAGTATCACACGTGAAGTCAACTTAGTGAAGTCAAACAGGCTTCCTGCTCTTTATTGGACAAATTTAGCTTAAAGAACAAGTTTTGGTAGACAGAATCAATCTTCCAAAACGTTTCTTTAGAGATTTTAACTAAGAATGAAATATAAATTTACATTAGCCAGTTCCACGACAGAATTTTACAAATTATATATCTATATATATATATATATATATATATATATATATATATATAGAGAGAGAGAGAGAGAGAGAGAGAGAGAGAGAGAGAGAGAGAGAAAGGCTGAGAACTAAGACGATAGGCAAAATTACATTTTATTTTTTAATCGTAATGATTTCTCTCTTATGATAGTAGATTCATTGTAATCTTGGCTCATCCGAGATTCTTTAATATAGAAAAACTAATTCTAGCTACATTATTGGTGCATGATCTTTTTTGAAAAGATGTAAGTGTTAAAGGTATAGAAGCATGGTTTTCACAGAGGTTCATTTAGTGTCCATGGCAATTAATATTCTAGTGTTTCAGCGACATGAGATAATCATGTGTTGACTGTAGCGGTATCATGCATCAAGTCGTCTAAAAATGTTGTCGAAATGGAGGTTCAGAGCTGTCTGATGTGCATATAGATGCGCTCGATGCTGCTTGAATAACTCTTTGCGCAAGATTTCATATTGGGGCATATTTTTTTAACGCGTTTTGATCGCATTGCTTACCTGCCCACGGTTCAAGGATGGTTCATTCCACAGATATGTATGATAGAAATTGAAGAGTCATTAATATGTACTTCAAAAAGGTAGAGCACTGACACATTTTCTCTCCGATTAACAGAATTTCTGAACCAATAATTAATTAGACGATGGAGCAGACATCGATTCGACATAATATAGCCCCATCGAAGCTCAGCCCTAACGACGCGCAATAATCCGCTCTGGACTAGAGTGAAAAGCACTATTTTCCAATTTCGCTTAGAGACAGAAGGTTCACAACCTTTAAAAATGGACCTCAGATACTGATTCCTCGAAATGCAGCCATCAACATGGAAGAAAATGTCGCAATGAACGTATAAAAATCAAAATCTTTGCTGATAACTGAAGACAACATATTGACATTTAAATTCATTACACTGGGACTCTGTGCCCACCCTGTATAACCAATAATTTACAGAATTATTGGGCAGTAGCTTAAGAAAGACTTTTGACTCTTATGCACTATAACTTTTACCATAAAAATAGTCAAAACAATTAAGCGGCGATTGCAAGTTGTTGTTTGGAGGCTCAACAACAGAATACTTTTGGAAAGTATTGATAACTTTGTTCAGTGTAAAGTAATATTCTGGACGGCCAAGAGCTTCAAATGAAACATTTATTTTTTTAATTAATTGTTGTTATTTTCACATTCATTAGGACATTTAGTGGTTCTTTTTCTTCTATTATTCTTTAATTAGTCTTTTTAATCTCCTTATATTTCAGACTTTCTGCGTTTCTGGAAAGTCCAAATAAATTGTGTTGTCTTCGTTTCTTCTAAATTAGTTTCTCTTATCTGACGCTATCTTACTCTTCCTTCTACGGCGCCCTCTTGCGGCGCTTCTAGGCTACTCTCCCCTGACGAGAGCCATAAAGGATCCTCACTCTTGCTTGTTGGTGACAAAGCTCAGTACTATCTCAACGTCCCCTCAACACGGACCACACCTTTGTACGCAATGATTTGACATTGTTTGTCATACTCATCTTTATGTATACCTAATTATCTCTTGGAGGCCGCCAGTCAAAGAAAAGGGATTAGTAGCGCCATAAAAAAAGGAACAATGGCACATTAAACTAATCAATAAAATGGTCTCGAGTCACTTTGAAAAACAGGGAATTTTCCTTCGTTTTGTCTCAATCTCACATTTGAGACCGAAGTTCATATTTCTCTTTATTCTTCATACCATTATATTAACATGTGAGTATGTGTTTCCTATGAGATTTATATGACCATGCTGGTAACTGTTTTCCACGATACCTATATGAACATGTTAGTATGTGTGAGCGAATCCCCACGTGGAAGATCTTTCGCAGAAAATAATAACTCACATGTGCAGCAAAAGGCCCGGCTAGGAATAAAGTGGTAAGCCTACCCCCCCCCCTTCTACAAGCAGAAGCCTCGAATCGAGTTCACCACGATTCACATTTATGTGGGCTAAAATAGCTCTGCCAGGAGATTCGAGGCCCTTCGAGAGTAGAGCTGTTTCCCGCTAACCCCCAACTCATGGGAGAGCCTCGGATATAAATAACGCTCGACTCCCCGGAAGACACACAGAGTTGAGAAGTCTCGCCAGAACCAAGAAGATTTCCCCATGGTTCCAAGTCAATTGCTAGCAACAGAGCAAAGTGACATCTGGACTATTTTGTGTACTTGGAATTAGCCCCAGCCAGTAGGTACTTCCACTGAACGATTGCCCCGAGTGATTTTCCCGACTTCTTTCATCAACTCCTGTCGAAGCCCAACTCATTTCGGGTAGCCGAAATACTCTCCCCTGGACATGAAGTTACTCCCCCCCCCTTGCTTTTGGAGAACCGTCATAACTTGAACCTTCCGCTTTGAAGTTCGAGCGGCCTCACCTCAAGAGCAGAAGACATCCGTGGGCCAACCCCCCTCCCCCCTTCAGTAACCCAATTGAGTTAATCTCCCCCCCCCCTTCGTTTATTGATGTGATTTTTGCACGTTAATTCTCTGAGGTAATTAAACCCTTTAATTCTCTTATTAATTTTTTTGTGTAAATAAAATTCTATTTTTATACATGTCTCTCTAAATAACCTTGAACTTTGCCATTGTCCATAATTTGCCAGACCTCGTTGCACTCTCTCGTTACTCAGCTCGTCTGAACGCGTCGTTTTCCGTCCCTTTTGTCGGTTCGCTTTCAAGCTAGTGGTCCTCTCCCATAGATATAATATGGTATTTATATAATGTAATGTCATACCACGACATATATATATATATATATATATATATATATATATATATATATATTATATAATTCTGGTTTTAGGTATGTTGGGGTTTTTACGAACCCGTGTCATTTTAATTTCGACATTAGAAGTTCCCTTGTTATTCACGTACTTCCCTTTTATTTAATTTTTGTATTGTACTAGCAGAAGGCAAGTTCAAGTTATTTGAAGAGCAGTGGAATGTAATCTATTTAGATTTTGTGTTGGATTGAGCAAGCAAGGAGTAGTGAGGATAAAGAATACGAACGAGATCAGAGAATTGAATTTACGTTCGGAAGAAACGGTGACAGACTCACGCTTAATATATATTTTGCTTTCATCTCACGACTACTCAAAAGGCTTTCAGAAAAGTTGTATCTCATTTATGTATTTTGTTCATGTGTCATCATCACAGAAGTCTTGTTGTTTGCATCTGTTCCAACTTCACCGATTTTTGGTTAATTTTCTACTATTAAACTTTGTAACATATTCAGGAGATTCTTTATTTATTTTCAAGTTTCTTCCATTTTTTCTTTTGTTTTTTGAAGTTTTAAATTAGGACAGATAAGGCAAATTGGTGACTGAGAACGAGAATTAGAAGAAAGAATAAAAACAAAGGATGTAAGAGCGTGTGGAAACAAAAATACAGCAAAATGGGATTTTCGACCTTAATCAGACTTGACGAATGATCAAAATGACTCGCCAAGATTAATTTTTCCGCAAATCATAGAATGTCAAAAATTGATAATTTTTAAATCGCATTTCTTAAACAACAAACACTTGGGAATCCTAGACATTTAGGTGTTGATTCTAAATCTATAATGCTATTCAGTCTGGCTTCAAGAATTTTCTAGGTATAGAGAAAGAAACATTTTTGTGCAGGAGGACTGCTATATGTAAATATTAACATATATATGGGTAAAAATAATGAGAGGTAACACGTGAATAAGTATAAATATTTGCTTGTACCACGAAGGGAGAAGAAAGAGTGATTGAAGGTAGCACTTTTGTTATTTTAATAATATTTACAAACTCACAATGGTTTATGAAATAGAGAGACACTGTATTTATACAAAGCAATGTTTTCCCTATTTAATGACATGGTCAAAATTTTTTAAGGCCTTTGATAAGTTTGATTTGAGGAAGAAAGAAAGGACTGGAGCTAAAGAAAACAAACTATGGCTAATATTAGCCCCGGTTTATGTAATGGCACTAGCATTCATTAGAAAAAAGTAAGCACAAGCCACTGCCGTCTTCTGGAGGCCAGGATGTGTTCTAACCTGGTTATTATCAATAGAACTGGCAAATCTTTGAAATGTAAAGAAGATCAGCTATAACAACTTACATTATACAATGTAAAACTGATGTCACTCATGAAAATTTTTAAACCCTTGAACATTGTAATAATGAAACCTCCCTTCGTATCTTAGAGTCTATGTATATTAAAATATTAAAACCTTCCTTTAATAACGACAAAAGTGAGGTTCCTCTCCTTCTAGTTTAACCCCTCGCATATCCGCCGCGCTTATTTCCTGTCGCCACATTCATAACTTATTCAGTTGAGTTTTCCCCACGGCTCAACCTGGTAAGTTGCATTTTCCGTCCCTTTTTCTCCTTAGACTTCCCAACTTACATGATGTTTTGTCCATCTGATTTGGAGGTTCACTTTATACTAATAATTCATTAGTTAGAATTTAAATATTTCTTCATTTCTCTTTGTCAGACTTGAAGACAGGCTTGGAGCCTGAAACGTTGTCATTAAAGAATCAATTTAATGGAAACTACTTTCTTTTTGGCCCTTGGATTCATTCGTAAAATTAAATTATCTTTAGCCAGAATTAACTACTTCTAATATATATATATATATACATATATATATATATATATATTTATATTTATATATTTATATGTGTATGTGTGTGCGTGAAAAAATAAAATTACTCTACAACCTAGAAAAATTATTACAGCTTTGCACGGCTAAAGGTATTTTAAAATCTCTTTAATACAAATTTCAAAACTTTGAAGGCCATTAAAATATTAGCAAAATGAAAACTTCTTCCTTAAACTAATGACAAACCGATAGCTGTAAACAATAATTTGCCCACATTAATAATGTAATTCTGTCCTAAATGGGAGAATTCCATATCTTTGTGGCTCGTGAAAGTGGATTTGCAGCAGTTTTCCCAATGCAGCAACGATCCTGCAAATTTTATTCCTTCCTGTTTTTTTTAAACTATCCAAAAATAATGCATTCCTTTGGCTTTTTTCGGAACACTAAAGCCCAACAAAGCCTCTTTTTGGCACTGACAGATTCCTTGAAAGAAGAAGTAGTTCCTCAAGTGCTCTTGCATGTACCTCGAGATCCAATGAAGCGTATGTGGTATGGTTGTTATTCTCTCTACTTGTCCTTTTACGATTAACCATTCATCGTATTCCTTATTACTATTTCCTTTATTGAAGTAAATTACGACTTAAGTTAATTTCATTAAAGGGGAGGGATGTAATTTCTATTAAGCTGAAGAAAATTTGGAATGTTACAGGAATATAATTAATAAAGGGGAGATGTGACATAATTATTAACAATTCGGTTCCGAATATTAGTAATAATAGAAGGATATAAATTTATTGAAGTTTAAAAAACTCTTCAGAATAAATAGAGGCATATAAATTGGTGGAAAAAAGAAAGACGAATAAGAAAGAAAGCCCTTCAACCATGGCTCCCATTGGATTACGAAGCCTTATTTGTGCCCCAAATTTTGGCCTATTTAACTTAGAGTGAAGCTAACCCAAATCTTCTTCCTGTAGTATAATAATGTTTGAAAGATCAAAAGATTTATACCATCTTAAAATACCATTGTCAAGGGCTCATCTAAAATTTCAGGTACTATCTGTTTGCCTTAATCAGAGTATCGCAGTGTGCCTTAATGATATCAGAGAGGGGAACCTTTTGGTTGTGATATTCCAGGAATGATATCGGGAAGGACATCCGGTAAAACCCGTTTTCTTTGTCCAAACCTTCACAGCAAAGAGTCGCAAACGGCCGCGCATATAAATGGCACGAAAGAAACCCTCCCAAACTGTGTGGCTGAGAGTATTATTTAAAATTCAGTAGTGGAACCTTAATCTGATTCAATTATCCCTTAGTAAAATGAAGAAATTATCATCAATCGAGAGATGAATATTTTTCTGGGAGGGTCGAGAACGATAGAAGTTGCGAATCATTTTGATCTATTAGGTTCCAATGAATCCATTGATAGATTATGTGACAATGTTTATAAAAAATGTTCTTGAGATGTGGCAAAGTTAAGGAAAGTGAAAATGTTTGGAGAGTAATGGGTCAAAAAGCCTCTAGAGAAGTTCCGATGGACGCCAAGTAACGAAAAGCGCGCAACTCACTTGAGCGAACTCATATTTCAGCATGAAGTCAGTTACTGATGACTGGGACATGGCGCAAGTTAAATAAGCCAACGAAATTTACTAATATTAACAAGGAAAAATACCTTTGAGAACATGAACATCGTCCTATTTCTCCCCCTCTTTTCTACCAGATTGGCGCCCAAGCCATCTATGCTTATCCAAAGTGTCTCACACCACTTGGAACTTAGGCAATGATTCTTGTGATTAAATGGAATCTCATCCCCATATTTTTCGCACTTAATTGATCTAAGATTTGAAATGGATTCTTCGGGGATCATTCATTTGTTTACTTTACTTTCATTGATATAACATAAATTCTCAGAAGACTTTTCTCCTCCTATTAATCTATTTAATCACTCTCTTTTTCTCTATACACTCACTGTCTTACTCTTACATTTTTAATTCGATTACTTCACATCGTTTCTCTACTTAGTCTGTTCAGTAACCATCAATTACACTATGAACCACGCTAATAGCTTGGAAGGGAAAGCTAAGAATTCTCGGTTCTCTTTGAATCAATTTGGATGAAACTTTCCCACATGGTCTGTACAATATTGTTTATTAGGCTGTGTTACGCCCTTCAATTTAACTTCAGAGTCGTCGTTTTGCGAGTAAACCAATCTAACAGATTTTGCCAAAAATAGCCAATCTATAATTATTTTGGAGAAATCGAACGATAATTATTGACAATAAGCATAACCTGTGTATATAATTATAATACTTTATTGATGGATAGAATCAATATTTTACCGACATGGAGCCATTTCAACGGATGACTTCAAAAACCCTACCATTCATGAAATCTGCCAATTTCTTAAGAGTAGCAGGCTGAAATACTTCTGTTGCAGCTTCATGTTTGCCCATAAGTGTTATTTAGACAGAAATTGACGCTCATCGGTATAACATCTTGTTAATGATTGACCACAAATTTTTGATTGGGCTGAGATCCAGAGAAGCTGGCGGTCACACCATCAACCTTTCATCTTGTGTGCCGTAAGAGCCTAGGAAAGCTTGAGTGACCTGGAAGAGAGGATGAACCATTGTCATGTATGAATTCTAGAGTGCTGCCATATTCTCTCAGACCAGCTGGCAAAAGTTTCATCGAAATTGATTCACAGAGAACCAAGAAATCCTAACTTTCCCTACCAATCTATTAGCGTGATTAAAGTTGTAATGGGTTTGTATTCGTAAGTTTTATTATCTTACTTCTAAAATTATTTCAGTTGTTTGGGAATTCCTCTTCCTTCAAAGGACTCATTTTAATTCAGATTCACTATTACATTCTTTTTCTCTATTTTCCTATCCCAGTTATTTCACTTTTTCACCTTTGTGTTTAACCCCTTACACTCTTATATCAATGTTTTCTCAAAGAGATTAATCGGTCGTGGAATTTGAACATTATAGGCTTCCTCTCCTTCCCCATTGAGTATTTATTATGTATTATCTTCCCATCATTATCCTCTTTTTGTCACGGTCTCATTTGTGAAATATCATTTCTAAACATTAATGCCTTGATGCCTTCATAAAAGTGACTGCACATCCATATATATATAGCCGTAGAAACTACTGCATTTTATATAAGCAATATTTTGGTTTATATTCCTAACCCTTTCTCGTAAAAGTGATCTGCATCCAAGTTCTTCTGAAAAGATGTCTGGTAAAACAATCTCACTAACAAGGGAGGCAAGGTGAAGGGAAAAGGAAGGATACACATTATAGTCCTATTTGTTAAAATTAGAGGAAATGTGAAGTTAAAATTGGCGAGGAAAAGACAAATTGACCAAATGATCATGGTCATAAGCACTTATTCTTCTTGTTTGCTTTTTTACCTTCTGTTGTTCTTCTCTTCCTTTCTTTTCGAGATACTGTTATTTTCTTGTTAGAACTTTGAACCTCGTAATTATTAGATTTGAGTTCACTTTCCCGAAAAATATTAATGCCTTTCCCATAACCTTTATCTCTGTCTGCCTTTACAACTTTATATTTACCTGTGAAAATAACATGAGACACACATCATCAATCCACAATTATATCACAATAGAGCGCCGTACTTCAATAAGGAAAATTTCATGCATAAATTCAGCAGCACAAAAGCCTCTTATTTTGAGTAGATATTCCAAATTATGGAATGATCTCAAGACAGTTTCTGTCGCAAAATTTATCCTGCTTTAACTAAGAGGGCGTTAAATATACAGCATCCATGAGTAATGAAAACTAACATCAAGGGTAAACAAATCGAGATATACAAGAGAGAAGCTAAACATCCAATGAGAGTCAAAAACAAAATATTGTATAATTTGAATAAATTATCGCTTAGACAAACAATTTCCAGTAGGAGAAGGTGAATTGACAGAACGATTTGACTTCTTAGTGTGACGGCAAGATATGTGAAGAAGGAAAGAAAAAGTGCGGCAGGGGGAAGGGATATAGAAACAAATAAGTATGAAAATACCTGTTCGTAGATGAACTTATAGTCAGTGAATGATTATATGATATGTTAAAGTGAGACATTATTTCACAGAGTCAATGCTTGTTCATTCAGAAATAGAGTTATAGGGAGATGTAAAAAAAGACAAATGAGAGGGTAGTGAAAAAGATTACGGTTGGAAAGAACTGCGACTTCAGTTTCAAACCTTCCATGCAGTGGTCGTGAAATTGTATTCCAACAGACAAATTCGTTCACTGTGTAGATACATGAAGACGAGTTAAATGAAAATGATGCACAGAAATAAGTAAAAAAATGAAAACCAACGAGCAAAAATGTTTCTGAAAGAACTAATCAACCTTTTAAATGATGAATGCCACACAAAAGAATTGAATACACCCTTCAGAGAAGATTGTTTTGTAGGTAATGTCAAAAAATAGATTAGCAAGACTCTTCTACGGATCAACGAAGATATTCACAATAACTGAGTGTGTTCACCTGATGTATATATATATATATATATATATATATATATATATATAAGAAAAAAGTTAGCACTGATTAGGACGCAATGCTCGTTTTTTTCCTTTGAAAAAGATAGATATATTACTATACTTACTTTTAAGGACTTTGTCATTTTCTATCTTTTTTTATACTCATTTTCCAGGTCATTTGGATCCAAAATCTATTGCGAATGAGTCGCTTTTCCTTTGTCCAATAAATAGTCGATTCCAAGTTTAATCCTGCTGATTAAAAAATTCTCTTATAAATGCAATTCCAACAAGTTAAGTATATTTGGGAGGCAATTAATAAAAAATTAATTGAATATTCGAATAGAAAGCCCCTTACTGAAGTCAGTGAGTATGCAGAGGCCGAATGAGAATAAGTATGGCGCTAAAAATATATAATTCCTTACGAAAAGCAAAACCGTTTTGTGTCCATTGATCTTGTCCTCCTTGGTCTTTTATCTCACATCTCCATTCGACATCCTCAACGCGAATACTTTGATATTTTGCGCCTGTACTCTGAAATAGTTTTGTCTGTTGTTTTGACAAATATAGGTTGGAAAAGTGAATGGAATTCAAACTAGGCCTCGATCTGAATAATTGCATGTTGGAGTTACGCCTTCAGTAAGCTTATCTAAGGGTTTTTTTATCATTAGTGTTTATTGAAGTAGAAATTTTGCCCGAACTTTAAGTGAGCAATTGGTGTTCCGGCGTAATCTAAAGTACGTTTTGCCTTATCATATTCGCTTCCCTATTAGACCCTTATCTCCTCTGCAAACAAACTCTTCACACTATTCCTAGCATAAACGGACGAAAATACTCACAGCAATGCTGTAGTAGGCTTTTTGAAAGTGATTTTATCACATGACGTCTCTTTAGGTAGAGAGAGGGACAAATAGTCGCTGCAAATGACATTGTTGAATCAAGAATCCTGAAGCATCGCTATAAACTGAATTACAACCGGTATAAATATAAAAACTGACAATAAACCTTTCTAACCAAGTATATAGAAAATTGGCGTAAAACTTCGGTAATTGTTGAAAGTTTGTAATAAGGCAATGTTGAATCTCTCATTAGAACAGCCACTTCTTGGTGCTTAGTGGATACTCAAGTGCTCATTACACGTTAATGTTCTTATGAGTGGTGAAATCTTTATCTGCCCCACGCTCCATACTCGAAATAAGTGATCTCTAAAAACTTTCCCTCAAGCAGATATAAGTTGTGAGAAAAATCGATTAAAGTCAACGAACTTAACAGTATGAGTTAAGTAATAATACGAACAGTAAGATTGATCAAAGAAATAAGGCATAATGATCACCTGACTCACTCGAAAACAGAAAGTTTTAGATACAAGAAAATAATTCTGAGAGTGTAGAGACGGATTTTAATAATTAGGCCACCAACGAGGACTTTGTATCTCTCTCACAAGAGCCATTTAAAACGCCATTCCTTTTAATGCAATCAAATTTAATTCTTAAAACAGCGGGGAAACGGGACGCTCTTAATTAATTCACGATGCCTGACGAATATGGATTTGTCATCCATTCTGGGTAATCTTAGGCGATAAGACAAAATCTTTTTAGCTCAAAGTCGCGATTATAGATCGATGCTACGAAGAATATAACAACCACAGAACCAAGCATAGCTCGAAAGAAAATTTTATCCCACTCATTTAACAACCAAAGTTTTGCCATCCAAGCTTACCTCTTTGAGTGCAAATGAATTCCATTTCCTTTGCGTTACACTCAATTTTATGGATAAGACCTGGAGGATTAGAGTAGTATAGTTTTCCAGAAAGTTTCAACATATTTTCTCAAAATAAAACACCCATCAGGCTATGTACCATGACACGATACCGACCCTTTCCCACGCTCCCCCCAAAATCAGCCTTATTTTCAATTAGCACAATGTTCAAAAGTCTCAAACTTCTACAGCAGATAAGATGAATTATGTTGAGAGTAAAGATAAAAAAAAGGAAGAAATTGCCTCTCTCGTTGCTAGAGCTCCCCGAAAAGGCCAGAAAAAGCCGGATCATTGCCATGCATTATTTTTATTTACCTTTTATAGCTCAAGAAAATCCTGTCATCTCCTGCCAATGGATGTTTGTAAAGTCTTTCGTCGCTACTCTGACTAAGATTTCAACATAGTTACGCATTTAAATCACTCACCTTCCAATAAGGTAGTCATTCCTTCATTCGTTTTATAATTCGTCTTGACCTCATCTAAATAAACATCTATTTTACATATCCATCAATTTATCGTCAAGAAATGGTAAGCTTTGGGTTAAATACCCGGGTGGTTGTTCTGCTAGACGTTTCAGAGCATTGCGGTCACCAAGGGATCCTTGGTGCCAGTCTAAGCCAACACAATTCAGGATAACGCATCGTTTCAGAGGATCAAACTAGCCGCGCGATATGGAGGTAGGATAAATATGGCTGCACACGGCGTTATCGCAGGGGAGGGGGGGACGATCGACGTCTAAAAACAAGGATGGCCTGGACGGGTGATTAAGCGAGTGAAGGATTCTTCCTTGACTTTCTAAAATTCTCACGTTGGGTCACGTTGTCTTGAAAGAATAGAGGGGTATTTCCAAGCGGCTTCCTCCCATGGTGTTCCTTCGAGGGCATTCCCTAACATATATTTATATATATGTGTGAGGTATATCAACATTGATGACGAAGAAATTTGGAAGAACGTACATGGCTAATATGGCCATTCAACACTGAGGAGGAGTCGTTTTTCTTCACCCTCTCCTCTTCATTTAAGTAAAAGCCATCTGAGAAAGGTTAGAGCAACAATTCCTGCCGACCAGAAATGCAAATATATAAACATAAGAATGTCTAATAATATTTTTCTTTATTAATCTCGAATAATGAAAAGTACAGAATAAACCAGTCAATGCGGGATAAGTGCAGCAGGTTAATAAGGCAATTAAAAACAATAAAATTATGAACACTAATCTTGTTTTTGTAAGAGAAAGATTCGAAATGATTGTGCGCACAAACGCTTTACTATTTTTAGAAATCTGACTAAAAAACAAGAGGGAATTCTATTGATAGCAACAGGTAAAAGGATGAATAACGTAATATTGATCTCTCAAATGCCTTCTACGAATGACATAAACGATGCGAATGGTGAACTTTCACTTTGTTGATACCAACATCTATTTTGGCTCAGTTTCAAAATAAGGTCTTTCCTTTTGCAAAAAATGATATAAGTTCAAGGGTCTCTTAGACCTTTTTTGACCTCGTAAAATAGTGACAGTTTACATACCCCGACCATACCATATCATTAATCTTTACCCGTGGAATGTTAATGAACGTCATAAGCAGAGTATTAAGCGGCATTGTCCACAACTGTACAGGATAATTTCTCCGATGAATGTAGAATTTGATCGTGACAAACATTATTGAATATTTCAAGATGGTGTTATTTATGAATAATGCTTTTCTACTTGGAAAATTAGAGCCTGCTCCATAGTATTATTTACAGGCAGCAATGATATGAAAACTTAAAGGAAACAGCCCGAAAGAGTTAGATTCCTTGCCCTAAAGTGGTAATGCAGGCATTTCCCATGGAGTTCATTCGATCAAATGCCAATGAAAGATGAGTTTCTCATGTTATTCGAGGTAAGATTTCATGTTAATCTCAAGTCATTACTGTAGCAATATCCAATGACATTCGAACCTTTTTACCGACATGTGTTTTTGAATCAATTATAGCTTTTCCTATTAAACAGTCTTCATTGCCGAGTCGTTAAAAATTATGATTGATGACTGTTTAAATAAAAGACTCATTTGTAAACATTTTGATGTTTCCAGACAAGGCAACATTTCACATTTATGCTAGTCAACAGCCACAATGGTCGTAAGAAACACACACACACACACACACATATACTGTTAGGATGTGAATTCCCATAACTTTTTAGTCATTTTCTCTTTCTTTTCGAGTAAATAAAAATTTTCTTTGTTCACAATGACCGAAGTTCATCATAATTTCTACTTTTATATCGGAAATAAAGAGATAATTGGGACAACAAAGTCAAAATCAAGCCTTCTTTTTCATCCTTTATTGCCGACCAATTTGATGAAGTCCTTTGCTTAGGAGATATATCTCTCCCCCTCCACCCCTCTGGATTTTCCATACGCGGGGGAGGGGAGATGAGAGGGCGAAAAATGCAGGGAATTTACGATAAAGAGGGATTTCTCTTCACCCTTTTCACAGATGAGAATTTATAGCTTCTCGGAACGGGATTTAGAAAAGTGGTTACAATTGAGGGCAGCTCTACTCACGAGAAGGCAAATATGGACACGCAGGAAAATAAGAAGCACTGGTGGAAGGGAGAGAAAGAATGAAGAGTGAAGAGGCTGAAATACCACATGTCCAAGAACAGTCAAGTACAAAATGGTTTTTTCCTGTCTGCGAGCGAGAGTGCCAGGTGTATAAAATGACCAACCATGCTGCAGCTGTCATTTTATGATTCCGTAGACTGCAGCCCCAATGACCTTATGGTAAATTTGGGGTTGGTTATGGATAGTTCCACCTTTTGCTAGTTTCGAGTGCCATGAGTTTTCTGTTAGCTGCTCGGTCTCTATTCCTGCCATACATTTTCACTTTGCCTAACTTCAGAAATTTATGTACGAAGCTCTCCTCGGAAACTTTCTGGCGGAGATTCCTTCGTTGGTTTTCTCTTCATTTTTTAGGAAAATGGCAACAATAATCCTTTCTCTAAAACTCATGAGTTCACTCTATAGCTTTTATCTACACCCCATCACCACCACCTCTTTATCACAAACACTTCATCGATACATGGTGCACATCAATCACATTTCCATTACCATTTCACTTAAAATAGAAAACGCCATTTGACACCAGAAAAAAAGGACCCCATTGCAATAGTGATACACCCATTTCTCACTTCCTCACAACACCTCTTGCTCTTTGCAAAACCAGTCCATTCCAAAGTTGCGGCTCTGAAATATACTACACATCCATTTCGAAACCCAATATACGACACCACACATACACAGCATTATATCCCTACATAAACACTGCAACGCAATCTTACAATATCTCGTAAATCACCAACCAACGCTCGGTAAAAGATTCAACCCCGCATCCTCGCACTCAGGATCACGTCCTCACGCTCAGCCACGAGTCCTCACATTCATCCCCGCATCTTCACACTCCGCCCAGCGTCCTCACGCTCAGCCACGAGTCCTCACATTCATCCCCGCATCTTCACACTCCGCCCAGCGTCCTCACACTCAATCCCGCTGCTTCCTCACACCACTCGCAAAGAAAAGACGCAGACACGTTCGAAGGAGGACGGGATCCGAAGGAGGCTTCAACGGAGCCGGAGAAGAAGTCCTGTGAATGCCGACTCTTTTCGTATCCTGACATTTGTCCCTTACGAGGTCAACACCGATAGCTAGACAGGTGTAGATATCTGTTGATTATGCGATAAAATTGGATAGAAAGCGCATTGCATTATCGGTCTTGTTATTGCTGACAATGCGTTGCACTTGACTAAATTCAGAGGAGCATTGAACAAATTGGTTGAAATTAACAAATAATAGAAACTCCAACCTAATATAATTCTGATAAAACACCTGAAGATATATATTTTAGGTGGATAAATGCACCGAAATAAAGAAAAAAGAAAACATTTTGACTAAGTTCATGACGCCAAACTTCTTGGAATCGGTGCGGTCAAAAATCTCCAGGCATTCCAAACGTGCGATGCAGAGAAAATCCAAAGCCCGAATAAAGAAAGACAAAATTAGATGAGGAAAGAAAGAAACTCAAAGGAATTATTGTAAGAGAACTGCCAATGAAAGTTATAAAACTTCGACACTTATTTGAAGGAATATTGTTGGTATAATTAACAAAGACATAAAATACTTTAGTTGTTGTTTAAGTTTTTAATTGCGACCTAGTCTTTTTTTAATTAGGGACGAAGTTATCTGACCGGATAATGAAATTAACATAATGATCAGAATGTTAATCGTTTCTAAGTTCAAAGGTCGTCTGTTTCTCGTTCAGGGAGAAGAGGGAGAGCTGCACTGGTAGTGTTTGGCCACCAATGAGTGTGTAGGAAATCTTTCCGGACAAATAAGGGCCACTCGTTCAAAGGTAGTGCGTTGCGCGTACGAAAGATGGGATGGAGAGGCAGATGGAGGGAGAGGCATGGAGAAGATGAAGATGAGGTTGAGAGAGGGAGTGGGCGAAGCCAGATAGAGAGAATGGGTAAGAGAGATGGGGAGAGGGATGGAGAGAGTTGATGAAGTGAGATGGACAGAAAAAGATGGAGAAAAATTGACAGGGAGATAGTTACAATGGAATTGCAAGAGGTTGCAAAGAAAAGAATTACCTTAAATATTCTTGCGACCAATAGCGATGAGGCTCTTTATAATATGGCTTACCTAACATAGATAGTATGAGAGATTGTATAGCAAAAAATGAAAGAGAGAGAGAGAGAGTGATAGAGATATGACAATGAAGCTTCTTACATCTACGCGTTAGATTGTGCGAACAGCCAACACGCGACTAGCTCCCTTCAATCGCAGGATTTTGTTTGTGTTCGCTCTCGCTGGTATTGAACCGGTTACCCAGGCGGGAAAATCCAACGCCTCATCCACTTCGATAGAAAGGGGTCCTCATTTCTTGGTTGACTTATTGAATTAACCGATGCGAAAAATGTCTTCAGTTCAGAAGCGTTATAGAGCTAAAAATTGGGTGGCAGGGGGAATCAAAGTGGTCTTTTTATATGAAAAATGACCGATGTTTTAGAGGCAAGAAATTATGTTTCTCATATTCGAGAGATGAAATTTCGTCTTTGGGCACAAATCTATTTTGTGAAAGGAAACTTGATGCTCTGTCGTGCACAATTTTGTCTTTGGTTATAAACAGGTGTCACGATTCGAACCCCATATTTCTTCTTGTATACTCATGAAGAAAAAAGAAAATGAAAACTTATAAAATCCCAAAGTGAATTCTTTAGCTTAAAAAGAAACCAGCAATGGAGTGGTATGGTCTAAAACAGCTGGACTCGTAAAAAAACAATCACGCATTCGACCGTTGTTTACTGCAACGAGGCACTGCCTATTCTTGCGGCACTCATTTCAAATAGACCTTGCTCGGACTTCCTTACCAAGTGTCCTGATAGTGCCTTTCATCGATAAACTACTCCACTCCTTCCCCTAAATATACTAATACAAGCTCGCTCGTTTCCATTCTACAATGTAAAACTGGTCCATATTTAAGCACAAAGCACTTCACTTTTCTACACATCTATTTACTTACCTCTTATGATGGAGCCAATCAATTTCTAGTCTACAAATTTGTATTTTCGAAGCTTCAATTAGATCAACCTGACAAATTCAATCGTCTTCCGTTGGGTCAATCGCCAAAATTGACTAAAATTTATGTACAGCACTAGAAATAATCACATATAAATTTCAACCTAAATCATATTTGTGTCAAAACAATTTGTTTTTTAGATTCACTGGGACAATATTAATTAGATCGTTACTTCATCAATAAAAGTGAAACTTTAAATCACAGAAAAATCTTTCATTTTAGGTTTCCAAAGAAATTCTTTGCTTATTTAAAAATGTATATAATTCTTCATCTTCATTCTCCCTAATTCTTTTAAATACACACCCTTAACAGACACCAGAAAAAAGAAATCAATGGGGGTAAGGTCGAAGGAACAAGGAGACCATTGAGAACACATTCTCCGTAATAGACAGTAGAAAATTAATACAGGGAAGGGTAACTTTTGGTAAACGAGAAGACCATTGTCTTACATTCTTGGTACAGAGTTTAAGGACACCCTGTATAATATTTCCAAATTAAAATGTACAAATATAATTAGACATACTTTAGACCCATTGCAGGCAAACAATTAATCTTAAATTTTAAGTTGACCTGGTCATGGCGTCGTAGTGACCATTCTGGTAAGCAACCATATCCCTATGGTAATAAAATCTTGTCTTTTCGCATTCGATTATCGTTGCGCACAGATGACCTTTATTGTTTCTCGACCAATTCAGAACGGACAAAAAAGAATCTAAAGCCTTTTCGTTGCAAGCTCAGGTTTTCCACCTTTTAAATGCTCACTATTTTCATGCTATTCCTAGTGATTAGTTTATACAAATCTTTTTATCAATTGTGCACCAAAGTTTCTACAACAGAAAAAGAGAACATTTTGACAACTTGTTTTAGGTGATTTGTCGTTTCATTACAAAGATTTAAAAGAAATTGGAAGGAGAATTTGTACATCTCTCTTCAGCTCCATTGGCTGAAACTTCTTCCAGAGCTTCAATAAACCTAACGACCGCATTCATTTTTATTTAAAATGGAGGTAGTTTATTCTAGAAAATATCATCAGCTTTTCTTATTTAATTTTTTTGAGAATATCCATCTTAAACACTTTCTTTTTCTTATATAGGTATATATATATATATATATAATCAATGAAAAGGAAATCTTAAGTTTCCCATTGGTGTTTTCTCTCATTTGTGTCAATGACCTTATGGATTCATACGCATTAAACATAAAAGATAAATAAAGGTTTTCTATTTTAGAGAATAGAGATTACAAATTGCTTGGAATTTTAAAAGGTTAAATTCTAATGACACTTAGGGTAAGCAGTCCGTGACCATTAGCACAAATCAAGTGAACACAGAAGGTTTACAGAAAACTTTAATAATATAAATAATTCATTCAGATTTTAATGAAGTTTGGAGTATATAATTAGTTTTAACATTCATACATAGTTGTCTATGGACCTAAATAAATACAATGGCCTATTTAAAAGTTCAGCCCCAGAATCAATGAGACCTAAGACCCTGATCAAATCATCCGGTTCTCTCGATTAGGAAAGTGAGGATGCGTATTTATTCTTGATACCTATGATTGATTAATCCAGTTGTTTCTGCCACTAATTGCTAAATCTTTTTATGAAATATCAATTACATCTATTTTCTAAAATAATCACATGACTAGATTTAGTAGATTCCACCAAAACATAAATGAATTTAATTCTGCATTGTATATAAAAAGTGCTACAAATCTTATGTCATAATCTGGTACAGCAGTAATCACGGTGGGCTTACGGCTCTGTCACCACCTTTTTACAGTAGAGTAGATCGACAGTTTCTACGTATTTTATGAAGGGCCATGGATTACTTTGCCCACCTTTGGACATTCCAAAGGCTGCACGCTATCCATGATATGGCACATTTTAAGATTGTAGCTGCTAAATGTATGCTTGGTCCCATTATTTCTGACATTCGCACA
The DNA here is from genome assembly GCA_963969495.1 of Ceratothoa steindachneri. Classification (NCBI taxonomy): domain Eukaryota; kingdom Metazoa; phylum Arthropoda; class Malacostraca; order Isopoda; family Cymothoidae; genus Ceratothoa; species Ceratothoa steindachneri. The sequence continues at coordinate 11,597,651 of OZ018337.1, read as the reverse complement.
CGAAGAAAAATGTATCGGGCGATTTTTGCATCCTCTAGGAGCCATACTCAATAAATAAACATATTATATACGCTCCTCAAGTGCACTTTTTAATATTATAAAAATCAATGTATTTTTGTAACGTTTAATGATACAGAAAATACAATAACATCTTAGCACTCAGCGAAAAAAATAATTAATAAACAATAGAGAAACACTAATAAAGAATACTTTGGCAAATAAAATGTTACATAGTGTATAAAAAGGTCAGCTGTTAAGATGGTGAGACAATGATCTAAAGTGGATGTCTTCTAAATTTGCACTGAGGAAAATGTCTGGAGCAAATTAATAATATGTACATATGTTATTGATCTTGGAAGTAAGATGATTCAAAAAGAGTAATCAACTGTAGCCAATTTTGGTTGGAACAAATTATAGCAGCATTTTGGAGTAAATAATATTATTGACAATGTTAGATGTTAGTTTATCAAAATTAACTTGGGGATAAAAATTATAGTTAAGAAAGCCTTTCAAGTGAATGGACTTCTTTATCAAAAAAGCACATATCAAATCAAATACGATAAGATCTATGGATACCAACTTTTGATGGTAGCTAAAAAAGTTTCACAGGAGTGTAACTGTAAAAGTTTATGAGAATTTATGTTGTGTTAGGCTTTTCATGAACAAACTTATAATACTCAAACTAGTTCCTATTTACGAAAACCTCTAAAACGATATTCTATTACTTTTTTCAAATTCCATTGTTCGAATTAGATGATTACCGTTCATGAGTTCAAATAATAAAGTAACAGTGTTTTGTGTTTCAAACTTAAAATAACAATCGGCGATGTATTTTCTTAGAGTTGTTCAAAATCAGACTTACAGGACATCATTCAAGCCAAACTTTACCGTGCAAACACAAAAATGAATTGGCAAATGCTACCTACCTCGAACCAAGCCTTGGCCAATAGTCGAAACTAAATCTATATATTCATTACCAGCCTTTTTGCATTATGGGTATTTTACTATCATTCTTTTATTACATAGTTAGACGGTTTAATCACACTGTTGTATTTTCTTCTGTGTACTAAAACAGCCAGCAAACCTATGATAGCAAAACCTGACAACATAACACCATTTTTGATCTAATTATTCGGTCGCACCGGAGTCGCGGATATTGTCATTCACACAACCCTCTCGCTTCCCACATCCTTTAACGCATAATGCCAGCCTTCACATCAACCTACAAGAAAACTCTCAATCCAGGCGAGTTGCAAGGTTATGACTTGATGCAAAGAAGACGAATGGCAAACCATGACGATGTTACTAAATAAAAATCGTGAGCGTGGTTACTTTACCAACACCTCCATCGGTGACCCCGTGAACCGCTCGGATACGAACGAGTTCCGAAGTATTTCTTAAATGCCAACTTGGTCTCACATTTTAGGCAAAGTCTGTCAATTCTGCTATTGCCATATTTTCTACTATTTCCCTCCTTTGTCTATTTATATCGTGTACGATAAATCTTCCATTTAGGTTAACAAGAGAACATCCCAAATTTAATCAACCCTGGAAGAAAAATGGGAAAACCAAATAAAAAATTCGGCCTTCTCACTATATATGCAGCTATTAAGTAAATAAAAGATATTAAATAAGGCTAAGTAGATGCAGCAAATAAAAAATCCCTGCAACTTCAAATAAGAAAATAATACAAAAGATGCGTCTACTCTCTTCATTTCGTTCAAAGTGAAAATTTCAAAATGGAAAAAGAATGAATTTTTCCAAGGAATATTTTCTAAAATTTTCGGATGGAAAAGACGTCCCCTTTTTGCTCCTTATTCTTTGTCTCATATTTTTTATTGAAAGTAAAACAAATTTGTAATGCAGAGTTATCTACAAAATTTGGGTGGTTGAATAAAATCAGATATTTAGCTAAATATTATGTCTCTATGGCAACGTAAATTTGGTTGGTTTATTTAACATATAACGCTAGGCGAAGTAATGAATCACAGGGAAACAAAAATAGAACACAGTAATGTACCAACCTATGTTCAAAGTATGTGTGAGTATACTGTAAAAGTGGTAGTGAAGGTTTGCATACGAGAGACCCTAGCACTCTGAGGTGGTGAGATTGTATGAATACTGTAATTATCCAAGAAGCAGAATTGAAGAGGCTGTGACCTTTGATATCAAGTGCTTGGCATAGAGCACAACTTTTGACGCTGATATTTAACTAATTTGCTCAATTTCTTTCAAAATATGATCACAAAAAATAGTTAAGTTAAAGATATATCTGCAATAGATTTGGATTTCTACAAGACTTTGGATACCGTACTAAATGAAAGAATTAATAAGGATAAAAGCTAACAAAATAGGGGAAAGCGTATTAAAAGGAAGTTTTCAAAAACTGGAAAAAGAAAGGATGAGAATTGTTGTTAACGGAAGTATTTAATCAGCGTCAACCAACCACCAGTAGCGGCGTTTCTCTGGAATCTCTCCTCGGACCTTTTTTTTATATTTATAAAATATCAGAGAGATTATTTAAACTTGCAAATAACCTTGTATATAGTAGTATAAAGATCAGAAAGAAGAAAATTTTAATTTAACCAGGAAATTACGAGATAAGACATATTTAAAAATTTCGAAAACCTAGAGATAAATCAATGAAAGTGCTAAAGTATTTGATTATTCTATAAATTTAGTAATTATTTCTCAAAATAGCTTTTTAAAAAAATGTATCAATTAGATGGCTCTGAAGTGAAGTATCTAAAGAAAAAGTATATTGATACAAAACCACAAAATAGCCTGGAGAATTGAAACCGATATCTATATTATGCTCGTCGTCTCAAACGAATAGGTTTCGATAGATACACATTTAACGTTTACATAAAATTATATTGTCAGTTTAAAGCGTCTTGGGTCGAGCGACGAAATTAATTAAAAAATAGTCGGAATTGTTGGAAGACAATACTAATTTAAGACCCTGAAATTTTATGGAGTGCACTACAGTAGAAGCTGTCAAGCACCGATATTAAGCCAGAAGATCTCCGTAAGCATCATTAAAACTTGGTGGGCAACACGGTTGCCCTTGCTACCACATATTTGTCTCCCAACCAAAGCAAAGGGGCAATGAGCCCATAACATAATATCCATTTATGTATTCATGCATGAAACAATGAGACTACGACAACATAACCACTCCGAATGAACAGTTCTCAAGATGAACTCCTTAATTTTGACCAATTAAGATAAGCCCTACCTAAATTTCGCTAGGTAAAGATAAACTCATTGAATGCATGAGTTTAAGAAAGATAGTTTAAATGGAATGTTAGGGCTGTTTAATATACATCTTTCCATTAGTGAAGTGAAGCAATCCCAACAACTACCAGTACGAAATTACACTACCGTATATTAAGATGGTAAAGAGAAGCAATCGATATTTGCTCGTGTTTAATTTAGTCCCAAATAACAAAAGACTATTTTTGTTTACGTTTAGAAATTTTTTTAATTTATGATAATGTTGACACCCACATTTTTCTGATAAGTAAAAATACATTTTTTCTGTAATTAGCACTTTTATAAGCCCATTTCTTCTTCCTGGAAGCCTCATCGTTTTTAGTTTACTGGTGCCCCCCAAAAACACATCAATGAAAAAGATTGAAAGAAAAGATTTGTAATAAATTATTAGAGCAGAAAATGGTGAATAAACCATTGTATCAAAACAGGTCTAAAATTTGATTTATAATTAAAACGTACTTTAGACAAGGATAAACTAAATTTAATCCAAGGAGGAGAGGTATGTTTGTGTGTTAGCGCATGCGAGATTGTATGTGAGAGAGCAAACTAAGGGTGTCGTGGTATGACATTACATTATATCAATACCATATTATATCTATCAGGGAGGGACCACTAGCTTGAAAGCGAACCGACAAAAGGGACGGAAAACCACGCATTCAGACGGGCTGAGTAAGGAGAGAGTGCAACGAGCTCAGGCAAATTATGGACGATGGCAAAGTTCAAGGTTATTTAAAGAGACTTGTACAAAAATAGAATTTTATTTACACAGAAAAATTAATAAGAGAATTAAAGGTTAAAATTCACTCAGAGAATTAACGGGCAAAAATCACATTAATAAACGAAGGAGGGAAAGATTAACTCAATTGGGTTACTGAAGGGGGGAGGTGGGTTGGCTTACGGATGTCTTCTGTACGTGAGGTGAGACCGCTCGGACTTCAGAGCGGGAGGTTAGAGTGATGACGGTTCTCCAAAAACAAGGGATGAGGGTAACTTCCGGTCCAGGGGAGAGTATTTCGGCTACCCGAAATGAGTTGTGCATCGACAGGAGTTGATGAAAGAAGTCGGGAAAATCACTCGGGGCGATCTTTCAGTGGAATTACCTCCTTGCTGGGGCTAATTCCAAATACACAAAATAGTCCAGCTGTCACTTTGCTTTGTTGCTGGCACTTGACTTGGAACCATGGGGAAATCTTCTTGGTTCTGGCGAGACTTCTCAACTCTGTGTGTCTTCTGGGGAGTCGAGCGTTATTTATATTCGAGGCTCTCCCCGGAGTTGGGGTTAGCGGGAAACAGCTCTACTCTGGAAGGGCCTCGAATCTTCTGGCAGAGCTATTTTAACCCGCATAAAGGTGAATCGTGGGGGACTCGATTCGAGGCTACCACTTGTGGAATGGGGGGAAGGGGGAAGGCTTACCACTTTAGTCTTAGCCGGGCCTTTTGCTGCACATGGGAGTTCCTTTCTGCTAAAGATCTTTCACGTGGCGATTCCCTCACACATCTCCCAACCGAAGGATGATACTTTACAGAGCAGTTGCGTAGGAAAGGATCATCCCAATCCTTCAAACTAGAATTATCAACGGTCTATGGAAAGTCTAACCTGCTACGACAGGTATACACACAAAAAATCGTAAATCTGAACTCAGCGGTGAATTTACGGGCATAAGCCTTAAACAGGTCGATTATAGAGAATTTAACTAATACAATTTTACACAAAAGAAAAATTACAGGAGAACATTAGCGACATTTCATTGGAACCCCCTCTAAAAAGGAAACAACTAAATGGAGGCATAAATATGGGCAAAAAAAAACAACTTAACAATTTATTGGACTGAAAAAAAAAGAAATCAAAATTAGGAACATTAATGAGATAATATATATACAATTCACGTGGAAAACCTTCGCTCCCGCCGGAGTATGGATGACGTAATCCACGGATCCTCTAGCCTTGAGGACGGGGTAGGGTCCCTTTCACTGGTTAAGGATTGTGTTGCTTCCCGTGGGAAGTAGCACCAGCACCTTCGCGCCAGGCTTAAATTTTCGTTCCCGTGACTTAAAGTCCAATTAGGTCTCAAACCTCTCAATGAGTCCTTCTTCACGGGATACGGGACTCGTTTGTTGCCTCGGGTGGACTCATGCTCGAGGGCTTTAGTTTTCTCCCAAAAGGGGAGGAGAGTTGCGCAACCCTTCTGCGCGCGGAAAAACTTATCGCTCCGGAGGGCTTGGAACTCCGGGTCGATAGGGGTTTTTAGAAGAACAGGTGCACGGGATTTCAGGGCTGCCTGTGTACGGGTAATCACGGGCTGGGCCACGGGATGGTCTGAATTACGGGGTTTAGACCGAATAAAACGGAGCAGAGCTGGATTGGGGCCGCTACCACTTTCGCTTAAACGGACATATAGTCACACTCGATGTGACAACGAATCACTGGGAAACGACTGGCACAGCCAAGGTAGTTTTGGACCACGGCAAATTTCTTGTGGTCGAGCCCAACAGGGGGGAGTAAGTCCTCAGACACTATAATGCAGGTGCACCCGGTGTCACGGATGAGGGTGGATACTCGGTCACCGCTTACAGTTCCGTTCTCGAACTTAAAATCCACCAGGGTTGTTCTCATTAAAGAGAAAATTTACCTGATGGATCGGGTCTTTGGCGGGCGAGGGAGGTTCCGGAGTCTTCTGAGGCGACAGAGGAGGATCAGGGGTAGCCCAGATTTGGTGTACTTGGTGGGACTGAGAGCTTGCGAATCGGGAGTTTTGAGGAAAGTTCGTGCGGTAATGGCCGGGAACTCCGCAGGTTAGCAGACGATCGGGTACTTTTGGTACGGCACAACCGGAGAAGAAGAAACTATGTAGAGGCTTAACGTCTCGGTGTTCCGATGGATGGAAGTTTCTTAGGTTCAAGGGACTAGGAGCTTTAATAAATCTTGGAACCAATTTACATGGGGCCTTAGGGCCATAAAATTTAGTTTTGTGGGGCGATTGGGGAGCCTTTTTAACATCCTTAGGGTATAAATCGTGACTACCCGCGTAAACAACGGCCTCTTCCAAGCACTCCTTGAAAGTGGCGCAACGTTTATACTTAATGAAGGCGCGAATTTTCCTGAGCCACGCCAGCTAAAAGCTGATCCCTAAGGAAGAAATCTAGAAGGGACTCGTAGACCTGGGGAATCTTGCAAGCATACAGCCAACACTGAAGGTTTATTTGGAGGATGTACCCGTGTTGTCGAAAGGTTTGGCCAGGGCGGATCCTTTCCTGACGGAATCGGGAGCGGTAGAATTCGCTATTCATGTGAACAGCGGCTTGCAATTCGGACTTTAACGTGGAATATTCCAAAGTTGCTTCCGGAGGAAGGGATACGAAGATATCCCTTTACTTGGCATTTAGAAGGGGAAGTAAGAGAGCGATGCCATCATTTTTGAGATCCCATTTATTAATCTGAAAGATTCTCTCAAAATGGGCTAAAAATGATCCAAAGTCCTCTCCATCATTGAAAGCGGGAAGGTGGACTGAAGAAGTTTGGTAAATTTCAGCCCGGGAACCGATGGACTAGAATCCATTTGATTTCGGCTCATTTCCAGCTCATGCTGCCTTATTTGTTCACGTTCTTCCATCTCCATCTTCAGGTTCTTCTCCTCCATCTCCATCTTCAGTTTGTTCTCCATCTCCGTTTTCAGTTTGTTCTCCTCCATCTTCAGTTTGTTCTCCTCCATCTCCATCTTCAGTTTGTTCTCCTCCATCTTCAGTTTGTTCTCCTCCATCTCAAACTTCAATTCGTTCTTCTCCATCTCCAATTCCCTTCGCTGTGCCCGTTCATTCCTCTCTTCTTCCTGTACGTAATTTAGCAGGTCTTTGCCCAAAAGACCTAACATTTCACCCTGACTCTTGAATTTTTCGAAGGATGAAATTTTTACGCAGTTAACTGAGGGAACACTGATACGCGAACGAGCTAGGACACTCCCCTCCTGAAACGAATACTTGAATATTCGTGAAGGCCTTGATCACAAAAAAATAAGATACAGCTACCTACCTCTGCTGTTTCTAAGCGGAAAAAAAATAAAATGGTCCTACCGGAATTAGGACACCAAAGACCTTAAGCTTTTTTTGATTAGTAACCAGGAGAGTCTCCAAAATTCGAACACAATAAAAAGAAAATTAATTGCCTAGGATTCAACACAAAATCAAATAGATTACGTTCCACTGCTCTTCAAATAACTGAAACTTGCCTTATGCCAGTACAATTCAAAAATTAAAATACAAGGGATGTACGTGAATAACAAGGGAACTTCTAATGTTGAAATTAAAATGACACGGGTTCGTAAAAACCCCAACACACTTGACAGCAGAATTATATAATATGTATATTGATATATATATATATATATATATATATATATATATATATGTCGTGGTATGACATTACATTATATCAATACCATATTATATCTATCAGGGAGGGACCACTAGCTTGAAAGCTAGCTGACAAAAGGGACGGAAAACCACGCGTTCAAACGGTGCTGAGTAACGAGAGAGTGCAACGAGGTCAGGTAAATTATGGACGATGGCAAAGTTTTAGTTTATTTAAAGAGACTTGCACACAAATAGAATTTTATTTACAGAAAAGTAATTAATAAGAGAATTGAAGGGTAAAATTACCTCAACCTCAGAGAATTAACGGGCCAAAATCACATTAATAAACGAAGGAGGGGAAGATTAACTCAATTGGGTTACTGAAGGGGGGAGGTGGGTTGGTTACGGATGTCTTCTGTACGTGAGGTGAGACCGCTCGACTTTAGAGCAGGAGGTTGAAGTGATGACGGTTCTCCAAAAGCAAGGGATGAGGGTAACTTTCGGTCCAGGGGAGAGTATTTCGGCTACCCGAAATGAGTTGGGCTTTGACAGGAGTTGATGAAAGAAGTCGGGAAAATCACCCGGGGCGATCTTTCAGTGGAATTACCTCCTGGCTGGGGCTAATTCCAAATACACCAAATAGTCCAGCTGTCACTTTGCTTTGTTGCTAGCACTTGACTTGGAACCATGGGGAAATCTTCTGTGTTCCGGCGAGACTTCTCAACTCTGTCTCTTCCGGGGAGTCGAGCGTTATTTATGTCCGAGGCTCTCCCCGGAGTTGGGGGTTAGAGGGAAACAGCTCTACTCTCAAAGGGCCTCGAATCTTCTGGCAGAGCTATTTTAGCCCGCATAAAGGTGAATGGTGGGGGACTCGATTCGAGGCTACTGCTTGTGGAAGGAGGGGGGAGGAGGCTTACCACTTTAGTCCTAGCCCGGGCCTTTTGCTGCACATGGGAGTTCCTTTCTGCTAAATATCTTCCACGTGGTGATTCCCTCACAAAGGGGTTAACTGTGTGAGGACCATAACAAATCTTATTTATTCATTTAGACTTTTTGTTCGTAAATGCTTTGGAACTCGTCCAAGTGACTCTTGAAAATAGGATTAGTGAGATAATTGCCAAGATATTTAATTCCCTATTTTCTTCATTCCTCTAGTCTTTACCATTACTTCTGGTATTTCGTTATATTTCTTCTTCATTCTCTGATTCTTTCGGACTATCAGTCGATGATTAGATGTTTATTCATGAAAGCGATTTGCAGTCTGAAATCACCTCGATTAATCTCTTCGAATTTTTATCTTGAATCTTTTAGACAAAGCCCAATTTCTCCTTAAGAGTGTTTAGTTTAATTTAACCTTTTCACCAAGATTGAATGAATTTTAATTTATTCAGAAGAAAAATCAACATCTCTCCGAATGCCGTTCTGAGCAGTATCGTCCATTCGGAATGGAAAAGAAATATGTTGAAATAAAAATTCGGGTCCTGAAAGGATTATTGATACTATAAGGTAATTCTTTTTATATGTGAAAAATAAATTACTTGAGAACACTATGTCATTGGATGGTACGCATCTATCTCGAACTTACTCAAATTTTACGATAAAGTGGCATACTCTCGTGGAACCTGAAAAGTCGAAATAAATTGGATAGTATTTAGGGAGGAAGCAATTTTAAGTGATGGGTAAATTGAATCGTAATTATCTAACCGGTAAATTTTAGAGCTAATAAAAGTGCCTCTCAATACGAGCTAAAACTTAACCAATATCAGCCAATATTTCAAAGTCTCTTTTTTATATAATTTAAAGCTAAAGAGGCGAGGAAGAAGCTCGGAAGAAATGGTTATAATAAGCAATGCGTTATTTCAAATATCTCTTTATTTCCTCCTTCGTTCACTGTAAGCTGACGTTTCTCTAATACCAGCATTACAAATATTTTTTTTCGCATATTTCATCGTCTTTTCCATACCTTCTAACCTTGATACTCAAGAAATGGGGTTACAAATATTTCATATAGCATATTTCATCGTATTGTCCACCCTTTCTGCATAAACCTCTGTTAATTAGGTAAACTTCCGGCCAAAGGAAAAAAGTAACTATCTTTTTTTTCCAGAGGGCCTGAATTTATGAACCTTGGATGCCATCAAACAATTTAATATGTGTGGAATCTTGATTATCAACCCCCGGGCGATATTCCTTGAATAGATTTTCTGCTCGAAAATAGGGAGCAGTGGTGTAAATAGTTCGAGGGAGTAGAATAGATTTAGGAAATAAGAATTTTATTACCACAAAGCTATTCTCGAAATGAAGGATCATTAATTTTCATGTGAAACTTATGTAACACAAAACGGTGGAAATTGTTATAATGAAAGATGCTATTAAAGAAAAACTCAATATTTTCCTCTCGAATATAAAATAAATAAAATAAATTGGTATTATCTGAAAAATTCTCTTACGTTATTTTTGGGCAGAAAAATTAAAGAATGAAAACTTGCAGCGTTTTTGTTTTCGCCTTTTCACCTTTTTTGCACTCTCACTTCTGCCTCCCTCTCTCTCACCAAGCTTAGTATGAACGTTGCAAAGGATGAAAATATTGCAAGCATGCAAGAAGATCTTCGGAAGATTGGGGAGTGGTCTGATACGTGACAAATGCCTTTAAACGTAAACAAATGCAAAGTGATGCATATCGGCCACCGAAATCCTCAATCACCCTATATCCTTAAGGGCACTGCTCTGGAATCGACTGAAACTGAGAAGGACTTGGGTGTAACTATCACGAGTGACCTCAATTTCTCGAAACAGTATATTGAGGTGGAGAAGAAAGCCCAAAGGATGTTAGGGTACATAAAGCGTCAGGTTGGATATCGGAACAGGGAGATAGTACTGTGTCTGTACAACTCCCTCGCCTGACTGCACCTGGAGGATGTGGTACAATTTTGGAGTGCCTCCTTCAGAAAAGACATCGCGAGATTGGAACGGGTGCAAGCCAGGGCAACCAAACTGATTCTCTCTATCAGACATAAAAGTTATGAAGATAGATTAAGGGAATTAGATATGTTCTCGCTGGAGACCCGGAGACTACGTGGTCAGCTTATCGAAGTATTTAAAATACTTCGAGGCTTCGACAGACTGGACTATGGGGATATTTTCCAGCTCAGCGAGGGGATAACAAGAAATCACGGCTTTAAACTTGAACTTAAGCGATTCCACCGTGCTCTGTGTGGTAAATTCTTCACTTACAGTATCTGCGATAGTTGGAACGCACTTCCGAAGGAAGTTGTCAACAGTGAATCTGTTGACCAGTTCAAGTCAAGACTAGATAAAGTCTTGCGAAATCGCCGTTAAGTTCCTCGCAAGTGATCTTCGAGGTTGCCAACGGACACCTTCGAAGATTGCGCCAAAATTACCCTCCTTGTATGAACCGTAAGGTCTTCTAGGGTACTTATTTTCCTTGTAGCTCCTTGTAGCTCTCTCTCTCTCTCTCTCTCTCTCTCTCTCTTTCTCTCGGTCTGATTCTTTTTTATAGTATAAACCAGAAATTTAATTAAAATAATTTTCAGAAATTAAGAAATTTTTCCGAGCAATTAAGTCTGACAAACAAAGTTGAAAAGATCCTATGTATGGCTGGAGAAATTCTTTTCTTTCACACCAGGGGGAAGGGGAATCGTCCTCTCACGTTCTCTCCCAGTTAAGACACGGGACGTTGACGGCATAAACATCGGGCCAGGCACCTTGGGTCTCAAGCTCGTAACTACATACCCTTGCCACTCGTCTCTGTGAAAAGCAGAACGGTTTCAACGGCAAGATTTTCCCTACGAGGTATATTCAATTTCACCTCTAGTACGAAATTGGAGACGCGTTTCTTTCAAGCTCGAAGGCCAGCTGGAGCAGAGTTAAGACTTGCTGAGAAAAACCGTTGGAGTAAGAACCCTTCTCTGGCCCGACCACAAGCCCCCGTCCCTCCTACCCCTACCCTAGTGGGGTGACGAGGTATAAATACCAAGCACTTGGGAAAACGAGGTAGAATACTTGAGTCGCCAGGCTAAGAAGTCCCCGGCAATAGAGACCGGGCTACCAAGACTAGAACTAAGAACAAGCTCATCCTCGAGCTAGTTCCTGGCTACCAAACTGAACTTCAAGTTAACTTGTTCAAGTTCAACTTACTCTCGTCAGAGAGACTCTTCCTATCCTGGTGCATCCTAAAGCACAGGGATAGTCCTCCTCATTGAGGAATTACGAAAAGAAGAAGAAAAAGGCTCCTCCTCAAGCCCGTTACCCGGTGGTCACATCAAACTCTAAGTTAACTCGGTTTAGGGACCAAATACAACTAATTATCGTCAGAGACCTTCTCCCTTATCCTGCTATAGCACAAAGCACCTTGATAGTCCTCGACCTTCAGGACTTCCAAAACGAAGAAGAAATAGATCCTCCACGACCATTTACCTATGGGTCACACCGAACTCTAAGTTAATGGGCTATTTATATTATCGATTGGGAAGGAATTTTTCTCTGATACATCTTCGCACCCCTACAAACTAAACGAACTTCTAAGATATGTAGTAGGTGATATTTATTTTAATTTCCACCTACCAAATCTCCTCTATAGAATTTTTCTCAAAATCTTAGACGATCAAGTCAGAAAAATAGTTATGTAATGAATTGGAACTATGTATTTAATCGCATATTTAAACAATACCACGAAAGAAAAATCACAACGGAAATTATTTAAAATATTTACTTATTTTTAAATTCCACAACACGGCCACTAAATGAATCTCTAAGAGCAATGGGGACATTGTAAAATGAAATCTATGAATATGACCAACCTAGAGTCAATCTTTCTGTGGTAACTAAATACTTGAACATTTTGGGGATATATTTCGATAATTATATTTATATAATTATATCTAGAAAGAAATAATTAATAACATCAAAGATAAATGTATTGAAATTTAATTAGCGCTGCTAATCGAAATAGGCTATAATGGGCCAAAATTAGAGAAATAAATGTAAATTTGTCAGGATTAATCAAAATAACTACGGAATTTTTTTCGAAATCGAACCCTATTATCGACGGGGTTTGAAACTGTGCTTATTTTCAGTATTCGAGACAGACTAAAAATATATTAAAATATCAAAAAGATTTAAGTAAAGTGAGAAGATCAAGAAAGTGACGCTTTACAGTCGAGAAATTGGCACATGGGAAGGGATGGCGAGTACGCTTCACCTAGCGCCAAGAAGGGACGTTTATACTTTCTGATGAAGTAATATGAGGGCCAGGCCTCCACTCAAACAATATAGTGATGAATATCGTTTTATTAACGCAATTTAAAGCGGTTTTTCACTAGTTTTATTGAGGGCAAACCTGCACTCTACCGTGCGAAAATTTCAGCAAAATTATAACTCTTCGATCGAATAACAAGACTCGATTTAACTTAAATACAATTGGGGCAAGATTTTAATATCGATGATTATTTAGTTCTACATAGAAAGAGGGTAACAAGTGACACCCTAATCAAAATCGGGGACGAAGTATGGGCTTTTTTTCCCGGTTTTAGGTCAGAAATGGTCATGCAGGCTCATGTTTTGTCGTTTTTTCGTCTATTCTTTTAATCATTCCTGAAAAAACGGATCTTGCTCAGTTGTTTTAAGGTTATAAAGCACACCTGTGGCCATCATTGTGATATGGTTGTGTTAAATTATGGTTCTTGTTGGGTCTTAGCCGGAGGAAAATTTTAAAAGTGTTTAATTGTCTAAGGTAAAATTAGATGTAATTAGACATTTGATTCAGCAATAAACAACCTAAGGTTTGATCAGTTTGCTTCAGCTTAAAAACAGAAGTTATTGTCTCAGCATTAATAAGTTTCTACCTTTCAATGGAGAGTGTCCGAAGGCTTCATCATGGCAATGATGCAGGACTCCTAAAAGTGTTCGCCTTTCATTCAGTCGAAACGGGATGCGAAGAAGTCCCTTTCTCATTAAGAAAAGCCTTGCGGATAGGGTACACTTGCATATGAAATATAAATAATGGACTTTTAAAGACTGGGATGAAGCGATATTCCTTAATGATTCTCCATTTCGCCTGTGTTGAGGTTCTCAAAGAGTTCTCCTTAGGAGGTGAAAATGGGAGCGTTTTCACGAGTCTTATGTCGTGCCCAGGGTGAAGCATCTGGACACACTCCACATCTGGAGTTGCTTTTCGGCTAAGGGAACTGGAAGACTAACAACTTTGCCAAAGAACACTGCCATAGAGTAAAAATCGTACCCTAACTGGCTTCATCAGCACCTTTTTTCCACATTTCAGGAACAATTTTAGGATAACTGTATTTTTCAACATGATGTGCCCCCTTCTCACAGACCAGAAACAATAAACAAGTTCTTGACCTAAAATAAAAACGGAAATTTGAGAACTTGGCAGGGGAATTTGCCAGATGTGCCCCCAAAAGAGAACTTTTGGCAAAAATCAAGCAGGCTGTTAAAAAGAGAAGGAATTCTTTGTGAGAACTTGCCGGTGCTTTTTGTTTAAAAATATGATTGGTAGTAGGCCAAAACCAATTGAAGTAGGCCTGAAAAACAAGAAACATCATTGTAAATATTGACTGTGCGCATCAATGGACTGTATATTTCATTACGAAATTATGATACAAACTTATTTAAACAAAATGAAATCTTTGATTAGTTATATTAATTTTATTATATCAAAAATATAGTGGTCTGCAAACCTTTGGCCTTGCCTGTACACGTGTACACCCATGTTGCCCCTTTTCATGAAACAAACACAAATGGGAGAAAAGTGGTGAAAATCTCGAGGTATAAATGACTAAATACAGAGTAATAAATTTGTTGTTGAGGTTGGACAGGCAAAACATGTTTCAGAGAGATTATAAAACAAACATAAGAGACACAGAAAGAAAATATGACTAACAGGATAAAATTTAAACCAATAGAGATAATACAGCAATGGGCGTTTGCAGGGGGGGGGGGGGCATGGAGGGTTCTTTGCCCCGCCCTGGAACTCATGAATAAGTTAAATATAGCAAATATAGGAATATGTGGGAAAATAGGCGGAAGCATTTGATAGCAGTCGTTCTTTCCGTTTTTTTGTTTTTTAAATTTAATTCTATTAAATTACTAAGTATAAATTATTAAACAATTACATTATTATATTATAAATACCATTAAATCAATAGTACTGCAGTTTTGTTTTTACATGTAATAGTTAATGTATGCTTGGACATCCTACTGATAAGACATCTAACATACGTAAAGAAGATTTTTATATGGATAATTTAATATATAATATTATATATTTCAGTTATTTTTAGGATTGTGAAATGGTTATCAGAAGGTTCTTTAAAAAACGTAAATCAAATTACTTGGACGACAATCGAGTTACCCCAAACACATCGGAGACGCATGCTGAACCAGCAGAGCAACGTAGAGGAGGATATGATGAGCTGTTACTCACAGCAACCAATCAGATGCAACCCCACACAACACTTGCTACAGTGACCAATGAATTGCTTCATCCTCTGGACATCAAATTATATGTCAACATCGAAGAACATTTGACCAATGAATGAAGATATGATCTCCTTATGAACAAATATGTCCCCTCACCAACAGATTACAACTATCAGAAAGATTCACAGGGCTCTCGTTCTTTCCGCCACCCATAGATAAATCTATATTGTCCATGGATGTCATCCCCAAGTCACTTGAATTGTCGCTGTGCAAATATTGTGTGCTGTCCATTCAACCAGTGTACCGAGGTCTAATGGGTGCTTTCATCGTGTCTCCTTTAGTCAATTACAAAGCCTTCATTGACCAAGCGAGGAAGCACATGCTTTCATCCGGTCACAAAGGCGCACTACAAGATGGCAAAAATTTCTTCACCACTGTGAAAAACCCAGAGTTGACCATCGTAAGCCAGATAAACCGGGCAGTCAACCAGGCATTCGCTCAAAACCGTGAGTAACTGTTCCCTATCCTATCTAGTATTCTGATCGGCTGCAGTCATGACATTGCTTTGGGGGGAAGGAAAATACATCGGGAAACCCCTGTGACCTACTGCAACTCAGGATAGAAGCAGCGGACACGGTCTTGAAGGATTACATGGAGACCACGAGTAAAAATGCGAGGTACACATCAGTTCGTGTACAAAACGACTAATACTTCTCTCCTAAGAAGTGATAAGGGAAGATATTGTGAAGGCTGCAAAAAAATCAAATGGATTCTGGATCATTGCGGATGAAACAGCTGATATATCAGGCACCGAACAACTGTTCATTGGCGTACGATTTGTTGAGCTGCAGGAGAAACGGTATGATTCAGCCATCATAAGAGAAGAATTTCTTAAATTTGTTCCATTGGAGAAGATGAACACTGCAACAATTGCAGATACTATAATCAAGCAAGCAAAAAGAATTGGTCTTGACCTCAACAAGCTTCATGGTCAAGACTACGATGGATGCTCAACCAAGGCAGAAAAAGTCAACGGTGTACAGGCCTGTAGCAGGAACACTTATCTCAAAGCCATTTTCGTGCACTGCTATTCACATCGACTTAATTTGGTGGTTCATGATCTGAATTCTGTCGCAGATATTCGAAATACCACTGGAACTGTGAAATCGATCATCATTTTTTTTCCGTGACAGTCCCAAGCGCAGAAGGCTGGTTCCAAATCTAGCTTAGTTGTGTGACAGAAGAATAAGCGCAAAGTACAAAAGCATCCGCGTATATTCAGAGAGCTTTTGTGATATCTATGCAAAACTGGAGCAACTAGAGGTAAGCCAACATTAGTCACAAAATACCCGTCAGACGGCACATCAGCTGAGGAGTGCAGCAGGTACCACAGTGTTCCTCATCTATCTCAAGATTATACAAATACTTAGCGATGTTAGAGCCAGTGATCCAATAACTACAGGCAATCAAGATGGATATGATGGTAGTCCGAGATCACATTGACTTGTTAATGAAGGTTTCCGAGATCACTGGGATGAAGCGAGTCGTGTGTTTTCAGAAGATGTCATCCCTGAGGTGAAAATAATGGCAGGAGAGCTTGGTATAGAATTGACTATGCATCGATGATGCGCACGCCATATCAACCGGCCGCATGTAGGAGGCCCCATTGAGGACTACTATCGCCGCACAGAACATAGAGATAATAAACAGGGTCATGGAGAAATTTGGAAGAGATCCACTACGACTCCATTTCCTCTTCCCGTAATAGTAATAATAATAATTGAGTAGTGGAAAACTGAATAAACAGTTGAACAATGTCCATGGGACTTTATTCATTTTGTATTTTTCCATTCAATTTTTCTTATTTTCCATAAATTCTAGGGAGGCAAATGCCCATCCCTGCCCCCCCGCGGATGGCCATGAACACAGCCAATGATCACAACACGACGCATCTCCATATTGTGCCCCCCTCCCCCGCATTTTTTTATGCGGACGCCCAAGAATACAGTGAGTTTCTATTTGCTAAATGTCAACTTTTAGCCAAATAGGTCATTTCTATTTGATTTGATTATTCGTTTTGAGTTGCACCCAATTTCATTGAAACTCCATAGATCTCTTCTTCCCTATTTGCTTAGAGGGAATTGGTGACGATATGGAGTAATTCTAAACAAAATTTAATACCAATTCTCTCCTACTTCACATTTAATTTGAAGTTTTATCCTATTTCTTACTATGGATTAATTAAGGCGTGATTTTAAGTTGAGATGATTTAGTTTTAACTTTTATTCAAGAAATTCAGAATAAATTTTATGTGGGAACTTAAGAAGAAATTAAAGTTTTTGCTGCCTATTTTATTGGCGAAACAAATTATTTCGCCTATAAAGTAGCATTAAGAGATTTCAAATATTTTAACTCTAAGGGTGTTTAAGGATGTTTTTCATTAAATATAAACTTGCATTGGCAAATGCCCTATTCATTAATTAATAGGACGTAAATAGGAAGAAAACATATCTATTATAATTACTGTATTATAGCTCACAACTTCATGAATGTTAGGAACATTTAGACTGGGAGCGAATTGACGGGGTTAATTTGAAATCCGGTACCGAGGACTTTGAAGTCCAACATCCTATCCACGAGGCTTAAGAGAGATCCAGTCGAAATTAGCCAGTAAACTGAAACCCATAATTACAGTTGGAAAGAATTATGTAACTTCTATAATTAATTTTCTCTATTTTCTATAAATTCGGCTTCAAACCGAGATAATTCTAAGAAACGAATGAATTATCGCAGTGATGAGGACCTTTAATTATATTAAGGTAATTTGAAAAGGATACCACCTGACTCCACATGGGTATTTTTCTATTTGAGGAAAAATGAATGCAATAAAATAATTAATCTTTTATATTAAAAAACAAAGCAACGAAAGTATTTCTGCCACAAACTTTGAAATGAGATTTCACGGAAAGAGAGGAAATGTGGGGAGAATGAAAATGCGAAGAACTAGATAGGAATAACCCAAAGGAATATTACTTGCAAAGTGTATGAGATAAAAAGAAAAATAATCAGTAGAGAGTAAAAGAATAAGATGATCCGACACTAATAAAAATCTTGTAAATGGATGAGAGAGGATGTTTGTAGAAAAAATACTACTTATTTTATCAAAAGGGACCGAGGAGAAAATAGCAATCACTCTAAACGTTTTTGAAGATTTCTCGATCAGCAAAAAGAAACATTGCGAAGTCTGTTGATACTGGAGCTAATTGTTATGGGAACGCCCTCACGATTAATGTTATTTATTCACAAGATCAGGTTGAATTTTTATGTTTCTTTGAGTTGGCTACTTTGCAGCTTGGGTGGATGGAGAGCGTCTTGAAGGTTAATTTGAAACCTTGCACTTGGCGTGGAGCGAGGGTGGCAGTGAGAGTGTGTGTATGTACATTATGCGCCTCTCCGGGTGCCACAGAATAATTACGTTCGAATACCGTAAGATTGCCAGTGGTTGTTGGCTGTCCCATTACCATCTCCAATTATGAGAAAATAATGCATATTAACTTCGTTCATGAGTTAAGGAAATGTTCATTCTCACCTTGGTCATAGCCAGGAATAAAAGAGTAATTCGATTCTTCAGTTGAAAGTAAAGAGATCGGATGCCTGTAGCGGTATGGTGCAGAAAGTAGTCACTACCGCTTCTCACTAGACATAGAGTGGGGCCTTTGCGAACTAGACGGTGGGTCGATAATGGTGTGGGAGGACGGGGCCTCCTTTATATCATTTAAATTTCGGAGGGCTCGCTAATATACTTAAAGGAATCACCCACCCTTCCCCCTCCTTTTTTGATTGTGGCTGGGATCTAGTTTATCGGTTCCAATTATTTTGTATTTTAAAGGGGGAGTTGTCGTGATTCTGTCTTTTGTGGATTTTTATAATATTGTCAAAGGGCACAAAAAAGTTATATCTTTGTAGTTGTGCTGCCTGTCCTCTTGTGAGTTAGGGATAGAATGTAAAATATTGGAGATAAAAGAAATGAAACTGTGCGGAAGATAGAGATTCGCAGACCCCTGTAAAATCATTTGTGCCTGGTGGACACTATTTATAAATATATTTTTATTAATTAATTTAGAATGGTTTGTCAGAAAAAGGACTCAGTGTGTTATTTTTGTGGTAGGGGGCCCTTCTGGTGACCTTCTTCCTGAGATGAAACCAGAATGAATAAGACTCTACTTAACATAGCGTCCCCTTTGCTTGAACAGTCAAATGTATTTATAAGAAGAGGCGTTGTCAAATGATTATTAGGGAAGAATGTGGTGGATAGAGATGGTATTTTTAGTATTTTTTGGAGTATGCAGATAATATTGGTGTCAGATATTTGAGGTAAGATAACGATTCTTCTTGACAGTATTTATACCTAAACAATACTGTCTAAATGGATCAAAACGGATCTATTTTTATTACAACATCCTCTCTAACTTTTGCAGGAGAAAATCTCGAGGTTCCACTATTCATGTACCATCACCTAATGGAATGAACAACGTATGGTAAAGGTGATGGTAATTTGGATGAATATAGTAATAATTATTAGGAAACTTGAAGTGTCCCAAATGCTCCGGGTGATAGCGGAAACTAATTTCTATTTGACTATAACTATTAATTTAGTAGTTGAAAACATTTGTACAAGTGACAAGTAACTAGTATTAGGTGTGGAGACAACTGAACACGCATAGAGACACTTTGTTCATTTGCTCAAATGTAGGATATTATAATATTATTCATATTTACCTCACAGTGATGGTTTAATTTCGTTCGCATATATTCATTATCTATCAATTATATATATATATATATATATATATATATATATATATATATATATTTATAGCAATTCCATTATATATTATAATCGTATAATTTATAATATTTAAAAAAATATATAATTGTTTCGTGTACGAAATCGAACGCCAAATATGACTTTTCCTCACATCATTACACCAACCAATCTCAGTGTAACATTCGCATGCTCCTAATTCCCAACTCATGTCCATCATGCAGGGTCTTGTATTTCACGGCGTCGCTCGAACAGGTTCATTTAAATTATATGCTGGGAATTTGTATAAATTTTATTCTAGTTCCCAAAACGGGACTGTTAATTTAAATGTCTTTTCTAATTACAGTTTCCATTTACGTGATCCTATTATATACTATTTTAAATAATACAGATCCTACTATTTTAAATAGCTCCAACGCCACAAATGTTATTAAATTACATCCTACAATTACACTAACTCCAATTTAAACATTCTCATTATACCATAATTTATTGTATTGCCAAACATATTTTTAGTCGTGTGCGAGTCTAGTCATGGGTGACTCAACATCTCACTATGTCGATCAGTCCCTGTTTTACTTTTTATGGTTTTTGTAATAACATTGTAACTATTTCGCCGATTCTGACTAAATTTGAAAGCCTTATGTTGTTTTACATTTTCTCTTGAATCATATAATTTGAAAAGTCTTTTCAAGGTTAGGCCTGGAATTATTTTGTTTTTGCTATAACATCATAACTATGCGGCCAATTCTAATGAAATTTGAAACTCTTATGTTGTTTTACAATTTTTTTCGAATGATATAATTGCCAAAGTCTCTCCAAGTATAGCCAGGGAATTATTTAGTTTTGGCAATAACATCATACCTATACTGCCGCTTCTAAGTAAATATGAAACCCTTATATTGTTTTACACTTTCTTTCGAATCATTAAATTGCCAAAGTTCTCCCAAAGTTAGTCCAGGAATTATTGAAAGTTTCGAAGGTCGTAAGGTCATAAATCAGAATAAGTGAGAGCACGCGACCTTTTGGTCAGCAGACGTTGTTAACTTATCATTTTAGCTATTTAATAATTGCATTCTGAATTAATTGTTTCCTTCATCTTCTCTTGTTAATTCCCGTGGACATATTATCTATTTTATTCGTCGCCCCGCATATATATCTATGTAAATAGATTTTTTACCAATTTCTAGCGTATAGTATTTCCAAACCTATTTATAATCTCGTGCATTAAATAAATAATTTATATTATTATATTCATCATATAGAAAGTTATTTTCATTCATTAAATTAACAAGAAAGTTATTGTGATAGATAACTTACCTTGTTGCATTAACGAGCCAGGTAAAAGAGTGAAGGCCTCTGTGATGCGTTGATCTATATTGAATCAGGAAGAACCAAATGTTGACTCTTTTGTGGAGTAATTTTGCTCCCATCATCTTGACCAATTTCCCAGAGTTCTTGATCTTTCCTTCGATTCCTCGTTTTTGACTTCTATCCGAGTGGCATCCTAAACATTTTTAGTGGGATTCGGGTCCGGACTCTGTGCAGCCCAGTAAGCGAGCCTGTTAAAACAGTGAAGTCCTCTGTGATGCGTTTATCTATATTGAATCAGGACAAACCAAATGTTCACTCTTTTGTGGAGTAATTTTGCTCCCATCATCTTGACCAATTTCCCCGAGGTCTTGATCTTTACTTCGATTCCTCGTTTTTGACTTCTATCCGAGTGGAATCTAAACATTTTTAGTGGGATTTGGGTCCAGACTCTGTGCAGCCCAGTAATCGAGGCTGGATGGCGTGCTGCCCTTCATGGTACCAACTATAATAGGCTACCCAGGGTACCCACCTACAAGGTGTCATGGAATTGGCCTTGGCACCATTAAAAGTCCATCGTTCGACCTTGCCTGGCGTTGAAATCAAGAGGATAAATTTGGATGTATCTCGTGTGATGTTAAGTTGCAATTGAACTTCCACTTATAACTGTTGCCTGGACTGCTGATATATTCCAGCATCAAAAATTAGAAGTGAAAAATAGAAATTATATATATATATATATAAATATATTTATATATATATATATATATATATATATATATATATATATATATATATATATATATATATATATATATATATATATATGAGGAATTAAACCACATTCCCTGAAGACAATTTAATTCAGAACAGTTTCGGTGTATCTCACACCCTTTTTCAACTGACACTGGATAGAAAATATTGTCTTCGGAGAATGTGGTTTAATTCCTCATATTTTCTTGCGATATTGCATTAATTTTCATCATATATATATATGTGTATATATATATATATATGAAAACTAACCCACAGGAAAAAAAAGATGAATCAGGGCACTTTCGAACTATATTTGCAAGTTCATTTTCAAGGAATAGCATGAAAATGGAGAAGCCAACCTTATATAGGGTACAAAGATAGGAAGGGATCGCCCATCACGTATTATAAACCAATGGAAAAAACACAAAAACAAAACAGAAAAATACCAGAAAAAAGAACAATAGGAAACTAATAACAGACAGGTGCTCTTCAAAAAAGATAGAAACAAAACAATGCCATGTATATGAAAGGAATATGGTGGGTGAAAAAACCCCACCTATTTTAAAGGATTATCATTAGAGCAAAAACATTTAAATTTAAAGCTAAGAGTTAATCCACAGGCATAAACAAAAACACGTGGTGGGGAGGCAATGCGAATTTTATTACACTAATAAAGAGTGTCAACAGGCTGCATGATGAAATTATTTCATTTAGTACAAGTTTTTAAAAACATGGTTGATTTTAAATAAACCAGGGGAAATGTTTATATTGGGTAAGATGCAAATTATGGAACACTCGACAATATTTCTTTTTGTGAAATCAGCGGACTGATAAAGGAATTTTGCAGAATTCCGGTTATTGGGGTTGTTATTTTAAGATAAATGTAAAAATATAGCGCTGTTTATTTCACCTCTTCTAATATTATACATATGTTGGTAAATTCTAGTAAATCCTGATTTACCAGTTTGCCCGAAGCAATGTAAATTACAAATAGAACATTTTTATAGAATATGCTCCAACTTTTTTCCTTGTATTATTCTGGACTAATATTTTATATAATGTGGATTCATATTTAAAATTTACAGAGATATTAAGTCGCTTAAAAATACAGTTTTAGAAAAAGTTCTCTTTGCAAAGTTTAATGAAATATGCAAAAACTGACGAGGGTAACAAAGTTTCTACCTATTTATAAGATAGTGGATAATTCCTTATCCAAAAATTCTGGACTATCAAGGCTTAATGCACGCAGAAACAGAGAAGTGAATACAGACCGTTTAATTTTAACACTATGATAAGAATAAAAGTGGATATATGAACTGGAGTTAGACAGATTGCGATAAACAGAGAACTTAAAACCTGACGGCGTCCTAAGTATCATAAGGTCAAGAAAAGGAAGAGTCACATTTTCCTCAATTTCAATTGTAAATTTAATAGAAGGGACTAGAGAATTAAGATTACACAGAAAATTCTAAATATCTTTTTAGGAAGGCCAAAGTCATACAATATTATCAATGCAACGGTACCATATAATGTGAAAATCGAAGATTTGGGGCAAGAATAACGTCTCAAAGTAATCCATATATAAATTAGAAAGTGTGGGAACGAGTCAATCCCCGATCGGAAGACCGAATTTTAGAAAGGAAAATTGATCATTGAATCGAAATTTACAATTAGGAAAGTAATTACCAGTACGGGGAGATCTAAAATATGTAATTTATCGCAGAGGAGAGGAAGAAGATCGTCTCAAGGAACTTTAGTAAACAAAGAACAAACCTCAAAGCTGACAAGAATAAAACTGTTGAGGTAAGGTATTGTATAAAGCTTCTCTATAAGGTTACAACTATTTTTAATGAGATTGGAAGATGGACCCCACAAGCGGGGTTAAGTAATTTGCATGGCAATTTGATAAGGAATATGAAGAAGAGAATTATAGGTTTATTAGTTTATACCAAAGCGTACATATATGGAAGAGAGGCGTGGCTAGATTTAAATTTAGTAGTTAAATCGGGAGATTTTTTAAAAAGGAATCGAATGTTTTTATGAAATTCACTGTTAGTGAATTTCATAAAAACATTTTAAACCCGGTCAACCGTAATTCGCACTCTCTTTTTATCGCTCAGACATAACTTAAGCCGACAGTGGCTAGCACTCTTCCCGTACTTGTGTAAGTTTCTAAGCGCCGAGATAGTCTATACAGGTATACATCGACAATATATATATATATATATATATATATATATATATATATAAGCTAGAGTCATTTCTTTGAATAACATATTTTGCAATTCTCTTTTGTTTTTGTGAGACCTCCATTTTTCTTTCAATATTATTCTTTAATCTATTCGTGTTCCTTATTTGAAAATGTTAAGAATTATCTTCTGTAATTTGTCAAATTCTCCAATAGAGAATTTGATGAATTGCCGAAGAAAATTCTCAACTCAAAGTTTGAGGTAGATTAGGAAAGAGTAAAAGAAGAAAAAGGAATACTACAAAGACCAAATGACAGATGCCTACAAAGCAGACGAAAGAATACTAGAAAACATTGTCTATTCAAGAAAAAGACAATGATTTATCTCTAAGGATATATTATAAACACAAAAAAGTCAGCAACCAACTAATGAAAAACAAACTCCTTGAAAAGGAAGCCATCCTAAAGGATACTAATGTGGTATACAAATTTGAATGACCCGATGAGGACTGCAAGCCTCATCCAAACAATAAATATCTAGGTATCACCACCACCACCCTCTGCCAAACACCTAACAATGTAATTGGAAAACGAGGAATCAAAGCACATTACAATGAATAACACAATGAACAATTTACAAGAAAGGTTGAGTTAAATAATTATACATATAGTAAGATTTATTAACGAAATAAGGCATAAGGACCCATTACCTCTCCCCCGAAACTATTAATTTAAGAACAAGAAAATACTTCGGAGAGTGTAAAAACAAATTTTTTTTAAGTAGGCCACTGACGAGGACTTTGTTTGTTCCTCATAAGAGACAGTAAAAAAGCCATCCCTTCCAAGGCAACCAAATTTAAATTTTCAAATAGCGGGAAAACGTGACGCTTCAATTTAATTCCCGAGGTCTGAGAAATATGGATTTGTCATCGATTCGGGATCAGTTTGGGCGATAAAGCACATATATCCCCCAATATTTTTACCTCAAGTGTTAGAGATTATATATCGATGCAAGAAATAAATATAACAACCACAGAACCAAGAGAGCCTAAATTAAAGTTTTTTATATAATCATTCCCTAATCAAAAATTCTTCATCAAACCTTACCTCTTTTAGTACAAAAAATTTTATTTCCTTTGCTTTAGTTTGTATTTTATTGCTAAATTCTGTTAGAATTTTAGGAACATATTTTTTTAAAACAAACTACGTATCAGCTCAATGATATATTTTTCGACAAGTACCGTAAAGCGATACCGTCCCGCGCTCCCCCCCCTAAAAAAAATAAATATCATACTTATTTTCCATTGACACAGAATGTTAAAAAGTCCCAAACTCTTGGAGACTATTTAACTTTTACAGCAGATAAGATAAATTATGATGAGTTTGAAGGTGGTAAAAGGAAAAATTGCCCTCGTTGCCAGAGATCCAAGAAAAGGGAAAGAACAAGCTCGTTCATTCCCTTTCATTATTTTTATTTTCCTTTCATAGTTAATTAAATCCAGTTATTTTCTGCCAATGCATGTTTGTAAAGATTTTTCTCGCTACGATGATTATGATTTCCCCATAGTTGCGCCCTTCAATCACTCACCTTTACTGGAAAAGAGATGATGTATTTTCAATTGACGTTGATGGTGGTGGAGATCTGCTTTACTGTAAAGACGTGAATGGCTTGTTTACTGCTGTTGGACTGAAGCAGAATTCCGCGAATGACGATTGCTAAACAGATACACTCGAATCATCAAAGTAATTTTAGCTCACAATGGAAACAGGTATCCATTTCTACCCCCTTGATTCTGTATGATTGTTAAAAGTTGTTTTGGATTTTTACCTGATATTGAGAATGGATATGAAAATAAATCTCCTCTGTTTATGGAAATCCAGGGTAAAAACGCTGAATGGCCTTCTCGCTAGTCTCTACTACCAGAAGAGTTAAATGTTGTCGAGCAGCCTTTTGAGGGACTGGAAAAGGGTTTTCACCGCATCGTTTCAAAGCTCACGAATGTCAAAATCAAGGAAGAGATATGTGTTGGACACTCATCAAATGCAAACTAGAAATCAGAAAAACACGAAAGAAAGATGAGCAGAATCGAAAGAGAGGCATCGTGTACCTTCAGCTCTACAATCCTTAAATTCCTAGGGAATATTAACCATCTTAACTACAGGGAGTGAGCGGCAAGGTGTAGTGAAACTTATAAAAACATTAGTGGTCGCATGTATTTTAACATTACCTTTTTACATTCCAAATCCATTTATTTTTCCTTACAAAATTGTGTAGCGTGAAAGTAGAAGAGAATGAAATGTTTCGCCATGACATTCCAGCAATGAAGAGATGGACCAAATGCCGCTGGGAGAGTGACAAAATGGCAGACTATAAATGACCTATAGCTAAAAGAGATAGAGGCGCTCGTGTTAGGATTAATTTAAGCAACGGATAGCTTTTAATTTCTTAACAGTTTCATATTTTCTAAGTCTATCTTTAGTCTATTTGTTCAATGCATCCATTTGGATAACTAAGAAAGAATTTAGTACAAAAGTTTGAAGTTGTAAACAATTTTATCACTAACTCTCTAATTTAAGAAGGCGATTTTTGGGAGTATTTGAATAATAATTACATCCTAGTTTGGTTATGCCATATGTTTTTTATCAAAGTTAATAAATAAATATAAGTATAGAAATTTTGTGAATATTGTAAAAACAAAGGAATTACAAATGGTGAAGTTCAGAAAATTTATTTTTATTTAACTTCTTCTTCTATAACTCTATATTTTAGCAAGGTGATATTTTGAAAGGGGGAAAATTATTATAATTGGGCAAGTTCAGAAAATTTTAAAAATTTAACCATGGCTTCTTTTTTTAGATTTTAACTTTTAATCTTAGTAGCGTAGCGCAAACTCCCCCCGTAGAGGGGAGTGGCGAAGCCATTGCCTGGTTGGGGCTATTATTCAATTCCTATTTAATTAACATAGGAAAAAATAATTGTAATTGTAACTTAGAGCTTATTTTATTTACTACTACCAGACCAGAATTTTTTTTTAATTTTTCGTCAGCCATTTATACACAACCTATACATCGAAAAGCGTAGAGTGCTCGATTGCAGAGATTCGAACGGCGCCTATTATTTCACTCTCTTTTACGCTTAAAAGAAATTATATTATTTCATTTGATTTGCTATCTCTCTCTTTCTCCTTTACTATTGATTCATAAATATATATATATATATATATATATATATATATATATATATTAACTTCCTTATCAAGGATAACTACAAGAAAAAATATTATATTACAGGTATATATACGAAAGAAAAGTATAAAATACTGCCATAAAAACAAGAAATAACCAATGAGGAAGAAGGAAGTGGGAAGGTAAAGAAACACATTAAGAATTACAAGAAGCAGGTAGTAAGGTCAAACTGAAAAGACGGAAAAGGCAAACAGATTAAAAGAAATGGAGAAAGCCTAACTAGGGAGATTATAAGACACGAGGAGCAAAAAGTAGGGAAAATACAATGTACATAACAGAGCAGTGACAATTTAAAAAAATAAAATATTGGGGGCCACATGACTTGTTTTTGAGGCGGTCTTTTATACTTTTCTTTTGTATATATACCTCCAATATAATATTCTTTCTTGTAGTTATCCTTGATAAGGAACTTAATAAGGACTCAAATGTTAAAGTGTTATATTGCAATCCTATTTTTGCCCTAAAGTCTTCCAACGAGATTCTTTGGCAAGCCATTCTAAATCTGTTGTTTTATAACAAAGAAATTTTGTTCTATTCCAGTGTTAAATCGGTTAATCACTCGATTAAAACCGTCTAGGCTCGTTTCCGCTCAATGATTTAGCTAAAGAATTGAGCTATCTCTATATAAGTAAAGTTGCATCTGTTATTGATACGGCCATTTTCTCACGCTATCCACCGTGATATTTCCGTCTCATATAAAGTTTCCTATCCTCAAGAAATATTTTAATTTTGCACAAAAAATCGTCTTAAATTGTTATATTCTATATATATATATATAGTATATAACAATTTAAGACGATATTTCCGTCTCATATAAAGTTTCCTATCCTCAAGAAATATGTTAATTTTGCACAAAAAATCGTCTTAAATTGTTATATACTATATATATATATATATATATATATATATATATATATATAGTAAATAACAATTTAAGACGATTATTTTGTGCAAAATTAAAATATTTCTTGAGTATAGGAAACTTTATATGAGACGGAAATATCACGGTGGATAGCGTGAGAAAATGGCCGTATCGATAACAAATGCAACTTTACTTTAGGATATGAATACTTACGATGAGATTTCAATATTATTGGTCAAATTTTAATCACAGTCAACATGGAGAGTAATTAGTGTGTTAATCTTGAATGATCTAAAAATTTCAAAACAATGCATTTTATCTTCATTAAAGGCGCATTGTGTTTTAAGCATTCCCAGAAAGACATTTTGAAATTTTGTAACCTCCTATTATTTAAAGCGATTGTGAAACGTTATTTCGAGTAGTCGGTAGAATTATGGTCTCCATAACTATACAAGAACATTGTTTAGGGGAACACGTCCAGTTTTGGGCGACAGAATTCATACCTAAACTAAAGAATATATCTGACGTAGAAAGACTGAGGCTTCTCTATTTACTTTGCTGAGAAGATCAGCATCCTCAACACCAACGTAGAAAAATCTTTAAAATAATAAAAGGGTTTACTTATATTGAGATAGCTCAATTATTCAGCTAAATCATTGAGCGGAAACGAGACCAGACGGTTTTAATCAGGTGATTAACCGATTTAACACTGGAATAGCACAAAATTTCTTTGTTATAAAACAACAGATTTAGAATGGCTGGCCAAAGAATCTCGTTGAAAGACTTTAAGGCAAAAATAGGATTGCAATATAACACTTTAACATTTGAACTTCAGAAATAAAAGATAGGAAACTAATTCTTCTTAGTCACCCTGTCCTATTTTTCCTATCAGGCACTTCTGACTTTGTTCCTTTTTCCTTTTTTCGAACTAGTCTGAAATGGTCGTATGGTAGCTTGATGGATCGAAATTCTGTAATTAGAAAAAAGTTTTTAACGATAGTTTAGGATTGAAACTCAATCCATTTCTTCCAGGGACAAGACTTCTGGCCCTTGCGCCAAGCCTCCACCGCGAGGTGTACAAGCGATCACTGATGAAATGACATTTATAGCGCACTCTCCATAATTGATGAACGCCCTCGTTTATCCCAACACTGAAATAAATCATCTTTCTCCTAAACTCTGATTGGTGAATGAGCGTAGTTAATACAGTAGTAATATACAACCTTTCTATGATACAAATGGTTCTTGTAAAACGCGAATTGACTGGTGTTCCTTGTGGAAGATGGTTGAAAGGTTTTGAATTTTGTCATAGAAAGATGAGAAATAAGTTGGGATATTTTCCGCCTATCTTTAAAGGGTTATATATATATATATATATATATATATATATATATATATATATATATATATAAATATATATATATATAAATATATATATATATATATAAATATATATATATATATATAATATATATATATATATATATATATATATATATATATATATATATATATATATATATATATATATATATATTTGCTTTTGACGTTAACTAATTACACTCATGCAGGTTGTATTCCGTCTGATCTCTCTTTTTACCATTATTGTTGAGTCATACGTGCAAGGTATGTGACGGAAGAACTACCATTACTAAATCTCTCCTTTATGAGATTCACACTGTGAGCTCCAATGCGAAGATCTCCGAGTGCCTGGTATCAATCAGATCACGCTGCAGAGGATCAAGAGGGTTTCAGATGAGTGCGGCCGTTCGGAAACACCACTTGAATTGCACTCAGAAGAAAAAGACACGAATCTATCGTGGAATCCGGCCATCTTTGATAACAATCCACCAAAGTTGAGGTCAATAACCAAAGACAAGGAAATTAATGAATGAGGAAATCCGCTAATACTCACACAACATGAGAAAGGGCTTTTTTCTGCCACCAAAGATGAAGGGCACGCAATCCAGGCATGTTGTGACTCTTCTTATGTTGTTTGGAGTGGACACTAGCAAATGACACGTTATACCCTGCTTTATCTTGACGAAGGTCTCTATCCATTGCCTGGATGAATTTGTCTCGCCTGATTCATGGTGGTGGCAGTTGGAAGACCAAACGTGTAGCAGGGGTAGAGGACAAATTTGGCTCTCAGACATTTTCTTTGACCACATCACTCAGAACTTCATGCTTCCCAATTACCCAGACTGCAAATCAGCTCATCTTTTCCACCCAATCCCCATACCGCTCCAGTAAAATACCACCACGTATACACACGGCAAACTACGACTTACTTTTAACTCTTTCATTACCCTCTTAACATTTTCCGCACCTTTTTCTTCTCTTACTACCCGATCCCAGTAGATGACCACAATCATCTGTTTGATTTTCTTTCTATTCACATTCTATCATGTTCGTGAGAAACATTCCTCACTCCAGCATTAGAGTGTCAATACACTTGAAGAAGAACTTTTGCTTGATCCTGAAAGCTTAGAAAATCCACATTTCGAGTTCGGTTTCGCCTCGATCCCACCACAAAGATGAAGAGGAAAGTCAAGACAGAACCGAAAAACCTTCGTAAAACGCATTATAGACGTTTAAGGATTATAATCAACACCCGCCATCAGAAGTAACGAAAACAATCAAAAGGTATTAAAATATACAAATACAAAAATATTTTTATAATACATATAAAAAAGCACGAAAAACATGTTAGCGAATTGAAATTTTAAACGCATTAAATAGTATGGAAGTGTATAGATGAAAACCAACAGATATAAAATAGGAAAAAAATAACAATACGTTCCTTTTGAATAATTTAAAAACAAGAAATTAATAAACGTGTTAATGTGACACTATATTTGATACCACAGCTATAATTCCTTATTCATAGAAAGCTGAAGTTTTTAAATGTATAGACTATAGCAGGTTAGATCTGAGAA
The DNA here is from genome assembly GCA_963969495.1 of Ceratothoa steindachneri. Taxonomy (NCBI): domain Eukaryota; kingdom Metazoa; phylum Arthropoda; class Malacostraca; order Isopoda; family Cymothoidae; genus Ceratothoa; species Ceratothoa steindachneri. The sequence goes on along the minus strand of OZ018337.1, from coordinate 11,566,443 downwards.
GACACTTGTAGCATCAAGCATCTTGTAGTTCCTGTGTGCAACCTCGACTCTTTTAACTCCCTTCACCCCAAGAGCAATTTTCAACAACTTTGTGGAGCTCAATTAATTTATATCATGAAAAATGCGATGAAGATAAAAGGAATACTTTCAAATTGTTTCGTACCGATAATCATCTTTATTTAATATTTTGAGAGACTTGGATGATTTACATACCTAACGTCACTAGGTTAGAATCTAAAAAAAGATGGTCTCAGATTAAACATGAATTTGGTTGGGAGAAAGGTTATAAGGCCTCTGTAAATTTCGTTATAGCTAAATAAGAAAGATGATATTGTATCCTTTAAGTCAAGAGACTAGCCCGAGGTTGTGTCGCTGCCATTAAATATCTAATGTCCGGATCAAAAGGAATATTGGTTCAGAAATTTAGTAGAGAGATTAGATTCGAATAAATAGGGAGGTGAAGGAGCTAAGATGAATGGAAGTGCACTGGAGCAGAAATCTGGATATGAATGTTTCAATGAGTAAGAAAACACAGTCAGGGGTTCTTCATTAGGCAGATAGAATTGTGGCAGCAGATTCATTCTTGAGAACATGTAATTCGCCCTGAGCACCATTCGGAATGGTAGCCATACAAATAATGCCATAGATAAAATTACTCGCTAATTCCTTTCTTCCACCTTGAATCATGGGAATTTCGTTTTACTTTCTACTGATTTCAAGATATGTGAAATATCTATTTTGAGTGATGAATGAAGCAAATCATCATCATTTTCGAGGAGAAAAGCTGGAAGATTCTAAATCACAGCAATATTTCAGGCAATTACTTTCTTTTGCCCACTCTAGCGTATGTTTCGGAAGCTACCTCTTCTGACTATATCAAAATATTCACATCATTTTTAATGGAAACTGGGTGGTGCAAGCTTCCATTCTCCATTGAAAGGTCCAGTGATTTAAATTCGATGCTAAACTCCTACGTATTAATATCATGTATATACAAAAAGGAATGTACACATAACTAAGTAGAGAATTTTTAATGAATTAAGTCCTGTATAAGTGCAGTTGATATGCAGTTAAATACTCATTTTACAGTAACAAGTTACTTGCTTAAATCTCTTTAAAAATACCTGAATTCCGAGAATAAAAAATGAAAGGTTTCCAAGTTAAAAAAAGGTGAAGGAGCATGAATGGTCAAGAAAGATTGAGTCAAAGGATGTTATAATTAATTAGCAAAACAGCAATGAAATCTAATGTGACTAATTAATAAATTCCGTTTTTTTAATCACTGATCTATAGATAAGAAAACTATGCCTCCTGTGAGATTGGATGCCGGAAGAATGCAATTATAAACCTCATTTTGCCTCTAGTTACCGATGTCAGTGGGAAACCATGCTGGAATGTGGATTAATTAAGAGGATATTAAGAAACCTATTCCAGAAAATATAACTTGTGTGTCTACCTTTGTGTTTGCCTTTCAAAACGGACACAAGCCGGCGTTTTGAAATCTTAGACTTTATGTACTTCAAAGACAATGGCATATTCCACCAGAAGAATGCTAGAATGCTTTATATCATCGGAGCCACGCTGCGCAGAACTGATTCAAGGAGCAATGCAGATAGTTGCGATGAGAGGGAGTGTACTCGAATGCTTTAGCATGGAGAAGACACAAGACTGGTGAAATGGCTCCACTTTTCTCATTCTAACGTGGGCTCGTTCTGTAGCTCCAAACAAGCGAAATAAAGCTTTATTAGAGAAGATTACTTTTTCCCAGACTTCAACAGTCCATTCTTTATATTTAACACACAAGTGGAGCCAATCTGTAACGGTTTTTTGTGAGATGGTGCTTCTTCGCAGCTTTTCTCTACTTGCGAAAAGGGGAGCGCTTTCGACAATCCTATGTCTTCCCGAACCGGAAACAAACCGAAACTCTCAAAGTAAAAAATAAAAATTTATTGATACTACGCCAATTAGTCTTGTCCCTAAGTGGATACAAAGTAAACAAATATAAGGTTGATTTAATAATAAATATCATTAATAATCATACTGAAACGCGACCATATCACTAACATGGCCACGGATGTATTTAACAACCTAATAACAACTGATAAAATCCACTGTTGTCCACGGATGACGAAAACCATATACGAATACACCATTGAAACACGAACCACCTGAAAGACCATTTCTGTAATAAAATCTGATAACATGACCATATATCGTCCACTATTTTTATTATGATGTCACTAGTTACCATTTTTACGTGTAGAAATAAATAATCCTCTTTATTTCCTTAGAACCTTTTCCCTTTCAGTTTAATTGAATCGAAAATTTTTTTGATCGGATCGAACTTAAACCAAATTGGTTCTAGTTATTTGTTTGTAGGAGTTAGGATTTTGTTTGAATTTTCAAAGAATTCCGAATATTGTAGAACCCGTAGTCGGGTCACACTTTTAGACTGCAGGTCCTTTTTCAATAAGACCAATGAAAAACCACAGGTGATCACAATTACAACTTTTTTGGGTGGGGGCCTGGTCCTTATTCTAGTGTATTCCTCCGCGAGGAGGACGAAAATGATAAACTTTCTTTCTTGGCTATAGGTAAAACTTCCTCTTCACAACCTCTCCTGTGCCAATCTCTCGACCGCAAATCCTTGGTAGATTCTAATCTATTTTTAGTCGTTCTCGAATACAGAAGATTAACACAGTTTCCAACCCCGTCGATAGTAGGGTTTGATTATGACTATATTTAAGTCCGTAGTTATTTTCATAGATCCTGATAAATTACCATTTAGTGCTTTAATTTTGGACTATTTTAACTATTTTGATTAGCAGTGATGAATAATTTTCAACACATTTATCTTTAATGTTATCAATTATTTCTGCCCATATATAATTATAGAATATATACCAAAAAAGTCCGAGTATTGAGTTAACAAGGAAAGATAGACTGAAGGTTGTTCGTATATATAGATTTCATTTTACAAATTCTCCATTGCTCTCACACATTCATTTATTGGTCGTATCGTTGAATTTCAAAATAAGTAAATATTTACAAAATATTCTACAATGTGATTTTTCTATATTGCTGTCCTTAAATACGAAATTAAAGAGCATTGTTTTGTTCCATTATATCAATATTTTTCTTCTTTGAGTCTCTACAATGTTATGGAGCATGCTAAAGAGCAGATTTGTTAGTTGGAACTTAAAAGAATGATCACTACCTCTTATATTTAGAATTCTCTTTAGGTTTCTTAATTCCATTAATGATTACAGAGGAACTACTCTAGATTTGAAGACAAAGGCGGGTGGACTTCTTCCTCTTCAGCTTATTTTTTGTGTCTAACTGCTACCTCTTATGACTTATGAAGAGGCAATTTTTCCTTTATCTGGGAACGAGATTTAAATAATCCCTAAAACGATGCCCTTTGGTTTTTATTAAAGACAAAAACGTAATTGTTTTATCTCAACAATTCAACAGAAAAGGTAGAATAAATTCAAAAGTTGTGAGATTGAAATGAATAAGCGAGATGTTAATTAAAACATGAAAGAACAACAGTTTTAAATAATATAATAATTGAAATTTCACGAATTTAACTCATTTAATTCATTCAAAGAAGAGAAAATACAACATGAAGAATAACCTCCATTGAAGGAAACAAAAGACCAGGACACAAAGAGACATAAGAGTGATTGGCTTATTTCCTGGTATGAAAGAATAAAATGCTTAAGCCAAAGGTTCTTTTCAACTTTCTATGCGAGGCTTAATTGGCGGAAAAATGTCTTAATTTTTGAAAACTCTTTAAAGTAACCACGTGAAAAGTGAAAAGGTAGAATTAAAAACGTTGCAAGTATGCATCCTCTAATTTTCTGCCCAAAAATAACCTAAAAAGATTTTTCCAGATAATACCAATTTATTTTATATACCAGAGGCGATTTTTCAGTCTTTCTTTTGAAACATATTCCATTATAATTATTTTCACCTTTTATCGTGACACACGTTTTACATGAAAGTAAATGATCCCACATTGCGCTTACTTCCCCATAGGGATACCTTAGTGTTGTGGACATAAAATTCTTATTATTCTAATTAATTGCAGGCATCTGAACTATTTGTACCACCTCAAATTTTCGAGCGGAAAATATATCTGAAAAATATCTGCTGGGGATTGAGAATCAGGATTCCAAACATGTCATGTTTGATCGCATCCGAGGCTCATTCATTGATGATCTCTGGCAAAAATCAGTTGTATTTTTTACTGGCCTAAGTATAATTAATTAAAAGAGTTTTATGCAGAAAGGGGTGAATTTGGGGAGTGCTATCTCTCCTTTGGATTATCTAGGACAGGAGGTATCAGGAGTAGGAGGATTTATGCCCCATTTTGTTTATTCTTCCTCTATTTAGATAAACATCCAAGAATGATGAAAGAGTAAATGATGTGGATATAAAACAGTTAAATAAAAATGAGGAACAAACAAATGAAACATGGAAATAAATAGTAAAAGAAGAAAAATAAAAGATAAAAATGTTTGTAGTAGCGTCATCAGGGAAACTTCAGTTTCCAGTTCAAGAAAAAGGAAATAAAGAGACATTTAAAATAACACCCTTACTTATTATATCCATGTCTCCCACGCTTCTCCTTCTCTTGTTTAGCCTTGAGTTATATAAAAGGTGACTTTGAAATATTGGCTGATATCAGTTCAGTTTTGGCTCGTTTGAGAGACTCTTTTATTCGTTCGCAAATTTACTTGTTATAGATTTACGGCTCAATTCAACTATCACCTAAAAATGGTCTCTACTTCAAAACTTTCAGATTAATTTTGACTTTTCAGGTAAAACGTAACCATGTTTGAGACAGCTGCGTGCCCTCCAAATCCATATTTTTTTTCAATTATACTTGTGGCATCCATCTAATTCTGAGTGAATTCTCGAATAATGTTTTTATTGGTATCTATAATCTTTGTTTTTTTTACTTCAGTGCATTTAAATTCCATTTATATATGACGATGTTGCTTAAACGATTTTTAGAGAGGTTCGATTGTTTATGCCAAAATAAATTAAAATTTATTCAATTCTGGCCAAAGATTTAAATTCGTAAATGAATTTTTAGTTGTCGATTCATTAATCGAATGAAAACATTCTAAAGCATCGAATAGAAAAGATGCAAGTAATTTCAGATTCGCAAATCGATTTCATAAATCGAGATCAAATCATCAAATCATAGTCAGACAGAACCCGGGGACGGAAGACTGAATATAAAAAAGAAAAAAAAATGTAAAAAGTAAAGAAATGATGTAAATAGGGAATTAATTATCCTGTCAGTTTTTTCAATAATCCGTTTGCCAAATGTCACTCGGACGAGTTCCAAAACTTTAACGAAAAAAAGGCCCCCCAAAAAACAGAGTCGTTAATGTCCTCCAAAGTTTACCCCCTTAGTTTGCTCTCTCACATACACTTTGGCATGCGCCAACACACTAACATACCCCTCCTTCCCTGGAACTAAGTGTAGATTGTCCTTTTATAATCATATATGTATCTATTCATTATTATTTGAATTCTTGACGTGTTTTGATAGTCCGATTTTTTCAGGGTTTTCTTCTCTAATAATTAATTTTTAAACTTTATTTATTTTTTAACTTTCAAAGAAGAGGTTTATGGGCAACATTAAGCAAAAAAACGATAACACTGTAAAGACAAGAAATGAAGTCATAAAAAGGTTCTAATTATACAGGAAATGTATTTTTAATTTATATGAAAATTATATGAATGTAAACAAAATATTTTCCTCTCGTATTTAAGGAAAACTTTTAAATATTCCCCCCCCGGGTGATATGGCAAAATTATATCATACCAAGAAACAAAAGGTAAATTTAGACCTAGATTAGAAAGGCATGAGTATTGTTTTAAACATGATTTGCCTCGCCCTAAACAAGGAACATCGCACAAAGAATATTCGCAGTCTAATTATGATTATTATCCTTGATTATTATCCTCTGAAATCATTAAAATTCGTTAAGTTGTTTTCAATAGTGAAGAATCGCTCTAGATCTTCAGAACGCTTCCTAAATACTCTAAATCAAGCATGTTAATTCAACAGGCTCTATTGTTGCAGACGTTAGGCCATAGGTTAACTCTGTTGCTTCATCAGTGTTAGATCACGAACTAGATAAAAGAGTTCCGGTTGGGTGATGGGGTGTAGTTTCTTGTCAGATTCAAGATGTGCCACATATGGCGTATCTTGAGATTCTGATTCGACTGAGTTGCTTGTGTGATCGCTTGGTAGTTCAGAGGGCGGCTATGGTACAAGGATAGCACTTTAATATCGAACTGTGCGAATACGGTCACCAATGGAGCGTTTGATTAAGTAAACACGCTCACAATTCATTTTTATTAACAAAGTCTATTGTTGGAATTCCGCTCATTTACCTCAGGTCAGGGATCTTGCAGTTCGCATGGATGGAGAGCATTCTCGGAGGTTGATGTCAAAGCTGGGGATCAACTTAGAGCGATGTTAGCAGAGAGAGAGGAAGAGAGAGAGAGTCATGTAAATGATAATAATGTGCCACTCTGGAATGCCAGAATTAATAGGCTATGGAGGGTGTAACATTACCTTGTGTCACCATTATGAGGTTGCAAGTGCTCACTGGCTGCGCCAATATCGTTTTCTCTGGCTGATTTTCCGACCTCCTTTTTCTTACCTCTTCCAGAGTAAACCTGTTGATACAGTCCTATTTGTAGCTTTTAATTCTGCGACTCTTATATGATTTTCCTTTGATTTAATCTTATCACACTATGGGAATCTATAGAAGAGAGAAGTAGAAGCATTAAAGATCGTGTTGTTAAAAAATATCTTCTACCCCCATTTATGAGTTTTCACTAAATTACATGGCTGTTTTGTCAATCAAACAGTTAAACAGAAGGTATATTAAAGTTATACCCGAAAATTAATTCAGGAGACCATACTACTTAATTTTATTCTACACTATAAAATATTGCTATAAAATTAGAAGATCCAAACTATGTACATCATTTTTTACAGTATAATACCGTTGTGCTGTTTGCTTGAAATTACTGAGAAACATGTGGATTCATGGGTTTTGGGGGTGATAAGACTAGATGCTAAGAATTTGCTGTGTTTATCTTTTTACTGGTAGAGAAACGAAAGTTATACATGGTGATCCAGAAAAATGGGCCCCAACTTTCGATGTGATTCTTTTCTTAGTGTTTTGTCGAATTAGGAAATGAAACCTATCGAAAGTTAGGCCTTTTTGGGTGGGTTAACTTATATCTACAGTTTAATAAAGATTCATATAAGTATAAAAAATTTATATTCTACAGCAAGTTTTCTATAACCTTTAATTTAATGATTTTTAGTCTTCTGGTGTGTTAGGTTTGAGGTACGCAAATCTCTCAGCTTAAATATATAGTTGGAAATTGTCCTCTCCATTTACTCTTAAAATGCCTCGGGTTGATGAGGTAATTTCGTTGCCAATCAAAACTAATTTTCCCTTTTATGAAGATAGTTTGGTTGGACTTTGACGAGTGGAGCGTCGGAAAAAGATAACACTGCACAGCTAATTTCAGTGAAAAAAAATAAGAGATCTCATTGTTCATTTTATTATATGGTTGAGTGTGCTGATTTCAAATTTGCTAAAAATCAATTTCCCGTCACGTAACATTTTCTTGTAAATTACGGATTTGATAATTATGCAAATTATACGGGTTTCTAAGATACCATAAATGTATTTTGCCTCCAAAGTCCATTATAATTAATTCAAGAATATATAATAAATCAGCATATTTGTTAGCATTATTATATAATGTATTAACTTATATTTCAAAATTTTCTTCTTGGTTTGTAAGACGTCTCAGGTGTGTGACGCTTCAGGTTCCAGCAGAACTCAGCCTGCATAGCAGGGTACCATTTTCCATAATACCTGTTTTCCATTTGACGTTATATATTGATGGAACCTCTCTCCAAATTTACTACACACATCTCCTCTATTATCATTATAGGCTCTTTAAGCTTCACTATAAGTACGCTGAGAGCGTGATCTGAGGTGCACGTAGTAGTGCCAAGTTACTTGGGAGCGCAAATGAGACCATTGGCAAAATGCAGCCTGCTCATTCCGCAGGGTCAATCGGCAGTCGTCATTGAACTAGGCCTTGTCGGTACGACGACTTCGAATAGTTTTACGTTGAATCATTTTCTCAATTCTGGAGAGATTAATTTCACTAAGGGCAGTTACGGGATATTCGTATATATACACATCCCAATAACAGATATTTTTAAAATCAGAATAAATGCCAGGCCAGTTTGTACATGATTCTAAATGAACCACTCTAGTAATGAATACATCTGGTTGTAAAAATTTGGTTTTAATCTCAAAATTAAGACCAGAATGATCATTGTTACCATTGTTGATTTACGGAGAAAATACAGTAAATCACCAACGGCAGGAACATCCGTTTAAATGAGATCCAGTCAATTTGCAGGAATCTGGGTCGGATTACGAACCATCTGCTCACATAGAGCAAGATTACACAAGTGTAAGGAAGGCCGACCATGCTGGTTCCTCGTGGAAATGGAATTCACCCATTGCTTGTGAATACATTAAAATTACACACTTCTCTTTTCCAGGGAATCCTGACTATGATATCTGTACCCACATAAGTCTTACTTGCAACAGGTACCCCTTTCTCTCGAGGTGATGAAAATCAAGAACAGTATAATAAATTAGAGCTAATTTATGGTCGTCCTGTCTTGTTTATCAGCTAGGAACTTCTCAATTTGCTTAAAAATTAAGCCCCAATTTATTTGAGCCATGACTCTAAAACCTTGGTCAATATTGTTGAATCCAAATCACTAAAGTTGAGAAATCTTGAATATCGAAGATGGCATCCAATATTAATAATTTTCCATTTCTTCTGTGACCCATCAAGTTTCCAATGAAAGGTACTGTATGTACGTTGATTTCAACTAGATATTTTTATTAATTGCTCAATTATACTCAGAAACAATCGCCTTAATTTATTTTTAATTTACAGCTACCTTCTCTTATTAAAAAAAAGAGGGTGAGAAAGGGTTAAATCAAGAGGACTTGTGTAATCCCATCCTTCATCAATAGTAATCTCACTCTCACATATTTTATGTCATCGTTTAGGCGTACAAAATTTTAAGTGTCGCTTTATTTTTCCTTTCAATTCGACACAGTGGAATCTTTTTCTCTATCTTGTTTTAATTCATTTCTTCTTCTGTCATATCCTTTGACATTTAGTATTTACCTGACAGAGAAAAACGAACCAGATAAGACCACAAGAGACTCCTGACTCTAGTTCAATAAAGCAAAATAAGGGGAAATATAAAAGTGAAGGACAGGTAAAAGTTCTGAAGGATAAGAAAAAATTAATATTTTAACAACTTTTGTACCAAAAATTCGAATTTTAAAGAAATATTATCGATATTTTTTCTTAAAGTAATTTACTTAAGGGTTTGACCGTCATTCAAATGGAGGTTAATCTAAATCCATGTTATTTTATAACAAAAGAAATTGTGACGTCGCGATGTCAATTTGTTTCTATAATAGATATAAACCATTATTTCTATGGCCGCTAGCCTTTTTCAAGTATTGGGTCATAATTTATATTATTATTTTAATGTTTTAAATATTGTAATGACTACAATAGGTTTTATGCCCAGATATAAATTTTCCTGTTAAAGTTAATTAATTTCTTTCAGTCTTTCTTCGTATGATCTATTTTTAGATTCTGGAAATAATTTCATCGCTCCACAATGGACGCTCCAATATTACAATGTATTTTTCATGTATAGAAATCAGAATTGTACACCAATTGTTTGCAAGGATTTTATATGAGGAAGAAAAATTAACTTCGCTTTAAAAGTCAAATGTTTTGCTATGGAAACCTATTCGCCTTTTATGACGCTTCAATGCATTCTTTCTAAATTTTTAATTAATTAAATTAAGCTTTAAATCTTTTTCTTTACAAGATTATCAGGATCTATATGCACTATCTTGCAATTATTGATTAAATTCCTTTTGTAAACTTTCTGATCATTTGACTACTCTATCCAAGACTATTTACTAGTTTTCATAATCAATCTGATAGTTTTGGAGTATTAAAAAGCAAAGGTCCGAGAACAGATCCCAAAGGAACGCCGCTACTGACTGTTTGTTGACCATGATTAACTACTTCAGTTGCACACATCTCCTTTCCTTTTGTTTTCCAACTTTTACTACACTTTACTTTCGAAAGCTTCCCACATTTCTGTTCGCATTTATTTTTATTATGTATTTCATGTAGTACGATGTACGTTTTGGCCCAGGTTATGCCTTTGATGCTTGTTTCCTTTATCTGTTCTTAGTTTTCTTTTGAGAAGACGACGTTAATATATGTATGTACATAGGGATCGGTTTCTATTCTCGATACTATTTTGTCCTTTCGTATGAATATATAAACTTTTTTTAGATACTTCACCTAAAAGCAATTGAATTCACACACTTTTTTAAGATATACACACAAAATAGATAAATATAAAGAATATCAAATACTTGAGTATTTTAACCTATTTGCATCTAGGTTTCCTTTATTGTGGCATACATCGTTATAGCTTAACCTTAGAATAAGGGTCAAGCACTTGCTACCAAATGACCCAGCCTCTTCACTCGTGCTTCGTGGATACACACATCTAGTATGGGTGAGTATTCATAAGACCCCACAACCTTCTCTCAATGTGTTTGGCTCTCTAGTACTCAATCTTTCACTACAATTTTAACAGTTTACTCCCACATAGTCTGAACATTTGTCGGTTCATTATTACTCTGTTTTCTGTTTGTTTCCCTAAGATTCATTAGTTTTCATAGCATTATATATTCAATAACCAACCAAATTTTTGTTGCCATAGAGACCTAATATTTAGAAGAATATCTGCTTTTGTTCAACGACCAAACTTTGTATACAACTCTACATTAACATTAGTTTTCACTTTCAATAAAGAAATGTGACAGAAAAAATTAATGGGCAAAAAGGTACATATTTTTCATCTGACAAAATTATAAAATATTCCTTTGAAATAATCATTGTTTTTTCAATTTGAAATTTTTATTTTGGATGACATAAAGAAAGTAGACGCATCTTTTGTTTTATTTTGTTATTTGAAGTTTCAGGTATCTTTTTATTTGCCGAAATCTAATTAACGTTCTTTAATATCTTTTAGCTAGTTAGGAGCTGAATAAATAGTGAGAAGGCCTGAATTACTTATTTTTCCTTCTATATTCAATTCGTTCTGTAAAAGTAAATTGAAAGATCATCGTACGGGTACGGTTTGTTAAGCAAATACGTACACAATTTTTATTTACTAACAAGCTTGGAATTGGTTTGCTTACTTCAAGTCATAAATTGGCAGATCGCATGACTGGTGAGTGTTCTTGCAGGTTAATAAGAGGGCTGATACTTGCAAATGAGCCATGCTTGCAGCAAGATAATTGAGTGGATGACAATGATCCTACTCTCCATTGGGAGAGAATAAGTAGTACAAGAATGGCGTGACTTTTCCAGGTATCGCCAGTATGGTGTTGGCAGTATTCGCTGGTTGTGCCAGTACAAACAAAAAAACACAACATTGTGATAAAATCGTTTAACTATGAAATAAGTGAAGGATAAGAAAATACCCATGATCGAAAAAGGCTGGTAATAAATAAATAGATTTAGTTTCGACTACGGATCATGGTTTGGTCTGAGGGAAGTAGCTCTTGTCAATTCCTTTTCTGCTTACACGCACTGGTTTAGCTTTACTGATGTCAACATGCTAGCGTACAATTTTCAATGAAATTCAACAGAAGAATAAAACATTGTTTTTAGGGGTTTTCGTAAATAGAAACTTGTTTTAGTATTCTAAGTCTGTTTGTGGAACGTCTAATACCACACAACTTCTCAACTACTTTTACAGTTACAGTTCATAGAAATTTAATTAGCTACTATCAAAAGTTGGTATTCATAGTTCTTATCGTATTTGGCTTGATTGGTGCTCTTTTAATAAGGAACTCCATTGACTTGCAACGCTTTTTAACTATAATTTTATCACAAAGTTAATTTTTATAAACCTACATCTAACTTCCACAAAACTCCTTTTTACATTTAAACCATATTCTAATTAATTCCAAAGAAAAATATTTAAGATATTTTACTTTTATGGCCCAATCTCACTTCCAAGCTCAATAATATGAATTATCAATTGGATTCAAACATTTTCCTCAGTGTAATTTATAAATATTTTCCTTAAATTGTACTTAAGTTTCTGGTAGGAATATTCTAGTTCAGTGCTTATAAGATCTTAAGTTATTATTTATTCACGTGCAAAAAACTTGCGTTTCAGATCATTGTCTCACTAGAACATCAACTGATCCTGCATCCTCCATAACTTTATAGTTGGCGTTAAGCTATACACCATGTGACATTCATTTTGCAAAAGTATTGTTTATTATCTTTCTTTATTGTTTATTAATCAAATTTTTGGTCTAATCCCAAAAGAGTTATTATATTTCCTCTATCATTGAATGTTACACAAATACATTGATTTTTATATTATTAAAAAATTCACTTTAAGAGGTTATATATGTATATTGTTTCCTATGATATAATTTGATCCTTCTTAGGTATGGCTTCTAGAGAGTCAAAAATTCTCCCAAAGATTTTCCTACGTGTGCGGATATCATATGTATTGCGACAAAGCATAAAATCGTGTAAACGGCGCCAAATTACAGATAACGTCGAGACTACTTTGGAATGCTCATGGATAGCCAAGAAAAGATATGTGTCCTTCATATGATATGCTGAAGTTGCCTATTTACTGGGTGAAACATAAGTTCCATGACACGACAGTTACAACTTTTGTATGAAATATGTTATTAATGGAAAAAATATTATGTAACTATAACTTTATTGTCTTGGGAATTATGGGCCACCCTGTATTCTATAAAAGGTTGAGAAGTGAAGGAAGGGCCATGCATTTTGCTATTTGCAGAGTATGGAGTGAGCAGTAAACCACCATGATTTCTTTTATTTTTGCATGACAAATGTTAAAAAGGCGTATCCTAATGAAATTAAAAACCTTATGTTGTTTTATATTCTCTTTCGAATGATACAATTGACAAAGTCCTCCCAAGGTTAGCCTTGGAATTATTTTGTTTTTGCAATAACATCATAAATATTCGGCAGAGACTCTGCTAGACTAGGCTATAATATGCTGTACTCTGCTAGGCAAGCTAGAATAGTCTATGCTACGCTAAGCTATAATATGTATAATGTACAAGGATTAGATATACTATGCTAATTTAGGCTATAAAGTATTATACTAGGATAGGCTTTCGTATGCAATCATATATTGACTGAGACTGTAAAAGGTTTATCTTTATAGATATTCGAACTCTCAAATGTCTGAGAATTGTTAAGAGCTGATTAACCAGGGCAACATATTCTCTGCTTCTTTTATTGCCTAAAAAATCGTTAACTAGAGCTTTAAAAGCTTTCTATGCATCTTTTTCTATGTCCATCATAAATGCCTCAAACTGCTGATCTATTATCAAGTTTCTGAACTTAGGTCCATCAAAAATTCTCGCATGGAGCTTAGCGTTACTGATTTGTGGAAATTTTTAATGAAGAAATTTAAAAGCTTGGCCGTTTTTATTTAGGGTTTTGACGTATTTTTTCATTAGTCAAGTTTATATGCAGTGGAGCAAGCAGTATTTTGTGAGGAGGCACTAAAGGTTCAGCTATCACCACATATCATCCAATTGTGAGAATAGTAATTTATTACATCCAGTACTATTTTCATAATTTCATAACTCATATTAAGTTGGATTGAATGGCCTAGAGGAACGAAAGCTATCTTGTTACCAATATTCAGTAAAATAGCCTATAAATTTCTACTAGAGGAATCTATGAAAGGTCTCCACTCTAATCGGTTGTAGGGAATTCTAAAGGCCTCAATAAGTCCTTTAATATTAGCTCAGTATACTAAAGAGCCAGAAGAATGCTGTAAAAAAATAGCTTCGAAACTCTTCTTCTCTATTTCTGTACGAAAAAAAATGTTGTTTCTTTAGCGAGAAGATTACTTCCACAAAGTCGAGAGCCAAGAAGTTGTGCGTTCTCCTTTGAATAGTCTTGCGACAATATTACGTGTGGAAACCTGATAAGACTCAAATGTGTCATAATCTTGATTAACTTCCATCTTACTCTCTTCATAGGCCTCTATATGTTCAGGGGAAGAAGGTATAGGAAGTCCTGGGCCTCTATATGTTCAGGGGGAGAAGGTATAGGAAGTCCTGGGCCATGTGGCAGGAGTTTGATGGCAGGAGGAACATCCGCATATGCCACACTAGGTTTCTTCTTCGTATTTATACATGTGGAAAATATAATTGCATATACATAAAGGAATTGATTTGGAGTTGCAGATAGTACATAAATGTTTGGTAAAAGATATGTTCATGCTGAAGTAAACTATGTCAGTTTTTAATTTTATGCTAAGGCTAAGCATAATAATAACTTTTTTCAGCAGCCAGTATAATACAGAACGCTTAAATACTTGATACAATGCTCATCTCTAAGATTTCTCATGCAAAAATAGCCGTCCGTAGTGTGGTCCTTGCCCTCTCTCCACACCATGTAACACACAAAAAGAGAGACTTCTGTTCGCCCTGACTCCAGCGTCTTAAGCTTATGTCGCTGCCCTTGCAGCAGATATGTGCTGCAAAACTTTAATCTTAATCTCCTCGCCTTACTCCAAAATATGCATGATACAAAGATTTAATTACAGGAGAGGTTGTACATTGCTGCTCTGAAAAAGTCACTTTGCCGCAAAAATAGAAAAGTATGTCGAAGCTATTCTTACATTTTCTGTTCATTTTTAACTCAACCACTATTATTATTATTATTATAATGCTAAGCAATTTCTACCTTGCTAAAATATAAACTTATTAGCATAATTACTTAAAATGCTCACAAAATTTACTGTGAATACAGCAGTGCAAAAACTATTGAAATTTTGATGTAATATAGGACATGTAAAAACTATAAAATAATTATCACCCCTTGTATCGCACAAACTGGATATGATATAGAAAAATGGATGTCAGATTCGGATTTAGGAGGTTAATTTTACTAAGGAACAATACCAAAAACCTAGAGTGCTTTTTTGACGCAGACCAGTGATTATGATGATCTAATAGGAACTGCATACATGAAACACTCACACGTTTCCCTGCAAATGTTTATGAAAACCCATTACACTAATAAAACCGTCCAGAAATTGTTCTTTCTTTAGCAAGCTCGTACCTTGTTATTTTTTAAGGGTAAAAACAATGCCTATGATTCTAAGAAAAACAAAGTATATCGTAACAATAAAGATGTCATAGCCTAATCACTCGAGTAACCGGCCGTTCAGCCATCTGGCTGATGAAACGAAATTGCGCCATAATAAGAGAAAAGATCCAATATTTGGGTTGGTGATAAAGATTTACCGAATGTTTAATCCTACGAGGCGAATTATAGCAAATAGCGATAAATATTCAAGAATCGGGGAAAAATTCGTCTGCCAACCAGCAGATATCATTTCTGAAAGAGGTGCTGTTAATTTACTATGTACTGAGCATATCAGGCGTGCAATGAGAAGACAAAATTAATATGTAAATTCCATTCATCCCAATCCAAATAACCTAATTGAGACGGTTATTATAGATGGTCTACAAGTTAATGAACGTTTCATAGTATTTTCTACAGCCATAAACATTAAAGTCCTTGATACCTCACCGGAAGTGTTTGTCTCTCTCTTACCAGCTTTGTACGATTCTTTGTCAAGTCAATGGTAGAACAAAATCAAGTGATTTTGCTTTTTTATCAAAATAAAAAAAGACATCTATAAATATCTTTTCCCCATCTTCTTGCAATCAACCACATTATTAATCCATATACCATTCTTATCGATTACGAACAGGTTGCTTGGAGTGCTTCCCAAGAACTCTTTCCAAATACGATAGTCAACGGGTGGATTTTCAACTTGTCCCAAAACGTGTAGCGAACAATGCAATTTCAGTAGTTGGACTCAAGGTATCAAACCGGTGAAAACTTTGTTATAGAATTTATTCCCTCAGAAAATTCATTGCTGCACTTGAAGAACAGCAAAAAATTATGCCTCAGGAGGTAGATCCTATCACTGATTATTTCAAATATAATTATATATGTAACTTGCGCCGGAGTAACAGAGAAACGCCATGTTTCTCATCAGTATGTATAATATCCATCAGCGTGTTATTGATGATCGCAAACACTCTACCACCTATTTGGAATGCTGGACTAACCAGCTCCAAACAAGCATTACATCATGCCATCCCAACAAATTGGTCTTTCCTTAAGAATGAAAAGGAGCAAGGAATCAACAACGTTGACATCTTGAAATTCTTGCAACCATCACCCTAGAGCAAGAAAAAAAATATCAAGATTATTCGACCAAAATTGCACCTATTGTGGAGCAGTATGAGATACGCGTAGTGGTAGATTATTTAAGAGGAATTCCACTTAATTTTATATCTTAATCTATTTTTTTAATTTTTAATTTAGTATTTTTTTCTGCTCAAATCTCTGTGGGAAATTTGCGAAGAGTGGTGACATTGCTCGAAAACGATGTTTTATGAAACTAAAATGGATGCGTTTCCTTTAAATCGCTTAATTATTGCCTTCGGTCGAATGTTTGAAAATATGTTTGTCTTTATTAAAATATCTGTAAAACCAGGCTTCATCTTTTCATAAAAAAAGCGCCTACGATGAAAGGAAATAGACTAGAAAAATAATCTTTAAAGGAACAGAAAAAACTTAGATAATATCAGTTAGCAGAGTCTTGAATTTACATAAAGTTAGATGAGCGAGCGACTACCCTATTCAAACTCTGGTTAAAATTATAAATACTTAAAAAAGTGATTTAACGTTGAGTATCACAATCTCTTTCAAATGTATGAGTAGGTGGTTAAATGTTGTGAATTCACTGTCAATTATTAATTAAATAAAAATAAAACATAAACGTTTCGAAAATGTTTGGAAATTGATTAATTCTAAGACCAGGCAATAAATGGCTTCGCCTGCTTGCGCTTTGCTACTAGGATTAAAGTTTAAAATCTAAACGAAATCGGCCAGGGTTAAATTTTCATAAATTTTCAGAACTTCGCCAATTCTAATAATTTTAAAAAAGAACTCTAAACTAAATTTCCTCCTTTCAAAATGTCACGTTGCTAAAATATAGTTATAGAAGAAGGTATATAAAAATAAATTTTAGGAACTTCACTATTTGTAATTCTTGGGGTTTTAAAATATTCATAAAATTTCGATATTTATATTTATTTCTGAACTTCACCATTTTGTTATTTGATATTATAAAAGAATTATTACAAATAACTTTGAGAAAAAACGGGTCATAATCAAACTATGATGTAGTTATTATTTAAATACTTCCAAAAATCACCTTCTTAAATTATAGAGTTGGTGATAATGATGATGATGATTACAGGTCGCCCTAAATCAGTGCTCAGAGGATAAAAAATAATATGGTTTGTTTTTTCGGTTTATTGAAATCTCCATTCATAAATACGAGCCCTACTTAAAAATGAGCAGAAAATAGTGGTAGACACACCTTTGCAATTATCTCCTAACTGTTAAGCATAAATATGAACGTGTGTAGACGTGCTTATTTTTATACAATGGGGTGATTTAAGCTAAAAGCTTGTTCACTTTACGAGGAACAATCCTGGGAACCACAAGGAACATAGAATTATCATGCTCAAATTTGTTTAAAGGTATCTTTATCTCTGCAAAAATTAGAATTAAACCGACATAGACTGTCCTACTTCAAAAAACAGTAGGATAAGCCCAGGATTAAATAAATATGCTTGAAACATGCATTCGGAGGTTCAAGACCGCACCACAAGTATAAGTAAATTTTATATATAAATATTCTATATTAGAAAGACCTTCTTTATTATTTTATTATTTCAATTATTCATATAATAAAACCTTTATTGGTAGCTGGTTAAACATAGATTACTGAAAACAAGGAAACCGTAATGGAAGTATTACATGTAAATAAATCATAGCACTAAATTTACAAATCTGCGAATGCAAAAATATATAAATAGGAATTAACACAAATGTTGGTTAGACATTTGTAATTATCTATCTTTATTGGTGTATTCACCTTTCTATAGTGTGTGTATGCGTGTGTGAGATTGAATGGGACGAGATAAGTTGTGTAAGGTGTAAATCTGTCCAAATCGACTAATTCTAAAAATATAATGTAATCTTTCTTCCTGTAACATTCACTTTCGTTGTGTAAGGTTAATTTTCCCTTGTAATATTATTAACTATCCTTCATGGAAGATTGATTTTCATTTATGTAATATTAAATTATATTTCTATAACATTGAATTTCTTTTGTGCTAAATTGAACTTCGTTTGGGAAAAAATAGGCTTTCAGATGATATATTTATCCTTTCTGTGATCTTTTCAGTGCTAATTTCCAAGGTGGTAGTTCTCCAGGTGGAAGTTGTCCAGTGGTAAATCTCCCAAGACAACTTTTCCTAGAAACAATGATTGAATTACTTTGGTTAATGAATGCATATTTTGTATATTATAAATGTTATTACTTTCATTTAAAAAAGAACTTAAATTTTTGACAACTTAATAGATGTTTAACTTGAGTATCGCCCTTATAAGAGGAAAAACTATTAATTTAATATTCAAGGACAGTATTAGTCACTGTAGCACAGGGGAATTCTCTAAGATTTCGAAAACATTAAAAATACTTCTTTTAGAAAAACAAAGTTTCAGAATAGGATTTTTAAGAGATTGAGACTAGAAATTAAACTAGTATAGCAAACGGTGTCATTTCACTAATAAGCCTAGAATTAATAGGACTCCAGCAAGGAAGTAGAACCATATAAAACTAAATGATTTTGAATCAAAGATGTAGGAGTGAATAAAACTGTGATAACAATTCTAACGTTCGTAAAGCAAGAAAGAAACGAAGAGGGGATGTTTAAAAGAAATGAAGATGGTAATGAATCACAGCTACCCAAAATTGAGTACAATAGTGTAATTTACAACTCCATGATATTTGCATGGTTATATACAAGCTTTAAATATACTTAATCAAATAGTAAAAATTACCCCCAAATATTAATTAACTTCTTTTGTTGTGACTATTTAAATTTAGCGTCATTCGTGAGAATTCAACTTTAACTTGTCAAAATCCGTTTTCTCTACCTTCTCATTTTGGTTCAAATGTGTACAACGAAATTGTTCAAAGCATAAACCCAAGAATGAAAAAATAAAATAGGAAAGAATTAACTCAAGAATGAAATAGCCTATTATCGAAAAGCAAATAGGGACATCTGCTGAATCATTGATGGCTCCACTCTCTCGTCAATGCTTTGTCCTCTGCTATTTAATTAATTCCATGTTTTTCAGATTGAAGTGTGAAATTTCAACTTCCCATCTCAAAGAAAGCAAAAGGAATCATTTGTAGATGTGAGTAAAAGTAGAGAAGCGACATGGAGTATAGAAGGTAGGTATTGAATGATAGGTTTGTGTTCTATTGATATTTGGACTTGTATAATTGTTCTATGAGAGAATGCGTGAATCAAAGTAATTGCCTAGGTGTCCGGAGTCCTTCTATTCATTTCCACAAAATTCACCTCAACATAAATGGTCTTAAATAATAGATGTTCATTCATTTTGTCCAATATTTCATGATATAAATTAATATAGCGTGTTTCTTCTCTCGAAGTATCATCCGTAATAATAACGAAGCAGAAGAAGAGCAAACGTAATTAAAGGCTTGATCTCTCAAATAATGATGCTCTATCTGATGACGAAGGAAAGCTGTTAAAAACCTTTGTGAATTCAAGGGTCAGAAACAGCCTCAACAGCGCTCCCCTCATCCTACATTTTTAAATTATTATTATTACGACGCCTAAGACTGATAATGCTCTGATAATTTTTAAAATGAGAGGTCATTAATATCGATGATTATAGTTAAATATGTTTACTTCAGCCCAAATTTGAAGTTAATAAATGAAAAATTGGCCACGGCCACTGGTTATGAGAGAAAAGCTTAATAGTGAGGAAATGAAAACAATTACAAAACCCTCTGTAAATTCATTAACTTGGGTCCATTCAATGTTAGCACTAGCTAAAACTTATAGTGATTTTGCAGTTCGCTATTGATATGAGTCAAAACCCCCTAAGAAGAATGAGTTGGTATTTCAATTATATCTCGGCAACAGAAGGAGCTAGGTAATGATGCAATTAAATTGAAGAAATGGCGAATAAATCTAAAAAATAAAAGAATAAGAATTAAAATAAATAGTTACATTCTTCGTAATTAGCTTTGGTCGATTAATCTAGGCAACTAAATTAATTGCTTTTTTCTGTTCCTCTCTCTATTTTCTACTAAAGTACCAATGCAAATTTCCAATATGAGAACTAAATTTTTGTATCATAAACATATTCTGTGTAATCATCGCCCCCAAACCTTCAAAATACTTTTTTTTAGTAAAAACAAAAATTAGATTTATTTAATTGAAATATTGATAAATGACATTTTCAAACTGATTTACACTATTTGTGATGTAAAATTGGATGCTTCTAAGTAGAAATTCCGATATCGGTGGTAACTTTTAAACCCAGAAATAATGGAGAGGGATTTAAGGCTCTTAATCTTGGATACTAAGAAATTTTCAAAAAAATATTCATTTGCTTTACAAATGGTAAATAGGATTCTAGGGTAAAGAGCAATCATATATATTTTGCTTTTAAATAAAAAGACCTTGATATATTTTATATAATGCTCTTGTGAGATCTTATTCCAAGTTAGCGGTACAAAACTGGTCGAAATATATGCAAAATGACATTGCAATATTCGGACTTCTCCAGCGAAGAGCGCGGAAATTAATTCCTGAACTTAGAAATTGTTTTAATAAAGACTGAGAAACCTCAATTTAGTGTTACTGGAAGAAAGATATCTGCACGGCCAACTTATTTCTAATACTAAATGGGTTCAGTAATATAAACTATCACTCAATATTGTAATAGCTAACTGATTGATGACTTCAAATAACGGTTAAAAGCAGATTAAAAAATGCTGTTGTATATTATTCTAAGGTGAAAAATAATATTCAAATCTCTTTCTGAATGCAAACTTTAAAGAATGTAAAATATCAAAAGGCGTTTCTAGCAAAAATTATCTTATTATAAAATATATTATATGCGTGTTCTTTTTGAATATATATATATATATATATATATATATATATATATATATATATATATATATATATATATATATTAACGAGCAAAATAAGAGAACGATTTTCCTATAATAAAATATTTTCAAAATGGTCATTATTAGATAAATAAAATTTCAATCGCACATAATTTCAAGCATTTAATGTATTTTTAAGATTTCATATAATACAATCGTATATTTACAAAAAATATACTAAATCAACTGACAAAATAAAAATAAGAGAACCATCATTCACAGAACTGCGTAGTCAGTAATTACACTCGAAACAAAAAAAGATTTTCAATCCTTTGATTAAAACTTGCTTTTCTAGGATTCTTGGTCCCACGAAGACTACAGTCCCTCACCAGTTTCTTGCAAAATTCTGATGTTAATTTTTTCAATTCCTGCTCAATTTTAGTCAATACATCCGTTATAGTTGAAGGTTCCTGTTTTCGAAGTTTTGTCTAAAGATCTTCTAGAGGTTCTCAATTGAGTCTGGGTCCGGGATTTGAAAGGGCTACTTCATTACTTCGATATCTTCTTGTTCAAAATAGTATTTTACTTACTTTGAAGTATGGCATGATACGTTGTCATGCATAAATACTGGTGGCTGTTTAAGTGTAACGTTATAACAGGGACGGGCAATAATTTTAAGGAGCAGGCCACATTGAAGCTTATGTTAAGCTGCAAATTTCGAATAAATATTGCTTAACCCTAGAACACCAAGGTTCATTTTGAGTCACACTAACCACAACCCCGGAAGAATTTCACCCGTTTTTGGAAAATCAAAAAAGGATGATATTTTTCAATTAAGGTGTATTACAATGAAAACAGTAAAGAAGTAACTCTTTAGATTTGGAATGCTGCCTAGAATCCTTAATTTGTACTTTATCTTAATACTGTTACTGATTTTATGGTGAACTAGACTAAAAGAGACTAAATTTTAAGATGTGCTTAGAAAAAAAATTAGGCCAAAAGAATTACTGCAGCTGGAGACTTCTGTTGTACAATGGTTCTGAGGTAATTAAACCTTTGCCTGAGTTAGGTACAGCCCTCTACTACCACTGGGATCTGTATGAAAGACACGTGAAAAATGTTTTTTGTTGAATTTTTCGTTTTCATTTGTTTTTCATTCTTTTTCCAAAGCTGATAGTCATTTATTTCAGCACAAAATGAAAATACACAAGGAAAAATAAACTTACCTTTTACAGGCAGTCACCGCAGGTGGGGTACAGATGCTTAGGGCACTTTGGTTTGGCACACCTGTTGAAGCGGTGCCGGGTATTCTTGTCTGACTTGTTAGGGCAAACAGAACAATGTACCAGGGCTGACTTCCTATCAGCAAAGGACTTCCCTGTCGACCCGGCAGCGCTGCCCAGTGATGGAAGGTCACCCACTGTTATTATCAAGGTGTGAAGTTGTCGGGACAGGACTGGTGATGACAGGCGTGACTGAGCCCAGGGAGTGATAAGTGCCCTCCCCACATTCAGCATGAATGCCCTTCTCTTCGGTATGCTGATGCCCTTCCTTGCACGCTTCTCGCAGCTGATGATGAAGGCATTGATGCTCGCTGAATTGAATATGCCATACCACACACAAGGGGGCCAACGTCGTGTCTTCCTAGAGCATGAACTCGTTGGACACATTTGGTCGAACGTGTCGAACCCTCCTTTTGTGGCATTGGAAAATTCTATGATATCTGGCTTGCCACTTGGTGCAATGGTAGGCTGGGTGTGCTGAGATGAGATGAGCAGCACCATTTTCTTCTCTGTGCTTCATCTCTTTGGTGAAGAGGAAGGCACTCGAACCGTGCAGTCGTGTTTTCATTGCCTTCATCTCCTGTGGGACTTCAGCCTTGTTGTCTCGAACTGTGCCAACAAGGGTCATTCCACAGTTGCTCAGGAGGTCGGAGATGAGTGGCACTGATGTGAACCAGTTGTCTGTGGTCACATTTCTGTTTGTTCCGTGGTATGGCCTGGTGAGTTCCTTTGTGAAGTAATGCCCGAGTTTTACTCCATCCCGTGGCCTTGGCCCCTGCTTGCCAAGGTAGGGTATGGCACCAAGCGTGTACTTGGTCTCAGAGTCACAGATCAGGACAAGCTTGACGCCATATTTGGCAGGTTTGTTGGAGATATACATTTGGAAGGAGTATTCCCTCTAAACCCCAACAGTTGTTCGTCCACTGTGAGGTTTTGGTATGGAACAAAGAGCCAGCCACAGTTCTCGATAAACTCGTCCCACACCTTTCTCACATGCGCAAATTTATCTTGTTTCTGCCTCTCGTAACGGGTTTCGGGGTTGTCAGACCTCGAGCAGGATAGGAGAAACTCAAACCTTCCCTTGTATATTGCTGCCCGATACAGGGGACACCCACTTGCAATGCTCCACATCTCAATGAGGAAGAGATGGTTATCCCTCCGCTGCCCTGCCACTATGAGCACTCCCAGGAGTGCTAATATCTCATTAGGCTCCGTAGCACTGTATGTGGCACTTTGTCTTGCCATACTTTCCTCCACATGATCTATACGTTTGTTTGTCCAAGTGACGATTTCCTAAACAATGGAATCAGTAATAAAGAGCTTGATTGCCTCTTCAGCTGCAATTATATCCCTTGCCTTTTGAGTTGGCCCTGGAGTGTGTCTTGCTAAAAAGTTCCTTGGCAACCTCCTCGTTGTTGCAACGTGCTGGGGCTGACAGCTCCATCTAAATTACTTCGGGTGGAAATTGAATAGATTTATTGAGGAATTTTGCAGATGTACCTAATTGTAGGGGAATCGTCACTCCCCCGCACCCGTTCACTTGTGGTGCAGTCACAAGGTGGTTACCGCAAAGACATCCGCCCCAGGCATTGGCGGGTCCAGTGCGTAACTACAGCGTCGCCCTTTTCGGCGCCATGAAAAACCCTAAAGGTCAAAATGCAAGATCTCTCCCAGGAGAGTGAGATTTGATTTCACGTCAAATAAGAAATTGGAGACGTGTTTCTCCTAAGCTCGAAGGCTAAAAGGACCCGATGTAAGACTCAGTGGAAAAACTGTTGGGCATAAAAACTCTCCTAGCGGCCGTCCTCAAGCCCCTTCTCCGCCTTACCACTCTCCCAGTGGGGTGAGAAGGTATAAATGAGCAACACTGAGGAAAATAGAGGTAGTATACGTCAGACTCCAGGTGACGAAGTCCTCGATTAAAACCGAGCTACCGAGACTGGATTGGTAGTGTACTTGGCTCGCCAGACCAAGAAGTACCCTACAAGAGAGGTAAGGCTACCTACCTTAAGGGGCTAAGAAGCAGCTCATCCTCGAGCTAGTCCTTGGTTATCAAACCGAACTCTAAGTTAACTTTGTTAAGTTCAACTTACTCTCGCCAGATAGACTGCTCATATCTCGGTGCACCTTAAACACCAGGTGTATTGCTCGTTTTTGAGGAATTAAAAAAAGAAAAAGGAAAAGGATTCCCCTCGAGTCCGTTACTCGGTGGCCACAACGAACTCCTAAGTTAACTTGGTGAGGAACCAAGTTCAACTTATTCTCGTCAGAGAAACCTTCCTCCATTATACTGGTCCTTGAAGAACCCCCCACCCAGAATACCGTGTGGCCCTTCCCCCAGCTGCTACCCTCGCCAAAATGACCTTGTGATCCTGCCCATCTACATCTCGCCAGGCGGCACGCGTCGTGAGTCAATAACATTTCTGAGGCCTTTAAAGTCCACAACAGTCCGTAAGCCTAATTCTTATATTATTGTTGTGTGTAGAGAAATTAACCAATTTTTGAGGGTCAAACTAATTTAATTAATTCTTGTTTATGGAAAATAATTAGAGTATTGCTGTAGTTAATGTTTAGATGTTGTGTATTCAATGGTTAAAGTTAAAAAATAAGTTTATGTTGGGATTATTGTGCGTTTCTCTTATATCTTTACGTGTTTCGGAACGGCTCTGTTCGTTAAGATATTTAGATTCAATATATTAGCACTCGTAGCATTCTTAGAACAAGAAGGGGGGGACATTCTACGACACTAATTTATATTCATTTAAATGTATGTAATGTAAACTTTTGTGTTCTCAAATTTAACTTTTCTCCGTATAACATTTTTTACTTACCATTTTGCTTTTCAGATTGTTACAATGTATGTATTACATAAGGATCCGCGTACGTTGTAAATTCCGTTAACCTCTGTTAACTAAAGCATGCATCAGTAATAGTTTTTTGTAATCATTTGCTGCTCACTATATATATATATATATATATATATATATATATATATATATATGTCGTGGTATAGGAAGCATCCCACATCTTGACACCAAAAAGCTATGTCGTGGTATAAGTAGGACTGAGTGATAGAAGGATGTTCGTAAGTATGGGTAGTTTACTATTTCTTTAAACTTTATAGGTTCCCTGTGCCAACGTAGCGAATCGAGGAGAGAATAAAAAAATTGTTACAACAAACTAAAACTTTAATTAAAACACAAAAATAAACTTGAACCACAGAAATATTATAAATTTAAATACACAATAATGATTTCAATAAGTTTTCAAGTAAGGCTTTTCAACTTGACCTACTTGACATTATAGTGATGGTTAACTCACCACTCACTTCAGTATAAAAATAGACTAACTGCCTCTAATGGGGTTTAAATACCTCGATCCCTCCAGCCACGGGTTTGACATGTTTTATTAAAGACCAGATCAGGCTGAACTTTGATTAACTTTCTTCTTTACTACTCTAATATTCTTTTACTCTTTTCGCCTTGCGAAATGTTATGAAAAAGGTTTCCAATACTATATTTGCTTTCGGTCACGTTTGATCATCTTCTGACTGAACTTATTTTGTCCTGTTTAGATATCTCGAAACAGTATATTTATATTCTAACTTTAATCATTTGTTTAAAGATAATACTAAAAGGTGTATAGCAAATAAAGGAATGGGGCAAGGTGTATATTAGGACACCTGGGGAATAAAAATTTTATTTGTACTAACCATTTAATCGATTAAGATATTTTAAGTCCTTTGCGTAGCCGTCTGTTGACCATAAAGCCTTCTCTCTTCCATCTGTCTTCTTGGAATAAGATTGCTTCCATGATTTGAAGGCGGGTGTGGTCAGTTCTCCGTTTAATTACGGTGTTATTCACTAAAGTTTCTCTTAAGAGATGCATTGAGAGAGTAGAGCAAAGGTCGACAAAGCTCATTCCCGAGCTGTAAAATAGATAATATGAAGAGAGACCTAAAGAAATGCATTTACCCTCACTTGAAAATAGGCTCCTTCGCACCCAAGTTATATGTCTTCAAAATTACGAATGTTTTTGATAATATAAAGTTTTCCTTCCTTTTTCAGCTAACTTAAAACACTAGCTAACAAATGGACATAAATTGATAACAAAACGTCATCAAATCACATCGATATACATGATTAAACAAAAAATTGTTAAACACTTTGTTATATATTTAGCTCAATCAATTAAACTGATTTAGCCTATAATTAATTCTTAAGTTCCTTTCTAGACATTCCCATCTTGCCTTCACCTCTTTTTCACAATAAGCTATATAGCAGATGTTAAGGTCTTTGTTGGTCTCGATCCTATAATTTTCTAATTCACGCCTTTTCTTAACAAATCTCTCATTACCAAATTTCTAAAGAAATAAAAAAGTTGCTTTTAGTTTTTACGAAGTCCCTAGGACAAAGATTTTCTTATTCTCTAGAATCTTTTTTATATTTCCTTTTGACTCTTCTCGTATATTGCGAAATATTTCCTAATATAACTTCAGGCTTAAAATTATGAGATCTTGGGTAAAATAAGGCACTTTTGTTAAAATATTCTCTTTCGATATTCAAGGCTTCTACATACTTATTTTCTTGTTTCTCGATTAAATTTTACCTTTCCTGTATATTTTTCCGTGGGTGCCATTTAATTTTCCAAGAAGGTTCATTTATAGCGCTGTTATCAGCCCCAAAGTATATTTTGGCAATTAGCTGCTAAATATTTGTAAAATATTATGAAACCTTTAATGAAAGTAAAGAGGTATGATATCAAAAGGTTTCTTTTGTGAAAGAAAATTAATTTGAGGTTTCGTGTTTATCAGCCTATAAAGAGCCGTCATTTATTTGGTCATTCTCTAGTACTAAACCTTTGACAAATCATTAACCTATTAGGAATGAAAAGGGACTGCATTGAAACAAAACCAAATAGAATTTATGCTTGCTTTTTCTTAGGCAAACTCTTACGACAATCTTTTGCTGGTAAACTTCACCCATTATCTCTCATTCTACAAAGTTCATCCAAGGATTACGTGTGGTCCCATTCAGAGATCGGTCCTCCAGTTCCTTTGGATTTTGAAAAAGAAGTTGTGAACCTGTTTCTAGTAAAGGTGTTCCTTAAAGATCCAAATATTAATAGATTTATGAGTCTATGGTGTTGCTAGGGTGTTGTAGTGGTGATTTCAAAAGGAAATGAAATTCATTGTAGAGTTCGAATCAGTTAGCATCATTTATTTCCAGGCTATAGGAATGGATAAACACTACCTTAGTAAGATCTGTTCGAGGATAGGTTATCACCACTTCCTTGCAAAGCACTGCCAACATTTTTTTTGTTTGACACAAAATATATAAAATCTACTAAAGAAGATCTAACAATAAATTATGTCGGATGCATCACCTTATTTTTATGTTGTGAAGAGGAAAATTTCAGATAAATGTATCTTATACAAGTTTTTTAAACATACACACTTCTGTCAACCTCTTATCAACCTCACAAAGCACTCCACCTTAAATAAATTCTTAAGAATAGAATCTATATCTGCCTGATAATTTATTTCTCTTTCAATCCACATTTAAAATTTTCTCTTCTTGCACGAGCTTGTATTTAATAATGGGAGGATTGGTCGCCTTTTTCCACATCATAACCGAAAATCCCAATTTAATTTCGAGGTTAACTAAGGTCTTGTTCTGACTTTTTTAAATCTCTTTAAGTAAATATCAGTACTATATAAAATTAAAAATTACTAAAGTTGATATATTTGAATGAAATAAAGTAATATACAATAATTCGCAAATGATCCTGAATAATTTCATGTATCTATTTTTAACTCTACCAGACAAGATTTCAGTGTACACAAGCAGTTCTGGGCTTTTTATATCAAATTACCTATATTTAAGGAATATAAATTACTGTCGTAAAGGAAAAGTTTGCTGCTAAGTTTGTTCATTCAAATTAATAACTTTCTGAATATTCCTTTCCATTTATTTTCCATTTAGGTTTCTTTCGCACAACATCTGTCTTTTTTATATTTCATAATTCATGCTAAATTCTAAACTTCTGTGCTTGTGAAAAAAAACTTTGAAATGCATCTAATATTGAGGCCTTTGTAGAAAAAAGAAAATTAATTTATAAATTTCACATCTAAACTAACAGAAATAACTAAGGAGAAATTTAATTTGGTTAACTTTTGCAAAAGTGAGTTTCATTTGAAATTAATTTTCATTTTGACAAGTAAACTTCTGAGATTCAATTAATCCATACTTTTTAGTAGTACCAAATGAATAATTAAAAAATTTAATATGAAAAAATGAGAGGCAGAAATGAATTATTCGGGGAGACTATTATCGGAAATTCCTGGTTTTCATCATCCGTCCGGACTGAATGTGTTGTAGGAATAAAGAAAGATTTCTGAGCAACTGCTTCTCATTGTCCTATCATTCCTTTTCAACTGTTGAAAAGGTTATTTATCTCTATACATTTGTAACTTAATATTTGTGGTCATTTTTAACTAAATGGGCAAATGATTAATAACAAAATTATGATAAGATAAATATTTTAACTCAGTATACAACTCTCAATTGAGAAAAAGACACAGTTTACCGAATTTTTTGTATAAAACAATATATACTTATATAATTCTCTACTTAAGCAACAGGTTTCAGAATGATTTAGTTATATATTTAAAGAACTCTGTAAACTGTGCCCTACTTCATATTGTTAATACAAATCGTGTGTCGCAACTTTGTATTGAAATACCACCAATAATGCAAAGCTACCGCGGGTCACTACCAAAAAATACAAAAAATTTAAATGGGAAATCTTACTTGCGGATAAATTGAATCAATAATCAGAGTTAGAATAATTGATTAGGAGTAAAAACATGTTTCCTCATTTTAATAGGACTAGAATATTTGTGGGGGTTTTTTGGTGACCAGATTCTGTTATTACCATGAAAGAAATGAGAAAGTTGTCTTCTCCAAAGAATTCTCATTAAACTACTTTCGCTCTTGTAGGATGTTTTGCGGAGGCACCATTGCCAACTATAGTTAATAGTCTTGATCGGATGCATTTGCTCTAGAAAGTGTTCATAGCACTAACTAAAACGTGACTTTAAGTAATAGTTCATGACTTGTATATTTTAGGGTTACCAAATTTGGAGCATTTAGAAGAATGTATTATTAGACACCTTCACAATTTGAAAAAGGTTTGCTGGACAAATAAAAGGTTTAATAACAACATTTATATATTTTTCAGAAAAAGGTATTCATAGGATATCATTTTCACATCTATATATTCCATTATTTTTAGTTTAAATTGTCACACAGTTTAGAAAATAAGAATAGTTTCCGTGACCAATTTACTCGTATAATTTGAACCATTCCGAAATTATCTAAAATATTCTAACAACCTTTTTTTCTGCATCGCAAACCCGACACTCTTATTCTTAAATTAATACTTACAGAAAGATTTAATGAGCTATCTTCCGATATCGAGACTTTAAAATAATTGCCAAATTATAGTCAAAGATTGAAGAAGATTACAGTAGGAAGAAATCTACTGTGCAGTCAGTAATAACGAAATTTAATTGAGAACCACTAAAAATCTCCCTCGCTCGGATTGTTTGAGGGAAATTCCTCACTAGGCGTATGATCCATAGATCTAAAAAGATAACCTATAGAAGTAGGATTAGCGATCACCTAGGAGGGGATTGCGTTGATGGTAGATTGAATATATTTGCCCTAATTTGCCTACGGCGATAATGCATGGAGGTCGCCCGAGGATGAAAATTTTATTAAAAACATTCATTTGATAACTAAATAGGCCAATTATCTGAAGTATGCCAAATATCATTTGAAGAAAGACTTTAATTTTACGAGCTATGTTCAGATAAAACCAAAATACAGTTTTTGAGCTACGATGAAGTTAAGTATCTTTGCCATAAAAGTATTAGGTAGTTTCCCGAAAAACATTGTTCCAGCAGTTAAATATGGATGTCATAGAATTCCCCCCCTTTTTGTTCTATTCTAAGAGTGCTAGGAGTGTCTAATATATTGATATCTTAATATCTTAAAGAACAGAGCCGTTCCGAAACACGTAAGGATATAAAAGAAACAACACTAATTCACAAAATAAACTTATATTTTAACTTTAACCATTGAATACACAAAATCTAAACATTTACTACAGCAATACTCTGAATATTATCATAAACAAGAATTAATTAAATTAGTTTACCCACAAAAATTGGTTAATTTCTCCACACACAACAATAATAAAAGAAATAAGCTTACGGACTCATCTGGAGTTTAAAGGGCCTCAGAAATGTTATTGACTCACGACGCGTGCCGTCTTGCCAGATGTAGCTAGGCGAAATCACACGGTTGTTTTGGCGAGGGTGGCAGCTGGCGGATCCACACGTTCTTCCGGGGGAGAGGGGGTTCAAAGACGAGAACAAATACGGTGCTTTATGCAACACCTAGGCAGTCGTCGTCTCTCTGGCGAGAGTGAGTCGAACTTGTTTCTTAAATCAAGTTAACTTGGAGTGCGGTGTGACCACCGAGTAACGAGCTTGAAGAGGAGCTTTTCTCCTTCGTTACTTATTTCCTTATGGACGAGGAAAAGGGTCTTCTTCAAGGGCGAGGATCGATGAGACGGGGTTTTTCTGACTAGAATAAGTTACTTAAAGTTCGGTTGGGTAACCAAGGAACTAGCTCGAGTATGAGCTTCTTCTTAGTTCCAGTCTTCTTCAAGGGCGAGTATAACGGAGGGGGATTTCTCTGGCGAGAATAATTTGAACTTGGTTCCTTACCAAGTTAACTTAGGAGTTCGATGTGGCCACCGAGTAAAGGGCTCGAGGGAAGAGCCTTTTCCTTCTTCTTTCCTTAATTCGTCAAGAACGAGGAATAGCCCTGGTGTTTAAGGTGCATCAGGATATGAGGAGTCTCTCTGGCGAGAGTAAGTTGAACTTAACAAAGTTAACTTAGAGTTCGGTTTGATAACCTAGGACTAGCTCGAGGATGAGCTTCTTCTTAGCCCCTTAAGGTAGGTAGCTCTGCCTCTCTTGCAGGGTACTTCTTGGTCTGGCAAGCCAAGTACACTACCTCTCCAGTCTCGGTAGTTCGGTTTGATCCGAAGACTTCGTCACCTAGAGACTGACGTATACTACCTCGATTTTCCTAAGAGTTCCTCATTTATACCTCTTCACCCCACTGAGGGAGTGGTAAGGGGGGGGAGGGACTCGAGGACGGCCCCAGGAGAGTTCTTTTTCCAAACGGTTTTTCCCACAAAGTCAAACATCGGGTCCTCGTTATCCTTCAAGATTGGGAGAAACACGTCTCCAATTTCTTATTTGACGTGAAACTGGATCTCACTCTCCTGGGGGAGATCTTACATTTTGACCTTTAGGGTCTTTCATGGCACCGAGTTGTGCCACGCTGCGGTTACCCTTTTGACTCGCCGATACCTGGGCCGGATGTCTTTGCGGTAACCGCCTTGTGACTCCTCTAAGAGTGAACGGGGGGAGAGGGGGGAGTGACGATTCCCCTACAATTGAGTTAGATCTAATATGTTATTGGGGAGGTTTTATACAAAAGGCTTTGGTTTGTTCAATCTAATCATCATAAAGATATAAAAAGAATACCAGGAAAAAAAATTTCAAGATTATCTAAAGAATGATATTCGCATGGATTAATTGGCCTAGAAAGTAGATGTATCTTTCAAAGTTAAAGCGATTCCAAACACAAAAAATCTTTGTTTTTTCCTGGTTGAAGGAAGCTAAAGTAGTCAATTTGCAATAGTTCATCAGGGAAGCCGATCTCAAGGCAATAGGAAATTTATTTCCCCTGATCAGAATGTCCGTGTCCTTGCAAGAAACCCCACATAAATCGATGAATTGGAAAAGTGTGGCAAAGACCGATTGAAACAAAATCCATTTAAAGTTTGAGAAATAAGGTGAAGTTTTATGGTGTTTTAATAAAAAATATATAATTCTTTATTCAGGAGACAGGTTTCAGAAGGAAATAGTTTCCATACTCAGTACAAAAATAATATCAGATAGCTCATTGGGCTTGACCTTATATACCAGCCGTTATTCTTTTAAAAAGAGAGAGAAAATTTGAAGCAGTAGGTCAACTGCGATAAGCAAAATAAAAATTAAAGGTTAAAAATTAAATATAAAACTTACTCTTAAATCTATTTATTGAGGGTCGTGGGCAATACTAATTAGGTGGGTGGCAAATTCTAATTTGGGGTGTTTTCTAATGAACAAAGAGGTTTAGGAGAAAATGACTAGGGCGGAAATTTCTTTGGGAGTAGTTAATATTAGGGAGGTTTCGGATGAATCAACTATACTTCTTTTGATTACTGAATCATATCTTAATATAACTTTTGATTTTTCGGAATCTATCGGATAACCGATTTAAGATTACTGTGTGGTTTGCAACCCTGGAGAGTTTATTTTCCGGGGCCAATCACGACGTTGTTTGGAGATGCTTTGTAAGAGTGAGAGACGCTTTTCGCTGCCATAAAAATCATTCAGCCACCACATGGGATAATAGATCCTCCTAAAACGGCGAATGACGGAGGGCAGAGATTATGAATATGAAATCTTTCAAGATTAAAAGGGGAAGAAAATTCAATATGAAAGACTTTTACAAATTCTTTGATTTTTTTAAAATTTTGAAGTAAATGGTATCAGATATATCGTTGATGTTAGTATCTGGGTCTTACTTAATTGGAACACAAACAAGATCGCTTTCTTCCTACTATATCTCCTACTGAACGTATCAAACTACAAATTTAAAGAAACTCGACCTGAGTAACTCATATAAGATTTCTTTTTTCTTCCTTTGAATGTTGAACATGAAAATTTAATACTGACATTCTAAGAACAGTTTCGTAGAAAATTATTTGCAGAAAATAAATGAAAATGTAATAGTCAAAGGGAATTTTTCAGGATCAAATTGCGCAGAGTATCTGAGAGAATCTACCTTTAATCCTTATTTTCAGTGGAGGGTGCTTGGTTAAATAGTTTATGTATGACTTGGTTAAAGAAGCATAATTATTTGAAATATATAATCATAGTGACTACTTACCATATATTTGTTGTATAACAGCTTCAACTTATGGAACATTAGCCTAGGAAGATATCATTAAGTTTTAGGGGAACATCTGCTGCCAACCTCAGAAAGATTGTTGAAGATTATGAGTGAAGGCCATATCAAGATTATGAAGGATATAAAAAGTAATTTTTAAAATTCTTTAAGAATTTATGCGATATTCAATTATTCAGAGTAGATTATCTTTGCAGATTCTTTTTATTCCAACTGATGTTTATAAGCCGAGTCTGGTTCTAGTAATGTGTACTCCGCCCCTAAAGGTCTCAGGAAAGAATGTATTCAAATCTTTGCAAATTAAAGGGAATCTCGATCTACTTCTCTTTGAATAATTCAATATAAATTTGATGCAATGTAAACGGTTACAACTTACAATGATGTTGAAACTAACCTCTTCGTCAGAAAGCGAAGAATATTTCTCTGACTGGTCACAAATAAGTGTTAAAAAGTCACATTTTATTTAATTGTCATCAACAAAAAATTCTAAACTATTTTAAAACATTTATTAATTGACAATGAATAAAATTTTATGCGTGATCGCATAACATATAAATAAGTTTAAAAAGATTGTTTTTATTATTTAACCGATGTTAGGTAATGAAAATATTAAAATATTCAAGGTTTCATTATGTTAGAGAAACGAAAGAACAAGAAAGGTTGTCACCTATGATTGTTTTATGTGACTTCTTTCTGTAAGTTTTGACTTTTGACGTTTTCCGACAAACTATTATAAAAAGTTTTTAACTCGTTGGTATGTACTTTTCTTCTCCGTTAAAACTATCGTTGAGGCCCTCATGTATCAAGATTTTACTAACATCGTTCTTGACGATCTTACTACCGTACATGCTCCTAACGACCTTCATTAAGCTTTTCAAAAAGTTCGTAGATAATTGGTCTAAAATTGAAGGAAAATAGTATGAACACTTTTGAAAGCGATAATACGATCCGGTTAAACCATTTCTAAAAAACTGCGAACTAAACTGAGGAAAAACAGGTCTTTTAACATCATCAAAAGAAGAAAAACGAGCACCTTTCATCCTTCTTTGCTTAATGTAAGAAAACCAAAAAAAGCTGGATAAGGCTAGAGTAGGAATGTACGGGGGGTGGAGGAGAGATCAAAGACAACAAAATTCACTCAAAGTCAACCTCCTTAAAAGAACGGATTGAGTGCGAATGGTGTTGTGATGAATGAAGACTATTCTGTATAGTTTTCCGTAACTCTTCCCCGCTATACCTTTCTAAATTTACTCAAAACACCTTTCTAGCAGGTACATTTAGGGTTTGTCTCCGTTCAAGAAAGTCAACAAGTAGCACACCTTTGGCTGCCCCCAATCATTTTTCTTCAACTTTCTTCCCCATCGATTATACTTTTCTTATATTGGCCATTTTCTACTTCTTAGTAACCAGTTTTTAGAGTGCTCTTTGTCTTTCGATCTTATAGGTAAATCTAAGTCTCAACTCTGGTTAGAGTTCTTGGCAAAAAATACTCTGCATGAAGGTTTTGAAGCTTTGTATTGAAATAGTAGCTCTCTTCTCCTGCTGATCTTGGAGAAGATAGTTTTGCCACCTATCAAACAGAAAGATTACTGACCAAGGGTACGTCAGTTAATATGGAATAAACTTAACCTACCAAAATGTGCAATGCGCCTTCTATCATTTCAATCGATAATCGACGGTCCTTTTTAATAAGTGCCGGCAGATGATGAAGGTTTTACTCCATTACTGATGTTGACGGTCTGCTAATGCGAATGTAGTATTTATTCTGCTGTCTTTCATTTACAAACAAAGGATTTATCCTTTTATAAAGTGTAGGTTTCTGGGGTACACTCTCAGCATAAACCTTTAT
The DNA here is from genome assembly GCA_963969495.1 of Ceratothoa steindachneri. Taxonomy (NCBI): domain Eukaryota; kingdom Metazoa; phylum Arthropoda; class Malacostraca; order Isopoda; family Cymothoidae; genus Ceratothoa; species Ceratothoa steindachneri. The sequence goes on along the minus strand of OZ018337.1, from coordinate 11,530,896 downwards.
TAATTCATCAATAAACTTACTCTTTCTCTAACCAAGCTTTACCAGAAATTTGAGTTCTGGCCTGGCTTCAACTCTTATGGAAAATATCGAGCTGCCTCTGTAAAAAAGGCTTGCAAACTCTATTATCAAATCTAAAATAGAAACTGAATTAAATTAGGTAGAAATAAAAATAAAATTTATTAGAGTAACCAATACTTTTTCTACAAATTTTGTTTGGAAAAACGCTTGCTAGAGATAAGCTGGAATATTAATGATAACTAATACTGAACATTTTTGTTAAAAGTAATAGATTAGACTTCTGGTTGGAGGGAATGTTATGCAGGTATAAGTAACTAATATATTAGAAAACTAAGTGAAATTGTGCAGAAAAAAAAGAGGAATAAGACTGACAAACCAGGAACATGAGGCCTTTTGCCATCAATATTCCAGTTGGAAAATGCAATGGAAGACATTCAAGGAAAAGAATCTACGAATTATGCATAAATCCTGCATTTATTAATTTAAAATGAAAATACAACTTTGTCCCACTATTTTCCTTGAGCATCAATGGCTTCACTTCAGTGCTACTCCTCAAGATCTTCTTGCTCGGGCATACTTTGATGACCTTTCGATGTCTTTCGTTGAATTTCAGATGCTACTCTGATCCAACATGTCTAACAGGCCCGAAACGAATATATCCCTAGGCCGACGAGGTTCGGGTATTTCTTTTTAGTCTGCGTAAGCATAAGCTGGTGCTCGTTTGTCACCATCCATAGTTTCCCAATCACGTGAAATTGCTCTTAAATTGTTCTCGCCTGGATGTGGTAGACCTTTTTTCTTTATTTGGTCTTGTTTTAACCAGTGGATCTCCTGTAAGGCACAAAATCACAGCCATGGACTTTATTCTTTCCGTGACGTTCATTATTTGAATAACTAACAAAGCTAAAACTTCATGTTTTTTACCGCCCCAATCATCAGTCTAAGCTCGAATAGGGATTCTTTTTTTACTCATCTATAGCTCAGAGTTATTCAGGAATGTGGGCTGGATGCACCAAACTAATCGGTTTTTGAGGACTAGTTTATTCCAAACATCTTGTATAGATAGCCTCTTTTTTATTCTAGAGAACTTGTGCTTACCCATGGCCGTAAAATAGCATTGTAAGCTTCTATGCGAAAGCTCAGCCTCTCTGTCATTCACCAATGGCTCTCAGCACATCTGCGGCTGACTTCAAAGGTGAATATGCCTTAATTTCCCATATATCAAATTATAAGCCTCTTTGGTTTAAAAAGATACCTCCTTTGTGAAATAGTGGCGTCTCTGTTTTCTCCTAAGACGCCACTATGGAGGATACCATTTTTTAACATTTGTTGCCACACCTATCTTTACAAAGCATCCACAGCACCACGAGTCTTTCTTTTAAATTTCTTTGAATAGGTGGATTGTCCTTCGATGCACTGCGATTGTCGATCGATGGCTTAAAATGTGAATAACATATCGGTTTTTACGCGTCTCACATCTGTTTTAACCTATTGTGGCTCTGCCAAGCGTAGCCTCTGGCATGAAGGCAGGCGTTGTGGCTCGAAGGCAGGATTGTTATTTATATCGAATCACAGAGCAACCGGGGTGCTCTCGAATCTTCGGAAGCTCTGCACCTCAGGGGCTATCTACATGACGGAATTTATCAATATGAAAGTGGAAACATCGTCATCATACAACAAAACTAAAAAAATGTGAATTTACTGGAGAAAGGAATGAAGATAAGTATATCAATATGGTCGTAACTATTTTCAAAATAAAAGTGAGAAATTGTACCAACGAAGGAGTAAGGAATTATGTAACCAATTTAGATAAAGAATGAGAGACTAAGGCTACAGTACTTATAATGGGACTCATGGGATTATTGCACTTATTAGATAGATCAAAGACCAAACAAGTACGGGAGAAAGGCGTTGTTAGATTAAAATTTGTTAATTAACACAGGGAAAATTTTTGAGGAGAGAACGAACTTTCTAATGAAAAGCACTCTTGAATTAGATCTAAACTAACAACTGCAACAGATTTATCTACTTTAGTAATGTTTATAGAATGATCATTGCTAATGGAAACTAAAACGTGGCGGAAACGCAACCTTTCCCGTTCGAGACTACATTGGCAGAATTGTTGGGTCTAATCGATGGATATATTCTTCTCCTATGTAAAGCACGTGAATCAAATAACTTCAGGATGGGATGCAATTCTTTCATAGAATGGAGTTCAGTAGCTTCTAGGAAGTAACCGAAATTTTTATTACTGCTATAGCACAACAGTTCTTTGTTTATTAAATAACAAAACTTGGTATAACTCGCCATGCAAGGTCGTGGAAATCACCTCAATAAATATGTTCAAGAAAATAATTGATGAATATTAATTTTAAATATACCTTTAGAGATATGAGTTATTAAACTAATTCTTTATCGATATCCTCTCTTCTTTTTACCCTGCCTCAACCTCTGACTTTTACACTTGCCATTATTTATTGAACTAGCCTCGAGTGGACCTTAAATTCATTACTCTTGATAACTTTGCCATTTCTATAACTAAATGTAACTTAATGCATGCATTTCACCAATATCCGCTAGAGTACAACGTCACCGTATATAATCTAAATATGCACCGTTTCGTTGTTAAAAGGAGTTCGAGACTTAATTTCGAACGACCTAAAGTAATCAAATCAATGTACATCTTTGCAGTATCGAAAACTTAATTATTCTATCCTCGTAAATAGCACTTGCCTCATCTCACTTTTTTTATGCGCGTACTTTTGTGGTCGACGATTCATCAAAAACATATTTTAACTTTAGCAGCCGATCAGTGGAGAGCAACGGACGTAATTCTTGAACTTAGAGAAAAAATAACCTGATGAAGCCAGGCAGATGGAACTCTATTTTCTTACACGGGAATGTGAGCTGTGGGTTGGTTCATTGGGGTCTTTAAAATACTAAACCGTTTTACTAATATAAATTTATATGTTGTTATTGTGTGTTAGATAACCGAGCAGCCACATGAATATGTGCTTCAAGTATATTAGTAAAATAATTAACACGGGAGAACTTCCCGTACAAAATTACACAGATGCATATTTTATCCTCTTAAGTCGTTAAAGCACTTCCGTCAACACCTTTCAGAAGAGAATTTCTAAATAATATTTAATACATAAATGACTATAAATAGCAACTGTCTATAGCTTATAGACAATTATCACCTCTTTTCTCTCCTCTCCAATCTTCTTTCTTCTCTTCTTTTTCATCCCTAGACTTAACTCGAGTGGATCGTAGGGTCTTTATCTGTGTTAACATCTGTTAATCATATATGCAAATCATATATCATCAAATATCTTATATGTAAATCATGTATATTTTGTACTTGAGCAACTCTATTCTAAAAATCATGGATATTTTACCATTATTATTTCACTGTTGTGGAATTCATGATCGTCTCATAGAGCTAAGAACCTTTTGACAATTATCAAATGGTAGTACAGAATCCATCACTGGTTTTGATAAACCCATCATCTGGTATTATTGAACTAGCCATCAAATGACAACATACCATAAATTTTGAATGGTCGATTGAATGGTGCAACTTCAATTTCTTTGGATCCGCCATATTTTTGTACCAAAGTATTTTCTCAAAAGACTCATTTTTCCTCTATTAAGGGTTTTAACAATGGGTGTGGGAGGAAACGTCAATGTTCCATATTTACCTTTGCTTTAAACTAATATGTAACTGAAAATATTCCAATTAACACAATCATATTTTACAATTTTTTTCCTAGTGTAAACTTCACTTTCGGCTGATTGGTGGTCATATCAGGTCCAGATTCAGAGAACTTTACTACAGCTACAACGGATCTCACGCTATCCTGTAGGTCTCCACTAAGAAATAAAAGATTTCAAACTCAGTGCGGATTAGTGTAAAACCTGACAAAATTCTCATAAATAAAATGATTAATTATAAAAATAAGAGCTGTAGAAAACCTTCGAAACAAACCTGTCCTATTGTCATTAATTAACTCTCACCTAAGTACATCCATCATCATTCATCCAAAGAGAATCATCTAATTATATTAGAGAGATAAAAATACCTCCGAAAACAGATAAGCAAAAACCTTTTATGAATTCTAAGATGTTCCCATTCCACAAGATTTTTTAAAGAAGCACGAACAATGTAGCGGGCCCAAGGCAAAGCTAACCCTGCGTTCCAATCTTCTCCTAGAACTTCACTGAAATGTCTTCCATTGCACAATAGCTACATACATTTCTCTGATCATGGCACATTCTCGAAAAATGACCAGCCTTTCCACAGTTACCACAAGCATAATTCATACCCACTCTAGCAGTCACTCCACCATTCAACTTCCGGACAGTCTCTCTTCAAATGGCTCTTCTCTTTACACTCGAAACATTCCTTCACACTTTCCTGACAATTTTTAACCATATGCCCCTTCGTTCCACCCCCCAAAACATGCACCAGAAGCCCACCTGCATTCAGCCAGCACATGTCTCTTTCGTCCACACATACGACATTCCACACTCCTTTTCACTCCATTCTGCCCCTTATTTGATGAAATACACCTTGGTTGTTCCCTCATATACCATATTCCACGCTTGACATTCATCTGTACCCTTCCATTTGACCACCCTCCATTAACTCATCCATTATGCCGGCCCAGGAAGCTCGACATCACTTCAGCTGGTGCAGCCTTCAGGGCATCCCTGTAGAAGACAAACTGTTGAGGTTGAGGAAAGCTCCTGGGCTTCTTATACCCAGCATTCATACTGTAACATCCATCCTCTTCTAGATCGCCTTCATCATCAAATTTTCCATCTTTCAACAGCTTTAACACATCCTTTCACATCAACTGTTCACCTGTCAGTCTCATTCTCTCCTTTCTCTTTCCACTCAGCCATTCACTCCCCTTTCGTGGGATCGTGTCCAGAAACTTCCTCATCAGTGGTTCATACTCATTCACTCTATTATCACCATACCTCGTCTTTGCCATACTATCAAGTCTATGTGCATACATATATATCCCTTCGTTCCTACCCATAAGCGCTTGCTCAAATTCATTCACTTTCTTATATTTCACGCTTTCTTTCACCTGTCCAATCATCCGTTTCTTTACTACATCGTACTTTTGTTCCCCCACACTCGTTATCACTCAAAAGAACTCCACCCCTTTTCCATCCAAACAATCTCCCAGAAAATTCACGTAATAACCCTTGTTCTGCGGGTACTTAAGCTTACAGTACCGCTCAAAATCCCCGAAGAACTCATCCATACTCTTTCCCCCATGCAATCTAAATTTATTAATCCTAAGCACTTCCCTAATCAAAATTCCTTTCCCCACATTCACTTCATTCTCATAAGAGCTACTCGGGGTCTCACTCATTCCAATCATATCATCATTCTCTGCCTCATTTGAGTATAGCGAATCTACACTCTTTTCTCTCGCCTCCCTATCCTTACCCTAAGAACCATGCTTCCTCCCTCTGTTACTTTCCACTCTCTTCCATTCACCCTAAGAACACTGTACAAGAATTAAAAAAAACCGGGAATGAGAATAACGTTTTCTATAAGTACCCTTTTGCTTAAATAACGAATATAACATCCGTCTCTCTCTGCGACCCTCCAGATTCTCGTACATTATTATTTTAATTACGTTAAATACACTAATCCATTTTTATTCTGATTGGATTTATTTTTCACTGTAAGTAGCAAATGAAAAGGCAAAATATATCCTGTATCCACATCTTTCGTCTGCTAATCACCCAGTTCAACATTTAAGTGCGATTCCTGTACAACAGTTGGTCTTTGAACTACCAAAGGATGACAGAAGCAGCTCAGACAATTCAGAATCTCAAGATACGCCCATATGTGGTACAACTTGAATCTGACAAGAAACCAATCCTCATCGCCCAACCATAACTCAATGATTTAGTTAGTGATCTAAATCTTACTAAGCAACAGATGACCTCTTGCCTTCACGTCTACAACAATGGAACCAGTTGCGTGAACATTCTCGAAGAGCAGTATCTAGGAAAGGTTCGGCAGATTTACAGCAATTCTTTACTTGAGCTTTGCAAAACATGAGTTTAGGTTATTCATGGATGTAAACATCTACAGCAAAAAATGGTCCTTTGCACATTGGGAACACCATGCCTTTATTACCAGTTACGCAGTCATATTAAGAGCGACAGAGGAGAATCTTGCTTTTATTCTAGACGGCATACGCTACAAGGAGCATGAGTGGCTTATTTGTGCGAACTTGAAAGTGGTAGACCTACTTAAAGGATACACCAAGTTTATTCGCTTCCTTTGCACGTTGGTCACTAGGGCCTAAATGGTCAACTCGGAATGGTTAACTCTAGAAAATTATGACGCCTGGATGTCATAAAGTAATTCATGACCCACTAGTTAAGAAGGAGAAAATCATTTTGCCAACACTGCATATAAAACTAGGCCTTATGAAGCAATTTACCAAAGCACTGAGGCATAACAAGCTAAGTTTCTAGTACCTACAAGCAATCTTCCATAAAATAAGTGATTCCAAGTTTAAACAAGGCATATTTATATGCCCTCAGATTCGTTAACTTATAGCTGATGAGGACTTCAAGTCGACAATGGATAAATCTGTCCTAGCGGTCTGACATGCATTTGAACATCTATGCAAGGGAGTTCTGGGAAAGCACCAAGGTGCCCAGTTAGTGCGTATATTAGAAGGCCTAATCAAGTGCTATGAAGATCTCGGATGCAAAATGTGACTGAAGATATGTCTTCTTCCTTTTCATCTGTCCTTCTTCCCATAGAATGCAGGAGATGTGAGTGATGAACATGAAGAGAGGTCTATCAAAATATAGGGTCAATGGAAAAAAGGTATAAGGGAAAATGGAGCCCTGCTATGCTGGCTGGAACCTGAAGCGTGGCACACCTAAAACGTCTTACAAAAAAAAGTAAATACTAAAATGTAGATTAATGCATTACATAATGTTAACAAACATGATGATTCATTATATATTCATGAATTAAATACAATGGAAACATTTAATCTGGAAACGAAATACATTTATGGTATCGTGGAAATCGGTATCAATTGCATAATTATTAAATCGGAAATTTACAATGTTACGTGTTGGGAAGGTCTGTTATTAAATGTGAATTCAGCACATTCAACTTCATAATAAAGTGCAGGTGAGATTGATGTTTTCTTCTTGACACTGAAATTTTTTGTACAGTGGAATTAATTCTGAACGAAACTATTCAGTTTTATTTCCTTGAAAATGTACAGTTTAGACAGGTCTTTACTCAATCGGGTAAAGATAATTTATTATCTAAGAAGAAAAAGATTAAAAAGAGCAGTTCACATTTTAAAGGGACTGAATCAAATCAATGCTTTAAGAAAATTATGCTCTAATCCACTAATGCATTAATTCACTATTCGATACCTTTGAAATGGTAATAAATTTCTTCTGCTAAATAATAATTCCTATGTACATTTGTAAAATCTTTTATTAAAAGTGTGTGTAACAAATTTTCACATGCTTTTCCAAACTTTCCAGAAGTTTTTAAAATAAAATATGTTAGGTTTTCCATTTTCCTCGCTATAAAATAGCATTTACTTGGATGCTAAGAGCTAATAATAACTTGGTAGGGCTTTTATCAACCATCTCCTCAATTTAGAGGCCTATTTTCCCCTGTGAAGAAATTCAGTTTCGGGTCTGATCCGACCTATTTGTATCTTCGGCCTATAACATCGGTTATGAAGGCGAGCCTAATTATTTCTTTATCCAGCGAATAAAAACACTTGATGTTGCTATACGTTGCCTGCCTTGGAGATATGCTCTTTTACTAGTACGAGCAGAGTCGTCTAAGGGCTTGCTTTAGTGCTTAATTAGCTACAACATTCACATTTTAAAAGCATAATTATAAGTCCAAAATTGTAAAAATAATCCTTGATTTCCATGTCCATGCTAAAATGGATCCTGTACATTTTCCATTAGCTTCGAGAGCAGAATTAACACATAAAAAGGCCTGCTGAGAGAGGGCGCGTGCTCTCACTTATTCTGATATATGACCTTACGATGTTCCAAATTTCATTAATTCTCGGACTAACCTTTGGAGGAGCTTGGTAATTATAATATTCAAAAGAGAATGTAAAAGTATATATGAGTCTCAATTCTTTTTAGAATCGAAAGAATAGTTATGATATTATTAGCAAACAAATAAAAGAGAAAAAACTGGGAGCGATCGACCGACTGACATATTATCAGTGAAGAAGTTAATTTCTATTTGGAAAACTGCATCAATCCCTTGTGTGTTAATATAGACACAGTTAGTAAAAGAATTTTAAATTATTATTTAAAATATCAGGCTTCAATGAGAAATATTAGCAGGAAAAATGTGACATCATTCAAACAGAAATCTGACGACTTTACAAAGAATGTAGAACAATTGCGTGATATTTCGTGTTGTAAATGCGATAGATTTGAAAACTCTTTTGTTACAAAGAAAAGAAGGTGCCACCATTGGAGCAAACGTTTGTGGAAGAGCAACCAACAACTCGGAAATTGGCAATAGATAATATCGATCAAATTTAATTAAGGAAGAATATTCAGAGTGTAGTTAGGAAGAATTGTGAGTATTTTCTCTTAAATCAAGCATCTACTTCGATAGATAATATCGAATTGATTCTTTCTTTATCCAGCACAGAAACAGAAACTTCTGACCAAGGAAGTGACTATAAGCGTGACATAGAACGCATTACACTTCAGCAGTGAATTAGATGGAATATGACATTATATTCTATCTATTTTGATGGATGGAAAGATGGCACATTTGTTACTAAGACGATGGAGGCAACTCATCACAGGAAGAAGATAATGGAAGAGAACTTCTCTATGATAGAAGAACCTGGTTCAGAATACTTTGGAAAACTTCAAATGAAGCCAATTTCTGCAAAAGCTATATGCGACGCAATATCCTCGTAATGTAAAAGCAAATAACATTGTTGTGGGATGCGATGGAACGGCAGTAAATACAGGAACAAAAGGAGGTTTGATCAGCATGTTAGAAGGAAAACTTAATAGACCACTGCATTAGTTTATTTGATACCTCCATTTAAATGAGCTTCCATTGCACCATCTCCTAAAATCTTTTCCTCTCAGGGTTACTAGCTGTTACTTTGCATTCACCAGAGCTCAATTTTTTCTCCTGTAGTTTAATCAAAAGTTTTATTGCATTGTACTTGTTTATTTTCTTATCCTTGCTATCTGCCAGTATGGATTAATCGATTCATTTATTTCATATATACATGAAATCTTGAATTTCGGTCCTCCCTGCATTTTTAGGTAAATCCTGAAGTTTGAAAGAATGCTGCAACGCTTTTCGGCTCAAAGGAAGATGGGAAATAGACATAAAAGCTGAAGTTTATCCAATCTGGAAAGTTTAAATGGCCCAATTGACACCTGCATGTGGCTAGTACGTTGAGCTTCGGCGATATGAACTTTGCGACCACTAAGCTCTCTTAATTTTTTGCTTAATGCAATTGTGAAGTTCAAACTTGGAGATGGTTTTTATATGTTGACTGAGCTTCTGCTATTTTCTGAAAAAATACATAATTATTAATTTACCATTTTTAATCATTATTTTACATTATTCTTATTACTAAGTATTATTTAATAATTAATAATACTAATTATTGTTTATTTATTATTACTATAATTTATTATTCTTATACTCTTTCATTTGATGCCTAATTTGTTACTTTATCTTGTTTAGATGAAAAGTTAAAATGTAAAACATTAGTCAAGAGCCCCTCGAAGTGGTATTTTTAGACGATTTCAAATGCAGGAAAATCTTAGCTCCATGCACCAATTTATCATAAGATTCTAAATCAAAATTCTTATTAGGTGCTTTTTCAGGCCAAAGATCATAACAAATTCTACAAGAAACCTATGGAAAGTTAAAAAATTATTCTTGAACAGTGCAAATGAGCAAAATTTATATTGCCTAAAATTATGGTTCTCGATTATGAAAAGCTAAGTGAATTTAGAACTAGCATCTTACAGAGAACAAATTAAAAACGCTATTCAAAAAATAGCCACTATGTAAATAATAACTTTTCACTTAAAATATCCAATGATTAAAACGTTCGAATGCATAACTCTTGCATACTACCATCATCTCATCCCAATTTTAACCCTCCCTACTTGAAGCGTGTAGTAGCCGCCAAGAAAGCAACATAAATTGTGACTCCATTCGGTGAAATATCTTGCCCAAAGGAGCTTAAGTAAATTGTGCTAATTACAGACGTTTTCGAAAGAAGGAGCCTCACACACAGATGTTTGTGTGTAATCTTTAAAGGGCTAAATTTGACCTTAATATGTTGACCAAAGTTAAGACAGGAGATTATTCAGTTTCAGGTTCATTTCATCCATTAAAATATATTTGTGTTAGAATTTATGTTACATGAATACGAATATGAAGTTCAATACCGCCGCAATTCCCTTACCTTTTGGATAAAAATCTTTGCTTTATTTTTATTTACAATTCATTTATTTTCTTACGAGTGATCAGAGCGTCACGCATCAACCAATGAAACTTTGGAGTGCCTAACCTTGTCTGGCGTTGGAATCAGAACTTGAAGCTAGGCCATCGAATTGTACATTTTACGAGATTACTAAAAATAGTGGAAGGGTATGGCGGTGTTGGCCCCAATTTCAAAAATAACAACCGTAAGTTTCCAATTTAAATTCGGTTGCCAGGCCTCGTTAGGCCCTCCAATGTGTTTTTTTTGTTTGAGGGGCTCTGAGCAATGAGATTGAATTAAATAAATTCTAAATTATTGAAACGTTTTAAACAGAAAGTAGGTGATTTTCGGCGGTATTAAACACCTTATTCTTGTCCCTGACATATCAAAACTACAGGGGAAGGGGTGAATTAGTTTCACCTTACAAGAGGAGCCCTCGCTTGACAGGCAGACCTATGGTCTGTGTCTTAGGGCTAAGGAAAGGGTATCGGTTTCTATTCCTGGATAGAATTGCGCAGTTAACTTTCCTAGTCTCAAATTCTTCTAAAATATATTTATTCTCCTAGTAGAAAAGTTTGAATATATTTTTGACTATTTTTTAATGTTATCTTTTGCACTTTCAATATTTTAGCGAGGTAAAATTGTATTAACAATCTTGAATTTAAATATTTATTCTTAAACAATATTTTTTAAAAATGATTTTATTCAAACCTTTCTCGTATTCGTTCTTATATTCAAGCAGTAATATTTTAATGCGAGTTAAAGAGGTAGCTCTTATAAATTATTTGGATAAACCGTAAAAAATACTAATATATGTTTGGGCAAACTCTAAAGCAGTTCTTATAAATAATTTAGTTAAAAGCTGTGAATATACGAAAAACCAGCCCTGCGCTCTATTTCTTTATCACTAAATAAAGCTCTAGCAAAGGGAATTTGGTCTACAAAAATTGTAAAAATTTACAGTATATATCTTCTATTAATTTACTCTAAGGTTTCATCTTTTTTTCAAATAGATACTTATTTGCTAGATCTAAGGGCAAACAAAAACATTTATCGGAATTCTTTTGATATAAGGAATAAACGATTTTTATAGCCTTTTTCATCCAAATGTGCTTTCATTTACTGAAAAATAAAAAAAATAGCCACGATATAAAGTCAATATTTTGGGGAACTTCAAGTTACTTTTCTTATAAAAAAAATCGAAATATTCCATAATCGTGTTTATTTTTTCTAACTAAAAGAACTATTTGTCTTTATAAGAAGAAGTTGCGAAGCCGCTCCTCTTGTTTCTAATAATTTACTCCTGGTCTGTTTTTTCTGGTCTAATTCTTTTTTCTCATCGAAAGTTTATTTAATAATTTCATTTTGCTTTACTCGTATTTAACTGAAAGTAGCTATTTTCTGTTGTTAAAAATTAAAATGCAAAATCTTCTTTATAATTAACTTCGATGAAACCTTCGAATATACGAAAAAAAATCCCCAAACCAATAACCATTGCTTAATTTTAACTTTACCATTTGATAATAATATTTATTTTTCTGAAAGTCACTATTTAATTTTGATTAATTTGTACATACAAAGAAAGAGCGAAAAGATTATTATTATTTAGCCCACCTCAAAGAATACCGCCCTTAAAATATACTGTTAAGGATTAAAATATAAACAGTGGATTTTTGTGACTCTACTCGACAAAGGAAACCAGGAAAAATTAAGAGCATCCAATTTTCGTACAAAATTTTTTCAACAAACCACGCTTTTTACAGTAAATTACAATGACCCTTTTAAGATTTCATTAACTAGCACTGGGGGGAGGGTAAACTAGCCCAACTCAGTGCCCGTCCCAAGTTCTTATAAATAGGGAGAGTTGGAGTCAGGAAGGACAAATTTTTTTCCTAATCAAACGACTCATCAAGAACGACGACTTCAGGTAAGTAAAAGCCGAGTAGAAGCAGAAGAGAAGAAGTCGTAGCAGTAGTTTATATAAAGATTTTCCTGAATCAAATCAAATTTTAGAGTATACTAATTGATATTATTCATAGTTAATAACAACTCATTATATGCCACCTTCAGACAATTAATGTAGCGCAGATCAAGCATATAATAACGTACCTAAGCCTTGCCCATGAAACTATTAACTACAAAGCAGCTCATCATATTTTTCCATACCAATTTAGTCTTTCATAGACTTGGAATGTGTGTTTTTTTAGTATCCTCAACCGATAAAGTCTCAATAAACTTCACATATCTACAATATATCGTGAAGATGTTTATTACTACTAAAAATATTTCTTCGCAATTCCTACGCTATTTCTTTGAAGAATGAAATAGTCGCCTTCATGAAAATTTTTACCACTGTTTTTTCGTTCCCATTACAATAAAAATGGAAAAAATTACATCATTTATATCTAAGTGTTAACGTAAGTTTTAACATAATTAGCTCTGCCTGTGAAAGCTCAGCTGCCAATTTGTTATAAGATTTCTCTTTACCTGACATGGAATAAAGAAAGAGAAGCAAAAAGAATAAATTTTCCTGTTTTATGAAACATTATGGAATTTACCGTTAAGAATTTTGAAGATAAAATAAAATTGTAAGGGACACTAAGACCCCACTTTAAGGCCATTAAGAGAAAAATATGTAAAATAAAATGTAATCTACTCTTTCATTGTTTTGAAAAGACGGATTAACTTAATAAGTTCCCTTCACATCTAATCTTTGTTAATGTGAGATAAGAAAAATTCTCAATTGTCCGATTTATGTATGAGCAAATAATTACAGCAACTCTCTCCTTCCATCAACAGTTCAGTTCTTTGAAGAAGAAAGATTTCCTTTTTTCGTTCTCTATTTGGTCAACTTGGAGTGCTTGTCGTTTTTCTGTTTAACTTTGCTTCTATCAATGTTGTTTCACGCCTTAGTCACCATTGTTTACTTAATCCGAAACTGTTTTTATCCATTCTTTGTTTAAAAACACTCCACAAAGAGGAAATTAGAAAACAAATGTTTTCTAAAAAATCAGAATTGCTTTCTGGAAATCTTTACCATACATAAGAATAAAGGAGCACAGAAAACAAGCAGAATCTTCTAATTTTGCAGCATACAAAAATGTTAAAATCGTGATGCTAGGAAAAAGAAGGCTCAAGCAACCATTGAAATGAATATCTAAAAGAGAGAAGAGATGGATTCATTAAGTAGCCAGTTAGAGGAAATCATCAACTTCAATAATAGCAAATATAAACTGACTGGTTAGTATGAGTAAACCTGTACAAAATCAAAATTACAAAACTAATGAATCCAGACATAAAAAAGAGACAGATTACAAACTGTACGAAGAGATGCAGCGATTCGGTAGAAAATCTAATCAACTGCTGAAATGAGTCTGAAAATCTTCGAGGTAAAATGTGTTAAAATTCTCAGCCCAGCGAAGAAGGAAGTCTATTATAACTTGCAGATGTTTGTTGCAAGCCGAATACAGTAATGCATTTACTCAGAATATCCATTACAATTTGCTAACTTTCATAACGAATTCGAAAGAAATTCTCCCCAATAGACTTTTGGCAAAGACCACTTATTTAGGTATTAATGCATTCTTTTTGTTTCTTAATACAAAAATTGTCATGAAAATTATAATAACATTCAGATAATTCGGTAGACTTATTTAAATTTGTTAGATATCCGATCACCCAATGTGAACGATTTGAGAGGGAGTTTACTATCTGCTTAAGAATTTGTTCTCTTCTACCGTGTAGATTAAATTTCATTAAGAGCATCTTATGTTTAATTAGATTATTTGATCGATATGATCCATTAGATTTGTTCAAATTATTGATTTTAAAAGTTAATTACTTATTCGCTTTAAACTCTGAAGGTAATTACTGAAAATAGAAAAGTAGGAAGTTAAAATTCCATCAACAGCGAACTAAAGTAGTTATTATATCTAGAAATTATTGATGTTAAATTTTTTAAATTTTATTTGATTTAGACTTATCGAATTACTTATTAAGCATTGAGGTCAAATATCTTCGTATAGATTAATCTACACAAATGGGCCCGTATTGCGTTCAGATTCAATGGAATTGTTATCTAAAATAAAATAATCTACGTCAATGTGTTTATAAATATTTAACTCCTTGGATATAATGATACTCTTCTGCGTTTAGCCATGGTTGCATTCTCGATGGGAGAATTGCAGTCTCCCCTGGGTTGGCTTTGAGCCGATTAAGTCTCAAGCGAGGAGAAATGATCGAGTGGGTGGCAGAATATAATTCCATAATTAGTAAAAGTAGAACATTTATGAGTGAGGAAAGAGGCGAAGTAAAATGTGTATTCCAATCCCAGAGTAAGGCGGTGACCACTGAGTGAAAGTCATTCCTTTAGAAAAGGATAGAAATAAAAGAAGTGGGAGTTTAGAAGAAGCAAACTGCAGAAGAACAATTGAAAAAGTTGCTATTCTCATAAATATTTTGAGGGGTGGATAAATTTCCTGGACTGCGAAAAAGAGAAAATAAACCTGTTTGAAAAACAAAAATCTAAAGAATCTATCTAAGTGGTTTCTGCGAAAACAGTTGTTATATAATCGCCTCCTATGTAGGGACCTTTTACCGAAAGCGGTTCCCACGGAAGATTTCCCTCCACGTGCCAAAAGGAAAAAAATTGCTCTGAAAGGGAATAATGTTCATCATATTTGAAAACAGTGGGAACCAGTTATAATAGACAGATTTGTATTAAAGTATATACATTTACTCATCGCTAATTCATAATAATTCAGATAATAGACTAAATGACTACCCAGATGGCCATCTTTACAAAAAGTAGAGAATGGTTAATGAATTTATACACTTTTACACTCAACAGATAATAAACTCTCCTTACACTTTAGGCAGAACTTGTTAGAAAATGAATTCAGATAAAACACAACAGTTAGCAACGAGAAAATTATTTTACATTCATAAAGTAAATATAATGCCGAAACCTAATAGGAAAGAATGGAGAAGTTCAACACAACTTGACCCTTTGATACGTTAAAATATAATGAATAAGATTGGTCAACCTTAACTTAAAAATAGAATGGTTAAAATGCAATTATGTCGAGTTATTAATAATCGGAAAATATTTGGCGCAACAAATACAAAATATATGATCATTACTGTGTGTCCGAAGGTTTATTTTCCGAAATTCTGTAACAATCCTACAAAAAGATGGTTCCTTTTTAGTCAAGAAAAGAGAAGGGAACAAACCTGCTTTCGAATATTTTCATCTATAATATAATGATGAACATTTTATTATATAGCAAGAAAATGAAGGCCAGGAATAGATTGTGAATGACGTTTAATTTTGCTCTGTCAGACGTTTCTGCCCTATCTTGAAACATATTCAGTGATTCGCTAAGAAGGTAAACGAATGACTTAGTTTAAGAACCTATAATTAGGACAATAAATAAGCCCTAACTAAACTAAAGGTTATTTATATATATTAATTATTTAATTTACTAATATGAAGTTTAGACAAATTGTAATGCGTTAGATCCAGTTAAAGGAAAAGTTACTAAATTTGAAATATGACAACGGATACAACTAAGAGAATAGCAGAATATGTGACAGATTCTAAATAAATTTCATCTTCGGTTAGATTGTGGACTAAAGGACAGGAATGAAGATTTGAACGAAAAAGAAGCAGAAAGTTAACTTAGGGGATTGAAGGGTTATAAGGTAGGTAGGGAAAAGTATGAATCAGACTTATTGAGAGTTAGCTTAGGCATTAGAAAAAGATTATAGTATTAAAAAGATGGGTTGAAGGATCTGCAGAGAGAATGGAAAATGGTTCAGGGTAAATTGAGACACTAGTATATTGAACAGGTTGCGTATACTGAAGAATTCGTGTATATTTACGGGGTGTTTAGTTGTATAAGATACTCAAATATGTGTTTCGACAGTGTTATATTCTGGTCTGTCCCACTTAGCATCATTGCAGTCAGCACATTAAAATTGCTAGAAAAATTCTGGTTGCAACATAGAAGAAATACGATATTTATAGTTACAAATTCGTCCAAAGTGTTATGATTATTATCAACTAAGTTAGACCGCCATTAGGTTAAATGAATTTGGATGAGTTCCTGAAAGGAAATGACTGAAGAAATAATGGGTTTTGAAAAATAGGTGTACATGGAGTAAGCGGATATAGCGAATTCAATAATGCTAATAAATGAATAGGAAATATGATAAATGGAAAATATTTTAATTATAAATATTATATTCCCAAGAATCTAATGCGCTTTTAAAAATTCGTCTTTCTTGAGCTGCTGAAAAATTAATACCTTCCCCTTTTCGGAATATTGGCTTTCCCTTGAATCTGAGTAATGTATTAAAAGGTGACGGGCGAGGAAGAAGCTTGATACGTTTGTTCGAACTGAGCTAAATCTGTTGCACAGATGGTTCTTAATAATTCCATCACATTGGACATATTTTAATATATGGCATTTAAATTTTAAAACGTCGTTTAGATGAATTTTGATTTACTTGGTACACGAAATTTTACTCTTTTACCGGTGCGAGCGATTGGATTTACGTTTAAGTGAGAGGTATGAAACATAAAACCTGGGAACGATAATGCAAATTAATCAGGGCAGTGAGAATTACCGAATAATTAATCTAATTCTTGAGCCCACTATTTGGAACAAAGATTTGAAAGTAGAATTGTAATTGCTTTAATTCAATTTTATGTCAGCAGAATCTATTTGCTTTAGTTTTGATTCACCTCTGAAACTTAATAAAGTGTGGACCTCTCAGATTGAATTTGGAAGAATTTGAATGTATACTCTTTAATTTGATGGGTTTCAATGAAAAAGGATTCTATTTTGTGCTTTATTAACAGATACAATAAATATAGATTTAAATGATATTTATAGAATATGCAAAAGGAAATGAGAACACACAAAAAACAGGCATTATTCCTTTCGTGGAAAATACCAAATTTAAATAAATTTGCTAATACTTCACTGAATAGATCGCTTCACTTTAGGTACTCTGAAATCGCTGTAATTAAATTGAAATTAATAACGCGGATTTTCGACAACTGTTGAATTTTGTGTCGAGGCGCAGTGTAAATTATGCGCTCTTTGCGTTCGGTGAAGATAAAATAAAAGCCTGGACAACTTTGCGATTCAGGAGGAGACTCTATAAATGGACCCCCTAGTGTTTGAGACCTTGTCTTTGATACTGAAACATTTCTAACGCACACCGAAAAGTCCAATCAGTAGGGTTAATGAATTTATAATAAAATAATCTTTTACAAAATCACATTTGCTGTATTATGAAATTGAAAGTAAACAAGAGTATTATTATTAGCCATAGTATTGAATGCTCTCTAGGTCGAATAAAATAACTTACGAACTTTGGATTAATTTAAGGAATCTCATTTTGATTGAGGCTGTCTACTCCTCTCTGTAGAGATACTTCGAAATACGAGTCAGGCCCTTTCAGATAATGGATTGAGTTTTTCTTTTTTTTTTCCTTCTCTCCGTATAATCTTTCAAGGATTTTTTTGAAAAGCCTCATACTAATGTAATTTAAGGGCCAAAATCATTAACTATTTTCCTCTGCCCCATGCCTCCAGCATGAATCCCAAGCAACGCAGTTTCTATTTTCCAATTTCAAAAGCATTTGATTCGGCAAATGTATTTCTTCCTTAACAGGTGATGCAAAACTGACTCCTCTATGACGTGAATAAGAGATAACCGACCACAGAAAAGAGATATGGAAGGAATTCAGAGTTCCCAAGAACGATAAATTACAAACCATGCGCTATAAATTGACCTCATCCTGAGTACAGGAGGAAGAATAGAACATAAGAAGGAAATCTTAACATTAATTTGGACCTACTGATTAACGTGGAGTCCGAACGAGGCGTCCTTAATTCACCTATCAGTCATTTTTCTCTTTCATCCATCTAGTCGCTCAGGTCAACGCCTCCGTTACTTATGCTCTCTTTTTTATATCTTTTTAACATAACGGTTTGTCTGGATAATCGCTGAAATCATTTACTCACTGTTACATTCATCTGTGCGTTGTAGCTTTTTTGTGTTTATTCATTTATAGTGAGTGTTTTTGTCTATCTATATCTTATTTTCTTACCGGAGATGTGTTTGCTTTGAGTTTTCTCTTGGCAAACTGTACGATAGTAAACTTCTTTTTATTATTTCTTTTTTACAATTTTGGTAATTTCATAGGATGCCAATTATCTTGGTCTTAATCGAGTTTCTTATTCGGTGAAATCACCCCGTAAAGAGGTAGGTTTTTCACAGCATGGTGATCTCGTTGGGTTTGGATTTTAGTTTCATCATCAGGTATTTTTAGCTCCATGTTCTTGTACTGTAGCCATGGCCACTCCCGTGTAGGTTGCATTTCTCTTTGTTTCCTTTTGGTTTCTTTCTTCTCTTTCTTTACTTGGTATAAACTCTTTCCTCTTAGAGCAAGCCATATTTCGAGGTGCTCTGCCGCAGTCGAGCAGTTTCGGTTTCGTTGGCTGGGTACAACTTTTCCAAAAGTGGACTTGTCTTGTTCGAATTCTAATCAGCTTTGTTCTGTTTCCATACATTGTTTTGTCGTGTGTTTCCATCGTGTAACAGTTGAAGCATATAGGTTTCTATATTGATTTGCTTCTCTCTTTTCATATTTTCTTGTGTGTTTTTCATGCTTAACAAGAGTAATTTATTCTTGCAGACATGGTTAACCCTTTCCTATTACTCACACACTATTGTGAAAACGTGCTTATGGTTTATGAAATTGGTACCTTCATGTATTTTCCTTCTTGGTGTTTTATTTCACTGTTCATTTGATATCTTATTTGTTGTGTTAAAAGAGCCGGATATCTATTTATGCAAAATGAGGCTCATGTTTGCGGGATTTGGAGAGGAATTCTGTGAGAGATCATTTTTCTTAGTGTTTTTACTCCTTCAGCACTCACAAGTTTCTCTACATCGTGCTCAGCACAAGAGATTATTATGAATCTGTTTGAGAGATCAAGATTTCGATTAAGGCCAACTTTTAGATTCCGTAGAGCGTCTCGAAGAGTGAGCCCTTCTACGATTTTCTTACATTCTCGATGGTTCTTAGGGGTACTCGGAGACAGTTGAGCCCACCTTCTTTTTCTGGTGGGGTAGGCGTTCCTCCCATTACATTATTTGTCGGCGGCGGGGGCTCTCAGTTTTGTCGTGTTCTATTCTCGATTATTTTTAGCTTTCGTCCTCCCTTAACAATCTGAAAATATCTTCCGTCAAGACAGCCCTTTTGTTCTTTTGAGCCGCTTCTGGCTCAAAAATTCCCATCCCATTTCATAAGCCGCCTTTGACCACTCTTAAGGGTCTCTTCCTTCTTCACGCTCCCTAACGGGGCGTGCTTTGAGTGTTCACTATCCCCTAGTTTAAAGTGGTTCAGAGTACAGTGATGATAGAGTTAGGTGGCATTAATTATTTAAAAGTTATAGAAATTTATTTGTAAAGTAGGAGAAAGTAAGGAGGTAGTTTCTTCTTATTTTGTAATTGGGAGATTTTGATGTAACTGAGTAACATGTATTCGGAATTATATCGCATAAAATGTAAACACGCAGTATATATATATATATATATATATAGTTTATAGTTTATATGTGCTAAGAGACCTGTTTAATCTTTCCTCCGCCATAGAGTACGGAGCACAAAGATACCAGACCCCTTCTAATCCCTTCCCGGCGGGCTCATTACTTTCGTCCACTTCAGTGAGCCACACCTTTTTACTTCTCTCCTCTATTTTTAATGCTTTTTGACTCAATTTAAAAAAAGACCCTCTGTATATTTTAGTTTGATGAAGGCTCTCTTAATATTCTCAAATGCATTCTTCAAAATGCTTTCGCTCCAATGTGAAAAGCTGTTATATAGAAGCCAATGACTACCCCCGTCTTCCTTTTGTTACCATGTCCAGAAAGAAAATGAATAAAATCGTCCTCATTCGCTGCTTTCCTGTACACGAATAATTTAGCCCTATCTTCATCCCCATTGAACAACGTGTCCAGGAATGGAATTTTATTTTCTCTTTTTCTTCCACAATAAACTGAATGTCCTCATCCGCTTCGTTCAGCAGTTTTTATTTGTTGCCTATATCAGTACCCGCTGAAATTACGGTCAAGCATGGTAAGAAGACTATTCCAGCGTGTTTCGCAATCTAATAAAAGTTTTAATTCTGTTCTATATTCTCCTTTTACAAACTCTTACAAAGTCTCATCTCTATAATTTCCATTAACTTCTACAAAGCAATAATCTTTATCATTTGTATTATTGTTAAGGAAATTAAATATATTTTCAAATAAATCACGGTCTTTCTCATTTTCAACATCTTGGTCTGGCTCTTTATTCATAATTTTACTTTGCTTGCAATAGTGTACATCACCAACAGTTAAATGAATCGTGTGAGCAATGCACTGGTGATGAACTGGTTCAGTTTCATTTCTGAGTTTTACCATTACAGCAGCTCCATCTTTTGTACAACCAACTATGTGATTCTTTGGATCTAATCTAAATTTCTCCATTTTTTTTAGAAATTAATTCAATTAGTTTTGAACTGCTTAATGATCCATTCAATTTCCCAAGATCTAGCGAGCAGTGTTTGCTTTCGTCACGAACATCGATATAATAAATCGTCTTTTTTGAAGTGACGTAATTGCGTCGAAATTTAAAGAGTATCACACTCCTATTTTAACTTGATTCGTAAAATGAGAATGCAAATCACGTTCCTTTTCAGCAGCGTAGTTGAGCGTCATATTTCGAACACAAGAGGCAACGGCAGGAGGAGATTTTCTATACCTAAAGTTTTTGAAACTCTCCTGAAAAGCTAATGCCATCTTGACTGGCTAACTTTGCAACATCTTTGTTAATTCTTTTTTCGATAGTTTTCTTGTTTTTCTTATTCATCTCGGTAACTACTTCACTATGAACAGCTCTCAAATGATATGTGAGAGATGACGTGAAACCGCCAGCACATTTTAAAACTTTTTCACACATTGTACATTTCGCGTCATCTTTTCCTTGTTTATCAAAACTCCACCAAACATCTGATCTTTTTTTCTCTTCGTCATAATTTGAGAAGGGTATCAACACTCAAACAAAGAAATAATGTATCCAAGTAATGGTTACTAGTTGTTACCACCCAGGTAAACTAAGCACGGATTCTCGCACATCTGGCATACACATATTCTCTTAGTTAGTTGATTGATACCATGTTCCTGGTTGAAGATAGAATTGAAAATAAATAAGATTTAATCAAATAACTAAATAAATTATTGTTTCATTATATTATTTATAGGTTAAATATGATCTATCCTTATTTGGTTAACACTAACAATAATCTGTTTTTATCAGGTAATAATAATCAGCTTTCATACAATACAATACTTAATGCACAATATTCGGTTAATCAACAGTTAACCGGTTTTTAACCGATTTTTGTTAACCGGTTTTAATCAATTATTAGCCGAATAAATTTAACCGGTTACAAGCCCTAGTCATAACTTCCCTAAAGACCACTTCTTCTTGGAGTGGTTTTGGATTTTCAATCACAATGGCTCTCTTTCCCACACACCGATAATTTATCACTATTTTTGTTTTTGAAAAGTTCAGTTGCAGTGAAATTTGAGAGCGGCTTATCATAAGTCTGTCTTTATATGTAATTGCTACGAAATTTGAGTCAATTATTACTTTTTCATCAGGTAATTGGAGGCTAACGAATTATCACCTTTTTATTCCAATTTGTTTTGTAACCAAAGGAAAGTCATACAAATCTCCGAATACACTGCTTAATACAGTAAAGGGAAGGAGAGATCCCACTGTTTCAGCCCTTTTTATGTAGTTTATTATTCACTAAGGGCAGCCTAAATAAGATGTCACATATGTGTACATGAACGAGTTTAGGCAATGTAGGTATTGTTTTCGCCTTTAATTCCTCCTCTCAAAATATCTCGTTTGCTTTTACTAAAACAAATTTGCTACAAAATCCAAGTTCACTATAAAAGGACTGAGACATTCATAATTCCCGTAAATATGGAGTTAGTTAACAGCTTTTTGAATTAAATATTGGGAAATTGTTAAGATTAGTGGCGTACGATTTTTCTTAGCAAATTTTGCGTTTTGGAGTCGCATCATTATCACTAACTATAATTTAAGTAGGGGATTTTTTTGAGTATTTGAATATTTGATCTTAGTTTGGTTATGACTTGTGTTTTTTTATTAAAATTATTTCTAATAATTCTCTTATAATATAATAAAACAAAATGGTGAAGTTCTGAAATAAATATAAGTATGGAAATTTTGTGAATTTTTAAAACCCAAAGAACTACAAATGGTGAAGATCAGAAAATTTATTTTTATATATATTCTTCTATAACTATATTTTAGCAACGTGATGTTTTGAAAGGGGACAAATTTAGTTTAGAGTTCAGTTTTAAAATTAGTATAATTGGCGAAGTTCAGAAAATTTATAAAAATTTAACCATGGCTGCTTTTTTTTACATTTTAAATTTTAATCTTAGTAGCGTAGCGCAATGGCGAAGCCATTGCCTGGTTGTATTATATATCACTTTCAAGCGAATTTGAAAAAAAAATGAGGACTTCGCCTCCCATAATCACCCTAAATTGTAGCCCCCCACCCGACCCCCCACCCCGTGATTTTTAGTCGCGTGCGAGTCAGGTCGTGAGCAATTCTAAATCTCATTATCTCGGTCGTTCCTCGTTTAGCATTTTTTTTTGCTATTCGGCCGATTCTTGCGAAATTTAAAATTTTTTTTTGTTAAACATTCTCTTTTAAATAATATACTTGCCAAAATCCTGCCTAGGTTAGCCTGGGAAATATTTTGTTTTAGCAATAACATCATAACATTTCGGCCGATACTCTGCTAAGCAAGCCTAAAATAGGCTATACTATACTAGGCTATTATAGGCTAGGCTATACTAAGCTATAATATGCTAAGATATAATGTACAAGGGTAAGATATAGTATATTAATTTAGGCAATAATATGCTATGCTAGGATAGCAGATGGTACGAGTATGTTAGCCTAGACAATAATAAGCTATGCTTGACTAGGGTATAATAGTATAGTATAGGCTATACATGTCTTAGATAGTTATTGCTAGGCTAGGTTATGCTATGCTATGCTAGGCTAGGCTAGGCTGAGCTATACTGGGCTAGGCAGTGCATGAAAGGCTATACTAGGCTTGGCTACGCTATGGTATGTTAGGTTAGTCTTCACTATACCAGGCTAGGACAAGCAAGGTTTTACTAGGGAAGGCTAGGCTGTGTTATGCATGTTATGCAAGCCCAAGCTAAGACTTAATAGTCTAGTCTAGGCTAAGCAATACTATTATATACTATACTATAATCTCTAGGCTAGGTTAGGGTGAGGTAGGCTATAATATCCTATACTCAGCTTGGTTATTTAAATATATACTATGCTAGGCTATATATACAAGTCTATACTAGGTTAGGCTAGAGTATACTAAGCTACTCTAAGGTATATTATGTGATTATAGGCCATTTTATGCTATGATATACTAGGCTGGGCTATACAATTGTATACTATGCTATACAAGGCTATGCTGGACCATACTACGCTAGACTAGGCTATATTTTAGTCTACCATACTAAGCTAGCATAGGCTAGGTTAGTCTAGGCTACACTATGGTTGTGTGTGCTATGCCAAGATATACAATGTTGGAATAGGATAGGATATACTATAGTAAACTAGGCTATACTATGCTAGATTAAGGTAAGCTTGGGTATGGCAGATAGGCTATACTTTTCTAGGCTTTGCAAGGCTAGGCTCGGCTAGGCTATACGAGGATAGGCTAAGCAATACTATATATAAACTATTCTAAACTCTACTAGGTTAGGCTATGCTATACTATACTATTCTAGGCTAGGATATACTATATTATGATAAGCTACACTATGGTCAGCTTTACTAACCCTGTATATATATATATATATACTAGGCTGTACTAGGCTAAGCTATGCTAGTTTTTGTTAGACTAGGCTATGTTATGCTAGGTTTTACTATGGTTTCTAGGCTAAGATAGGCCATAATATACATTCTCTGCTAGGCTAGACTAAGTCTTACTATGCCAGACTAAGATATATTATATAAGGCTAGGTTATACTATGCTAGCTACGCTAGAGTATGGTATGGTAACTTCTACTATTATCGAGAATCATAGGCTAGGCTTGGTTATACAAAGCTAACATAGGCTAGAATAGGGTACCCAATGCATAGCTAGGCTATACTATGGTAGGATATACTATGACATAATCTACTCTCTTATACTATGCAATGGTAGTCCAGGCAGGATTTACTATGTTAGGCAATCTATGCTAGTCTATACTATGCTTGGCTTTATTATGCTAGGTGAGGTAATACTATGGTAGGCTATTCTACGGTAAGATAGGTTTTGCCCGGCTACTATTCGAGACTATAATAGGCTTTGCTATATAATGTTATACTATTCTAGACAATACTAGGCTATACAAGAATAATCTATGCTAGGCTATACTATGCTAGGAGATACTATAGTAGACATACTATAATATATTATACTTAACTATACTATGATTTGCTATTTTATGCTATAATATAATATGTTATGCTATAATATTATATGCATCACAATGCAATAATATCGTATGCTATACTATGCTATAATGTGCTATGCTATACTATTCTAGACTATGCAATTAAGGTTTGACCCTTTTTTCGCCGTTCCAATTTAAAAAATAAGGTGTGACAAAAAGTCAAAACCCACCATTTTAATTAAAAAAATATATATATTGCCAAAGTCCTCCCAAGTTTAGCCAGGGAATTATTTTCTTTTGGCAATAAAATCATAACTATTCCGACCATTCTAACGAAGTTTGAAACCCTTATGTTGTTTTACATTATATTTCGAATGATACAATGGCCAAAGTCCTCCCAAGGTTAGCCAAGAAGTATTTTCTTTTGGCAATAACATCATAACTATTCTGCCGATTCCAACGAAATTTGAACCCATTATGTTGTTTTATATTCTATTTCGAATGATATAATTGTTAAATTCCTTCTAAGGATAGCCCGAGAATTAGATTTGGAACCTTTATATTGTTTTACATTTCCTTTCAAATAATATAATTGCCAAAGTCCTCCCAAGTTTAGCCGGGGAATTATATTTTGAAGGCAAAAACATCATAACTTTTCGGTCGATTGCAACGAAATTTGAAATCCTTAAGGTACTTAGAGGTAACGTGTCATGTCTCGCACACGATTAAAGTTAAATTACAAATACTAAACATAGTAAGTGATACCACCTCGTATGGTTATACAATGTATAATGATTAATTATTATTATTAATTTTTTGTTTTTTCCTCTAATATTGAATTTCTTGCTTTATCCTTAACTCTATAATTTAACTTAGTGAATTTTGAAAATATTTGAAAATGTTTTTATTGCTTAGTGGACAAGTAACCTTTCATGTTTTTGAGTTTAGGTTTATTTCAAACTTTTATTCGCAGGGCTGTTTTTTGTATGTTTCGAGCTTTTATAAAAGTTCTTTCTAAGAGTTAAAAAAAAATAAATATAATTATCGAATGATTTGGAATGAAAAAACATACAAATCGTGAAGTTCAAAAAATGTAAAATAATTGGGGCTTTGGCGCTCTTTTACTATCATTTCGTATATGAAACAAACTTAGATGAAAAAAAGAGATCTGACGAAGGTTTTTCTATATATTAAACTGGGTGAAATAACTTAAAAAAAAGGTTTCAGGGTGTCTATGTTGAAAAAAGTGTTCAGGGTGTTAAAATAAAGAGTCTATAAAGGGGAGTTAAAAAAGCGGTTTAAAATAGCAAATAGGCCGTAGGCCACACCCTGAAAGAGTGCCTGTGGAAGCAAGTTCTTTCGGTAAGAAAGAATGCAAAGTATGGCTTGTCTGTTTAGATGAGAATCTATAGTACAAAACATGATTCAAACAATAGCCGGAGCTGTTGCTTCTGGCTGATTTCAAGGCATAAATCTATCCGGAAATGTTTCTTTATCTCCTTTGTCAAAATAGTTGTGATTTCTGTCTTTTAACAGATCAATAGGCCTTCAAAAATGTACCAAAAGATATGGAAATAAGTAAAAAAGTTTATTAAACAAGAATAATGACAGGGTAATGCATTCTGCATTAACAACTAAATGTTTCAAGGACGGCAAAAATATATAGCTTCGCGACCTCGAGACATGAGAAAAACTGTTTACTTTTTCTAAACTAAAGGATATGCTAGATTATAAGTAAGTAAACTAATGCCTGTGGCTTACTGCGACTATTTACGAAATAACTTCCTGGTAGTCTCTTGCAGCAGGAAGTTCAATCTAAAGTAACTGCCCTAAACTCTCTTTGGGGGAGTTTATATCAGAAAAAGGCAACAGCCGTACACAGCTGGCAGGGTATCGACATTTTGCACACAATTCCATCTAATTTACCTTCTATAGAAAGAAATGACAACTCGGGTGCTACACTTTCCATTATCCACCTGTCCTTAAAGGTCTCAATCAATTCCTCGAGGAGATGGGAACAATTTGTTAGGATCTTTTTTCTATAGTGAAATCTATATGGCTTCAATATTGAGCCCCTCCCATTTCCTAGGGGCTTTAGGTCCAGGCCGCCCACTGGACACTGCTGTACACAGTAGTGAACCTTTTTCCTCGGCGGCTAAGGAGGTAAGGCTTGGTCATTCTGACTCACCGCCATCCGCAGTGATCTCATTATGGAAGTGCGTCTCACCACCTTCGTGGACACGCATTAATCGAACATTTAACAACATTTAACAACATTTATCAATAACATTTAACAATAAGAGTGCGATCAATATTAATCAAGGCAATAATCGATATGATTTTTTTGCCGTCCTTTATTACCAGGCCACCACAGGAGACTGTAAAAGAGGTCTAACTCTGAACGGCGTACTATACAAGAACCTCTAAAGGCATTCTTCTCTTTAATTAACGGAGGAATTTCAAGGTTTCCCTTACAGAAACCTTTAATCCATCATTGGTTTCGCCTTGATTCTCAATCTAATAATTATCCTGATTTATGCTTTAATATATGTTACCAGGTTTATCTTATACCATCGGCGCAATTGATATCTATGCGTGGGACAATATTAAGTGTTAGAGTATACTAACCCTCAATACCTTTTTCACTCTTTCATATTTGCCTTCTCGTAATTCGCAGTCATTCAAGTTAATCTAACAAGCAAAAAGTCACTTAATGTCGTATATTATTAAATTTAAAATCTAGCAATTGCCAAGATCATTAAAAAAATCTTACATAGGAGGCAAATAGCTTCAGATCTGTCGATTTACTGTGTCATTCAGCCTGTGGTAGTTTCATCAGAACAGACAATTTAATTGGCAAATTGTAAGTCTTCGGCCCCGATTAACTGGAACCATTGGAAAATTCCAACCTGTGATCATGGTCATTTTCAGTCATGGCGTGTGGCAGCTTTGGAATATCGTTTTTCCTATTACGATGAATTTAAGATCTGATGAATATCTGTTTAAGAGAATAAGTATTCAACAATCAATTAGATCAGGACAATATTAAATGTATTTTTCTAATCAAAGGCAAGCGATTTTTACACTTATGGTAATATAAGCTAATAGAAAGTTTAACACTAGTTTTATAAATGGTTGAAAGTAGGGTGTTTATTAAATTAATGAATAAAATTTATTTAAATACATAAAATATCTTCAAATATTTATATCCATAGTACATCTTTTCAACATTAAAAAAAACACCAAAGCTGCTTCGATTCTCCATCATATTTGAATTTAAATGCACGAGAATTAATTCCGAGCTGTTGGGTTCGACACAGCGCACACTACATACCCGTATTTGCGCACATTTAGTCATTAGCAACAGGATTGGATCCCCGCTCACTACTCCCAATTCTCCCCTATTCGAATACACTACGAAAACAAACATCCATACCATAAACTCAAATTAAATAATTTTTTAATTAAAGATACAGCAAACACCTAAAACCAACTACATACACTGGAATATCTTTATATTAAATTTACAAAGCCTACTTTAAACTCCGCCAAAAAGCTCATTTTCACTTTTACTAGAACTATAATCACCCACGAATTAAACGCCAAATCCAGCCCCCCACAAAAACAACTCGCATTTTTAAAATATTTCTATTATCTCCCTTTTTCACAGGGAATACAACCAAAACTAATTAATCTCAGTTTTAGGTATTTTAAAAACTAGTTAAAAGCCCTGAATTTTTTAAAATAAAATATTACTACCTCTGCTGCATCCCTTTCCCATATAATTAAATTATAAATATCTGATAACTTCTCGAAAAAATTCTTATGTTTGTATATATTTATAATGTCATATCCTAAGAAAAAAAAAAAAAAAAATATATATATATATATATATATATATATATAAGCGTCTTCAGGAGCGTTAGCACTGGGCAACCATCCATTTATCTAAAAAGATAAATGCTTCTTTGCCTCTTCTTATTGTAGATATAGATTGATGTGAATGGTGTAAAATCATGATAATAGTAAGAAATCCTTAATCCTCTGGAAAATTTCATGGTGTTTTCTAACTCATAGCAAATTTTTGTCTCTCGAAAAATGGATGGGGCTCTAACTGCATTGACATTGAAGTTAGTTTTTGTTTACTAATTTAATATATAGAGTAAAAGAAAATGTAAAATAAGACGTGATAAGCACTTGAAACAAGAAACAGGAGTTTTTAAAGGCAAAATAAAGGGTCATTGGAAGAAACAAACTTTTATGAGGGCAAAAGAAGTCACAATGTAGCCAATCGATAAGACTGAAGAAATAAGGGCAAGGAGATAAATTGAATTAACAACTTGGATGAATAAGAATGCAGTATAAATTTTCTCTACATAATAGTTTCTTCATTTTCCGAGATCATTTCATGAAATAAATGTTTATCTATGCGATTTAAATATTCCTCTAGGATTTGAAGCAAATAACTATTCTAACGCGTCTATGCACTAAAGTAAAAAAGAGGTGGCATATACGCTGCACACCTGCAAAGAGTCAATGAATCCGAAAACAACCAAAAACAGTTGTGTTTTGCTAAAGATTGCACGACCATACATCGAAAGTGTAGTGCGGAATACAGTAAATATTTATTCTAGCTAATGACTCATCCAACATACTCTCAGTCTTTCCTCCTTCAGAATAATACCTTTTGCCTTGCTATCATGAAAGACTCAATGAAAGATTTTATGATAAGGAGGCACCCATTGAGATATCATTTTGCTTCAAATTCTAAGCAGTTTTATTTAAGGCACGAATAAACTTTTATTTTGCTCGGAAAGATCTCGGGAAATGCTAGTCCTTATGTGGTCTTAGGTAACCACAAGAGTTGGTACAATTTTGGTTTTTCTTTTGTCAGTTTAAAAAATGCACAAACGATTTACTTACCTGATAATTAAATCTCATCTATTCAGATTACATTTTACATAGGGAAATAGAGTAATCTATTAATTCGGGGGTATCTGTATTATATATTATTTTTATATAGCTCTATAACTCATTAAAAAAAATATTCGCGCGAAGCTTTTTACCTCATTAAAGTCAGGACCATCCTAAGGTGGGTACACCAAAGCTTTAAGTTGTTTTTTCTTTAGAACTTTTTTATTCGAAACATTATCAAAAGAAAAATACAGAGAAAATCCTTCATATAATTTAGGAAGCTTCTCCATAAAAAACTGAGAAATTAATTTAATTTTTCGGTTATCGTCCTGATAATCATGGCATTTGTGTACACTCTTTACAATCTTCCTTCAAAAATCACTAATTTTTATTAACTCTTTGTTTTTATTCATTTAGTAAAACCACATTCAAAGAAAATATTAAAAGAATATTGGCCAATTTTGCATTAAAAAGTTTACAAAAGCATAAGATTAATTAATTCATAGCACCCACGTTTTGTATTCGGAGTGGGTACATATATATAGATTTAAGGTCATTATTTCTAATTACGGTAAAGGAAGATAACAAATTCCTTATTCTTCAAGTCGGATTGCCGGAGATCTGAAAGAAAAGTATGCCTAAAATAGCTTTAGGACGAAATGAGCATTGGAATACACATTGTCTCATAGAGAAATGCATTGAAATTCGAAATTGTGGAAGGAAATGAAAGCAAGAAGTAAACTTAGGAATAGAAATAATACAGAGGAAAGGTAAACTGGTTCCTGTTATGCAACAAAACACCTTTCATCGATCATTTGCTACTGCCATTGAAGTCTCCAGAATCTGAAGAATAGTACTATGGCATTACAAACTTGTACAGAAGCTTTTAATGCTCTGGATTACTCTGACATCCTACCCTTGAAGAGAATATGTTTATATGAGAAAATTGAAAGAGTTGGATGTTAAATTACGAAAACTCAAAGGGGCAGGGTATGTATCTAAATCTCTGTGGCTAGTTTAGGATATGTTGTTTATCTGCGAAAATCTAAACTGAGCTAATCAAAACTAAGCGGCCGACATCTTGTTCATTACTCTTTGATTTTATTATAAATAAAAATATTATTAATAATTGTTTTTTTATTAGATTTTATGTAATATTTATTTGGGTATGTCTCTTTAAGAGATAAGATAAAATCCGCAAGTGATCCCTTTAGTCAGAGACGAGATTAAAATTACCTATACTTTATTTCCTGTAGATGTAATTGACCATTTTTTCCCCACTTTCCGCAGAAGCCGCGATAAACAGTGAATTAATTCGTGGCTTTTCGCTGACGAGATTTCGTCCTTTCAGCCGTGGTCGGGAACAAGAGAGAAGAGGGGTTGCCATCTACCTCCCTCCCTCAGACTCCGGTCCTGGATCTTGGTTTTAATTGCGGCTCCATTTTTACCACCCATTTCCCCTTCAACCCCTTGTCCTTTCTATTACTATGGTCTTTGATGTAGAGAGAGCTCAGAGTAGCCGTTGGCCACCCTGCTTCAGCTAACATCTCCTTCACTCCATGTTTCAGGATATGCGGCTCTATATCCTACTCATATTTCGCCTTCCTCTTGGTATCTTCTCCACTTTCTTTACAGGATTCTCTTCAGTATTTTTTCTAGGTATTTTTTTCTGGTCTCTCCTCAAAGGTCTTTGCAGTTCTCTCTTGACAGGTATTTACAGATCTTAATTTATGTTATCCCTTTAAAAGTCGTCACCATTCGCTACTTATAGGTATTTGTAGGTCTCTCTTTACAAGACTCTACATGTCTCTCCCTACAGCTTGTTACATGTCGCTCTATACAGAAATATCCTTACAGCTATTTACATACAAGTTCCTCTATAGAGGTCTTTACTGTTCTATCCTTACAAGTATTTACAGGTCTCACTTTAATCAGTCATTACAGGTCTCTCCTTAAGAAATTCGCGAAAAACCATTTCGTCTTTCATGCAACTCCACTCTGTCTTCTTCAAGTCTTCTCGAAGGGTTCTACAAGTGTTGTACACCTGTTCTACAAGTGTTTTATCGGTCTTCTAGAAGTGTTTTACAAGTATTCTACATGTGTTTGCCAAATGTTCTATAAGTATTCTACACGTGTAGCATAGTTGTGTTTGAATCTACATGGATGTGTACAGACAGAAGCACTTACGTGTATACATACCTAAAAAGAAAATAGACAAAAACAAACGTGGAATAAAAGGTGTTAACTTTATAGTTCTGATTCAAAGATTGATTTTGCTATAGGTAAATGTAGATTTATTATGCAATAGACACATGTGAATTTTTTTTGCGATAAACAATTGTGGATTGATTATGCAAGAGATAAATATGGATTGATTATGCACTATACACATGTGTATTGTAGCCATGACCTTAGAGATAAATTAAACCGTATTATTTATGTAGATTAAAATATCTCTTCCATCTTTATAAATATTTTAACTGAAAACTATTTGCATCCAGATGCTCACATGGATTAAGGATAAGGATTAACTTGGCTCGATTCCCACCTTTCAACCATCTTTAATGATATGAATCTATTTAAAATAAATGATTCCTTAAAATTTCAATGCCTTCGAGTTCTGTCTTTTAAATTTAACTCAAAGCTTGGCATTGCGGTGATCCCCTCGAATTCTTTTTGGGGATGGAAATATGAAATGGGCCATCGTCTTGCTGAAATGTAACTTCATTTATTGATGTTATGGGATGCAAATTTCTGAATCGATGGTTCTAAAACTTGTACAACGTCGGGTATAAGTTTTGGAGTTCATTATTCTTTGGCTTAAAAGCATTTTACATGGATCCGCCGAAAACATGCAATGATATAACATGATAGATTTATCTCCCTGCATAACAGTTGGTACCTCAAAAGTAAGTAAATATGACTCTGACTCTTCATCTCACAACAGAAGCCCAAGAAGTACTAAATTTATGCAAAATTGTTGCAACAAAGTTAGATTTTTCAATAATTTTCCTCTTAAAGTTATATTTAAAATGAATTACATAATTTACATGGATAACAAAACATCATATACTAAAATACTAAGTAATTTAAACATTAACAAAATACACATTATTATAAAATATATTAATGATTAATAAGATTAATTCTAAAAGGTTTGATTAAATATGTTAAATATATGAGGCATGCTTTATATTTTGGGTCAAGGATGTATTTACTCTAACAAAGAAAATAATATTTTAACCAGTGAATGTCATTTCTATACTTGAAAAGATGGAAAAAAAACAGTAGACATAAAATTTCAACGTTTTTCCACAAATAATGTTAAAATTTCAGATCGAATGAATCAGAATTGGCAAATATATTAGATTGTGAAATTATTGTTTCTTATTCACTCAAGTATGATCCTCTTTCGTTTTCTCTTAACCAATTAAAAGCTTTTCTTTAATTCTTCAATTTCTAGCGTGTAACCTAAGGTTCCATCCATGCTTATCCCTTTCATGTTATCAGATTAAACTCTATTTCCAAAATATTGTTCGAAAACTACCTCGTCATTAAATACATAATTCTTAAGGTTCTTTCCTTTTTCCTCGAATTAGTCTCTTGCCTTTATCGTAGGAGATTAAGGTATTATGTTAATATGTTTATTAAAATAGACTCCAAAGAACGTGAGGACCATTTCTACCCCTTATCTCTTTCTTGATTAATTGGTTCATACAGATCTCTCGTTAGAATCTCCTTAACTTTAAAAAGTCCGACAACTAACGTTTCTCAATATTGAAATTAAAGTAAATTTTAAAAGGGAATTAATTTAACTTAATGGCATAAATGTTAAACGACTATCAAAGATTTTCCGTAAACAAACCTGCGCCTAGATGTAATATGTTCTGAAAGAGAGTAAAAACGGTAGAGGAGAGTCGCTATAAGGTGCGTTTTCACAACATCTTCATTTTGGGTACATGGCACCTACGGAAAAACTCTTGCAGGACAATTTTGGCTGAAAGACAAGGCCAACGTAATCTTTCCGGTGCTTAGATAAGAAGGAATAGATTTACCTAATTCTTTTGGCTTCCGTCCAGTTTCATTTTTGGGAGCAATTCTCAGGTCCTAGAGAAATGTGCCAACGGAACTTCACATAGGTTAAAACGACAACTGCTTTTCAGTGAGAACGAGAGAGAGAGAAAGAGAGAGAGAGAGAAAGAGAGAGCGAAAGAGAATCTGCTTAACTTCCGCATTAGAGACAAAAAATCCTCTGACAGAGAAAACAAGTACTAATCCTTCCTGTGCTGCTCAACAACTATACACCATTCTCCTCTCCGCCGTTGTCAGCAATATTTCTCTTTTTAATAATTACGACTGGAGTATTCTGCAAAACATCTGCCTCGCTAAAACACTAAATTTGTAAAAATGTTCGCATTCTTCTCTACCTCAGAAAATGACAGATATATAATCACTTCAGCTTTTACCTAAAAATGGATTAAAAAACGCTGTTGTATAATATTCTAAGGTGAAAAATAATATTCAAATCTCTTTCTAAATGCAAATTTTAAAGAATTTAAAATATAAAAATGGCGTTTCTAGCAAAAATTATATTATTATAAAATATAGTAAATGCGTGTTCTTTTTGAATATATATATATATATATATATATATATATATATATATATATATATATATATATATATATATATATTAACGAGCAAAGTAAGAGAACGATTTTCCTTTAATAAAATATTTTCAAAATGGTCATTATTAGATAAATAAAATATAAAATTTCAATCGCACATAATTGCATGCATTTAATGTATTTTCAAAATTTCATATGATACAATAGTATATTTACAAATAAATATACGAAATCAACTAAAAAAATAAAATAAGAGAACCATCACTCACAGAAATGCCTAGTCAGTAATTACACTCGAAACAAAGAAAATATTTTATTCCTTTGATTAATACTTGGTTTTCTAGTATTTCGGTCCCACGAAGACTACAGTTTCTCACCAGTGTCTTGCAAAACTCTGATTTTATCTTTTTCTATTCTTACTCACATTTAGTCAATACATCCGTTGTAGTTAAAGGTTCCTGGTCTCGAAGTTGCCTCTAATGATGTACTAGAGGTTCTCAATTGATTTCGGGTCCGGGATTTGAGAGAGCCACTTAATTACTTCGATATCTTCTTGTTCAAAATATTATTTTACTCGCTTTGCAGTATGGCATTATACGTTGTCCTACATAAATACTGGTGGCTGGTTAAGTGTAACGTTATAACAAGGATGGGCAATAATTTTAAGGAGCGGGCCATATTGAAGCATATGTTTAGCTGCAAATTTCGAATAAATATTGCTCAACCTTAGAACCCCTTCGCTCATTTTAAGTCACACTATCCACAACCCTGCGAGAATTTCACCCCATTTTGGAAAATCAAAAAGGATAATATTTTGCAATTAAGGTATATTACAAAGAATACAGAGAAAAAGTAACTCTTTAGCTTTGGAATGCTCTTTATTATCCTTAATTTGTACTTTATCTTAATCCTGTTCCTGATTTTATAGGGAACTAGACTAAAAGAGACTAAATTTTAAGATGTGCTTAGAAAAAAAACTTCGCCAAAAAAATTACTGCAGCTGGAGACTTCTCCTGTTGTACAATGGTACTGAGGTAATTGATCCCTCGCCTGAGTCAGGTACAGCCCTCTACTACGAATAGGATCTGTATCGAAGACACGTGAAAAATGGCTATATTTTTTGTTGAATTTTCGTTTTGATTTGTTTTTCATCCTTTTTTCCAAAGCTGATAGTCATTTATTTCTCCACAAAATGAAGACACACAATGGAAAATAAACTTATCTTTTGCAGCCAGTCACCGTAATTGGGGTACAGATGCCTAGGGCACTTTGGTTTGGCACACCTGTTGCAGCGGTGACGGGTCTTCCTGTCTGACTTGCTTGGGCAGTCAAAACAGCGTACCAGGGGTGACTTGCTATCAGCAAATAACTTCCCTGGCGACCCAGCAACGCTTCCCAGTGATGGAAGGTCACACACTGTTGTTAGCAAGGTGTGAAATGGGGGGGACAGGACTGGTGATGACGGGCGTGACTGAGCCCAGCGAGTGATGAGTGCCCTCCCCACATTCATCATGAATGCCCTCATCTTCGGTATGCTGATGACCTTCTTTGCACGGTTCTCGCAGCTGATGATGAAGGCATTGATGCTCGCTGAATTGAGGATGCCATACCACACACAAGGGGGCCAACGTCGTGTGTTCCTAGAGCATTAACTCGTTGCACACATTTGTTTGAACGTGTTGACCCCTCCTTCTTTGGCATGGTAAAATTCTATGATATCTGGCTAGCCACTTGGTGCAATGGTTGGCTGGGTTTGCTGAGATGACATGAGCAGCACTATTTTCTTCTTTGTGCGAGATGTCTGTGCCACCTACGCCCCAGCGTCATCTCTTTGGTGAAGAGAAAGTCACTCGAACCGTGCAGTCGTGTTTGCATTGCTTTCATCTCCTGTGGAATTTTGACCATGTTGGCCCGAACTGTGCCAACAAGGGTCATTCCACAGTTTTTCAGGAGGTTGGAGATGAGAGGCACTGATGCAAACCAGTTTTCCGTGGTCACATTTCTGTTTGTTCCGTGGTATGGCCTGATGAGTTTCTTGGTGAAGTAATGCCCGAGTTTCATCCCATCCCGTGGCCTTGGCCCCTTCGTGCCAAGGTAGGCTATGGTACCAAGCATGTACTTGGTCTCAGAATCGCAGATCAGGACAAGCTTGATGCCATATTTGGCAGGTTTGTTAAGGATATACATCCGGAAGGGGCAATTCCCTCTAAACCCCAATAGTTGTTGGTCCACTGTGAGGTTTCGTGTGGAACATAGAGCCGGCCACAGTTCTTGATAAACTCGTCCCACACCTTCCTCCATGGGCAAATTTATCCTGTTTCTTCCTCGCGTAACGGGTTTCGGGGTGTCAAACCTCAAGCAAGATAGGAGAAACTCAAACCTCCCCTTAGACATTGCTCCCCAATACAGGGGACACCCAATTACAGTGCTCCACATCTAAATGCAGAGAGATGGTTATCTCTCTGCTGCCCTGCCACTATGAGCACCCTCAGGAGTGCTAATATCTCATTTGGCTCCGTAGCACAGTATGTGGCACTTTGACTTGCCATACTTTCCTCCACACGTTCTATACGTTTGTTTGTCCAAAGTGATGATTTCCTGAACAATAGAATCAGTAATAAAGACCTTGATTGCCTATTCAGGTAAGATTATATCCCTTGCCTTTTGAGTTGGCCCTGGAGTGCGTCTTACTAAGATGTTCCTTGACAACCTTGTCGTTGTTGCAACCTGTTGGGGCTGACAGTTCCACCTGAAATTACTTTCAGTTGGAAATTGATGTTTTGTTGAAGTGCACAACGGGTGGAGCATCAGCCCCCAGGTGGCGTTTTCCTCTCCGTCCACCACTGGCAGGGGCAATAGCAGAGGTACTAGCAGGGGCAGCAGCAGAGGTACTGGCAGGGGCAGGACGTGAAAATCTTCCTCTTTCTTTTCTTTGGAGGAGCATCATCCCCCACTCTAAACTCATCACTAATTCCTTGTTCAATCCCAGGCACATACTCTTCGTCATCGTCACTATCGTATAGTTCATCTATTTCTGGTTTGTCACTAAATCAACTTTCATTATCAATATGTGACTCAACATCATCAATACCTTCACTATCCCTACTATCTTGCAATTATAGGCCTGATCTGTTTATTATGTCCGAAAGTCCATCTTTACTGAGCTACTTGGCTCGACCAGCCATAATTTTGTTATTCCTGAAATAAATAACTTAATACCTAAAAAGAAACACACATAAGATCCCACAAAATAGTACGGTCACCACAACGTAGGGAGTATATCACCCTGGTAAAAACTCTCACAGTCATCATAATGTCGGGTGAATTTCTCCCCAAATCACAAACTTTCCCCTGTGATGGAAAATTCTAAACCTCGAGTGAGAGGGCACATCCACCCTTCAAGACGTCACACAAAGCACTGAAGGTACTTAGGGGCGGAGCGTGCTCCTGCGCTTCCACCGCTATGAATCATGTGACCACACCATGCGCTTGGTTGAAATTCTCCCCACGATGTGGTTCTAGGGTTAATTGCAATTGCATTTGTGCATTTTTTTTGCATACGCTACATATTCTTTTATATAACTACACAGAAAAAACTAAGTGTAATTTTTATGCATAGTTTTTCGACCCATTTTAAACTTTTCCAGTCTTGTATTAACCTGAGAACCTGCAGTTTTACGTGGAATTCGAACTATGATTTACAATTCTAGATCATGTAAACATTATAAAGGGCCCAGGCGTTTCCCAACTAAGTACTAACCACAGTCAACGTAACTTAAATTCCTCGAGCGAAAAAGAGGGTGTCGATAAAGGTAATAAAAATAAGTAATTATTATTATCGTATTATCTAAAGATCATTTTACCTATGAATTAAATATAATTGAAAACGTATGATTTAAGAATAATGCAATTACATAAAATGTTTTTGAGATGCATTTTTGGCAAAATATTCATTAATTAATTTTCGAAATTTTTGTCGAACTCTGAAATGAAAGATTGGATACATAAAAACACTTTGCGCGTCGCAGTGGCCCGCTGGTGGCAGTTTGCCCACTTCGAGATTACAGCGTGGTTTATGAGGTTGAGGGACAAATTTGCCTTTACGGTTCTAATTATTCGCACTTGGGGAACAACTCCAGACAAAAACATACCCACATAGCTTCACGTTTCATCCTTTATGTTTTTCAGTCGTTTTAACAAATTTAGGGTTAACTCTGTCATCTGCAG
This sequence comes from Ceratothoa steindachneri, assembly GCA_963969495.1. Classification (NCBI taxonomy): domain Eukaryota; kingdom Metazoa; phylum Arthropoda; class Malacostraca; order Isopoda; family Cymothoidae; genus Ceratothoa; species Ceratothoa steindachneri. The sequence goes on along the minus strand of OZ018337.1, from coordinate 11,491,998 downwards.
AGGCTCTATCAAAGCTTCTGTCTCCACATACAACTAAATTCAATTTTGTTTCGTTAATAAAATCAATTCTCTCCTAATTTTAACCATTATAAACAATATGATCTTCAGCATACTTGAATTCGTCTTCTCGTTCTTCTAACTGATGATTTATTTGGTTACTGGATAACGAGTGTTATAAATCAAGTCCATTGATAGAAATTCCTGTTGCGCTCTCGTAGGTGTTCATCATTGAGAAGCGCCTAATAGCTCTCTCTTCTTGGACGGTAGTTCTGCAGGGTCCACTGATATTTGCCGCAAATTTATAAGTTTAGTTTTCATTGAAGAACTGTATTGTATAAAGCGTGTAATCACACTCTTAGACAGTCCTACCTGACCTGAAATCGCAGAAAGAATCCTTCCCAATGGATTCAAGCGAGTAATTCTATAACGGAGCTCAGGAGTCATTTTCACCTGTGGTAGCCTCCCTGAAGAGTAAGTAGGACATAAATGGTGGTTGTAAAATTTTAACTTCTGAGCACAATGTTGACAGATGATTTCAATAATTGCTATAATGTTCCGAAAAAAATTTCTATTATTTTGTACCTGGCAATATTTTTGATTTTTTTAGTATATTCAGTATAATTTATTGAATATTTCACTGTATCATATGAAATCTTGATAAAATATATTAATTGCATGTTTTTATGTAGCATGGAAATTTCAATTACCTAGTCATTATATTTTTAAAAAGATTTAATAAAGTAAAATAAAATAATTTGGTTATTGAAGCAATCTTAGAAATTAATTAGAGCATAAACATAATAAGTAGTGCTAAGCTGTTATGTGATTTTCGGTATGGACTTTATAAGGTCAGTAGGTTTTTAACATGGCAATTTATGCGAACTGGATTGGGATTGCGGTTGAATAGGGAAATGAGACTGTAGTGTAATTGTTTTATGAACGATGGTTCTAGTATTTTAAGGGAGATAGAGTCTATGGATTGCCGTAAATTTCGAAAGTTTGGTGGAAAATATGTATTTTACATAGGAGAGTTTGACCAAGGATGGGAAACTTATATTAATATGTGGTAATTATGCCGGGGATTATGCCTAAATAAGAACAGGCTCTTGCTTTTAACAAGTTAACGGTGCTTCCTTCTTTAGGTCTCCTGGTGGCACCTGGGGCAAATAAGTTAATAGACAACCGAGCAGATCAACTCAATTCTTGTCTGTTCTTACATCGAAAAATTCTCTTAAATGAAAATGATGGGTGAATATTACATATTTTAAAGTTAGTGTGGGTGAAATATCTTTTAAAGGGGAAAAAGAGATTAAATTATCAAAATATTTCTAATACACGATATCCAGATAGAATAAACACCAGTTTGAACAAATCATATAAAATCCAAAAAGTTTACATGGCAGAGATGAAAAATACAATTTAAGAACGAAAACACCAGATAATTTGTTAATTGGTTACAGTAATTAATAATCTAAGGAGTGTGCAGGCGTAAATTTGCCATCATTGGGACTGTGAATTCCACGCTTGTAGGTTACTGGTTTCACTTCTCTCTTATTACTATCATAGTATATAGACTCACTCTCGAATCATCTGTGAAGGAAGAAATTTGCAAAAGTCAAGCCTTCTTGCTTCGTAGCCACACTGGGAACTCTACTGCATAGATATCCGAGGAATTACTATCAAACTGAGGATGATGCAGAAGATCAGAAAATAGGTAGATAGGTCAAACTGAGATTATGAAGGTACGGTGCAGCTGAAACCTCACTCTAAACCTTATGATGAGAAATGGCCCGCCAAATTTGTCACCGAGATCCAGGCCATCATTGACAACGGTCCGAGTAAGGTATTGTGGTACATATTGAGGGATAAAGGAGTAGTAGAATTCTCATCAGGCCATTATTGCATAAGAACAACGGCTATTATACATGAAAGATGACAAGGGACAACTTGAGTCGTTGGAGATGAAAGACAAGTGGAAGGAAAGTGTAAGTAATTTTGACGAAATTAAAGCATCCCGTTAATCCTGGCATGGCTTACTTCTTCTTTGACAAAAGAATTTAGTGCCAGAACCTGGTTGTGAACTCGATAAACAACCGGTGCCTTGTCGTCTCCCTACTAAATGCACCAATAGTCCTGAAGATCAAGTTTCCTGTCCAGATATTGGTGTTAGGGCTGGTCAGTTACAAGGACTATTTATGCCGCCATTTATCTCCAGGCAAGGCTAGATAAAGTAATAGAAAAGTTGGCTTGGAAAGGCCGTAGATTGCAAAACAAGCAAAAGAAATCACTCTTCACTCTCAAAAAGATAAACTCGGTAAAACTAAGGACCTATTTGGTGTAGCAAGTTTTCTGTGCAAGCTACAAGCCTACTACGTAAATAAATCTACTCGTCATCTCAAATTGAGGATCTCGAAACATCATTGCTTCTCCCCCTATACTAATAGGCCACAAGCAAACTCAGGATCTTCATCAATACAAAATTAAACAATATCTTGTAACACGTGTATTGTAGAGAGAGATTTCCCCGTTTTCGATTCGGGGCACAACAAAAAAGATTTAGACCATCTACGGACCTTAAATGCCCAGAAGCTCTATCCGAAACTTAATTGTCAACAGTCCTCAACACTATTTATAATTACATAACATCTGACCAAATATTTTTTTGATTATATAACCAACGAACCTCTCAGACAGGTATTTATGCTCCAATTTCCTAATACGTATATACTCATATCTCCAACGCTGTTTAAATCAGACATATTCAACTGGTAAGATATTTTTTATTGAACTCTTTGTTTTTACTCGTTATAATTTATATTTCTTCTTTTTTATCTTCACTTTGATAGATATTCATGGAGTTTTATTTAAGGCTTGATCTTTGTAATTTGTTCTATGTATTTGTAGTCCTATGAGAATTGCAGAAATGTAAGCAGATGTATACGAAACGCTCAAATTCAATTAATTTTCCAATTATTCATTTTGGCATTAATCTTTATATATATATATATATACATATATATATATATATATATATATATATATATATATATATATATATATATATATATATATTTATATGAAATTCTTTGCTTGTCATTGGTAAAATTATAAAGGACTGCCATTCTACTAGCCTCCATTTCATATTGATATTAATTACAGACGAAATATTTTGTTCCCTCAGCTAAGCTCTGAGGCAATAACAGGTTATTAAACCTAGGCTTCTATACAGACAATTTCGCTTCGTATTCCTCTAGAGAATTCCTTAGGTTTGTGAGGTGCGTTGAAGAAACACCTGCGTTTATCGATATAAAAACAAATATTTTCGCTTATCAGCCCATTACCAAATTATTTTTTAAAAACAGATCGCAACGCTCAAAAATAACAAAGGAGTTTACCCCTTCTTCTAAATTTTCCAATTCATCCTATGTTTACAAAGTTAAGGTTTGTAAAATTTTATTAGCCCATCTTGTGAAAAAATTTCACCGCCTCCATTTTCTATTTAACCCTTTAATATCATTTCTATACAAATTAAGAGAATCCTAAACTTTAAATAAATTAATTTATATTTATTAACTTTTCAATTAAATATTTAATCCATTCCTTTGACTTTATTGTGTTTAGCAAATGATTTTAGAGAGTAAATAAATTCAAGATTTTACTTTTAAAATACTTTTCCTCCATCATTTTTAGTTTCCTTCGATCTTCCAAACCCCGATAATAAATCTTGGTAAAGCCAAATTTTTGGCGCCAATAAATCAAGAAATCAAAGCATGAATAAAATATACTTCCTCGAGGCGGATTCGGAATTGTTTTGAAGCCGAGATCCTTGGAATTAGTAATCTCTCGGCTTTGGGAGTTCTTCTTTCATTCGGCTTGAGCAAGCAAGGAGTAGTGAGGATAAAGAATACGAACGAGATCAGAGAATTGAATTTACGTTCGAAAGAAACGATGACAGACTCAGGCTGAATATATATTTTGGTTTCATCTCACGACTACTTAAAAGGCTTTCAGAAAAGATGCATCTCATTTACGTTTTTTGTTCATGTTTCATCATCACAGAAGTCTTGTTGTTTTCATCTGTTCTAACTTTGCCGATCTTTTGTTTAATTTTGGACTTTTATACTTTGTAACATATTCAGGAGATTCTTTATTTATTTTCAAGTTTCTTCCATTATTTTTTTTTTTTTGAAGTTTCAAATTAGGACAGATAAGGCAGATTGGTGACTGAGAACCAGGATTAGAAGGAAGAAGCAACACAAAGGATGTAAGAGCGTATAAAAAGGTATGGAGGAAGTAGTTTACATAGAGCAAACACAAATTAGAGCAAAATAATGGGATTTGTTGCCGTAATAAGACGCAACGAATAATCAAAATCCCTCGTTTGTGATCCCATGTATGTGCGCATGTGCATGTGAACATGTTTTTACCCAAACTCACAAATTATGTCACTTTTGACTATTTTTCAACTTTTCTAGGTAAAAATCTCCACCAAATTATTAAAGAAGACACTTTTCAGTGGCAAAATTACCAGAATCTGACCATAAAAGAGGAATCCTTTAGTTCACCTGACCACTTCAAACTATACTCACCGTAATTAGATGTCACTAAGAAAAACTAAAACCAGCACTTTTACTCGGGTGGCAGCTACAGAATTTACAGCGTGCCTTAAGCAGATGGGCACGAGTTTTAACAAAAACATCTAAATTATTCGCGTCTTGGGTATGCTGATCATATGTATTTTTGCGTTTGTTTTAATTGCAACACATAGTCGCAATTACTTTTCCCGCAAAATGTAAAAAGGGCAAAATTTCCAATTTTTAAATCGCATTTCTTAAAAGAAAACTTGGAAACCCTAGACATTAACGTGTTGACTCTAAATCTACAAAAATATTAAGTCTGCCTTCAAGAATTTTCTAGTTATGGAGAAGGGAAGATTATTGTGTGGGCATGACTGCTATATATATATATATATGGGTAAAAATCACGAGAAGTAACCCGTGAATAAGTATAAATATTTGGTTGTACCACGTGGGGAAAGAGAAAGATTGATTGGAGTTAGCACTTTCGTTATCTTAATAACATCAAATTTTTTTTATGGCCTCTGATAAGTTTGATTTGAGGAAGAAAGATAGGACTAGATTTAAAGAAAACAAACCGGGGCTAATATTAGCTTCGGTTTCTGTAATGGCTCTAGCAATCACTACAAATAAGTTAGCACAATCGACTATATGTGTGTTTATCTGTGCGTGTAATAAAAAAAAATCTACAACGTGGAAAAATTATCACAGCTTTACACGGCTAAAAGTATTTTAAAATTCATTTAATACAAATTTCAAAACTTTGAAGGACATTAAAATATTAGTGAAATTAATGACATATCGATCCGTGTACATAATAATTTGCCCCCATTAATAATGTAATTGCTTCTTAAATGGGAGACTTCCATATCTTTGTGGCTCGTGAAAGTGTTTTTGCGGCAGTTTTCCCAATGCAGCAACGATTCTGCAAATTTTATTACTTACTGTTTTTGTCTCCATTTTTTTTCGTCAACTTTTTTAGATTTCCTAAAAATAATGCATTCCTTTGGCCATTTTCGGAGCACTAAAGGCCAACAAAGCGTCTTTTTAGAACTAAAAGAGGAAATAGTTTCTTAAGTACTTTTCCATGCAACTTGGGATCGAGTGAAGCGTATGTGGTAGGGTTATTATTCTCTCCACTTGTCCTTTTACGATTAATCATTCATTGTATTGCTTATTACTATTTCCTTTATTTAAGTAAATCTCGACTCAAGTTTATTTCATTAAAGGGAGGGATTTAATTTCTCTTAGTCTTGAAAGAAATTTTTAATGTTACAGGAATATAATTAATAAAGGGGAGATGTGACATAATTATTAACAATTTGGCCCCGAATATTAGTAATAATAGCAGGAAATAAATTTTATTGAAGTCTAAAAAACTCTTCAGAATAAATAGAGGCATATAAATTTGTAGACAAAAGCGAGATAAATAAGGAAGAAAGCCCTTCAACCATGGCTCCCTTTTGATTCTGAAGCCTCATTTATGCCCCACATTTGGGCCTATTAACCTGAAGTGCATCCAATCCAACTCTTCTTTCTTAAATATAAAAAGGTTTAAAAGATCGAAAACATCAAAACCATCTTAAAATACCATTGTCACGGGCTCATCTAAAATTTCATGTACTATCTGTTTGCATTAATCAGAGTATCGCATTTTGCCAAAATGATGTCAGAGAGGGGAACCCTTCGGTTGTGATATTTATCGAATGATATCAGGAAGGACATCCGGTAAAACCGGTCATCGTTGTCCAAACCTTCACAGCAAAGAGTCACCAATGGCTGCGTATATAAGTGGCAAAAAAAAACCCTCCTAAACTGTGTGGCTGAGAAGAGTATTTAAAATTCAGTAGTGTAACCTTAATCTGATTCAATTATCCCTTAGTAAAATAGATAAATTATCAACAATCGATAGATGATTATTTATCTGAGGAAGGCGAGAACAATAGAAGTTGCGAATCTTTTTGATCTATCAGATTCCAAGAAATCCATTGATAGATTATGTTCCAAAGTTTATAAAAAATGTTCTTGAGATGTGGCAAAGTTAAGGGAAGTAAAAATGTTTGGAGAGTAATGGGCCAAAAGCCTCTAGAGAAGTCCCGATGAACGCCAAGTAACGACAAGCGCGCAACTCTATTGAGCGAACTCATATTTCAGCATGAAGTCAGATAGCGATGACTGAGAAATGGCGCAAGTTAAATAAGACAACTAAATTTATATTAACAAGGAAAAATACCTTTGAGAACATGAACATCGTCCTCTTTCTCTACTCTTTTCTCCCAGATTGGCGCCCAAGCCATCTATGCTCATCCAAAGTGTCTCACACCACTTGAAACTTAGGCAATAATTCTCGTGATTAAATGGAATCTCATCCCAATATATTTCGCGGTTAATTGATCTAAGAATTGAAATGGATTCTTCCGGGATCATTCAGTTGTTTACTTTACCTTAATTGATTTAAAGTAAATTCAAGAAGACTTTTCTCCTCCTATTTAATCTATTTAATCACTCTATTTAGTCTCTATACTCTCACTGTCTTACTCTTACATTTCTAATTAGATTACTTTACATCGTTTCTCTACTTAGTCTGTTTAGTAACCATCAACCACACTCTGAACCACACTAATAGCTTCGTAGGGAAAGCTAAGATTTCTCGGTTCTCTTTGAATCAATTTTGATGAAACTTTTTCACATGGTCTGTACAATATTGTTTATTAGGCTGTGTTACCCACTTCAATTTAACTTCAGAGTCGTCGTTTTGGGAGTAAACCAATCTAACAGATTTTGAATAAAAATAGCCAATCTATACTTATTTTGGAGAAATCGAACGATAATTAGAGACAATAAGCATAACTTGCGTATATAATTATAATACCTAATTTATGGACATAATGAATATTTTACCCACATGGCGCCATTTCAACGGATGACTTCAAAAACCCTACCATTCATGAAATCTGCCAATTTATTAATATTAGCAGGCTGGAATACTTCTGCTGTAGCTTGATATTAGCCCATAAGTGTTATTTAGACAAAAATTAACGCTCATCGGTATAAACATCTCGTTAATAATTGACCACAAATTTTCGATTGGGTTGAGATCCCGAGAACCTGGCGGTCACACCATCAACCTTTCATTTCGTGTGCCGTAAGAGCCTAGGAAAGCTTGAGTGACCTGGAAGAAAGGATGGAGCATTGTCATGTATGGATACTAGAGTGCTGCCATATTCTCTCAGACCAGCTGGCAAAAGTTTCATTGAAATTGATTCACAGAGAACCAAGAAATCCTAACTATCCCTACCAATCTTTTAGCGTGATTAAAGTTGTAATGGGTTTGTATTCGTAAGTTTTATTACCTTACTTCTAAAATTATTTCAGATGTTTGGGAATTCCTCTTCTTTCAAAGGACTCATTTGAATTCAGATTCACTATTACATTCTTTTTCTCTATTTTCCTATCCCAGTTATTTCACTTTCTCACCTTTCTGTTTAACTCCTTACACTCTTATATCAGTGTTTTCTCAAAGGGATTAATCGGTCGTGGAATTTGAACATTATAGGCTTCCTCTCCTTCTCCTCAAATTATTTATTATGTATTATCTTCTCATTATTATCTCCTCTTTTTGTCACGGTCTCATTTGTGAGATATCGTTTTTAAACATTAATGCCCTGATGCCCTCATAAAAGTGACTGCACATCCATATATATATATAGCCGTAGAAACTACTGCATTTTATATAAGCAATATTTTGGTTTATATTCCTAACCTTTTCTCGTAAAAGTGATCTGCATCCAAGTTCTTCTAAAAAGATGTCTGGTAAACCAATCTTGCTAGCAAGGGAGGCAAGTTAAAATGAAAACAAAGTATACACATTATAGTCCTAGTTGTTAAAATTAGAGGAAATGTAAAGTTAAAATTGGCGAGAAAAAAATAAATTGATGGAATGATCGAGGTCATAAGCCCTTATTCTTCTTGTTTGCTTTTTTACCTTCTGTTGTTCTCCTCTTTCTTTCTTTTCGAGTTACTGTTATTTTCTTGTTAGAACTTTAAACCTCGTAATTATTAGATTTGAGTTCACTTTCCCGAAAAATATCAATGCCTCTCCCATAACCTTTATCTCTGTCTGCCTTTACAACTTTATATTTACCTGTGAACATAACATGAGACAAAAATCATCAATCCACAATTATATCACAATAGAGCGCCGTACTTCAATAAGGAAAATTTTATGCATAAATTCAACAGCACAAAAGCCTCTTATTTTGAGTAGATATTCCAAATTATGCAATTATCTCAAGATAGTTTATGTCGCAAAATTTATCCTGCTTTAGCTAAAAGGGCGATAAATATACAGTACAGCATCCATGAGTACTAAAACTAACATCAAGGGTAAACAAATGGAGATATACAAGAGAGAAGCTTAACATCCAATGAGAGGCAAAAACAAAATATTATATAATTTAAATAAATTATCGCTTAGACAAACAATTTCCAGTAGGAGAAGGTGAATTGACATAACGATTTTACTTCTTAGTGTGACGGCAAGAAATGTGAAGAAGAAAAGTAAAAGTGTGGCAGGGGGGAGGGATATAGAAACAAATAAGTATGAAAATACCTGTGCGTAGATGAACTTATTGTTTCAGTGAATTATTATAAGATATGTTAAAGTGGGACATTATTTCCCAGAGTCAATGCTTGTTCATTCAGAAATAGAGTTATAGGGAGATGTAAAAAAAACAAAGAAGAGGGTAGTGAAAAAGATTACGGTTGGAAAGAACCGCGACTTCAGTTTCAAACCTTTCACGCAGTGGTCGTGAAATTGTATTCCACCAGACAAATTTGTTCACTGTGTAGATACATGGAAACGAGTTAAATGCAAATGATGCACAGAAATAAGTAAAAAATGAAAACCAACGAGCAAAAATTTTTTGGAAAGGACTAGTCAACTTTTAAAATGATGAATGCGACTCAAAAGAATTGAATACACCCTTCAGAGAAGATTGTTTTATAGCTGATGTCAAAAAATAGATTAGCAAGACTCTTCTACGGTTCAACGAAGGTATTCACAATAACTAAGTGTGTTTACCCGATATATATATATATATATATATATATAAGAAAAAAGATGGCACTAATCCGGACGCAATGTTTGTTATTTTCCTTCTGAAAATGATAGATATATCACTATATTTACTTCTAAGGACTTTGTCATTTTCTATCTTTTTTATACTCATTTTCCAGGTCATTTGGATCCAAAATCTATTGCGAATGAGTCGCTTTTCCTCTGGCCACTAAACAGTCAATTCCAAGTTAAATCTTTTTGATTAAGACATTCTCTTACAAATGCAATTCCAACAAGTTACGTGTATTTGGGAGGCAATTAATAAGAAATTAATTGAATATTCGAATAGAAAGCACCTTACTGAAGTCAGTGGGTTTGCAGAGGCCGGATCAGAATAAGTATGGCGCTAAAAATATATAATTCCTTATGAAAAGCAAAACCGTTTTTTTGTCCATTGATCTTGTCCTTCTTGGTCTTTCATCTCACATCTCCATTCGACATCCTCAACGCGAATACTTTGATATTCTGCGCCTGTACTCTGAAGTACTGTTGTCTGTTGTTTTGACAAATATTGGTTGGAAAAGGCAATGGAATTCAAACTGTGCCTAGATCTAAATAAGTGCATGTTGGAGTTACGCCTTCAGTGAGCTTATCTAAGGGTTCTTTATCATTAGTGATTATTGAAGTAGAAATTTTGCCGAACTTTGGATGAGCAATTGGTGTTCCGGCGTAATCTAAAGTACGTTTTGCCTCACCATATTTGCTTCCCTATTAGACCCTTATCTCCCCTGCTGACAAACTCTTAACACTATTCTTAGCATAAACGAAGGAAAACTACTCACAGCAACGCCGTAGTAGGCTTTTTGAATGTGATTTTATCCCATGGCGTCTCTTTAGATAGACAGAGGGACAAATAGTCGCTGCAAATGACATTGTTGAACCACAATACTGAACATCGCTTTAAACTGAATAACAACCGGTATAAATTTAAAAACTGACAATAGGCCTTTCTAACCAAGTATATAGAAAATTGGCGTAAAACTTCGGTAATTGATGAAAGTTTGTAATAAGGCAATGTTGAATCTCTCATTAGAACAGCCACTTCTTGGTGCTCAGTGGATAATCAAGTGCTCATTACAGGTTAATGTTCTTATGAGTTGTGAAATCTTTATTTTCCCCACGCTCCATACTCGAAATAAGTAATCTCCAAAATCTCAAAACTTTCCCTCAGGCAGATTTAAGTTGTAAGGAAAATCGATTAAAGTCAACGAACTTAACAGTATGAGTTAAGTAATAATACGAACAGTAAGATTGGTCAATGAAATCAGGCATGATGATCACCTGACTCACTTGAAAATAGAAAGTTTTAGAAACAAGAATATAATTCTGAGAGTGTAGAGACGGATTTTAATAATTAGGCCACCAACGAGGACTTTGGATCTCTCTCACAAGAGCCATTTAAAACGCCATCCCTTTTAATGCAATCAAATTTAATTCTTAAAACAGCGGGGAAACAGGAATATGGATTGTCATCCATTCTGGGTAATCTTCGGCGATAAGACAAAATCTTTTTAGCTTAAAGTCGCGATTATAGATCGATGCTACGAAGAATATAACAACCACAGAACCAAGCATAGCTCGAAAGAAAATTTTATCAAACTCATTTAACAATCAAAGTTTTGCCATCAAAGTTTACCTCTTTAAGTGCAAAGGAATTCCATTTCCTTTGCGTTACACTTAATTTTATGGATAAGACCCGACGGATTAAAGTAGTATAGTTTTCTAGACAGTTTCAACATGTTTTCTTACAACAAAACACCCATCAGCCCATGTACCATGACGCGATACTGACCCCTTCCCCCCCCCCCCAAAAAAAAAAAAATCAGGCTTATTTTCAATTAGCCCAATGTTCAAAATTCTAAAACTTCTACAGCAGATAAGATGAATTATGTTGAGAGTAAAGATGAAAAAAAGAGGAGAAATTGCCTCTCTCGTTGCTAGTGATCAAAGGAAAGGCCAGAAAAAGCAGGATCAATGCCATGCATTATTTTTATTTAACTTTCATAGCTAAATAAAATCCTGTTATCTGGTGCCAATATATGTTTATAAGGTCATTCGTTGCTACTCTGACTAAGATTTCAACATAGTTACGCATTTAAATCACTCACCTTCCAATAAGGTAGTCTTTGCCTCTTTTGTTTCATGATTTCTCTCGACCTCATTAAATAAACATCTATTTCACATTTAATCAATTTATCGTCAAGAAATGGCCAGCTTTGGGTTAAATACCCGGGTGGTTGTCCTGCTAGACACTTCAGGGAATTGCGGTCACCAAGAGATTCTTGGTGCCAGTCTAAGCAAACACAATTCAGGATAAAGCGTCGTTCCAAAGGATGAAACTCACCGCGCGAAATGGAGGTAGGATAAATATGGCTGCACACGGCGTTATCGAGGAGGAGGGGAGGACGATCGATGTCTGAAAATAAGGATAGCCTGGACGGGTGATTAAGCGAGTGAAGGATTCTTCCTTGACTTTCTAAAATCCTCACGCTGGTTCACGTGGTCTTATAAGAATAGAGGGGTATTTCTAAGCAGCTTCCTCTCATGATGGTCCTTCGAGGGCATTCCCTAACATATATATATATATATATATATATATATATATATATATATATATATATATGTGTGTGTGTGTGTGTGTGTGAGGTGTATTAACATTGATGACGAAGAAATTTGGAAGAAAGTACATGGCTAATTTGGCCATTCAACACTAAGAAGGAGTCGTTTTTCTTCACCCTGTCCTCTTCATTTAGGTCAAAGCCATCTGAGAAAGGTTAGAGCAACAATTCCTGCCTACCAGAAATGCAAATATATAAACATAAAATTTTCTACTAATATCTTTCTTTATTAATCTCGAATAATGAAAAGTACAGAATAAACCAGTCAATGTAGAATAAGTGGAGCAAGTTAATAAGGCATTTATAAACAATAAAATTATGAACAATAAGCTTGTTTCTGTATGAGAAAGATTCGAAATCATTGTGCGCACAAATGCTTTACTATTTTTGGAAATCTGACTTAAAAACAAGAGGGAATTCTATTGATAGCAATAGGTTAAAGGATGAATAACGTAATATTGATCTCTAAAATTACTTCTACGAATGACATAAACGATGCGAATGGTGAATTCTCACTTTGTATTAAGATTTTAAACTCGCAAAACAACTAATAAGTGGCCCTCTTGGTCCTGTACTCCGCGTTGATACCAACATCTGTTTTGACTTAGTTTCAAAATAAGGTCCTTCCTTTTGCAAAAAATGATATAAATTCAAGGGTCTCTTAGACCTTTTTTGACCTTTTAAAATAGTAACAGTTTACATACCCCGACCACACCATATCATTAATCTTTACCCGTGAAATGTTGATGAACGTCATAAGCAGAGTATTAAGCGGCATTGTCCACAAATGTACAGGATAATTTCTCCGATGAATGTAGAATTTTATCGTGACAAACATTAGTGAATATTTCAAGATGGTGTTATTTATTAATAATGCTTTTCTACTTGGAAAATTAGAGCCTGCTCCATAGTACAATTTACAGGCAGCAATGATATGAAAGCTTAAAGTAAACAGCCCGAAAGAGTTAGATTCCTTGCTCTAAAGTGGTAATGCAGGCATTTCCCATGGAGTTCATTCGATCAAATGCCAATAAAAGATGAGTTCTTAATGTTATTCGAGGTGAGATTTCATGTTAATCTCAAGTCATTACTGTAGCAATATCCAATGACATTTAAACCTTTTTACCAACATGTGTTTTGAATCAATTATAGCTTTTCTTATTAAACAAAATCTTCATTGCCGAGTCGTTAAAAATGATGATTAATGACTGTTTAACAAAATGACCTTTCCCTTGAACACTTTTACTGATCCGCCAAATTGCCTAAGTTCCTCCTACAATTACACGTTGTATAGCAGGTTTATTTCATTTTGTTTATTATGAAAACTTAAAATATAATTATTTTATATTATCGTAATGTCAACCAGAACAGAAACTTAGTGATGTGGCACTGCTCCAAATTTTCACTTTCGTTTCTTATCTTTCCCTTATCAGTGCAACCTGAGATGAGCCTTTGGCCGTTGTCCAAGTGTGCAAAATAAATCTACAGACTGAATGGTGAAATAAATCCTTTGGATGACTTGATCAAAACGTTTCATTTAAGAAAGTGTTCTAAGGAACTGCGATATCACATCCTGCAAGGCTAATAAATTGCAACAAGTGAATCCTTTAAATAGCTATGATGGAGTTCACGACTTTGTCTAATTCTAACTAAAGTAGAATGAGATAAAACCCTAACTATTCGCCATAATAAAATCAAACGTTCTTTCTTATAACCAAAAACTCACCCTACAAATTAGTTGCTGAATTGTTGGTAATCTCTAAATCAAATTCTTATAAATTTGTTTGCTTATTTAACCTATGACCTGCAATAGTTCACAATTCGAATAAACAAATAAAATTATGTTTCTGTCTTTTTGGCTCCTGTGTCACTATAATATACCATCCATATGGTGGTAAAATGAGCTAGATGTGGAAACAAATCCGTCCCATAAAAGGGTGAAATTTTCAAATTTATCCATTATCATCTTATTTTCAAAAGCTCTTAAGGTTGTGAAGCATTACATGGAAATAGGTTGCACCATTTCCATCAAAGTTCAAATTGAGGGAAACAAATTGGAATGGAAACTGAATCTTTGATACATCTACATTGTCTCTAGGAGCTAAAATCATACATACGTATTCCAACTCTACTAAATTCAAACTGAATATTAATTCTATTTCTTGGCAAAGGCAGAAGGCCAAATTATCTTTTTAGCATAGATTCTCAGATAACGAAGAATAACTAGAACCAATTAACTCATTTAGCCTTCCTTATAGTTTCTGTAGGAACCTGAATACCCCTTAGGGAACAGTTATATCCTAAAGTTCGTTGATGAAGACTATATTTCGAGGCAAAGTTTAGTCTTTCAATCACAGTTATCATCATATCAACCTTTATTTCGTTAATTATAACATGCAAAATTTTAATGAGGTTAGGAGCTTACATTTGGCATGTTTTATTTGTTTCTTAATAAGGAAACACGGGTGGAATTGTGAGGTGCATAAAAGTTTCAGGCGAATACGGAGTTTAGGAACTTCCTTCAGCGAAAACCTGCTTTATTTAAGTGATAAATTAAATGGGAAAGAAATAGGTACGACCATGCCGTCCTCGCTTCTTGGACGAGATAGAAAATCCGGATAATGAAAATCACATAAAATTAAAAAAAAACAATTACTGGTAAGACTGAAAGCAACAGTCGACTTCCCTCGTCGGGGGAAGGGGGTCTCTATGACTTAATACTGTTTTTTTAGACACCAGCCACCGATGGTGGAATTCTTTTTGACTCCAGGAGTGGTGGTTTTGGTCTAAATTTTCACTTCACGGGATAAGTGGATATGAAACCCCCAATGCGGACACTTCCGGAATATAGGAGAGAGTAAGTATGAGCAGGTGTAAATGCAGTCATAACCAGATGCTAACCGATGATTAGACAGAGAGGTTGGCATATTCCTTAAGGTGAGTTTCATCTATTTCAGATTTTATTTTGCCTGGTAACCAGACAGAATCCAGTTTTTATATAAGACCTCACAACATAACGCTCTATCCTCAAAATGTGAGATTCCATCTTTCACATCCTACATGTTGCTTCTCATCTGATCTAAAAGATAATTGCTTTAGTTGCTTAAAATCTATTTTCCCCTTTTCAGTAATCCACATGAAATGCTCAACAACAACAACTCCACACTTCGCTGTTTATTTCTTTTAATTATGAGTAATTTCTTAGCAGGAGGCAACCATTAGATTAACGTTTATGACACTTCAAAATCTTAGAATAAAAGAGAACGTTAAAAGTTCTTTTATATTATTAAGGCACTGTTTTATAGAGATGTGAATAATTATAATATGATAAGATTAATTTTACTGTTTGCATGTTATAACTATGGGAAATCCAGGTGATGTTAAAGAATTGAATTCGAACATTCTTACGCAGCAAATTTAAAGTTTAATTATACGTAAAGTAGTAAATCGGGTCCATTTTGAGAGTATCTCGTCTTTCCACTCCATAAATTTGTCAAATCTTGAAGGAATTGGATTTACAGCGAAGGATTTCATGGCCTAACATTTTAAAAACTTACATGAGACCGATTTGTGAGTCAGAAACACAAAACACTTGCAACGACGCAAGATGCACCATATATTACATGCTCGTACACACATTATAAACCCCCGGGTAGTTTTGCCCTTAAAGCAAACGCGTGTGAACATATGTAAGTCAATAGGTATACAGTGTTAGGGATCTCAGCCGTTTCTTCATCCTATTTTGTCGATTATTAGTCCCAGTTTGCTCTTTAGCCCTGGACCTTAAAGAGAATCACTTTTAGGGAAGAGAACCAAACACTACCTTTAGGACTGGATCCTTCTCACCTCTGCAGTTGATATTGCTTTGGAGACTTTGACATTGTCCCTTTCGGGGGCGTGGGTTGTGTGTATGTTTTTTATCGTTTCTCGCTCTGACTTGAAAGTCGGACACATCTGGGCCCGTTACGACTCTCCCCTATTTTCCCGGACAACCACATTCTGTGTATTGCCTCACTACTTTAGTGACAGGTATTTGGAGCATTTTATGTTCATCTTGCGCCCCATTCTTAAGTTGTCGTTATCGACACCTACAGTTATTTAAAAAGCACGTGAGACGGGGCTATATTCCTGTACCGATTGTTCAGAGTAGCAGTGTTTATTTTCTGTGACCTGATTGTCCACTATATATAGTTAATATATTTGAAGAAGCATTCTTTATATTTTTTAGCCTGGTAGATATTTGAGTATCTTCCTCTTGGACCTCTCTTTATTTCTGTTTTGGGGCTAGAGAACGTAGTTCTTCGTCTTACCTTTAAATTCTCTTTTTTATTGTCCTTTACAAATCGAAATTTGGGCCGTGAATTATTGTTCTCCATATTTATTTCAGCTAAAGGGGCTCCATTTAGTCGCAGTTGCTGCTCTGTCAAAAATAGATGTCTCGGTGCTGAACTTCGGAAGTTAAGTAAGGCGCTACTGTGTTGGTACAAGGCTATAGGCTTCAAGGGTCAAGGGCCAAGGACACGAGTTAGATCTCTCAAAAGAGGGGGATTTGATTTTGGGAATGCAATCCTTCGTTTTGCTTAAAGGTACCCAATGTCCACAATCCAGGAAGTTGTAAAAGCCTGGGCGAAGCCACAAAATTCTATGGTTACTATGTGAACCCCTCCTCCGAAAACGTCAAAAGATCCACTATGTTGAGTAAGTAGGCCTTTTCTTGGCAGCACCTAAGGCGGTATAAGATGGTCAGGTGGACTTTCGCGAACCTTTCGACCGCTGAGGTACAGAGATAAATAGGGAGACGATGTAGCGCTGTACTAGTGAGGTTGGCGATCCCAGAGACAAACGTCCGTGTGGATTCCCGGCCAAACAACTTCGATGGAAGCGTCTTGTGTGAGGCTTTAGTCTCCTTCCGGAAGGCCACCGGGTCATAAGGCCATGGTTGCCCTGTGGAGAAGTCAGAGTCGATAGAGGAATTCCTTAAGTCCCATATGATCTTTTCAAATGTTTTCCCTCAAAAGAACTTTCGTCCATGTTGTGTTCTTTATCTCTTTAATAAAAAGAAAGGGGGGGTACTATTATTATTTAATTGTCCCTCCTAGATCATTTATACAATTAGTTCTGATAAATGCGTTAGTAGGAAAAGTGATTAGAGTAACCTTTAACCCCATTTCGGGCAACCCTTTTAGATCAAAGAGAGGTTTAGCCTTTGTCCAAGCAATTAGATCACCGAGCAAAGGGCCCTAAGGCAAAATTAGGTATTGCATCAATAGATGGCGTTACGAAGATTGATGCTGGAATTAATAGATTTGTGTATATGTATTTTTAGTCAAGCTCTAAATTAGCGAAAATTCCCCTGAGAATTGAGGCAGTTTTCCTAAGTAGCGATGAAATCCCACAAAACCATCAAAAAATGGCCTTCCTTCCTCACCTTTCCAATTTTTAGCACTAAATACAAAAGCTCAAAATAAAAAAGGTAGTTTTTATGGAAACCTTTAGATTTATTTCTGAAAAGGCGCCCCATTTTCATAAAGAAAACTAACCAACGGATCTGCCGGTGGTCTTTTGCAAGTGTGCGCTCGGTTTAATTGGACAAAAGTTCTGCCGAGGCCAGAGTTGAATAGAGGACATTTTTTGTCTTCGTCTGTCTTGATTAACGACCTCCTCCTACTTGAGATCTGCGCTTCAGTCTTATGTGCGTTTCTTTTTGCGTGAGTGTACGCAGGTACGCCTCTTTATGTTTTAGTGTACGAAGATGTGCCTCATTTTTACGGAAATAATCTTAAATAGATAAATGAATAATCCTGTTGCGTCAAAACGATTTTAAACACATCAAATAATTGTAGAAGGAAGCCTATGGGTCAGTGTTGATGTGTCTTATCGTTTGCAGAGTTCAGGTTCCTGTTGCTCTCGATCCCAGGTAACGTTAGAGTCCGCAGGAACCCACCGGAGCAGTAGAATTGAGAGTGCATAGTGCGAAGGATAAAGTAGTGTGGCCACTTTAATGAGGTGATGATGCATTTTAAGTTTATGAGTAGGTCATTTCACTGTTTAAGATGAGACTAGGAATTCAGATAAGTACCCAGCTGTCCTAAGAGATTAAATGCAACCCTAATACTAAGACCTCTCCAGAAATGCCCGAAATGAGATTTCCCAGCAGGTATATGCCCCGGGTCACGAATTTACTGAACTATGCAGTCGTTTCGTGACAATAATATCACGGTGCTGGAGTGGCAAACTCAGTATCTGGATATGAATCTACTAGAAAAGCTCTGGCATGAACTAAAAGAGGCCGTAAGACATCATCAACCACCTTCCAATGAGCAACTTAAAGCACTCTTTCCCTAGGAGTGGTACAGCGTCACATGCAATCACGTGTCTCCCCCTTGCAGTGGCCAAAAATGGCTCTTCTCACTACCAAGGGACTGTCGATACTGTGCTAAGGTACTGGTATCAGTTTGGTGTAATCAATGTTTCACAGAGATTGATCTTCTTATCTGTTTTATGTTGCTGATGTTACATAATGTGGCACCGATTCTTTTTGATTCTCTAGGGCACATATAATATTCGCTATTTATTTGTTCTTATTTTACTGTTATATTCATATTGATATGCAAATACAACTAAACCACCCTCTATTTATTTAAGTTCGTAAAGTTTCTGTGGTGTCCGAAGACTTTTGGCCGAACTCTAACTTTCACATATTTCACCTCTCCTAACTCAGCCATTTCTGTACTGACATATTTTACAAATCCTTCTAATGAAGATTCTATTGCGGCTTTTTGGCCAATGGGAAACAAAAATAAATTACCAGAAAAGATTCGGGAAGGTTGAGGTGGTCAGGTTCTTTGGGGAAATCTTTCGACTGTGTCCGAGATGTCCTTTTTTGTCCACCTGATTCGATGTCAGGGACGAGTATTTGGGTGGAAGCCGAGGTGAGGGAATTCGTGCGATCTTTGCGCGCCGCCGAGAACGCAATCGAGCGAATCAGAAAGACGCTTCAGAGGCGGAGATGGATCGATCATAATATACTCTACTTCGCCCCTATATACCCCTGCAACCGGTTTTCTGTGCGACATTAAAAACCGGACGATCTGCAGATAAAATCCCCCCCTCCCTCGGTATTTCCTAGTTTCCAATAGAGTCTGATTTTTTTAAAAGTAAAACTTTAGGATTGAAAAATAATGCCAATTTTTAACGCTAGTTTATTTGTGTTCTCTCAATCCAAAAAGGTTCTGCAGAGCAGGAAATTCCTGGTCCTATTTTGCTCCTTATTTTCCCATAATTTCTTTCTTTCTCACACACTATCTATCAAACCTTGTTGCAAAATTGAAATAATAATTTTCAGTCACAGTATTTCTAACATAATTAAACTTCACTATTTTTATCATTTTTAAAGGATTCCTAGTTAGGGTTTACCCATCTTCAAATGAAGAAAAGGCAAACTTCCTTTGTTGGGAAATCTAAATTTCTTCGTCTCGGTGAAATGGAATTTAAACACACATTGAAGTAAAAATGTGACACACACGAATTCAAGAGGTAATTGGATAAACAGGTTTTTGTAAATGTTAGGATCTTTAGGACCAAACCTTAATGAAGAAACTCAATCAATACGAATAAACTGCAATTACTACATGAAATGTAATCGATTTAATTAAGGAATTTTAAATGAAAGACTCATTTGTAAACATTTTGATGTTTTCAGACAAGGCAACATTTCACATTTGTGCTAGTCAACAGCCACAATGGTCATAAAAAACACACACATACACACATACACAGTGTTAGGTTGTGAAAGTCAAATTCAAGCGTTCTTTTTCATCCTTTATTTCCGACCAATTTGATGACGTTTTTTGCTTATGAGATATATCTCTCCCCCTCCGCCCCTCCGGATTTTCCATACGCGGGGGAGGGGAGATGAGAGGGGAAAAATGCAGGGAATTTACGATAAAGAGGGATTTTTCTTCACCCTTTTCACAGATGAAAATGTATAGCTTCTCGGAACGGGATTTATAAAAGTGGTTACAATCAAGGGCAGCTCTACTCACGAAGAGGCAAATATGGACACGCAGGAAAATAAGAAGCACTGGTGGAAAGGAAGAAAAAAATGTAAAAGTAAAGAGGCTGAACTACCACATGTCAAAGAACAGGCAAGTACAAAATGGTTTATTCTGGTCTGCGAGCGAGAGTGCCAGGTGTATAAAATGCCCAACCATGCTGCAGCTGTCATTTGATGATTCCGTATCCTGCAGCCCCAATAAACTTATGGTAAATTTTGGGTTGGTTATGGATAGTGCCACCCTTTGCTAGTTTCGAGTTCCATGAGTTGTCTGTTAGCTGCTCAGTCTCTATTCCTGCCATACATTTTCACTTCGCCTAACTTCAGAAATTTATGTACGAAGCTCTCCTCGGAAACTTTCTGGTGGAGATTCTCTCGTTGGATTTCTCTTCTTTTTTTAGGAAAAAGGCAACAATGAGCCTTTCTCTAAAACCCCTGAATTCACTTTATAGCTTTTTCCTCTACCCCCATCACCACCACCTCTTTATCACAAACACTTCATCGATACATGGTGCACATAAATCACATTTCCATTACCATTTCACTTAAAAATAGAAAACGCGATTTCATACCAGAAAAAAAGGACTCCATTGCAATACTGATACACCCATTCCTCACTTCATCACAACACCACTTGCTCTTTGCACAACCAGTCCATTCCAAAGTTGTGGCTCTGAAATATACTACACATCCATTTCCAAACCCAATATACGACACCACACATACACAGCATTATATCCCTACATAAACACTGCAAAGCAATCTTACAATATCTTGTAAAACACCAACCAACGCTCGGTAAAAGATTCAACCCCGCATCCTCACACTCAGTATTACGTCCTCACACTCAGCCTCGTGTCCTCACACTCATCCCCGCGTTCTCCTACTCAGCCCTGCGTCTTGACACTCATCCCTTTGTCATCACACACATCCACGCATCTTCACACGCAGCTTCGCGTCCTCACGCTCAACCACGAGTCGTCACATTCATCCCCGTGTCTTCACACTTTGCCCAGCGTCCTCACACCCAATCCCGCTGCTTCCCCACACCATTTGCAAAGAGAAGACGCAGACACGTTCGAAGGAGGACGGGAGACGAAGGAGGCTTCAACGGAGCCGGAGAAGAAGTCCTGTGAATACAAACCATTTTCGTATCCTGAAACTCGTCCCTTAGGAGGTCAACACCGATAGCTAGACAAGTGCAGATATCTGTTGATTATGTGATAAAAATGGATAGAAAGCGCATTGCATTATCGGTCTTGCTATTGCTGACAATGCGTTGCACTTGACAAAACTCAGAGGAGCATTGAACAAATTGGTTGAAATTAACAAATAATAGAAACTCCGAACTAATATAATTCTGATAAAACACCTGAAGTTATATATTTTGTGTGGATAAATGCACAGAAATAAGGAAAAAAGAAAACATTTTGATTAAGTTTATAACGCCAAAGTTCTTGGACTCAGTGCGGTCAAAAATCTCCAGTCATTCCAAACGTTCGATGCAGAGAAATTTCAAAGCCCAAATAAAGAAAGACAAAATTAGATGAGAAAAGAAAGAAACTCAAAGGAATTATTGTAAGAGAACTGCCAATGAAAGGTATAAAACTTCGACACTTATTTGAAGGAATATTGTTGGTATAATTAACAAAGACATAAAATGCTTTATTTGTTGTTTAAGTTTTTAATTTCGACATAGTCTTCTTTTAATTATGGACGAAGTTATCTGCCTGGATAATGAAATTAACATAATGATCAGAATGTTTATCGCTTCTAAGTTCTAAGGTCGTCTGTTTCTCGTTTGGGGAGAGGAGGGAGAGCTGCACTGGTAGTGATGGGCCACCAATGAGTGTGTAGGAAACCTTTCCGGACAAATTAGGGCCACTCGTTCAAAGGTAGTGCGTTGCGCATACGAAAGGACAGATGTGATGGGATGGAGAGGTAGATGGAGAAAGAGGCATGGAGAAGATGAAGATGAGGTTGAGGAAGGGAGAGGGTGAAGCCAGATAGAGAGAATGGGCGAGATAGATGGGGAGAGGGATGGAGAGAGTTGATGAAGCGAGATAGACAGAAAAATATGGAGAAAAATTGACTGGGAGATAGTTACATTGGAATTGCAAGAGGTTGCAAAGAAAAGAATTACCTCAAATATTCTTGCGACCAATAGCGAGGAGGCCCTTTATAATATGGCTTCCCTAACATAGATAGTATGAGAGAGTGGATAGCAAAAAAAGAAAGAGAGAGAGAGAGAGAGTGATAGAGATATGTTGATGAGGCTTCTTACATCCACGCGTTAGATTGTGAGAACAGCCAATACTCGACTAGCTCCCTTGAATCGCAGGATTTTGTTTGTGTTCGCTATCGCTGGCATTGAACCGGTTACCCAGGCGGGGAAATCCAACGTCTTATCTACTTCGATAGAAAGGGGTCCTCATTTCTTGGTTGACTTATTGAATTAACCGATGCGAAAAATGTCTTCAATTCAGAAGCGTTATAGAGCTCAAAATTTCGTGCTAGGGTGAAGCAAATGATCTTTTTATATGAAAAATGACCGATGTTTTAGAGGCAAGAAATTATGTTTCTCATATTTGAAAGATAAAATTTCGTCTTTGGGCACAGCTCTATTTTGTGAAAGGAAAATTGATGCTCTGTCGTGCACAATTTTGTCTTTAGTTATAAACAGGTGTCACCATTCGAACCCCATATTTCTTCTTGTATACTCATGAAGAAAAAAGGAAATGAAAACTTATAAAATCTCAAAGTGAATTCTTTAGCTTAAAAAGAAACCAGCAACGAAGTGGTATGGTCTAAAACAGCTGGGCTCGTGAAAAAACAATCACGCATTCGACCGTTGTTTACTGCAACGAGGCACTGCCTATTCTTGCGGCACTCATTTCAAATAGACCTTGCTCGGACTTCCTTACCAAGTGTCCTGATAGTGCCTTTCATCGATTAACTACTCCACTCCTTCCCCTAAATACAATATTAGAAGCTCGCTCGTTTCCATTCTACAATGTAAAACTGATCCATATTTGGGCACAAATCACTTCACTTTCCTACACAACTATTTACTTACCTCCTATGATGGAGCCAATTAATTTCTAGTCTACAAATTTGTATTTTCGAAGCTCCAATTACATCAACCTGACAAATTCAATCGTCTTCCGTTAGGTCAATCGCCAAAATTGACTAAAATTTATGTACAGCACTAAAAATAATCACATATAAATTTCAACTAAATCATATTTGTGTCAAAACAATTTGCTTTTTAGATTCACTGCGACAATATTAATTAGATCGTTACTTCATCACTAAAAGTGAAACTTTAAATCACAGAAAAATCTTTCATTTTAGGTTTCCAAAGAAATTCTTTTTCTTATTTAAAAATGTATATAATTCTTCATCTTCATTCTCTCTAATTCTTTTGAATACACACCTTCAACAGACACCAGAAAAAAGAAGTCAATGGGGGTAAGGTCGAAGGAACAAGGAGACCATTGAGTACACCTTCTCCGTAATAGACAGTAGAAAATTAATACAGGGAAGGGTAACTTTTGGTAAACGAAAAGACTATTGTCTTACATTCCTGGTACAGAGTTTAAGGACACCCTGTATAATATTTCCAAATTAAAATGTAGAAATATAATTAGACATACTTTAGACATGATCTAGACCCATTGCAGGCAAACAATTAATCTTAAATTTTAAGATGACCTGGTCATGGCGTCGTAGTGACCATTCCGGTAAGCAACCATATCCCTATGGTAATAAAATCTTGCCTTTCCGCATTCAACCAATTTTAGAACGGACAAAAAAAAATGTAAAGCCTTAGCGTTGCGAGCTCAGGTTTTCCTGCTATCACCAGTGATTAGTTTATACAAATGTGTTTGTCAAATGTGCCCTAAAGTTTCTTAAAAAAAAATCGAGAACATTTTGACAACTTGTTTTAGGTGATTTGTCGTCTATATTACAAAGATTTGACAGAAATTGGGAGGAAGATTTGTACATTTCTCTTCAGCTCCATTGGCTGAACCTTCTTCCAGAGCTTCAATGAAACCTAACGACCGCATTCATTGTTATTTAAAATGGATAAAGTTTATTCTAGCAAATAGCATCAGCTTTTCTCTTTTAATTTTTTCTCAGAATATCCATCTTAAATACTTTCTCTTTCTTATATAGGTATATATATATATATATATATATATATATATATATATATATATATATATATTATATATATAATCAATGAAAAGGAAATCTTAAGTTTTCCATTGGTGTTTTCTCACATTTGTGTCATTGGCCTTATGGGTTCATACGCATTATACATAAAATATAAATAAAGGTTTTCTATTTTAGAGAATAAATATTACAAATTGCTTTGGAATTGGAAAAGGTTAAATTCTAATGACACTTAGGGTAAGCAGTCGGTGACCATTAGCACAAATTAAGTGGACACCAAAGATTTGCGGAAAACTTTAATAATATAATTATTTCATTCAGATTTTAATGAAGTTTGGAGTATATAATTAGGTTTAACATTCATACATATTTGTCTATGGTAAATTTTTCACTGCCCTACTAAAAGTATCGTAAGAAATTTATAAGAGCTCTCTATTTAAATTCAAGTAGAAAGCTTACATCCCTTTCTGACAAAACTTAAGGACCTAAGTGAATACAATGGCCTATTTAAAAGTTCAGCCCCAGAATCAATGAGACCTAAGTCCCTGATCAAATCATTCGGTTCTCTCGATTAGGAAAGTGAGGATGCGTATTTATTCTTGATACCAATGATTGATTAATCCATTTGTTTTTGCCGCTAATTGCTAAATCTTTTTATGAAATATCAATTACATCTATTTCCTATAATAATAACAGACTAGATTTAGTAGATTCCCCTAAAACATAAATGATGAATTTAATACTGCATTGTATATAAAAAAGTGCTACAGATCTTATGTCATAATTGGGTACAGCAGTAATCACGGTGGGTTTACAGCTCTGTCCCTACTTGTTTATACAGAAATGCATGTCCCTTCTTTTTTCTTTCACCACCCTTCTACAGTAGAGTAGATCGACAGTTTCTACGTATTTTATGAAGGGCCATGGATTACTTTGCCCACCTCTGGACATTCCAAAGGCTGCACGCTATCCATGATATGGCACCTTTTACGATTGTAGCTGCTAAATGTATGCTTGGTCCTATTATTTCTGATATTCACACACGAACAAAAAAGTATCGGGCGATTTTTGCATCCTCTAGGAGCCATACTCAATAAATAAACATATTATATACGCTCCTCAAGTGCACTTTTTAATATTATAAAAATCAATGTATTTTTGTAACGTTTAATGATACAGAAAATACAATAACATCTTAGCACTCAGCGAAAAAAATAATTAATAAACAATAGAGAAACACTAATAAAGAATACTTTGGCAAATAAAATGTTACATAGTGTATAAAAAGGTCAGCTGTTAAGATGGTGAGACAATGATCTAAAGTGGATGTCTTCTAAATTTGCACTGAGGAAAATGTCTGGAGCAAATTAATAATATGTACATATGTTATTGATCTTGGAAGTAAGATGATTCAAAAAGAGTAATCAACTGTAGCCAATTTTGGTTGGAACAAATTATAGCAGCATTTTGGAGTAAATAATATTATTGACAATGTTAGATGTTAGTTTATCAAAATTAACTTGGGGATAAAAATTATAGTTAAGAAAGCCTTTCAAGTGAATGGACTTCTTTATCAAAAAAGCACATATCAAATCAAATACGATAAGATCTATGGATACCAACTTTTGATGGTAGCTAAAAAAATTTCACAGGAGTGTAACTGTCAAAATTTATGAGAAGTTGTGTTGTGTTAGGCTTTTCATGAACAAACCTATAATACTCAAACAAGTTCCTATTTACCAAAACCTCTAAAACGATATTCTACTATTTTTTTCAAATTCCATTGTTCGAATTAGATGTTTACCGTTTATGAGTTCAAATAATAAAGAAACAGTGTTTTGTGTTTCAAACTTAAAATAACAATCGGCGATGTATTTTCTTAGAGTTGTTCAAAATCAGACTTACAGGACATCATTCAAGCCAAACTTTTCCGTGCAAACACAAAAATGAATTGGCAAATGCTACCTACCTCGAACCAAGCCTTGGCCAATAGTCGAAACGAAATCTATATATTCATTACCAGCCTTTTTGCATTATGGCTATTTTCCTATCATTCTCTTATTACATAGTTAGACAGTTTAATCACACTGTTGTATTTTCTTCTGTGTACTGGTACAGCCAGCAACCCTATGATAGCAAAACCTGACAACATTACGCCATTTTTGATCTTATTATTCGGTCGCACCGGAGTCGCGGATATTGTGATTCACACAACCCTCTCGCTTGCCACATCCTTCAACGCATAATTCCAGCCTTCACCTCAACTTACCAGAAAACTTTCAATCAAGGCGAGTTGCAAGGCTATGGCTTGATGCAAAGAAGATGAATTCCATTCATTGACGATGTTACTAAATATAAATCGTGAGCGTGGTTACTTAACCAACAGCTCCCTCGGTGACCCCGTGAACCGCTCGGGTACGAACGAGTTCCGAAGTATTTATTAAATGCCAACTTTGTCTCACATTTTAGGCAAAGTCTGTCAATTCTGCTATTGTCGTATTTTCTACTATTTCCCTCCTTTGTCTATTTATATCGTGTACGATAAATCTTCCATTTAGGTTAACAAGAGAACATCCCAAATTTAATCAACCCTGGAAGAAAAATGGGAAAACCAAATAAAAAATTCGGCCTTCTAACTATATATGCAGCTATTAAGTAAATAAAAGATATTAAATAAGGCTAAGTAGATGCAGCAAATAAAAAATCCCTGCAACTTCAAATAAGAAAATAATACAAAAGATGCGTCTACTCTCTTCATTTCGTTCAAAGTGAAAATTTCCAAAATATTTTTTCCAAGGAATATTTTCAAAATTTTTCGGATGGAAAAGACGTCCCCTTTTTGCTCATTATTCTTTGTCTCATATTTCTTATTGAGAGTAAAACCAATTTGTAATGCAAAGTTATATACAAAATTTGGGTGGTTGAATAAAAGCAGATATTCTTCTAAATATTATGTCTCTATGGCAACGTAAATTTGGTTGGTTTATTGAACATATAACGCTAGGCGAAATAATGAATCGCAGGCAAACAAAAAAAACACAGTAATGTACCAACATATGTTCCAAGTATGTGTGAGTATACTGTAAAAGTTGTAGTGAAGGTTTGCATACGAAGAGCCTAACACTCTGAGGTGGTGAGATTGTATAAATACTGTAATTATCCAAGAAGCAGAACTGGAGAGGCTTGGACCTTTGATATCAAGTGCTTGGCACTTATTCCGAGGATAGTCGATACAGTATGTGCCACAATAAAGGAAACAGAGATGTAAATAGATTAAAATACTAAAGAATTTGATATTGTTCAAATTTATTTATTTTATCGGGTTAGCTTAACAAATGTGTCATTTAGACTGCTCTAAGTTAAGGTTTAAAAAAAATGAGTTTAATTATACGAAACGACAAAATAAGGTCGAGAATTGAAACCAAGGCTATATTATCGTCGTCTTCTCAAACGAAAACTAAGAACAAACAAAAGGAACAATTTAAAGAAATAATCATCGTTCACACAACCTGACAACCTGGGCCAAATATATATATATATATATATATATATATATATATATATATATATATATATATATATATATATATATATATATATATATATATATATGCCAAAAAACGTAAACTAATTGGAAAGTGCATTGAGGGTGCTCTTTTTGACGATTCTCACCGCATTGTTTTTAATACCAAAAATACAGACTATTGACTTACATTACAACCTACAATACAAGTTAAAAACACTATTCTTTCAAATATTTAACCCACCGAAAGAGATTAAGTTAGTTTTTATACGAAGAAAATTAAAATTTATAAAGCGACTTGCCCCCAATAAATGTATTCGATTCATCTGCTTGAAATATCCCAAACCATCTGTTATCAAAACTTTATGTAAGTTAAAAAGTGTATTAACAAAGAAATTGCTCGTTAGTTAGGAGAGGCAAATGTAACACCAAATTTTCATCAAAAGGATTAAAATTCATCCTGTTAATTATCGCCAATTCTCACTTATTTCGGTCGTTTGGCAAACACTGAGTCTATTGTTGCCCTTAAAATATTGGAACACCTGAAGGGAAATAACTTAATAAATGACATATAGCATAGCTTTTGACGTGGATATTTAACAAATTTGCTCAATTTCTTTCAAAATATGATCACAAAAATTAGTTAAGATAAAGATATATCTGTAGTTGATCTCGATTTATACAAGATTTTGGACACCGTACGACATGAAAGAATTAATAAGGCTAAAGGCCAATAAAATAAGGGAAAGCGAACTAAAAGGTAGTTTGCAAAAACTGGAAAAAGAAAGGATGAGAATTGTTGGTAACGCAAGTATTTAACCAGGGTCAACCAACCACCAGTAGCGGCGTTCCTCTGGAATCGCTCCTCGGACCTTTTCTTTTTTATATTTATAAACTATCAGAGCGATTATTTAAACTTTCAAATAGTATTTTATAAAGTAGTCTAAAGATCAGAAAGATGAAAAATTTAATTTAACCAGGAAATTAAAAGGTAAGACATATAGTTTATGATAATCTTTAGATGCAAAATGATTTAGGTTTCTTAATTTGGAATTATTAAAAAATATCGAAAACCTAGAGGTAAATAAATGAAAATACTAAAGTATTTGATTATTTTAAATTTACTTATTTTTATCAAGTTAGCTTTTAAAAGAAATCTATCAATTAGATTGCTCTGAAGTGAAGTATCTAAAGAAAAAGTCTATTGATACGAAACCACAAAATTGCCTTAAGAATTGAAACCGATACCTATATTATGGTCGTCTTCTCAAACAAATAGGTTTCCATAGATACACATTTGGCGTTTACATAAAAATATATTGTAAGGTTAAAGCGTCTTGGGTCGAGCGACGCGATTAATTAATATATAGTCGGAATTGTTGAAAGACAATACTACTTTAAGAACCTAAAATTTGATGGAGTGCACTACAGTAGAAGCTGTCAAGCACCGATATTAAGCCAGATCTCCGTAAGCATCATTGAAATTTGGTGGGCAACAAGGTTGCCCTTGCTACTACATCTTTGCCTCTCAACCACCAAAGCAAATGGGCTATGAGCCCGCAACATAATATCCCTTTATGTAGTTATGCATAAGGCAATGGGATCATGAAATCATACCTACTCCGAATGAACAATTCTCAAGATGAACTCTTCAAAATTTGACCAATAAAGATAAACTCTACCTAAATTTGGCTAAGTAAACACAAACGCCTTAAATGTCTCTGTTTAGGAAGTTAGTTTAGGTGTAATGTTATGGCTGTTTAATATACATCTTCCCTTTAGTGAACAGAAGCACTCCCAACAACTACCAGTACGAAATAACACTACCGTTTATTAACCTTGTAAAAAGAAGCAATCCATATTTGCGTGTATTCAATTTAGTCCCAAATAGCAAAAGAATATTTTTCTTTACATTTATATAAATTTTAAATTCATGATAACGTTGAAGCCCATATTTTACTGATTAGTGAAAATACATTTTTTCTGTAATTAGCAATTTTTATAAGCCCATTTCTTCTCTTTGGAAGCCTCATAGTTTTTAGTTTACTGGTGCCCCTAAAAAACATGAATGAAAAAGATTTAAAGAAAAGATTGGTAATAAATTATTAAAGCAGAAAACCGTGAATAAACCTTTGTATCAAAAGAGGCCTAGAATTTGATTTATAATTAAAACGTATTTTAGTCAAGGAAAAACTACACTTAATCCAGGGAGAAGAAGTATGTTTGTGTGTTAGCGCATGTGAGAATGTATGTGAAGAGCAAACTAACGGGTTAGCTGTGTGAGAACCATAACAAATGTTGGTTTTTGATTTATATTTTTTGTTCGTTAATGCTTTGGAACTCGTTCGAGTGACTCTTGAAAATAGGATTATTGAGATAATTGCCAAGATAATTAATTCCTTATTTTCTTAATTTCTTTAGTGTTTACCATTTCTTCTGGTATTTCGCTATATTTCTTTTTCATTCTCCGATTCTTTCTGACTATCAGTCAATGATTTGGTTTATTTATGAAATCCATTTGCAGTCTGAAATCACTACGATTAACTTCTTTGAATTTTCAAAATCTAATAAATGTATTTTTTCTCTTTTCTTTTCGACAACCGAAAAATTATTTAAGATTGTTTATTTTAATTTTAGTTTTTCGCCAAGATTGAATAAACTTTGATATATTCAGAAGTAAAATAAACGCATCTCTTCGAATGGCGTTTTGAGGAGTATCGTCCAAAATGAATGGAAAAGAAATATGTTGAAATAAATATCACCTCGTTGCTCCAGATGGGCAAATAGATGGCGAACGGGTCCTGAAAGGATTATTCATTCGATAAAGTAATTCTTTGTGTATTTGAAAAATAGAGTAAATGGGAACACTATGGATTTGAAGGGTACGCAGCTCTCTCGAACTTACTCAAATTTTACGATAAAGTGTCGTACTCTCGTGGAACCTGAAAAATCGAAATAAATTGGATAGTATTTAGGGAGGAACCAATTTTAAGTGATGGGTAAATTGAATCGTAATTATATAGCGGGTAAATTTTCAAGCTAATAAAAGAGTCTCTCAAGACGAGCCAAAACTTAACTAATATCAGCCAATATTTCAAAGTCTCTTTTTTATATAATTTAAAGCTAAAGAGGAGAAGGAGAAGCGTGGGAGACATGTATATAATAAGAAATGCGTTATTTCAAATATTTCTTCATTTCCTCCTTTGTTCACTATAAGCTGACGTTTCTTTAATGCCAGCGTTACAAATATTTTTCTATTTAAGAATTTTTCTTTGACTATATATTCTTTATTTTCATTGATTTGTTCTTCTTTACTAATCCCCCTTTTATATATCCATTTACTTATCTCTCTTATCATTTATGGATGTGAAGCTATAAAGTGGAAGAACAAACAAAATATGGCATATTTCATCCTCTTGTCCATACCTCCTGACCTTGCTACTGAAAAAATGGGGTACCATGTTCGGAATTACACCTCTTTCTGCATAAAACTCTTTTAATTAAGTAAACTTTCGGCCAAAGGAAAAGAGTAACTATCTTCTTTCCAGAGGGCCTGAATTTCTGAGCCTTGGATGCCATCAAACAATTTGATATGTGTGGAATCTTGATTTTCAACCTTATGGCTATATTTTGGGGATAAATTTTCTGCTCAAAAATAGGGAAGGGTGGTAAAATAGTTCGATGGAGTAGAATTAATTAAGGTAATAAGAAGTTTATTCCCACAAACCTTTTCCCGAAATGAGGGATCATTTAATTTCTTGTGAAATGTTACACAAAACGGTGGAAATTGTTACAATGAAAGCTGCAGTTAAAGAAAAAGTCAATATTTTCTTCTGGGATATAAAATAAAAAAAATAAATTCGTATTATCTGGAAAATTCTCTCACGTTATTTTGGACAGAAAAATTATAGAATGAAAACTTGCAGCGTTTTTATTTTCGCTTTTTCATTTCTTTCGCACTCTCACTTCTGCCTCTCTCTCTCTCCCCACTATTTTTTTTGTATAAACGCCTAGTCTATTTAAAATAATTTTCAGAAATTAAGAAATTTTTCCGAGCAATTAAGCCTCACAAACAAAGTTGAAAAGATCCAATGTATGGCTGAAGAAATTCTTTTGTTTTACACCAGGAAATACGCCCTTCACCTTTACATGTCTGTTTGTGTCCTAATCTTTTATTTTCTTACGATGGAGATTATTCTTCATGTTGTAGTTTTCCTTCTTTGAATAAATGAAATACGTAGAAAATTCATTAGAGTTCAATTAATTTGGTACTTTACACTGTTGGTCTCTCATGTTTTAAATAACATCGCTTTCTTTCATTTCAATCTCACACCCTTTGCATGTTTTCTACCTATTTTTTCAATTGTTGACATAAAACAATTTTGTTTATGTCTTTAACAAAATCTTAAAGGGTATTTTCTCACAGATTAATTCAATCTCGTTCCCGAATAAAAGGATAAATTGTCTTCACTTAAGAAATTATAGGTATCAGTATAGGCGTATCTTTAAGGTGCTTGTGTCAATATAGGTTTGTTGAATTAAAAACAAATAAGTGGAAGAGGAAGAAATAAGCAAGATGTGGTCTTAAAATCACCAATAACATCCATTTCTATTCATTTCTTTGATTTAAGTGTAAAAACTCTCAAAACTTCTAAGATATGTAGTACGTGATTTTTATTTTAATTTTCATCTACCAAATCTCCTTTATAGAATTTTCCTCAAAATCATAGACGCTCAAGTCAGAAAAATAGTGATTTAATGAATTGAAACGATATTATTTAATCGCATATTCAAACAATATCACGAAAGAAAAATCACATTGGAAATTATTTAAAATATTTACTTATTCTTAGATTTAACAATACAGCCATTAAATGAATCTCTAAGAGCAATGGGGACATTGTAAAATGAAATCTATGAATATGACCAACCTAGAGTCAATCTTTCTGTGGTAACTGAATACACGAACATTTTTGGGATGTATTTCGATAATTATATTTATATAATTATATCCGGGCAGAAATAATTAAT
Organism: Ceratothoa steindachneri; assembly: GCA_963969495.1. NCBI lineage: Eukaryota > Metazoa > Arthropoda > Malacostraca > Isopoda > Cymothoidae > Ceratothoa > Ceratothoa steindachneri. The sequence continues at coordinate 11,458,895 of OZ018337.1, read as the reverse complement.
AACATCAAAGATAAATGTGTTGAAATTTAATTAGCGCTGCTAATCGAAATGGGCTATAATGAGGCAAATTAAAGAAATAAATGGAAATTTGTCAGGATATATCAAAATAACTGCGGAAATATAGTTGCAATCGAACCCTATTATTGACGGGGTTGGAAACTGTGCTTATTTTCCGTTTTCAAGAAAGATCAAAATAGATTAAAATATCAAAAAGATTTAAGTAAAGTGAAAAGATCAAGCAAGCGACGCTTTGCGGTCGAGAAATTGGCACATGAGAAGGGGTGGCGAGGAGGCTTCACCTAGCGCCAAGAAGGGAGGTTTATACTTTCCGACCTGCTATTGGAGGAATGAAGTAATATGAGTGCCAGGCCACCAACCAAACGACATAGCGATGAGGATCGTTCTATTAACGCAATTTAAAGCGCCTTTTCCCTGGTTTTATTGAGGGAAAACCTGCAGTTTATCTTGCGATCAAAACTCCGAGTCACTACAACATTTGGAATTCACGAAAATGTGACCTCAATCGAATTACTGCACTTAATTTTACTTAAATACATTTGGGGCATAAATTCAATGTCGAGATTTTTAGCCCTACGAATAAAAAGGGTAACGAGTGACACCCAAGTAAAAATCGGGAAGGAGATATGGGCTTTTTTTTCCCTATTTTATGGCAGAAATGGTTATGTAAGCTCGTGATAGTGTCGTTTTATTGTCTATTTGTTTTAATCATCGGTGAAAAAAGCAAATCTTGGTTAGTTATTTTAAGGTTATAAAGGACATCCATGGCCATCTTTGTGATATAGTTGTGTTTAGTTATGGTTGTTCTTGGATCTTAGTCGCGAGGAAAATTTTTAAAAGTGTTTAATTGTCTGAGGTGAAATTGGTGGAAATAGGCATTTGATGCATTCATAAACAACCTTATATTTGATCAGTTTGACTCAGCCGAAGGACAGAAGTTATTGTCTCAGCATTAATAAGTTTTTACCTTTAAATGGAGAGCGTCTGGATGCTTCAGCATGGCCATGACGCAGGAATCCTGAAAGTTTTCCCCTTTTATCGAGTCGAAAAGGGCTGCGAAGAAGCCCCTTTCTCCCCCAAAAAATCCTCACGCATAGGTTAGACCTTTATGTAAAATATAAAGAATGGACTTTTTAAGACTGGGACAAAGTGATATTCCCTAATAAAGCTCCATTTCGCTTGTGTAGAGCTTCTGGAAGAGACCTCGTTAGCAAGTGAAAATAAGAGAGATTTCACGAGTCTTATGTCGTGCACACTGTGAAGCATCTGGACACACTCCACACTTGGAGTTACTTTTCAGCTAAGGGAACTGGAGGACTAACAACTTTGCCGAAGAACACTGCCATGAATAAAAATCGTACCAAAACGTGCTTCATCAGCACCTTTTTTCCACATTTCAGGTCCAATATGGGAGGATAACTGTATTTTCCAAATGATGTGCCACCTTCTCACAGACCAGAAGCAATAACCAAGTTCTTAACTGAAAATAAGAGCGAACATTTTAGAACTTAGCATGGAACATTGCCAGATGAAAAACAAAAAGAGAACTTTTGGCGATAATGAAACTGGCTGTTGGAAAACAGAAGGAATTCTGTGTGAGAATTTGCTGGTGCTTCTTGATTAAAAATATGATCTGCAGTAGGCCAAAACCAATTAAAGTAGGCCTTAATAACAAGAAACATCACTGTAAATATTGACTGCGCGCACCAATGGACTGTATATTTCGCTATCAAAGTATGATGCAAAATTACCTTAAACAAAATGAAACCTTTGATTAGTTATATTAATTATATTATATAAAAATATAGTAGTCTCAAAACTTTTGGCCTTGACTGTACACGTGTACACCCAGGTTTCCCCCTTATCACGAAACAATCACAAACGGGAGAAAAATGATGCAAGTGTCGGGGAATAAATGACTGAATACACAATAATAAATTTGATGTTGAGGTTGGTCAGGCAAAAGATGGCTCAGAGAGAATATAAAACAAACAAAAAAGACATGGAAATAGAAAATGACTAACAGCATAAGATTCAAGCCAATAGATATAATCGAGCGAATTTCTATTTTTGAAATGTCACTTTTGAACAAAATAGATCCTATTTTATTCGATTATTCCTTATTTTGCCTCGCTGAGAAATTGTCCAAAATATTATTGAATCCTTTTGAGTTGCTCCCAATTTCATTGAAAGCTAAGGGATCTCATCGTCCCTATTTGCTTAGAGGCGAATTTGAGAAGATATGGAGTCAATCCAAAGCAAAATTTAATACCGAATTCTCTCCTACTTCATATTTAATTTTGAGTTTTATCATATTTTTTACTATGGATTAATTAAAGGGTGATTTTTCGTTTAGATGATAATATATTTAACTTTTATTTAAGGAAATTCAGAATAAATTGGAAGTGGGAACTTAAGCAGAAATAAGAGTTTTTGCTGCCTATTTTATTGACGAATCAAATTAATTCGCTAATAAAGTATCATTAAGAGATTCCAAATATTTGAACTCTAAGGGTCTTTAAGGATGTTTTTCATTAAATATACACTTGCATTGGCAAATGCCCTATTCATTAATCAATTGGACGTAAATAGGAAGAAAGAATTTCTTTCACCATTTGCTGTATTAAAGCTCACAATTACATGGATGTTAGGAGCACTTAGAATTGGTGGAGAATTCAGCCGGTTAATTTAGAATACAGTACCGAAACCTTAGCAGTCCATGACTCCTATTTAAGGGATGTTCCAACCCATCAGATAAATCCTAACCTAACCTAACCTGACTCCCAATCAAGGGATGTTCTAACCAATCACATAAATAATTCGGGAATTCAACTTTTCCATACAGTGGGGTGGACCAGCTTCAACGCAACTAAAACCGAACCCCATTTTTAGGCTCTATTAAGCCAAAAAGCCCTCATCCTTTTTTTGATCCTTGAAGGCGATGTGATTTTTGGTACTGCTGCATCTGTTACCCAGACAGGGTTTATCCCCTGGGCAGAAGTCCCTATGCCAACCCCTCAATATTCACCCGCATGCCCACCTCTCATACCCAATACCATCAACTCCCTCCGCGGTCAACTCTTTCTCTCACAAACATCCACACAATCAACCCACCCTTGAAACGTCCGTCCTAGAGTCTTCTAACACTCCGAGACACACTCGTTCGCTCGCTCTTTCTCAATTTTTCTTTCGTTTTCTCTCTCTCCTACTTCATTTGCTCTCACTAATCCCAAAACAATTCTAGTCACAACCTCATTTACACCCTTCGTCTCACTCATAAACGCCTCCTCATTACGACAATCATTAACCTGCCGCACACCAAGCAATTTTTCAAGTTGTCACCTTGACATCCTCCTTCTTCTATCATACAATAGGCTCACTCCAATTACCAACCGTTAAGAAAGGATGGCGACTAGTTTCAAAAGCATTTCTTCCGATTCAAACCTCGAATTAAAGCAAAATGGAGAGTTTTTATTCATTCAAAACAGTCTTCGTATTTAAATCTTCTTAATTCACTTCGAATTTGTCGTAATAATTCTCTAAATCCTGCTCGAAATATTTGGGAATGATCTCATCGCACTGATTGAAAACGAAGCTGAAAACATCAATATTAAAGGAAGGAAGGATGCGATTAAAAGAGCTATTGGCCCAAATTAAATGGCTCGTGCCTTTTTGGGATCTTGTATGCAATTTCATCTCTAACGACCCGTTGGATGGAACGCTACAATTTATTATATTGACAATTTTCTCTAAGCGATCACGAATAAATTCAAGCTATGCCTCAATTTAAAGTTGCCACAGAATTAAATAACATGGCTGCTTTAAATGATTTTAAGAAGGCATTTAAAGGAATGTCAGAAAATAAATCTATTACTAATGGATTGCAAGCAAAAGTTTTTAAAGTTGTAGAACAAAACACCCTCTTAATATTACATAAGGTGTTAATTTACACTGGATTTGAGGTTGTTCCTCAGGATTGTAGTTTCCAAATTTGTTAAACTTTTTAAAACAAAGAGAGCAAGAAATGACCGCAAAAATCATAGAGGCATATTTTGAAAATTATTTTGTTTGACTCCTTTTCTTTGAAAGCATATATATATATATATATATATATATATACATATATATATATATATATATATATATATCCAGAGGCAATGTGGTTTCGATCTTCACGCTGCCATGTACAGATGATTTTAAATTTAAAGAGTTGCAATTATATGTCACTGAAAATAATTTAATTCGAAGAAATCGGAAAAATGTTCTAAAGTTTGAGGTGCGAAACAAGGTTGTGTGGTAGCATCCACATTGTTTTACTTATTGATAATAAAGATTTAGTGCTTATAAATCTTAGCACAAATGGCAATTTATTTAATTTTAAATTGCTCCAGGCTATAACAAGGGTCACAGATTTAAAAATGAACTTCTTTTTGCTGATGATGTTGCACTACTGGCACAAAATCCTGCATCCATTAAAAGATTGATGATTAAAGATCTTAAGTGATCTAAAGCTTTCGGCCCTACTATCAGCTTTACAAAAAAAAAAATATTATTTTTCTCTTGTTACTTTTACATCAGCCCCCTTAGCCTAAATGAATTTCTATCAACTTAGAATTTTGAGTGAATTGATTATATCTAATCCTCTTCCTCGATGGTCCATTATGTCTCATTTTTCACCTCTTCACTTAAATTCCTAGCGAAGCCTCACATTTTATATGACCTTTTCTTTTTTTCTATTTGCTGCAGGTCTTTATTACACTTTGGCTGTCATGATGACGTGCGTTTGATCCCTCTGTCTTTTTTTTTTGCTCTCTCTTATTTTGTAGGGTCATTGATCTCTGTTCGGGGGCCATTTGCCCCCACCTTGGCCAACTTCTAGTTTGTCGTCTTCTGCACATTGTGCTTATCCTTTCTTTTCTTTTGCCTTGTCCTATAGTTTCTATTGAATGGATATCCTCTCTTTTATCTCGAATCTGATAGTTCCTACCGATTGACTACCTTCACTCTGTTCTTTAATATTAGTCCGTGTGGGGTAGGGCGACTTATGCCCAAGCAGGCAATCGCCAGATGAGCTCTTAACCCCCCCCCCTCTCTCACACCCTCTCAATAGCTGCGTTCAACCTTTTCAAATTCCTCTTCCTCTCAGCCCCTAATCCCAGGTCTTCAAAACATACCAATCCATCGCCACTCATCAATCTCACACACTTTCCCACTCTTTCCATACGTACTTTTCTTACACGTTCTTTCATAAAGCTATCAAACAGACAGGATAACACTATCACAGAACATTGCATTAGGGCCTCCCCCCAGCCATATGTATGTCAAACCTCTCACTCCGGATATCTTCTGCCTAACCTATGCCAAACCTCCAATATACATATATACTCTTCATACCATCCAATAGTTTACCACTCATTCCATACATTCTTATTGACTGCCATAATATTTCTCTTTCTACATGAATCGTGCATATCACCGGAAATGGGGAAGCAACCCTCACCCGGGGGCCAAATTTGACCCGCCCTCAAATCTGAAACCACCCCAGGCTCACTCACAGCACAGACTTACTTAAAAACTCATAGTGAAGAACCAGTAAGAACCAATAACCATACATGTGATTGCGAGCATCAGCCATGACTAATGACGGAATAGCCGCGCCCTTCCCTAGTGTCAGGGAGTAAATATCTATCAATTTGTAAAGATGAAGAATGGTCATTCGTTATGCAATGCGCCCATGCTACTGAAAACATTGCCTACACCTGATAGACAGGGTGGACATAAAGTGTGATAAAAGAATAAATGTTGCAAAAGGAATTGCAATAAAGTAGAACAATCAGGTAATACGATAGGTAAACTAGTGAGCCAATTTTAATCCTCTAGTTCTTCTGCAGATAAGGAAAGAGATAGCGTCTGAGGTATATACTTCACATCACTTCTCTCGGTTTCTCATCTTCCTCACTTCCTGCCAGGAATAATTTCCTGTTCCCATCAGGATCCTTATTTATCATCCTTTGTCTAAATTATTCAGAGGATTCTTTCATACTCTGTTTAATTACTCGTTTCACTTTCTTTTTATCTTCTGTTTTGAATTCAACCGCATCTCTCCCACATCCTCGTCAGCATATATACCATTTGCAAGTCCACCTCCTCTTTACTTTCCACTATACAATTCACAGTGTCATTCTACCACTAAACATCTTACCGTCTCTAGGTAGTTCTGTTCTTCCCACATACTATCTAATACTACTCCATTATATTTTGTAGGCATTTGCTCCATATTCAGGCTAAAACTTATTCACTCTCTTCACCTCGCAAACATTTAAAAAAACACTCCTCTTACTCTCTTATTCAATAACATTTCACTTCTAATTGTCCTTTCCTTTACACCTCTTTGATTTCTTATTTATGCGCCCACCAATTTAACCTTACACACCACAATAATATGATCGAATATACCAATACCCATACATCTTACAGCTTTTACATCAAATACATCCCGCAACTTAGTCTTTCTCGATTGGCACAGATCAATCATACTGTTATCTTCTTCCCTTCTTCTTCTTCGCACAACGTGTTTACTTATGCACATCCACATGCTAAAATAATGTGGTTGTTACACATAGGAGGCTTTCACTCTTGAACGCTACCACCCTTGCTCTCTTTTGTACCGTAAACTTCACTTTCCTCTCTCTCTCTCATTCCGTAACTTATTACTTCAATTATCTTTGCTACACCCACTCTGAGTTCCATACTTACCTCCAATTCTATACAGAACTCATCCCAAGCACTCCAGTATCTCTCTTTCTCAGTTTTACTTATACCATTACATGGTCCATATGCTACAATCATGCACAATTGCATCCCTCTAAATCCCAACTTCACCCAGTTAATTCTTAGAATCACATTCATACCACATTTTGCATCATGCCACTCCTCACTAAAAAGCACTGTTGCACACTCTTTACTTTTACCATACTGATTCACAACTGATTGCGCAAACTCTTTACGTCATCTCACATACACACTTGGCCAAAAGAATTAAACACTCATTCATACACTGTATTTAGATATTTGTGGTAAATGAATTCAGTAAATATATATTTACTTATTTTTAATTATTTTAATATTTGGTTTGACCCTTTTGATTTAGCTACACCCCTAATTATTCTTTGAATGAATTTCGACACATTTTCACAAATTTCTGAAGCTATTTTGCCCCACTCCTTTTGCCATTTTTCATACAACTCTGTTTTACTTGTACTTGTACTACATGTTTTCTTTTCCAATCAGTCCTCACAAGTCTTCTATAGGATTTTAGTCTGGGCTCTCTGTTTGCAACTATATTGTGGTGATCCCCATTCCTCCAAAAAATTCCTGGTGAGTTTGGTTGTATGGTTCAGGCATTGTCCTGCTGAAATAGAACTTCATTTCTTGGTGTTATTAGATGCAATTTCTGGATAGTTTGCCCTAAGCCTTGCGACAACATGGTGGTATAAGTTGTAGATCTTGGTCCTGATGAATACATGCAGCCCTTTACATTGACAGAAACGCCTCTATGCTTCACATTTGATATCACACGAGTAGGTTGAAATGATTGTCTAACTCTTCGTCTCACAAAAGTAGCCCCCAAACTGGTGGAAATCTCGGAAAATTATTACAAAATGTTCCATTTTATATAATTTACTTCTAAGATATTTGTAAACCAAATTACATATGAAACAACAAGACAATAGTCTTCCTTACGTACCAAATAACTACTTTCATCTCACCAGATAATTTTAGACCATTATTCATGTGTCCAATTTTTGTGAGATGTGTCCCACTGAAGTCTTATTTCCACTTGATCTCAGATATCCATAGCTTCTCTCTTGGGCATCACTTTTCAAGCCTTTTATCTTTAAGTATCCTTCTAACGGTTTTGGGTGATAATTTTGAAGTTGAGCTTCACTGAACTCCTCAACATAATCAGAAATTATTTTATGGCCGATTTTGTAGTGAAGCTCGAATGATAGATCTGGCTTTTCTAAGTGTCGTAAGACGTTTTTTCCACTTATCTTCCTGGATATTGTGTTCTTGGTCTTTCGATATAATTTTATAGCAGTTTAAACAGCAAATATTGAAGATATTAGTTCGTTAGCAATTTCTATTTGTGATAACCCTTGGCTATCGAGAAGTTGGATTTGGACTCTCTGTGCATCCGTACGTTGTTTCGGTTTGGTCAACTTACGTATGTAGGACGATAATGAATACAAACAAGTCATAAAACTAAGCTGAAACATAAGAAATATTGGTTAAATTCTGATTTTAGAAAAACACCATTTTATTTAATACAAATCATTTACTAAGTAATTCAAACATATTAATTAACAAACTGTTTAAACATTAGCTAGCTTGTTTTAACGCTCGTCCCAAAGTTATTTGAATTCATCCTATTTATCCCATCTTCATAGTTCTATTTCTTGTTTTATCCTTCCTCATTTTCCCTTTAATGAAGAGACCCCTTTCTCCCACGAAGAGACCCCTTTCTCCCACAAAGAGACACCTTTCTCCCACGGGGAGATTCTTTTCTCCTACGAAGAGATTCATTTTTCCTGCGATATATCAAACTTTGTTCCTAACCGAGAAGCAAAACAAAGTTTGTTACTCTTCCTGAGGTCAGACCACAACAGTCAGCTCAGGAACGACTTTATAACGCATTATTCACTCCAATGCATCTAATCTTTAATTAAAACTTTTACAACTTTAATCTACAAAGTTGTTTTATTCTGACAAATTGAGTAACTCTTTTAAACAAATATGTATATTTTAGAGAAAATTATTCAATAAGGGGAAGATATTTTGTTTTTTAATATTAAATTTTTGTGTATATATAAATACGCAGCTTTCTGTGTGCCTTTCAAAACCGGACGATCTGCAGATTAAATACCCCCCCCCCCCCCAAGTATTACTAATACAGGGTGATTTCACTTAAAAGGAAAACTTTAGGATTGAAAAATAATGCCATTTTTTAACCCAAGTTTAATTGTGTTGTCTCAATCCAGGAAGAAAATAACAGAGCAAGAAATTCCTGGGCCTATTTTGCTCCTTATTTTACTTTAATCTTTTTCTTTCTCACACACTGTCTAAGAAACATTATTGGTAAATTTAAGTAAAATGATTTATTCCCAGTGCTTTTAATTTAAATAAACATCGCTCTGTTTATAATGTTGTAGATCATTTAATGGTTTCCTATTTTTTGCATATTTATGATTTCGCCGAATTCAAATAAAGAAAAAGCAATTTTCTTCTCTTTTTAGTAAATCTAAATTTGATCGTCACGATTCGAAGGAAATTAAGAAGACATTAAAATAAAGATGCGACAAACAGAAATTCCATAAATAATTGGGATAAACATGTCATTATAAATGTTAAGATGTGAGAAAAGCCATCAAAGACGGATTTAATGCACATCTGCATTCACAAATTATATAATATTTAGCCAAAACTCCATTAATGCCAACATCTCCAATTATTACATCAAATGTAATCGATTTAATTAAGAATTTGTAAATGAACGAATCATTTGTCAACATTTTCATCTTTTCAGACGAACCAACATTTCACAACAGTGCCACTCAACAGCCACAATGCTCCTGAGACACGCACACACATGCACACACAGACTGTTAGTGTGTCAAGTTCCCTAACTTTTCCTTTATTTTCTCTTTTATCTCGAGTAAATAAAGGTTTTCTTTGTTCACAATGACCGAGGCTCATCACAATTGCGACTTCTTAACGCGAAATAAAGAGATAATTGGGACAACAAAGGCAAAATCATTTTGACGACGTCTTTCACTTATATTCCCCCTCCCCTTCGCTCGCTTTCCCTCACATCGGGTGAGGGGAGGGGGAGAGAAGGAGCGAATAATGGGAGAAATTTACGAAAGAAAAGAGTTTCTACACCGATAGATAAGAATTTCTAGCTTCCTAGAAAGGCACGAGACAAATGATAACAAACGGGTGAAAAAAAATAAGGAGTACTGGAGAAAAGGAAATCAAAAGTGAGAACAATAAAGAGGAAGAGCTAGCATAAGTCCAAGAACAGGCATGTACAAAATGGTTTATTCTGGTCCGCGCGACGGAGTGCCAAGTGTATAAGATGACCAAGCCTGCTGCAGGTGTCATCTTGGTGATTCTGTGCCCTTTAGACCACCAAAAGCCCTAATGGGAAAATTTGGGGTGGTTCTTAGTGGTGCCACCCCGTGCAAATTCAAGGGCCTTGATTCGTCTCTTAGCTACTCGGTCTATATTCCTGCCGCACATCTTTCTTTCTCCTAACTTCACCACTTCATTTAACAAGCTCTCTTCGGAACCTTCGGGTCGTGCTTCCCTCGTTGGTTTTCTCTTCTGACACACAATAGAAAACGCCATTTAACTCCCGAAAATAAGCACTCCCTTGCATCACTGATCCCCCCTCCCCCTTCCTCCAACACACGACTTACACATTCCCCAACGGGGACATTCCACAATTGAGCCTCTTATATATACCGCACATCCAATAGAAGACACCACACATACACAACATTATATCCCTACATAAACAGTGCGCCGGAATCTTTCAACGTTTCGTTCAAACACCAACCAACGCTCGGTAAGAAAATTAAGCACTGCATCCTCACATTCAAGCTACGCGTCCTAACACTCAAGCCCACCATCTTCAAACTCAATCCCGGGTCCACACACTTAGCCTCAAGTCTTCACATTCTGCCTCGCGTCCTTACATTCATCTCTTCTTCCTCGCCCTCAGCCCCGTGTCTTTTCACTCATCTCAACGTCCCCATACTCATCCCCGCGTGTTCACCTTGTGTCCTCACACTTTTTCCTAAGTGCTCACAGTCAGCCTTAAGTCCTCACAGTCAGCCTTAAGTCCTCACACTCAGCCCCAAATCCTCAAACTCTGCCCAAATTCCTCACACTTAGCCCAAGTCCTCACACTTGGCCCCACGTCCTCACACTCAGTTCTGCATCCTCACAGTCAGCTTCGCGTCGTCACACTCAGCTCCCAGTCCTCACATCAATCACAAAGGGAAGACGCAGACAATGTTCGAAGGACAACAGGATCCGGTAGTGGCTTCAAAGGGACCCGAGAAGAAGTCCTGTGAATACAAAGTTCTTAAGAACCCTTACACCACTCGTCGTGTAAGAAGTAAAAACCGACCCGAAGGTCTAATGTACTTCTTAACTGTTAAAAAGAACTTTGATGTTGTATGTAAGTGCAGACATGTATCTCTTAAATAAAGAAAACAAATGGAGTGGAAACGCATTGTATTATGTGGTCTTGCCGTTGCGAAAAATGCGTTGTATGTGAATAGACTCAGATGTAGCATTGAACATATTGCTTTAACTTTAAATATGCAAATAATAGAAATTCATAACTAATAAAACAACATATATTTTTTACCTGGTTAAATGGTGCAAAAATGTATAATACATGCAAAGAAACGAGGGAAAAAAGGAAACATTTTGTGTAAGTTTATGGTGCAAAGCTTCTTGCACTCAGTGGGGCAACACCCCACCCCCTACCTCCCAGCCATTCCAAACAGCGCTGCATTGAAAATCCGAAGCCCAAATTAAGAAAGCCGAAACAAGCTCAGAAAAGAAACTCAGAAACAATTCAAAGGAGTTTTTATAAGAGAACTGCCAAAGAAAGTTACCAAACAATGAAATGGACATAAAATGGTTTACTTGTTAATTTAAGTCATTAATTGCGACCAACGTCCATTTATAATTAGGAAGAGGTTCGCGGACCGGATAAAGGTCGCCTTGGCCTGGTTGGGGAGGAGGGGACGAGGTGTAATGGAAAAGCAACGGCAGTGAGTTTGGCAACCCAAGAATGTGTATGCGTTGCCTATGCGAAAGAACAGATGGGAAAAAGAGAGATTGAGAGAGAGAGGGAGAGGGAGATGGAGGGAGAGACATAGAGAAGCAGAAGGTGAGGGTGATGGATGGAAGGGAGAGGGAGGTAGAGCGATAGAGCTAGGGGGTGAGTTAGAAGAATATAAATAGAGAGAGAGGTAATATAGAATTGAAATAAATTGCAACGAGTTGGAAAGAAAAGAAGTACCTCAAATGTTCTTGCGAACCATACCAAGGAGGCACCGTATAGTTAGGCCAAACTTAACTAATATTAGAGAAAGCAGAGCAAAAAATGCAGGCTATGTTCGCTCTCCTCTCTCTGCGCAATAAGCGGGTATTGGGAGAGAGAGAGAGAGAGAGAGAGAGAGAGAGAGAGAGAGAGAGAGAGAGACGTGTAGATAAAGCTTCCTGCACCCACGCGTTGAATTATGCGCAACGAAAATACGCGACTAGCTCCCTTTAAACGCCAAATTTTACTGTATATGTATCTACTCTCGCTGGCAGTAAACCCGTTACCCAGGCAGGCAAATCCAAAGCCTCATCTCCTTGAGGTGGTAGCAAGGGTTTCGAAGTGGTGGGTTAACTTATTGAATAACCGATGCGAAATCTTAAATTAAGAAATGTCAAATACAATTCTTTACTTCAAAATGAAACAAACGACGAAGATGTCTGATCTAAAACAGCTGAGCTCGTGAAGAATCAATCAGGCATTCGACAGTTATTTTCTGCAACGAGGCACTGCCTATTATTGCCTCCTAGATTGCTAGTAGATCTTGCCAAGAGAGATCCTTTCTTCGAGAAACTACTTCAATCCTAGACCTCTTATCCTTTTTTTTTATTACCTTATGTTGGAGTTATTCGTCATTTAGAACTATCAGTAGAGGATTGTTTTAAGGTTATTTCAAATTTTCAGAAATTTTTGTTTTCTCAAAGTATGTTCACGTTACTTACCTTTTTAATCAAAATGACTCAACTCCACTATGGGATGTGAAATTTGGCCCTGCATGGCTGCAATTTGGAAAAGTCTTTCATTAAATTTACTGTCTAGGCTGCAATTAATATCTTGAATATTTCGTTCGTCAAAATAATAGTTGCAACTATTTAACTATTTCTTTAGTGTAAACTTGAATAATATGTTCTTTAAAATTTAGTCTAAGTTCTTACTTCGCGGATTTATACTTCTATCAAAGAGGAATAAAAAGTGCTGAATTCTATATTTTAATCTCGCGGAAGAATACATTTGGCTCATCCAGCGCGCGCTGGCAATTCCATGCTGGCGACTCCTAGCAACTTCACACCATTCGTGGCCTATTTATTCTGACACTCACGGAAGAGGCTGGTTATTGTCAGTATCACTCCACTGAAAGTACCAGTCCTCATTTCAACATCCAAGAAAATTTTCCATTCACACAAACTTCAAGGACCCTGAAATATGGCAACCAAGAAGAATTCCAGCTGTAAACCTTGTTATTAACCCTTATCCATATGCGTGAATCAAGGAACTTCATCCTTATGCGTCTAACATTTTCTTACGAGTGTTTATATATATATATATATATATATATATATATATATATATATATATATATATATATATATATAAAAATTCATATGCACACGTTTACAAACAAGTACACTATATATATTTATATGATATATCATACACACGCATGCGCACAATCACAGATGCACTACACACACCTACACATTTGCCATAGTTTCCAAGTATATGGCTGCACTCGCATTTTTATACTGGTTACCCACTAGGCCTAGTTCACTTTAAACAATCTTTAGAATGTTGGGTGTAAACATGTTTTCATCTGTGACAAATACCTTTCTGGCATTTCTCACATTTATATCTACATACTTTTGAGCAAATTTTACTTCGCACTTTTCTCCGTAATAGTGCCGGTTGTTGTAGATGGGATAAAACCCCAAATTTCAGCAGCTTCTTGATCTCATCTGCATTCTTTGTTTATTTGTTTCAAACCTCTTCTGGGCAGTCGATCGGACAAGCTATTTTGATAAGTTTTTCTAAAACACTTTACGTGTAGTTTTGTACCATCCATTTTCATGAGTAGTAAAGCGTTAAGTGCAGCAACATCCATCGTATTGTAGAAAACAAAAAGCGGTTTTTCTCCTGCAAGTGAACTTTTCTATGTTTTCATAAAATTGATTGACTCCCTTTTTGGCAAAGTTGTAGTCTAAAATCAGGGGTGGCTTATTGGCATGATCAGGAATACACTAATTCCCAGCATGAGAAGAGCCGAGGATGATGACAACTTAATTTCTTTTCTGAATGCAAAAAGTCCACATTAAATTATTATTATAGTCATAAGCAAATAAGGTTGAATGCACTGACCTGTTTTTATTTCTGAGGGTTGAAGAAATTTCTTTCCTGTGTATTCTGATTGCCTCAAGTAAGGCGAGTGCTTTCTGAAGCAGTGAAACAGCTAGGCTTTGTGATGTAAAATAATTATCTGTAACTATTTCACGTCTTGAATCTTAATAAAGTTTGCATAACTGTAAAATACATTTTTTCCAATTTCCCGTCCGATTCAAATTCCTTATTTACCTGTGTAGATTATAGAATTTAGAGCAAATCCAGTGTCAGCTTCACATAACCAAGATATTTTCAGACCATATTTCTCGGTTGTGTTGAAATATAAGTGCGGCCTGGAATGCGTCTTCGGTAACCAAGAAGCTGCTCATCTACAGTCAATAGCTCTCCCGGTATGTAAAATTTTAAGAGGTTCTTATTCAATTCATACAATACTTCGCTAATTGCAGCAAGTCGATCATTAGGTGATCGAGTTTTTCGATCTCGGTAGTTATCAAATATTACAGTACAAAGAAAAATTCCAAAGCAATTTTTGTTGAATAAATTCTGCAAAGGATAATTAGTCACTCATAGATTTAATGTAACCCAAAGTTCAATTGAATTATTCGAGACAAGGCTCAACTGCAGAGTTGTCATGCGTGCTATCCGCCAACCGCGCCGAGACATAGGAAGCAAACGGTAGTCACTAGATCCAACATGACCTACGACATAATATATATATATATATATATATATATATATATATATATATATTATGTCGTAGGTCATGTTTACTTTATTCATGGACTTTTTTAATTCATTTTGAAGATTCTTTTTGTTATTTCTTTTAGGGCCTCTGCTTAACGATTTTTCCACCCTGGAGTTGGTATTCTTTCAGGCCTCAAACTCTCACATAAGTTTATTTGTTTGTTTTGTTTTTGGCTTATTTTAAGGGGGGGAGACGTCGAGGCCATATCAGAGATTTGGTCTAAAATAAAAAAGCATTTTTCACCTGAAATTGCTTTTATAAGCTAAAAAATAAAAAAACATCCATCCCTTAATTTTAATACAGTTTCTGAAATTCACGATTTAAAATTATTTGTTCAAAAAAATACATAAACATGTCATTTATCCACTAAGGAAAAAAAGACTAATTTTTTCAGCCATCTTAAAAAATCCCGTTATACACTTATAGAGTTAGTTATGATATATATATATATATATATATATATATATATATATATATATATATATATATATATATATATATATATATATATATTCTAACACTTACTTGTATTTTTATCCGTAACATTCAGAAAAATGGAACTAATAAAATTAAGTGAAAGGAAAGTTCCAAATCCCGTAAGTTTATTTGGTGCATGCACTTTGGCAAAGAGGCGAAGGTACCCTTCGGATAGGGGGGAATGAATTCCCTTGTATATAACGTACGTTTAATGGCCAATTATTTAATTCAGTCATCTTTTAATTATTTTGCGCTAATTCAGTTTGAATATCGACGAACTATTATTGAAGGGTCGAAGGTTGACTTGTCAAAATTAAAATTCAACTCGATGGAAAAGATGAAGATGTACAAACCTTCCACAATGTCAGGCCGCTTCGAGGTTGATCGATCTCAATAGATGAAGCTTTACCAAAGTAGAGATTAAATTTTAATCTAATATCATAGCGATTAAAATAAGACTTCAGGCGCATAAATATCAAAACTTGACCCCTATAAAAACTTGAATTTTTATATTACTGCACAAGGGATTTAAATGAAGAAAGTTTCACGTTTTGTAATTTTCAATACAGTTTGATCCTAACTTCGTGAAACCATAAATTTAAGTCCTTGTGCGATAATCAATCTCTAAAGAACCGCCTTCCTATAATGCCGAGTTTTCTAGTTTCTGAGCCACCCCTTTTCTGCAAGGTGCAGGATGCGATTGGAAGGAGTATTTGTGGTTTTATTTGGTAGGAAAAAGACGAGAAGCCTTCGACACTTTTGGTCAATTTCTTTATAGTCATTTCACCTGTGGCTAATTTTTTTTCTTTAAATTTTTTGGGAAGAGATTTGAGTTTTCCTGTGTTTATCTTGGGATTACGATTTTTTTAATTTGAAAATTAAAATGATATCAATATTACATGTAATGTGATGCCAATCATATTAAGGGATATAAAATGCTGAAGAAAACGATATGATATTATAATTGACAATGGTAGGTGATATGTTTCTGTATGAATAGAAATGTCATCTAAAAAAAATAGAGTATAGCTTCATGTACAGGAATAATAAGAAATTAGTATATATATATATATATATATATATATATATATATATATATATATATATATATATATATATATTTATATAGTCTAAGGAAATAATAACTAAAGACATCTTGGTTTAGCTGTGCCCCTTCGATGTTCTCCGGTAACATAGGAGAACGAGCAAAAGCGTAAGTGATACGAGACTGATTCCTGACCTCAGCTCAAAAGGCAGGCACTTTGAGGGTGTACTTATAAACAACCCATTCAAAAGTGCAAACTGCCGATCTCGTATTATCCCCTCTCCGAGCCTACTTGCGAGCCCCCCCCCCCACCCACCTCAGCTGGAGTAAGTTGGGTATATAACCTGAGGACACGTGTAAACAGGGCTTTTTGTGTTAATTCCCACCGAAGAGACAAGAAAGTCACCGGTTGACAGAAGATTTTTTGAGTTCGACAAGAAGACTAAAAAATCACCGGTACAAAGTTATTGCAAGTTAAGAAGAATTGGCAGTCCTTGTACAATACCAGGTTGTACCAAGGAAGCTCGGCGCCGTTCGAGCCCCAAGATTAGTGAGTATCAACCGACACAGATTAAGGACTCCAAATCTTATTCTATCTGAGTTTGACAACTCCAAACTAAATAGATTTCTCATCCAAAATCGAAATTATATAAGCGAGACACAAATCGCTAGGAAAGAATATAATCATATGCCAAGATTATAAACCGTTTCAAGGTCATAAACGTACGAGAACCCACCCACCTCATCGGCCTCTTTGTTTTGATTCTCTTACGCCAACTCAAAATTCCTCGTGACGTCACCCGTCAACTCGCCAGGCAAGTCACCGAGCGCCATCTAGCGATCAAAAACCCCGAAGATAGTCTTACGGGAAACTGGTATTAATCTTCATTACCTTATGTAAGTAAAGAATAATCTTGGTATTTAGGTTCTCGTGCTTAAAAATTAGTTTATTGGATGTCTGACTAAGGACAAAAACTATTAACTTAAAAATTGTTTCTCCCGTAAATATTTATCTCGAGAGCTAGCCCTGTAATCCCATTTTCTTTTTATACGTGTGTAAGATCTTTGTGTTTTAATGTTAATTAGTGAGGTGGGTTATGTTGATTAAAGTCTATTTTTTTTTAGTAAATGCACTGTTTTAATTATCCCCGAACGAGTTGAAGTGGCAATATTTGATAAAGCTAAGAAAGAAACCCAGTTTATTCATTCAATAGAATAAAAATCAAGTTTAGCACTCTTAGAGCCCGATCCTCAAGCGATCCCCGAGGCAAGAATCTACGCCTCAATTTAAAGTTTTATGTTATATTAAAAGTTAATAAACAAATAAATATATATATTCGCTCGGAATTCTACGACACGTCATATTAATTTGTGGGATATAAAATAATGGTTCTTTTCAACAGGAATAGAAAATGTGTAAAAAGATACAAAACCTGAGTAGTGATTTAGGGGGCTTATTAGGAGTGGGGCTTAGCATATATGTCCTAAACCATAAATTATATCTCCCTTCGACTGAATTTTCCTCTCCTCTCATTCTCCCTAAGTGAGGATGAATGTTTTCGCAGGATTATTGCATAAGATACATACATGAAGTGATAGGAAGATGCAGAGGTCATTTACTGCTGGGGAGATGTTAACAACAACACCATAATAGAACGATGCATATAACAAAAACTGCCAAGACTATAATCTATTTTCATAGAAATAACTCTTGGGAAAGAGCAGGTACATGTTCAATAGGAGCCAAAATATATGACTATTCTGAGATTGGTTTTTCGTTGTCGCTGTATTATTTCAACATTGGTGAATTCCATGTCAACGAGCGAATCTAAATAAGTCTCGACCTCATGAATTTATTAAGCCCTGCACATTGCCAAATGACCGAATTATTGGATGATTCACCTCTAATTCTCAATGGAACCTTCGACTTGCTGATTCAGTAAAGTTGTTTTGTTTATCTTCACTGTTTAAATTGTAAATATATAAAGTCCACATTTCCGCTACGAAAAGATGCCCCCGTGTGCCATTTCCATGTCTATTTAATCAATGTAAACATAGGGTGTACGAGCCAATTAAAAATTACCATTTGTTCGACCGACAAATCTTGGGCCATGGTATCAATATAGCAATCAATATAGCGAATAGGCATTAATGCAAGGCCTAGCATCATTTAAACGTTTAACGAAAAGTTGTCGACTTTATCGTGAAGACAATTTAGACCCAAATCCGCAAGTTCCTTTCGCCTATTCGGATCCAGGTAAAGGAAGCGTCCTTTGAGTTTTACGTTTGGGTGCATTTCTTTGATGGCGGTCGAGGCTGAGAGTTCAAATCACAGACACACGATTTCCGGTTTATGGCAGCCTCGATTTCGTTGATCATTTTAAATAGCATTGCACATGATGCTTTCTACCTGTTAGGTAAAAGAACATATATTATCGCCATCAGCCCACCAAGTTTTGAGCAAGTGTAGTTGCGAAAAGAACTATGAAGTTATCTTTAAATGTTCAACATCCACCCTGAATTTGTGATGAAACCAAATGTTGGAGCCAAATTTTCCTTCCCAAGAGCCAGCTTCCGTCTTCTTCGAAGCCGCCATCTTTTTATAAGAAATCTCATCGTGTGTTTGGGTCTGTTTCGTTAGTTGTAGATTCCTCAGATATTGATAAATGATTAAGGTCAATTGGCCTGGCAGATGGACACTAAATGCATTGTATCTTTCTTGTCGAATAGTTGGGATATTTTTTAGTGCGGATGAACTTGGTAGCGAATCTTGTGCTGGTTATTTTTGATGAAAGTGTTTAAATCACATTTATTTTCATGGTAACAACTCTCAAGTTAATTGGAGCGATGAAATGGTTCGACCATTAGTTGTCCCTATTCGAAGGATTGGGGAATAATTGTGGAGTGAAACATAATTGTTCTTAGTCGGTCGATGGATCATTCCTAGATCAGGGCTGCAAGATTAGATTCACTTTGGCACATCGCTGCGGATCCTTTAGAGGTGTCAATATTTCTCATTTGGACCATATTCGGCAGAAAATAATAGATAATAGCAAATACCTTTCATCTTTGAAGATTTAGTCAGGCGATGAAGGTTCTAGATGGTAGGTAGCCATATAGTCTCCATTTTGGGAAGGCATAACATAACAAATGTGAACTAGTTGTCTTGAGAAATAGCAAGGCGTATTTGTTTTATTTGTTTTTGTTTGAAGCTGTAGAAGAAGGAGGTTCCGAGTGGAAGGCGAGATTAAAAACAGTATTGATGATTTCTCGAAGTAAGACACTAGTGTAGAATGAGGTTATGTCAGAGCTGGTTATGTATAAGTTATGATCTAGTCATTCAGGTTATTTCCGAGGATATAAGAATTTTTTAACAAGATAAAAGTATCAAAACTGGGTTGGACCGAGTTTATATCAAAGCTTTCGATCAAAGCTAACTCTTTTTCTCCGAGATGTGAGCGATTTGTAATGAAAGGGAAGAAAAGGTGTGAAGTGAGAGAAAGTGAACGACTTGCCAAAGCCACCTCCTATCCAACCATCCTAAGATGGGCAGAGAAGGGAGGAACCACTAACTTTATACAACTATCTGTTTTTTCCACTTTCTAACCATTGTTCTTGGTTTACAAGGTATTTATAGCAAACAACATGACTCTTCAGCAAGACCTGAACCGGAAACAGATTAATAGTTTTATTTCATTATCGTTTCAACCATAAATATATTTTACTCCTACCACTACACATGAAACTTTGACGAATTTAGACTATTGTCAGGGAACTCGAGGAGGAAAGCCAATTTATCACTTTTCGAAGAGATAAATTTCCGCCTCTCAGAAATGACAAAGTGGAAGATGGTATTTTGGATTGTCCTCAAATCAGAGATATCGAAAGAGGCGTTCAATTCGACAAAGCAAATCCATGGAGGACAATGAGAGGCACGTCTCGATTACACCCGACTATATTGTCGCAAACTTTCTAGGCAATCCCCCAATTCCTGAGTATGAATGCGTTAGGGAGGAGTTTCTGCCAAACGTCCACACACTTGCTACACAAGTGTCTGTAAAGATGATTTTTTTCATTTCGTATCTAAATTACTTCCGGATAATCTCGGCGATTATAGGGAAGAACAAGGAGAGCCTTGAAATCAACATGTTCGAGTGAGGAAGGGAGGTATCATGGCGGCTGGGATTAAAACATGCTAGCAAACTACTGCTGATGGAGATGTCCCAGATGTAAAACACAAACGAATAACTTGAAAATTTATTTCCTTCTCACTGGTTGTAATTCTGCTGCCGTTCACATTTTCAAAATTTGTAAATTATGTATCTCTCCTTTGATCAAATGAATGTGCTAATTTCACACTATATTCATATTCCTTTCATTTTTAAATTAATAGAAAAAATCGATCTGATTGTTGAAAACTAGTAATATTTTTAATTCATCTTGCAAATAAACCAAGCAAAACCTCTGTAATCAACCAAGTCAAGATAGGACCATTTTCCTGGTTCGGTCTGGTTGCAGTTATATTAGAATTCAGGAAAGAATTGACCATAATTTGAAAACCAAAATACCAACAAATAATATTGAATTTTACTTAATAGAGTCAATTTATTATAGATTAAATTTTTTAAATTGAACTGTATAAAATGATTTGACATTAGATCATATCTCGGCGGTTGTTAACTTAAACTAAATTCCGAAAGACTTTTTACTCCTTTCTAATGTACAGGGTGTACATAAATCTTGAACATATGCAAAATGCATGATTTAAATAAAAAAATCAACTTAATTTTATCTCATTTTGATTTAGTTGAACTAAATTGTATTTCATTGAAATATTAATAAATATCAGTTCGATGCGCTTTGCAAGAATCACCCGAAGAACCCAAAGCAAAATCTCCCAATTTCCTTCAACTTGAGCACATTCATTCACGGTGCACTGTTCCCAAGGTGTCTCGTATCTTTTTATAGGCATTGAATCCTTTATCATAGCCTAGAAAAAGAAGTTAAGGAAGTAAGGTCTGTTCAATACAAGACCATTGTGAAAATTTCCTGTCTCCTGACTTTAGGGAAACCCTGTATAACGTCACCTCATTTAATTGCTGTGTTAAATTATCTGTATTCAGGATCGGAAATTAAACACAACACCTGGATTCCACAAATCAGATGATATAGAAAAAAGGTTACAAATAGTATTAAAATGAAACTAAGAATAATAGTGAACCCAGTCCAACAAATTCCTAAGCCAGTTTTATGATTAAAAATAATTGGACCTTGAAATATCCTACACAGTATTAAACGCGAAGAGGAAACTTCCACCTAAAGATAATCGAGTCAAAATCCCTCGATGTGAACAGGAATAAAATGTCTAAACATCAGCTAATTTAAATGATTCAAAATAAAAGGACAGGTTTTACCTCCGTTGATTACAATCATCTCTTTTACAAAGTTTCTTACTCCTATTATCTTCATTTCTCAATAGGAGTGCAACTTCCCCCCTGCTTAATGCTGGGTGTTAAAATTTCGGAGGAATTTTTCTTGCAAAGGAAACAAAAGCGAATCGTTTCGCGAATATTATTCAGACATCTTTGCCTCTCTATCACCGATGATAAGAAGGAACTTTCACGCCAAGGAAAAAGTGGGAACTTCCGCACACCATTCCCTCGGTGTGCACACGTACATATGTGTGTATCTTTTCCTTTGTTCCTGTAGTGAAGAAATGTACATGTGTTCGGGTAGCGTCCATTCCTAGCAAATAATAAAAATATATCAGAAGAAACTGTTGGTCTTTGACACTTTTTTCTCTGGCGCCCAGAGCGCAGGGAAAGTAGGCCTGTGACACCCGGTCTAAGAATATGCAAATACACGACACCTCTGAACTCCGCCTTACGGTGGGCGGAGAGGCTACGAAGTGAGTTTACTATCGTTAGCTCCGCCCCCGCGCTTTAAGAAGAGAGAAGAGGTCACGCCCCCTTACGCAGGAGAGTTATAAATAAACGGAGACATTATGGAGAGTCAAGGGAAAATCAGTTAAATCTATGAGCCGTTTAATTTTACTGGCATCACGGGTCTGTCCCTCGCTCATAAGTTCTCTCACCTTGCCTCAGCTACTACAACACTAGTAAAACTATCTACCGCCGCACAGAACTCGATTTATTTCACTACGTCTAATAAGGTAGACGTTATTTCAAGAATAAAAACCTGTTTATCGTCAATTTCCCTTTCAGTCCTTTCCTTTAAATAGGATGTAACTAAAGCACCTTTTGGAACCCAGCCGAGAAGTAGAATGTTCTATAGAGTCAGTGCAAACTCGACGGGGAGATAGAAATATAGTCACCCGTCACGCCAGCCGCAATACGACTAAGCCTTTTAAAGGTCGTTAAATTCCGGTACGTAAACCAATTAAACACTGACGGCCCATCGTACGTTTTAAACCCCTATTAAAAATTAAAATCCTATTAAGCAAAATTCCCCATCATGGGACTTTTTGCTACCATATAGGTCTACCAAAATATAAACAAGCGAATTAATGATATGACTATATTTCATGATAACCACAATTTCACTGTTTTTCATACCTGGATCAGATGAGAAAATAGACTCTAAGAGCCAAAAACCCTGCACAATTTGAGTATATTTTTATTGACAATTTATTATGTGTTCGTATCGAGTGCGCTGACAAGACTGCCAGATTTAATTGATGTTAGGTAGACAAATTGAGTCTTTAAGAAAGACGGGTAATATTAAATTACCGAATTTTTCTCGATAAATTCCTCCTCTATTTTAATGCTAATCATATGAGAGAGTTTCAGTCCTTTGTAACAAAAACAACCACTCTATAATTCAGGGTAATACATTACACAATCATTGCATTACATTAATCTTCCTATATTTTGCAACATTAATCTGACAATTTTGTCATACTACAAGAGGGGTGGTGCCAGGCCTGCTTTTTGTGACTAATTGTCTATATATTTTCTAAAATTTTGTAGCATTCAAAATTATTTATTCACATAATTAGAAATTAAACTGAAACAGAAAAATATAATTTTCGATATGTTCATACCTCAAGAGACGATTCACTAGTGAGCATAAAGGTTCATTTCCTCAAGAGCCATTTTGATAAATTCCTGCTAATCTTGGCAACGTGACTGATGAAGACGGAGAGCGTTTTCATCAAGATATCAAGATTATGGAGGAGTGATATCAAGGCCGATAGAACACAAACATGATGGCAGACTACTGTTGGAGTATTCAACGAAACTGTGTAGACATCACACACTCCAGACACTCTCGAAAGCGAAAATTCATTCCATGAATGTATATGTATGTGTACGATTGCTTGTGTTTTCTCCATTATATTAGAAAAATGACCTGTATGTATTTAGTAATAGCTGATGTTATATTACAATGCATTTATCCTTTCAAATTCTGTTGACATTTTAACTTAGAGTTTGAATCTATAACACTTAGGAAACTATCCTTACCGAGTAAATATATGCAGTACGTTGAAAAATAGAAATATGCTGTAGAATGAAAACCTGATATTTTACAAACGATTTGATGCCATATTTTAAATCAGCACCTCACAATTGGTTAAAAACAACCGAAAAACATAAGTCTGCAAAATGTGTCTTGACCAGTGTTGTTACTCATTTATGTAATTAGAACGTTGAAAAGCTTCACACACCCTAATAAAACAGTATTCCATAATATAGCATAATATACCATAGCAGATTAGAGCTTAGTATATTATAGAATATTATTGCACATCAGAGTATAGCATAAGACAGCATTGCATAGTATAGCACAGCATAGTATAACATAACAGAGTTTAACATAGCATAGTATAGCGTAACATAGCACAGAATAGTATAGCATTTTATAGTCTATCCAAGCCAAAAATAGCGTAGTCTAGCGACATACTTTAGCATAGCATAGTAGAGAATAGCCTAGTATAGCCATAGGCAAGCCTAGCGTAGTATAAACTACCCTGATTTAGCCTAGTATAGCCAATCCTAGCCAAACATAGGATAGACTAGCCTAAAATAGAATAACCTAGCTTAGCCTAGCCTAGCCTAGTAGAGCCCTGCATAGCGTAGCATTGCCTAGTGTAGCCTAGCCTAGCCTATACAAGTATGGAATGTCAGCGCTCTGCCTAGCGTCTCCTAGAATAGCCTAGCCTAGTATAGCCAAGCTAAAGTAGGCTACAATAGCCTAGCCAATATATCCTTTCCTACGATAGCCTAGCCTAGCATGCTATAGGTTAGCTTGGTATAGTCTATTCTAGCATAACCACACCTAACATAATATAGACAAGCGTTTCATATCATAGCCTAGCCTAGTATATCCTAGACTAGTATAAAATACCATACACTATACTAAAATAACCTTGCATAGCTTAGTGTATTATAACATTGGTTAGTTAGCCTATTGTAGCTAACATATTATTACCTAGACTAGCCTAATCTAGCCCTCCCTAGCCTATTATACTTTAGCCTAGCCTAGCCTAGTAGAACCCTCTCTAGCTTAGTATAGCTTAGCCTAGCCTAGCATAGTATAATCTAGCCCAGCATCAACTAGCCTAGACAATTATAGCCTATACTATCCTATTATAGGCAATCATAGCTTAGTTTTTTCTAGCCTAACATACTATATGTTATCCTAACATATCACTTTATAGCCTAAGTTAGAATACTATATCTTACCCGCGTACATTTTATATTAGCATAGCTTATATAGTATTATAACCTAGCCTATAATAGCCTAGAATAGTATATCTTATTCTAGACTTGTCTAGCCCATTAGTCGCGTGAGGGCCTTTATATGAGATCGATTCAGTGCTACATAATCGCCTGAGGGCCTTTTGTGGCCTTTCACTTTTAGACTCGTAATCGCCCTGATTATTATGATAATTCATCATTTTTTTTGTCAAACTCTTATGTTAGTGAGGAATCATCTAATTGAAATACATAAATGGCTTAGGTCAGTTCTTCTTTGTTTGTAAACAGAGATTTATGAATGAGAGTAACTTGACTTGGTTCTAGGCCACACCATAAATCGACCACCAAAATAGGGCCGATTTATAGTTCACACACGTCTTAACAGCCGTTTTTTGAGGAGTTCTTTATTTTTTTTGTTCAATATACTTATGTTTTTGGTTTAACATCCAATAAAACTCATTAAAATCATTCAATTTCAATCAGCATGTTATTCAAAGTATCCTAATGAGAAAAAGCCTATTGAGCCAGAAAATAGGTGAACAATTATTTTCCCAATTTGTCACAGAATTTCAAAAAATCCTTTCATATAAAAAAATTATCCATAAGATTTAAGCGTTAACAAAAAGCTAACAATTCATTTCTTTAATTAACAAGAAATAACTTTGAGCAACAAGCAAATAATTCCAATCAAAATTCTAAATATGTAGACGTCTCTTTATAATTTTTTGGTTAAATCAATAGAAAAATTCTTTGCAATTAAAATGATAAATTATTATCATCATCACCATCATCACTAACTCTATAATTTAAGAAGGGGCTTTTTTTGAGTATTAGAATAATAATTTCATCTTAGTTTGGTTATGACTTATGTTTTTTATCAAAGTTATTTCTAATAATTCTTTTATAATATCAACAAAAAAATAGTGAAGTTCAGAAATAAATATAAGTATCGAAATTTTGTGAAGTTTTTAAAACCCAAAGAAATATAAATGGCGAATTTCAGAAAATTTCTTTTTATATAAGTTCTATTCTTCTATAACTCTATTTTAGAAACGTGATATTTTGAAAGGGGGGAAATTTAGTTTAGATTTTCTTTTTAAAATTATTAGAATTGGCGAAGTTCAGAAAATTTATAAAAAGTTAACCGTGGCTGCATTTTTGTAGATTTTAGTTTTAACCTTAGTTGCGAAGCGCAAACTCCACCCGTAGGAGGAAGGTGGCAATGCCATTGCCTGGTATCTTCTAGTAATTTACTATTGGTCTGTTTTGTTCTTTTCAGTTCTATCCTTATTTTATAAGCGTAAAGGTTAGAAAAAATGGTGCCAAAGTAGTATGTGGTCTACCTGCATGTTTCTGGTATATGTTTCAGGAATGTTGTTGTTCATAAGGTATAGCTTGTGATGTACATTAAAAATTAACAGTATTTACCTGACTTCCGGTTGGTTTAGTATATATAACAAAGCATCTTTTATAGTTTATACACTTTTAGTCTTGAGTACAAAAGAACTCCATAGGAAACATCCTGAATAGCAGCGCCTACTGGCAGAGCTACAGACGATAGATTGTCACCACATAAAAGATTACAATTTCTCTTTCATTTTAAGAGTAAAAAATCACAAGGTATAAATTGCTTGTGATCTACATTGCATTTTTAAATCGTCTTCCTGCTGTATACAGATATTTATACTATTCATGTTTCTAGTATGAAATATAAAGATATTTATTATTTTTCTTTGCATTTCCATCATCGATGGAGTTTTATACATTTTTAATATTATCTTTTACTGTTTACACCACACCTCTAATTAGAATTGCACATTTATAACAAAATTTTTGTATGTATTAGGTTGAGGAATAAGTTCTTGTTTTTTTTTAATGTTGTGTGGATTTAAGTTTTGTTGACATGAGTTGTGCACATATTAAGAAACAATAATAAATAATAAGACCAAAATTTGCAAAGGTTAGGCTACGTCTCTTAACAGCGTAGACTATTAGGCTTTTGCTTAGGCTACGTCTTGAAGTTGAGTAATAAGTCATTGCGGTTTATTTAAAAGTTGTGTTAATTTACTTTTTGTTCTCTACCCTCAAATTGTAATGTTAAGTTGAAAGAAAGGCTCATTTTTGACACCTATTGTTATTTATTTTCAATCGAGATGGGAACGATGCAAACGCAGCCAAAGCTCGTCGCGATATTTGGGCTGTGTACGGAGAAAATGCATTATCAGAAACGACATCTCAATGGTGGTTTTTACGTTTCAAAAACGGTCATCTCAATCTTAATGACGAAGAACGTTTGGTCGCCCATTTAAGTTGGATGAAGATCAATTAAACGAGCTTCTTCATGAAATTCCTCGTCAATCGACTATAGAATTGGCTGTACAATTGGCGTGTGATCATAAAACTATAGTGAATCCCCTTCATTCGGTCGGGAAAGTTAAAAAACTCGGTGCAGGGGTTCTGCACGCTTTAACCGAAAGCGACAAACTTCAACGTTCCACGATTGCTGCAGGATTGCTTGCACGTCACAAGGCTACTCGTGGATTTCTTCACCGCATCATCACTGGCGACGAAAAGTGGTGTGTTTATATCAACATGAACCATCGAAAACAATGGCTTAGCCCCAATAAAAAAACACTTCAGCGATTAAAGCAAGGACTTCATCCCTGAAAGACGATGCTATGTGTGCGGTGAGATTATGAATGCATCATTCTTTATGAGCTTCTTGCGAACAACGAGATTGTCAATGCAGAACTCTAGGTTCAAAAAATATGTCGACTCGCCGAAGCTATTCGTGAAAAGCGACCTCATCGACGTTATGGGGTCCTTGTGCAACACGGCAATGCTAGTCTAAACGCTTAATTGGGGAATCCTGCCACATCCTCCATATTCGCTAGACTTGGCTCCATCGGATTTACATCTGTTTCGATCGCTCTTCAACAATTTGTGCGGGGTTTCATTCAATACAGATGTGGAATTAAGAACATGGTTAGACGAATTCTTCGAGTCAAAATCCAGAGATTTTTATTGCAGAGGCATCGAAAAACTAATTGACGTTTGGAAAAGGTCGTAAATAGCAACGGAGAATACATTATTAATTAAATTGCACATTGTTATCAATTAAAAATGAAGTTTTTCTTAAATTGCTAATGGTAATGAATAAATTTGATAAAACCGCAAAAATTCATTCCTCAACCCAATACGTTACAAGATAGTCTAGATTTTTAATATTATAATTAATATTATTTTTTAATATTATGTTTTAATGTTTAACTCATTCCTTTAATTAGGATTGCACATTTATCACAAAATATTGAATGCAGAACAGAAGCTAGTCTGGGATCGGTGGGATCGGCTCAATTAGACAAAAGCTCTGCCGAGGCCACGAGTTGATTACGAGGCCATTTTTTGTCTTTTTTCGTCTAAATTAACGACCTCCAGGTCGAGATCTGCTTTTCAGACGGGTGTGTGTTTTTTGATGTGTGAGTGTACGGAGATGCGCCTCTTTCAGATACTTCGAGGAGGTGTGGAAGGAAGCCTATTCGTTCATTCAACATTGTAGAAGGAAGCCTATCATTCAATAAGGCATTCTGGAAGAACCCTATTATTTCCTACAGCATAAGCCCCAGTCGCTAAGGCCTAATGGATGCTTCATTTCAAAATATTCCACGGAGATGTCCTCGTTGTATTTTTTAAATCAACGCAGAAATTTGACTAATGATAATATGGTTTATTGTTGACGCTCTCCAAAGCCACATAAATGCCTACATAGAGCAAGTCTACACACTAAGGAAATGTTTGGGGGAAGGGTGGGGGATCTGCAAGGTAATTTTAAAGGCGCTAAGGGAGACGAAAGGAGCAAATACACTAGGCAGATCATTCCACATTCTCGGAGCAGCGATGGTGTGACCCATTTGACACAAGCAGCAGAGGCGCACCAGATTATAGCCATATATATATATATATATATATATATATATATATATATATATATATATATATATATATATATATGAGGCCTTCATCCCTCCAAAAGGAGTTAATATTACTCCACCGACGTAAAGGGAAATGATAACGGTCTTGTGATTCGCAATGTGCACAATGGTGCAATAATTTTATAAAGCTGTAGGTGATCGAATGAGCTACGGGGATACATTAATTTTTGAGGAGTTTTTAACTATTCTTTGATGAATTTCCGTCTAGTATAGTGTTTAGCGTGGTTGCCTGGCAATGGTCGGGAGGGCAGTTCGAATCTCCGTCCGGATTCGTTTTAAGCTCACATTACTTACTAGGGAGATTGCCTCTTTGACCCGGCGTCACGGTGGGGGCGGGTAGGTGGAGCGAACAGCCATGGCAGGCAGACCACCGAAGACAGAGACGAGCATCCTCTGGCCTGCCATCTTGCTCGGCATAAATATTGCAATCCAGACCGCGAAACACCCCCACTTCCTAAAAAGATTCTGCCAAACAGCATCTGTCTCAGTAGACTCGTAGAGGGTGAGAGGAATGAGTCTAACGTCTGGCAGTGCAACATGTGACAAAAAAGGCATTTTCCTCGCAGATACGAAAGATTTCCTAGAGACCAAAATTGCAGAGGAGGAAATTCTAAACAAAAAATAGTATGACTTCTTCATGGCAAGCACCACCAGCCGTCTTATTGATTTGTATCTTTTTCAATAAAATTCTTCTATAATGTATTCTAGTATACATATATATATATATATATATATATATATATATATATATATATATATATATATATATATATATATATATATATAATATATATATATATATATATATATATATATATATATATATATATATATATATATATATTTATATATATATATATATAAATATATATATATTTATATATATATATATATATATATATATATATATATATATATATATATATATATATATATATATATATTTATATATTTATTCTAAATTTACTCACCATTGAGAGCTGCCACATCAAATCGGACTATTATTCATTAAGTTCTTGGGTCTATTAATTGATAAGCTACATGAGGCAACACCTGATGGAAGTCAGAGAAAGATCGCTTGATCCCCTGTGATTTTTAATCATATTGCCTTTTCTGAAATTTGATTGGAACAATTTCATTATTAGATAAAGTGTTAAAATTGTAAAAAAAGTAAGGTTGCTATAGCAAAAATGTTATTACTATTGCTTTTATTATTTCTGATATACAAATTTAACCTTCTGCCCTCTTTGCATTATTTTCACTTTTTTCGCAATGCAAAGCTCTTAAATTACAATCATTTAAATCGCATTCGCCATTTTAAAGTTTATTAAAGGCAAATATAAACTTTTAAGATA
This sequence comes from Ceratothoa steindachneri, assembly GCA_963969495.1. Classification (NCBI taxonomy): domain Eukaryota; kingdom Metazoa; phylum Arthropoda; class Malacostraca; order Isopoda; family Cymothoidae; genus Ceratothoa; species Ceratothoa steindachneri. The sequence goes on along the minus strand of OZ018337.1, from coordinate 11,428,304 downwards.
ATTAAAATTATGATTTTTTTATTTGAACCATTGAAAGACTAGATTTTTTAATTTTTATATTAGGAATAATGTTAAATAAACAGCATTAAAGAAAAATTAATATATCTTTTAAAATTTCACACAAAGAGGTTAAAATAAAAGAATGTTTCATATGTGAAACACTAGTTTCTTGCAATATAACTCTATATAGTTTTGTGAGATCCTTTAAACCTGGTAGTGCAAAGCTCTACACTACATTTACTCTCCCTTCCCTGTTATATGTATACGGAGAATACTTACCAAAACAATTCGTTTTGTGGTTAGATATGAACCTTACTATGTCCTGAAAAAATCAAGGTTGAGTTATTGAGAAATGAGCCATGTTATAGGAGGTTCGTGTCGACTCATTCAAGGTCATCATCTTTTGTTTTTTGAAGAAAACATTTATTATTTATTCAAATGTCAACTTCTTTTAAAGGTAAAATGTCGGCAGAAAAATACACTAAACCTTTTAATTTTATAGAAAATAGAATGAAAATAACTATTTCATAGGCTAAAATGATTATGTTCACTTCAAGTCATGATTAGACAATTCTTAAACTAAATACGCAAATAGTTTATTAAGGGATGTGGTAAATGAAAAATAAATGATCATAAAGATGAATAAAAACACATTTGTATTTCACAAGTTAAATAGAAACAATAAAAAAATTTGAGTCGAAACTAATTCTGACTGAAAAAGCGCCTAGTGATGCTCTTATGTAACAAAGTTTTCCAATGTTTTATAAATCGCTAAAGATTGCTAAAATGAAGACCTCAATTTTCATAGGAGTTATATGAATTTTAGGGCATCGATAAAAGATAAAGATATGAAGGAATACGAATCCAAGCTTAATTTAGAAACAAAAAGTAGGTAAATCAGGTATTTACTCGTCTCTCGACACGATCCTGAACCACTAAATATTAACTCAACAAACGTCAACATTTATAAAATGCGAAATAAACTTGATGTATAAAGTGTTGAATATTCCATTTATATTGATGAAATCTATTTATGATTTAAACTCGTAAATAAAGGCTGTTCCATTAAGACGGATTGAAGTTAGCAGTAAATATAACAGTGTTATTGGCGAAAATTTATTGATTTCACTATTGGATTATGCTAATTGAGTCATGGCAATTATGTGTAAAAAATAATATCGCCTAAATGTCCGCCAAGGATTCGGCAGCACACCTCCACTCGATGGCCAAAATTTATGATGACGTATCTGCATAGTTGCTCCTCAATCTCACTAATATGCCTTATTATCTCATCCATCAGGTGTTGAATTATTGTTGGCTTGTTGGCATAGACCTTACTTTTGAGATGACCCCAAAGGAGGAAATCTAAAGCCGTCAAGTCACACGATCGTGGTGGCCAATTGACATCGCTGTTTCGAGAGATAATGCAACCTGGGAACTTATCAATCAATAAAGCCATTGTTTCATGGGCTGTGTGGCATGTGGCGACGTCCTGTTGAACCAGAATTCTTCAACATCTTAGAATTCAATTCAGGCCATAAAAAGTTGGTTATCATGGCACGGTATCGCTCGCCTGTCACCGTAACAGAATTCCCGGCATCGTTTTTGAAGAAATACGGCCCAATGATTCCGCTAGCAAAAACTGCACACCAAACACTGACCTTTTGTGGATGCAGTGGCTTTTAAACAATCTGCCTGGGATTTTCACCAGCCCAATTGTGACAATTCTGCTTATTAAGGAATCCACCAAGATGAAAAAAGGGCTTCATCACTAAAGATGATTTTTTGCAAACAATCGTCATCGGCTTGTCTTTGCTCGCGCACTCAATTGACGAATGTACGGCGCTTCAAATGTTCAGCAGTCTTCAGTTCTTGTGCAAATTGAAATTCGTGAGCGTGTAGAGACAAATATTTTGTCAAAATTAGATGTAACATTGTTGTGGAGAGGTTCAATTCCTGTGCGCGATGACGAAAAGAGGTGTCTCGATCTTCGGCCACATTCTTGCGCCCTGCAGCAATGTTTTCAGCTGAACGGCACAAACGAGCACGCAATGGCGTTATCATATCTGCCACTGACCCCGTTTGTTTGAATTTACGAACAATTATACCAATTGCACTCTCGGCTGGTCGATTATGTTGACCAAAATATTCCCGAATTGCCCGAAATGCGTTTCTGTTTGAAGGTCAATTTTTGTAATAGGCTTTATAACTTCAACACGTTTATCGACTGTTAATCTTTCCATGGTTGAAGTTACCAAAGACTGAAGTTTTCAAATTTGATAGAAAAAGAAAAGGTCATTAGATGCTTAAACTTAACTCACATTTAAAATCGCTCCAAGTTATTGGAACACCCGTTATTAACCGATTGGTCACCGTATCAAACAGAGTATATTTCCTGGTTAATGTCTCAATGGTAGAGCATCTGACAGTCAATCAGGAGGCCCGAGTGAGATTACCGCCCAGGATAATTCCACTTTATTCCCTTGGATTAATTTCTGTCTTATCAGTATCGATTGTCTTCATTGTGCCATCTTTTCTGCTCTTTCATTTTTGTGTCTTCTGACGTCCCTTTCTTTTGCTTTTAAAAACTCCTGTTTCCTGTTTCATCTGCTCAAAACTTCAAATTGCTCTGGCCTCTGTAATATATATATATATATATATATATATATATATATATATATATATATACATATAGTTTAGTTTTACAGCTCAATTACCGAATTAATATCTAAATTACAGCTCAATAGGATAAGCCCTTATCAATATAAATATATATATTTAGGTAAACACAAGAATAAGAAATACTTAATCCGTGAAATAGGTCTTCTAGAGTTCTCAATGTTTCTTAGCCATCTTCAGGAGCGTCAGGCATACTCTTAAGCAACCATCCATTTTTCTTTAAGATAAAAATTTTATAAGAGTTGTCAATAGAACTTTAACCGAAAACTCTCGGAGAATTTTCTACCGAATTAAGATTTCTATCTATTACCATTACCTAACGCCCTTATCATAAAGGTTATCGTTCATTTATCTAAAATAATGAGAGACGAAAAATCTTGAGAATCTTCACAAATATCGTTTTCTGTTAAAGATCCTTTGCTAACTCCGGTTAAACTCTCCTTACTATTCTATTTGTAAAAAAATGGATGGTACCAGGTTGTAGCGGTAGTGCTCCTTAATAGGATATTGTAGTTTCAGAATACATTTCTAACAAATTAAGATTTTCTTACTATTACTATTACCCAACCATCTATACATATCCATCACGATATATTTAGTCCAGGTTTGATCGTAACCCCCACAAAACTTTGGAACTGGCCAAAGGCCTTTGTAACCATCTCATGTTTTAGGCCCAGTAAGGCCATGGCAATCCTGGCCATGAGCTTGTTCTTTGTGTTGCAGCTGGACTTTTAGTCTCAGGTTACACCGCGCCACACACAAAAGACGTCGAAGGAGTTGCAGTCAGGCTTTTGGGGAGGCTAAATGTCAGGCGAGTGTGATCGAATTAATTATCCTTTCCAACAACCAGGCCGGGTTCTTACGTAGGGTGTGATAGGCCGCAGAGTATTGCTGCCAAACGTAAGGCCTCCCTGCATCTACCTGGTCGACCAGGGCTACATTCACCTCGTGCAGAAGACATAGGTTACAGTCGGTGTTAATGCGGTGGGCTTCAAGGAAGAAGTTGAGTCGGATGACGTCAACTTTAATCTTATAGACACCGGAGACCTTGAATGTCAGTGCATGACTCTGAGCACTGTCCTTAAGTGCGAGGGTGAGCCAACCGTTGTTCGTGAATTTGATCATCTAGTATTGGCAAAAGTTCTTATCATCAGAGATGAACCAGGGTATGTCTGGCTCCAATAGGTGTTTAAACTGGTTGATCAGCTTCTTAGGGTCCTTGAATCGCTTTGCATGCATTGCCTTCGACAGAAATTATCTCTTACTCATATTGTATGAAAATAAGCGGATGTTCTGATGCACCACCATCTTGATTTACTTTTCATTCACACCATTCTCCCTTGCCATGGAAGCATTGACTTTCTGAGATAAGTTTTGATAATCTCCTAGATTTTCGTATCGAATTCTAGCGTTCTGATAGCGTCTGATATTCGACCCTGGTGTTTCGGCTCTGTTCTCGTCTCTTTGTCGAATCTTACAACTTCAAGCTAATTTGTGAACCTATCCTTATTTATGAAGTTAAAGAAGCCTAAAATCTACTAGTTTTCCTTCCGGCGTGGATTCGAAGTTGAACTCCATGCCTCTTACATAAATTGGGGGTTGAACATTTTCCATATTCAATTATTCTTCAAAACCAAAACCAAAAATGATTTTTTTTAAGAATAAAGAGAACACAATGAATTAAATAAAAGTATGCGTTAAATTAACAATAAAATATAGCAAACAAATACCGTACGCAGTTCAGAAGTCAACGTTGATTCATTCTCTACGAACCGAGAACACTAACCTCCTACATCTGAATGATTTCAACTCTGGTTGCTATAAATGATAATGGTTGTCTGCATATTTTTGCTTTACTAAAAACAAACATTTTATAAACGGACTTCTCTATTAAAATAAAATAAATATCATCCCCTACCCTCTTTTGGAAGCATTTCCCACATATGACTGCATAGCTATGTGGTGCCATACAATAACATTCAGCCAAAAGTTGTCTCACTACACTTCAGAATCCCTTTATAAAGACGTTCCCTGAAGATTTTCCGTTTCTTTTTGTCAACTCATTAAAATGAAAAAGAACCGATGTTTTGGGTATAAATCTCGACCTATGAGGAAGGAGAGAGAAATCGAGTCTGTAATCTGATACACTGTGAGGTCTATAAACCGAAGACTGCAAAGTAGATGGAAATATTTACTTAATGCTCCTTTTAAGTTAAAATAGATAAATAAGATAACCATTATTTGAAATTAATTTTGACAATTTCAATTAATTCGTAATCTCCCTGAAATGATTAGAAATATAGAACAATTATTTCTTCCAATTAGGAACGTCAGTTCAACGTTTGAATAGGCGCGACTAATCTTCGAGCTCATTGGGAATTTGATGTCCGATAATTTGGTTAATTTTTGATTTTTTATTCTACCACAGTTTCATAGAGCGAAATTCGTCTTTCTTACATTCATTCTTACATGACTTACTATCTATTTTAGAAATACTGTTGTCTTTGCAATAATTGTACTCTGAATTAATTATACATAATTTTAAGAGTATCTGTTCAATAGAGTATACAGAATATTACTTAATGCCATATCTTTCCAAAAAAACTGTAGACTTGTGCGTGTCAAGTACATAATAAATCTTTTCAACTGATATTATTTTTGTATAATATCAAATTAAAGTGAAAGCGAAGGTTTTATGAGGCTAAAATATGAAAATCTTTACAGAAATGAGAAATACATTGTAAATTAGACGGGTAAATACTAAACACAAAAATATCGTGTAAATGACAACGCGGTCGAGATAATTGCGACTCACCATGGAATCCAATTCTCCTATTTCTTTATCAGCAAGATTAATAAAGCTGGCGGTAAATGGGGTGAGTTTTCCGCCCCATTTCGAATTAAATCAGGTTTTTCACGTCAACATGAGAATAGAGCAAGTTGATGCATTACTAAATTGGATACTGTAGTTGCTTGAATTAGTGTGAAAAGAGCATGAAGACTAATGTAATTTGGGTGTAATAGAGTGAATGGATTTAAATCATGTGTAATTTTTATGAGTGAGAACAAAGAGAATGTTTGCTGTGCTATAGATTGGGAAAGAGTATGTTACAATACTTAACTAGGATGTATGAAGAAGAGATTATTAAGGGGGAAGAAGAGATTATTAAGGGGGAAGATGAGATTATTAATGGTAAAGATAAGATTAATAACGGCGTAAATGGGTAACTGAATCAATTAGTCAAAATCGAAGAAAGAAAGTTGAAGGCGTCTATGATATGAAAGGAGAAAGAGAAATTGGACGCGAATGATCAATAAGACAAGAAACAGGAGTTTTTTAGAGGCAAGAAAAAGGGACATTAGTAGAAGACTAGAATCAAAGAGAGCAGAGGGCGGCACAATGAAGGCAATCCTTTACCGAGAAGACAGAGATAACGCCAGGGGAAAAAAGTTTAAAATTCTTGACCGGGACTCGAACCCGGGTTTGCTGATTGCCGGTCAAGAATCTCCTGTTTCTTGTCTGATTGCTCATTCGCGTCCAATTTCTCTTTCTTGTACTATATCGTTATATAGTCTGCAATGCAAGTTTTCTGCACCTTTATCTGTGTCTTCAAAATTGTTTTGAAAGGCAGAAAATGAATATGGCGAAAGCCCTGTGGTGGTTGTTATCACCCGCAGAACTTGCATTTGCTCCTTCTTCTCTTGATAGGAAAGGATAAACGTCCATTTTAGTGTGTATTAGATTTTTTATACTGCAGCTGCAACTCTTGTAGCACACATGGGAAATGCTTTTATGTAACAAAGTCAGTATTTATAAAAATACCTTTAAAGCTGTTGTAAGGAGTACGTAACACGCATGAGAAACAAACGCTTTGATCTGGCATCGACGACTTTAAAGATACTGGGCACAAGTTGCCTTTCTGACCTACCATAACGGTGCATTCCAGCACCGCCTTAATGCAAGCAGTTATTAAGTGCCATAATGTCAGGAGAGGGATATGAGTGTGTATATTGTATTCCATATAATGTCGATTCCTCCATCTTTGCCACTTTCACCACAGAACTCTCCTCACAAGATTTTAATGGTAGTTATCCTAGTTTGTTTACGCTTTTAATTAAAACAACCAGCCTAACTAGTAAGAAGTTTCTCTTAATAAATCCATCTTCATGCCCTAGCCAACTATTAACAGATCTCCACACATACTCTCAGATATTTTCTTCACATATGTATTTTGCTTCCATGCTGCTTACAAGTTGAATCCTTTCTGATCATATAAGGTCTATACCTCATTCACACATTTCCTTTTCTCACACCACCATATTTACGTCCACATTTTACCGAATCTCACTTGTTTTAATGTACTTTTCTCACACCAAACCTTTATCCAGTGATGATTATAACTTGAGTTTTCCCTTCACTAGTTTTCTCCTTCCCTAACATAGTGTAACTAAAAAATGCCAAATTATGTTGATACGAGCAAATTTTCATGAATTATTTATAGACATTTTATGTGCAGTAACTTGGCGGTTGATAACCCAGGGATCGCCAGGAAAAACTAACCCACCGTATCTTTAATATCACAAACCGCACTACCCTTACCACTCCTCCTCAGTAATGATCAATCAAATATAGATCAAATGGTCCACCAATTAGTTCAAAGTATCATCTCTATCTCAACTTTAGACAAAATTCGCCTTCTTCTTTTCACTTTCATTCTCCTCTTCCTATTTACCTATGACTGTTTAAAGTAAATACCCCTTATCTTTAGCAATTACCACCAGGTCGTCGGCATACACGAATATAGACAGCAGTCCTCCATCACTATCCAACATTACTATTGTAACCTGTCCTGGACTCCCCAGCCATCTTCTCTTGGCACTCCCAAAAGATATAATTACTTAAATATATAATTAACTTTGCATTATGTATATACATACATATTATGTCTTATTATTGATTTTGAATCTCTTACGGATAAAAGATTCCGACACCATAGTTAAATCCGTTAAATTCAAAGCTTAAAATGAATGTGAATTTCTTCTATTATATAAAAGGAGAATCCATAATCTAGATTCCTTTTAAAATGGATATGAAGAGATAAATTTATATTATTCGTTCATATGTCAATGTATGTGCCTGGGAGTAGAAGGTGGAATTCGTTGGATTTCAGGGCGATTATTTAAGAGGAAAGTTATCCGAGGGTTCAAAACAAAAACCATTAGAATCGACGCCGCTTCGATCTAACTTTACTCTTCTATTTTTAAAGAGCTTTTAATTTAACTTTATACATTGAAATGTAATTAAAATCTTGTATTTTATTTTCTATATCTATCACTATATGAAAGGGATTGATAGAGTAAGAGCAAACAATTAACTATGACTTCTATGATGAAAGACTCTTATGTGTATATTGGAGTCAATTTAGTCTTCGTTTATGCTTGTTTGTTATATTTCCTTTATTAAAAAGAAACTTTGCCCATATTTGTATAAGACGATATTGCAACAGTGCAACGCTTGATTTTTTAGACTTCAATTAAAATTACTTATTTCGTAAAAAAATAATCTAAATTTCTTACACTCCCTACCACTCCATTTAGATGTTATTTTCACTCTCACTCTCATTTCTACTTAAACCCTCAATCATTGGCTCCAAAAAAGGACCTGAGTTTCATTAATGAGTGATTCAAGGCTTTTACTCGTTCACATTTACATACCTTAGTGCTCATGAAACCTCGATGTTTGGTATCCTGTTCAATATCCTATTGTAAGATGATACCTGCAGGTTTGTATCAGTATGAAAGTATCAGTATGGCCATGAACTTCTCTCTCGATTGTAATTATACTCGTATTATCCGGGTTCAGAACAAAATTTACTATTAATTTTCAGCCAAATGTTTTTATTTAACAATTTCTATATGGTCGAAGTAAAAAAAACTTGGAAAACATTAACATTTTGATAAACATTTTCCAAATGAGTAATCTTGTGTCATTTCACATTAATATAAACTAAACTCTATTCCTTCTTCTCTCTTAAAGATATATTTCTCTTTTGTTCTTCTCTATATACTTCAAGGTTTTTTATCTAGTCTAGTTATTGCGCTCGTGTTCCGTATTGATTGTGATGTGATGGTTTCATTGAACGGTACATTTTCATTCACGAGTTGTTAGCGGCTTAAGCTTCTTTCTCAGAACCAGCGGCTGGATGAATGTAATGCTTATTCCATATCATATTAATTAGTAATTTCCTTAATAGATTTTTAAAGAAATTGCTTGGCATTATTAAGGGAGAGAGGCAAGTAGAAGAAATAAGGTCCAAATTTACCTAGACTTTATCTTCATTAACTTTAAGGAATTAATTACAAACATGCTCCCTCAAATTCTGCCTTAAATTTAATCTATTTAGTTATTCATCCTGAAGACCTGACAGAGATGATTATTTAATAGGTGAACCATTTGGAATATTAAAATGAAAATCACTTTTCACAATGGCATCCTATTAAATTGTCGAAGAAAATTATTTCAGTTGAAGTGAATGGGACATTTTTCACTCTTTTTTCTATAATAATTGAAATTATTCGATGAATGTGTAAAATATTTTTAAATCTAAACATTCTAGATCAGTTATTATTGGTAAACATCTAGGTATAAATTTTATACATTCCTTCTGAAGTTAAGGAGACCAATATTTTTAAATATTTAGAGTCAAACATGAACTTAATTTAACTTTACCTAAATAAAATGGTCTGTCAGGGTTTATAGCGTGACAAAGAAAAATCATGTTAAAATATTAAATCAATGTAATGCCAGTTTCTTGGCACTGACTGATCTTAGAACTTAAGGCATTGTGTGTATCATAGAAAAAAAAGATGCTTTTCACGGCAGTGAAAGCTTAGGCGAGATAGAACGCATTGAATACACGTAGTCAGATAATTTTTTTTAAACTGATTTTTTTTTCAAATTCCGTCCTTTCAGAAGACGACCCTTCCTCGCGCTTGTTGGCGCTTTCATGTTTGTTAATTAAGTGGTTTCTGGTTTGCGTAGGGTTTTAATTTTTATTGAGGTTGGCAAAGTTAATCATCATATGAGTAAATTCCAAACAATATATTAAAGGTAGCTCTCATAAAGTCTGTATTTAAAAATTCAGACAATTAGGATAACATTTGGGTGGCTGCAAATGAAATTCATATCTATCTTTTAACCATGTTAAATGTTCGACGTTTGTACATATTTTTATGAACTTTTAAAAGGCCATCTATAAATTAAACCCAATTTTGGCCAGAAACAAGGCACAAATCAGGTTTTCCTGGCTTTTATCGTAAAATCGGTGCATCTCATAGTGGGGCCAAAGGGTTTTTCGAATTTAATACGTAAGTCACATGAACTGCCTCTACGTTAATCGTTCTATGATTTTTTCAAAAGGTGTTACCTTATAGTTTGAGATCAGTGCCAAAATCATGTTGTTTTAAGCTCTAAGGTTTCACTGGTTAACAAAGATAAATAAATGGCTGATTCCTCAAGTATATATATTCTTCATTCAAATAAATCATGTTTCGCTATCATTCTGAAAGCTTCATGATCCCAGATTCATGAAAAAGCCGATTTTAAGAAGCAAAAATGTGGCTAATGGTCGATATGAAATACATATGTTTCGATCTTGAAACAAATAATACTTACAGTATCAGAGCCCCAGGATTATACCTTTCTAACTTTAAATCTGATCTATTAAGTTATTAAAATGAAATTTAGCTTTATTTGTTTTATTCGGTGGAGAGCTTTTGAAGTAAATAACACCACACCATTATTCTATCAACCACCCAATAAAAGCTTCAAAACCTTTGCTTTGGTTGTTTAACTTATTAACTTCGTAAATTCTTATAAATTTTGATATTGACAAAACTTTATCAAAACGGGGACCCAACATATGGTGAAAGAAGAGCAATGCTTTATCTTATTGCGGTCTCTCCTGTCGTGAATCCACATCGCATACTCTAGAACTATTGCGAATTCCTTGAAAATGCCAATGTTTTATAGATGAGGATGAAATACTCTCGTCTGCCAAATCAGTAACAGATATATTGCTATTTCTCTCAAAAGCTGTCGTCAGTTGTGGGCATCAAGAAAAGCAGATTTGAAAATATAATAATTAAATTTAATATACTTTGCAACCAACGAAGATTGTTTTAATAAAAAAGGGGAAAAGTTACATGTTTGTCGAGGTATACCTGTGTAGACTAGCTCGGCGCTCAAAGTCGTACAGAAGCACGGACAGACAGCTGACCACAGGCCGCTTGAGATAGTTCGGGGCGATTAATATATAGTGCGATTTCCGGTTGATCTGGTTTAGATTAATGGCTAGCCAAGTTGCAGTTCAAAGAGTATATAATTTTAATATATATAATAAAAGGGGTAAATTTTTATATGTATATATATATATATATATATATATATATATATATATACAAAAGGGCGAACAAATTACTTATGGTAGTTAAATGAATTAAGTAAAGATTAACGAGCTAATCTGGCTGGGGATGACAATACACGATCGCGTTACCTTCAAGCGCGGGCGAATTGGAGAGGGGATGATAAACAACGGTGTAGGTCTTCAAGCACATACTTCCTGGAGTCTTGACGAGGATGACTTAAAGATGTGTTTGAATTACTGCGCCAAGAAGAAAGAGATTTTGTCTCCTCCAGAGAGACGTAATCTTAACTCGAGACAATTCTGCAGACTGGCAGGGAGTCTCAGTATCGAAAGAACGAGAATCTTGAAAGGGTGGTGAAGATGAGAGGGCCGCACAACTCTCTTGGAAGAAGGGGGCTCGATAGCTTTCCTCTGATCAGGGGCCAAACCAATACGAAGGTAGATCTTCTGAAGAGATTTTTAACGAGGTACGACGACGGGTTACGGTGGTTTACCGGAAACAGACGGCAAACCGAACGGAGTTGATGGCGGGCATTCAATCTCATCAAGAGATAGAGAGCTTTGGGGTAAATACCTAGGTGACTAATCCGGTAAATGCCTCAGGGCCTTGTGGGCCCTATGAATTTCTTGGCGCTAGTCTAAGCAAACTCATTTGATGATAAAGGGTCGTTCCAGACGATGAAACTTGCCTCGCGATATGTGGGTTGGATTAATGTGACTGCGCACGGCGTTATCGCACGGGAGGAGGTGGGAGGGGGTGCGTCTTTAAGCTAACACAGCTGGGATGGGTGATTACGCGAGTGACGGATTCATCCTCGACTTCCTAAAATTATCATGCTGGCTCATGTAGTCTTGAAAGAATAGAGGGGTATTTTTAAAGGGCTTCCTCTCACGTTGGTCCTTCGAGGATATCCCCTTACAATGTTCTTAGGAGTTTAATTAAACAAGTTTGGACAAAATCAAGCCTTTTTATTAAAATTCAATTATAAATATATATATATATATATATATATATATGCCTTTTAAAAATTATAAAACAACCTATGGAATCCTCCATATAATGTTATTAGACATTTTTGTTAAATGTATGCAGCATATTTATATATATTTAGAATTTATTTTTAATAATTAGTTGGATTCCTTTTTGCTGTAATTAGAGCAATAATTTTCTTTTTAATATTGATTTCAGCAGATTTACACAAATATCTCATACTATCTTTCCATACTCAGTTTATAATTTTTCATAAATTTCTTCCTTATTTTTTTTACTTGTGGTACATTTTTTGCGTTTCACCATCAGCTTCCACAAGTGTTCTATTAGATATTATTCTTGGCTCTCTGCTGGCCGGTCAATATGGGAGCTATTTATTTCTTCATTTAATTCTATGTGTGGTTGGATCTATGGAATAGGGTATTGTCCTGCTCAAAAACACAGCTATTTGTTTGTATTGTGAGTTTGCAGTTTCTGGAAAGATAGCTGTAATCTTTGTGACAAAATGAAGAGGTATAATTTGTGGATTCTAAAATATCGCCTCTGTTACTGATGAATACATGAACCACATAGCATGATAGAACCACCTAAACATTTCATGGTTGTTATCACACAAGCAAGTGTAATTGCTTCTTCAACTCTTCACCTAACAAAAGTAGATCTTGAACTGGATAAAATCTGCAAAATTGTGACAAAATTTATTTAAATAGGAATAAATAAATTACATATAAAACAACAATAGAATAGTCTTTTTTACATGCCAAATTATAAGTTTCTTCTGACCAAAATTTATGGTTTGAAATTAGCCGAACTAAAACGATTTTTTCTGTTGACCTCAGATATTCGTTTGCATTCACCTAATTCCTTTTTTACCATAATCTTTAAGTCCTTTTCTAACGGTTTTGAATGATGTTATTAAACTTGATGATTCATGGATCCCCCCTATCCCGACACCAGCACCATGTTCCGAAGATGTTTTACTCCAATTCTGAAGTAAATCCCGAATTGTAGATCTGTTCTCTTTAGGGTTTGTAAGACGTTTTCTGCCACTACTCTTACATGTTACAAATCTCTTGGTGTGTTGCTATCGTATTATATTGCTTGGGACAACATATCTCTGCTTTTGATAATCCTTAGATATGAAGTTCGATTTATGTCCTCTTGGTTTCTATATCTTTTTATTTTTGTTCATATTACTTATATAAAATGTTATTGGAAGCACAATATTTATGAATTTGAGCTGAGACAAGAAATATTGGTTTAATTAAGATTTTACAAAACATGCCATTTTATTAATTAAACACCATGTATTATAATTATTCATTTTGAATAGAATTGAGAACTATGATAAAAATTGGAGGTATCTGGTGAATGAAAAGACAAGAATATAAAATTATGTCCTATTTCAAACCATTTTTGCGCGTCCAAAATAAGGTGACTGAAAAGCAAACAACCAGGCTCAATAAACCACCCTATAATAAAGATAAAAAATTGTTTTGTTGAAAGTTCCTCTATATAATTGAAAACATAGGCACACACACATTATTCTATTCGCCAAATTTGCCAGACGCGAAAAAAACATTGTGAAAGTCATAATTTAAACACCCACGAAAGATATAAAAACCGATTAGAGACAGTGTGTTCAGGCTAAATTTGACGATTTTCAATCTCTCATATTGTCAGATACATGCTGATGTATCGAAGAATAGTGAATGGCGTTGTATAGCATAGAGTGTAAGGTTTTAGATAAGAACAGTTTAACTGACATGGAATAATGAAAGTACCTAAATATTAGAAAATATTTACATATATCATGAAGATATTACCGGGTATCAAAATGCCGACATCATGACTAATCCTCAATGCCCTTTTAACCTTGTAAAGGCTGTAAGGCGGAGACTAGGAAACCGTGACAAGAAGATTGGAACATAGCATGCGTTTCAACTACCTTTGGATGCTGAAATTAATCTTAAAACTCATGGACAAGGTGATAGAAGCCTCAAGCAAGGAGATATGGGATTTGGCTAGATATTTACGTGAAGGATTCACCACCATGATGCTGGCCCTGAATGAGAACTTTTGAGAACACTCGTACAAGAGGCACTAGGGATCAATTATGACAGCCAAGATGAAGGAGAACCGTTTGACGAGGGTAAAGAAGCTCCTAAACAAGCAAACCTTTAAGACGGGGACGATCTTACTATTCCTAGATGCAAAATCTTATCAATCGAACAGTTGCACAATCCACACCATGCTCTACCTATCAGGAAGAGTAAACTCACCATAATTGTGATGGTTTGTGTTTTTTCTTATGAGATCAATACCATGCCATACAATCTGCTCTAGCATGGTCTTAAGCTCCATTCAAAGGGCTATTGTCTAGATGCTTGAGACATTTGTAAAACACTGTCTTGAAACGGTTGCTAATATAATGTCATACCTGCGGAAAGAGTCATAAGTGCCTATCTGAGAATTATTACGACTTCACTAGCGCCACCTTTTGCCTCTTTATTCCTTGGATTGTAATCCACTGAACTACTTTGTGTGGGGTAAGAAGACAAGCCTCTATTCCTGAAATACCAAGAATGAGTTATTGCCCCAAATCAAGAAGGTGTTTAAAGATCTTCTCACAGACACATTTACCAACCTTTTGAGACTTGAGTGCGCAGTGGAGGCTGATGGAGGCTGATAGAGGCTACTTTAAGTAAACTGTAATCTTCTAACCATACTCTAGTTGATATTTTTTTAAATATACTAATACATTTATTTTTAGTTAAGGTATTGCGAGGGATTCTATGTTAAGTAAAACCTGAAATACAGCCCAAACACTTTAAATTTTTACAAGACGTCTAGTTCAGTCATCATTTCTTCTTTGGCGTATAATTTTACCCAGATATCTTCTTGCGTGCCAGATTACGCTTCTTTTTCCCTTTATTTAAGAGGGGGGAAAGGTAGTAAGCTAATTTTGTTCACTGCGTCTACAGCTTCGAAATTAATACGAGATTGTCAACCTCGTTCGTTGCGTGTCCACTATCTTAACGAGAGCCGTTTCCATCTGCCCATATAGCGTCGCACACATTTTTTACTTTGTCTGGCTTTGGTTTTGGATCGATTATTCTCCGTGGTACTCGGGAGAATCTAAGATGATGCATTTCCCTAATGCTAGTTTTTCCCAATTATCCATTTTGCGAGGACTTAGGCGCTATTTATTCGTGTTCCTTATTCTGCAGTTGTTGTCTTATTTACCTGGTAACTTGGAGCACCTCAAGACCACTATTCCTATATGGACCTATATTATTAAGCGCCTCGACAAAATATTGAGGTCGTAGTCTCCTCAGCTATCATTTATTCGCGCCCCTAAAGGCGCTTCTTTCAAAGGTTCATTGTACACAACGGTTGAGTGGGTCTGAGTGCTGTGTATTTTGTGTTAACGTGCTTTCAGTTTGGGAAATAAGTTAAAGTTATTGAGGAAATGAGAAGTGAGTTAAGGCTAGCCCGCTTTAGGGATATACCTAATCCATTGAAAACAAGAGTAATGTCTAAGCAATCCAGTGGACGACTACATCTCTTCTTTTTCCTCTGCTTGTTAACTTCAAGCTCTTCAAAGCATATTACGTTCGGCGCTCAATCCGAGGAAGGATATGGTTTTCATTTTATCTATAAGTGTAAGGTTATGATAGGGTGTGGTTAGGAGGTTGAAAGTTCGAGGTAATGAAAAGGAAAAAGGTAGATTATTTACACAGGGTTAAGTTAGGCTAGTCTAGGTTCGGCTAGGTCCAGTTATATTAGGTTTGTTAGATTATTTTAGTGATTCATATTCCTCATCTTCTGTGCAAATAAGTTAATTGCTCCATAAATTGCTGAATTTTCCTGGTTGCTCTGTTACATAAATGTGAAGCTACTCGAAAGTAAGAGATATGGGGTGAAAATGACATCATATTGTCGTTTCCAAACCCTAAATACACCATGAAAATATACTTTAGTCCAAAGTTACGTGGTGGAGTTGTTCCTAATATTTACCACTAGTTGATCGTTATCATTATTTATAATAACCGTATGATAAATATTAGTAAGTAATTTTCAATTTGGCCTCGTAGATATTACGTATATTTATGCGGCATTCATACTAGCTTCCATAGAAGCACTATTGTAAACAAACTGCAGGATCTGGCTTATATCATTGTCTAGTTAAATTTTGAGGTCAGTGATGGTGTACAACGTGTACATCATCCTTGAGGGAGACCTGCCCTCAGGTTGAATATTGGGTCATCCAGTTCATCTATACTAATGGACGCAGTTCTCTCCATGGCGTAGACATAGAGAGTTCTATCTAGGTTTAAAATTAGTCAGGCCGAAAGATCCCCTTATGACATACTTCAGCAAATGCTTCAGACACATTTCCGCATAAAAAGCTTTTTAAAAGACAAGAAAGGTCAATGAAACCTTTAAGATTTATGTTGCTTTCAAATACGAGTCGACTATAAAGAATATACTGGTTCACAATAATTGTAATAATATTGGTGGAGTCTATTCATTCAAATGTTCTGTTTGTCCAAGTAAATATTTTGGAGAGATTGGAAAGCAATTATTTGTCCGTATTAATCAGCCTAAATACAATGTTAGGAGAGCTGTAAACAACTGTGCGTTTTTTGTTCATATGTCCGAAAATAACAACTTAATTAATTGGAATTCCTAAAAATTTATTTTTCGGTCAAATGACGCAATTAAAAGAAACACTGTTGATATTCTTGTATGGATCAATTCGAGACCTTTAACATTTGCCCTGACCTTTTTAAAATCGATGCTGTTCTGAAAAAACTTATTCTTAAGGAAATAAGTTTTGACTTATGTTCTTAGTTTTGTTTGCAATATTTATGGTTATGGTTACCCGATTTGTTGATTTAATTAGTTCATTAGTTTTGTACTAACATTATTTTATTTCTCTCTAGCTCTCCTTGCCTCCATTTCCTAACGTATCTGTTTGCTTCTTCTGTCTCTCCTAATCTCCCTATTTATATTATCTCCATTTTCGTTCATTGTTTTAACCCCTTTGGTTCTGTGCTTGACCCTTTCTGCCTTTTGGTTTAACTTCCCCTCATGTTAATTTACACGTCCTTCTCACAATTCTTCATTGGTGATTCCGTGTTTTAGAGGCGGACCTTTACTTTTTTAACGTCCGAAAATGAACCCTTATTATATTATTTTCACTTTTGAATAAAGTTCGAAAGTACTCCAAAGCACCTTTTCATGCTCCCCCAGGACATTGTATTTATTGCAAACCTCACGGGCTACTTTGTAAGTTATTCATTTCATATATATATAAATATGAGTGTGTGTGTGTGTTTGTGTGGAAAATCACAAAGAATCACATGAGTAAACAATGAATGCAACAAATCTCACAGAGAAAATAAAACGAAGACTCAGTGTGATTTCGAACTCTTTTCCAAGGTGGTTATGAAACAAATACGGAAAACAACAGAATACTGAAATAATTACGTAAGAGAATGAAGAGACAGAACGCACAAAACAAGAAATTAAACATATCATTAAATGAATTAGAGGCGAATATCATGGATTAAAATTGGAGGAGCGGAAGTGACAAAAAGAAGAGGTAAATACAAGATTGACTCATTAATATCAGGTAAGGCCAAAGGTCTAAAGAGTCCCAAAATATGGAAAAGAACATAAAAACAATTAAGTTGTAAGATAATATCAAAAAGACAGATTAATATACGATATCAGCAGAAAAAGAAATAGAAACGCAGATAATTACATATATAATAAAATGTACAAGAATTCATAGACACATACTAACAAATACCAAGGACACACACATATATATATATATATATATATATATATATATATATATATATATATATATATATATATATATATATATATATATGTGTGGACGATAATGGTAAACAACAATATTTGAATCAGGATTTTATTCCTAGCTATCGGACTAGTTTCGGCAACATGCCATTTTCAACTAATAATGAAGACGCTAGGCAAGGAGCACAGTTATATAAGGTAAGACACATCCTAAACAAAATGAAACAACAGGAATCAATCTCAGAAAAATATATACTCCAGTAAATCTGGCGTGAATAACAACTAAACAAAATAAAATGGAACCGGAAACAATCTGGATACTTGCTAATCTCCAAAAATCATTGCGTCCGGTGGCTTATAGATACGATTGGCGACTATATTTGTTATATATTTGTTAAATTTGTATTGCCCTTCAGGCAAATTGAAATTATCAACTTTTTGATGATGATGGATTCCGCAATTCTCCTCTCAATATAACTGTTTGATTTATAAATGATATTTGTATGGTTAAAATCAATTCTATAGTCGTACATTTGCATGTGCGTAAAGAGACTTGACGAATTCCTACACATTCTGATATCAGCTAAATGTTCTTTCTTCCTCTCATTAAAGTGAATTGAATCTTCGATGTATGTTAATTTGCAATTATAGCATGGTATGCTGTAAATCCAGCATTGAGATTGATTGAGAGCTTTCTACTCAAGGATTTTAGAATGGTATTGGAATATTTAAATGTAATATTTATGTTATTTCCGTTTGCATATCATTTTAGAGCATCCTGGGCTAGAGCATATGAGAAACTAATACATTTTTTAAATCATCCCTTCGTGGTGTAGAGGTGGCATAGAAGTTTTTTGGTGCTTTGGAATAGCATGTATTTATTAGATGAATTGGATATTTCAGTTCAATGAAATTGCAAATAAGGTGGTTAATTTCACCCTGAAGGAAGATTGGGTCTCACTTTCTATAGGCTCAGAGAAAAAGGGAAGAAATAACAGATGTCTTAACGGATATGGAAGTTTAATCAAAGTCTTTTTTAGGGTCGACCTAGCTGGTTCGTGGACGGGAAATAGTTAAGAATTCAGTGGTATTGTTTTTTTTTTCCTTTGCGGTGTTCTTTCAAAACAAATAATTCAGAGTACAAGTTGACTAAAGATTAACAGGTAGCTGATACTCGTTCAAGATTGCAGAAAAAAGATGATAGCACAAATATAGCTTTCCTAACATATAAATAGAATTTAAATATATAAAGGTACAGAGTTTAAAGGGAATGATCGTACATGTGAAATTAAATGGCGTCACGGGACATATCACAGGAGGGATAAGTATGGATTAGTAGTCAGGTTCCTGTAGGAGATTAAAAAGGGAATTTTATTTTGGGGCTTACACAAAGGATGGAAGTATTTGGGTAGTTGAAATTATAGAATAAATAATCTGTAGGCGTCAAAGATTGCAACTGCTTAGGTGTTCATGGAAGGGAAGGGCCAGTCAGGATACGATGACTGTGTTTAGAAAGCTGGGTTACCCTATCACGGGGTGGATGTAGAAGCACACGTAGTTTGACCTTAGGAGATGAAGTTCCTCGTCAGATGTTTACCGATTGACAATGGTAGAGTTCACGGATGTCGATTTAGCTTTCGTCCTAAATCGAAATCGCTGGTATCTCCGATCGCGACGGGTGAGCGTGTCCTTTGCTCATACACGGTGTTAGGCAGAACAGTGCTTAACCAGGCTGCTGCATTCCAATGTTATGGTACTACAGTGGTACCTACTAAACCGAGTCGGGTGATTATATATACGCTCAGCTGGTGGAAGGATTACCTGGCGAAAGTCTCCACGACTCGCCCGATCTTGGGAGAAGCAGCGATTCCTTCTGGCATCCAAGATAAGGTTGGTATGGAATGTTCAAAGAGCTTCGATCTATGACAGAGGGCAGAAGGCTGGCTGTAAGGGCATGCGAGACGAGGAAAATTTCCCCTTAAGTAAAGGCAGCTGGGGTGCAATAAAACGGCGTGGACCGCAACCTCACCGTAGATCAGCCTCACTTCCAACGCTCCATACGGCGATTTCAAGACAGCCTTGGTACCAAAGGGCGCGAGGTCACCTTTCGATCTTATTCTTCTACAAAATCAATTTGGATATTTATAAAACTTTTGAAATCAGACTAGTTGCATGAGGTCTTATTTTCACCTCTTTTACGATCATTTTGACACGTAATAAATGCGTTGGTTGCAGGCGCTTAATGCATTATTTAAGTTAGTTCTAATTATAGTTTTAATGTTATTATTCTCTTAACTTTCGCCTATTAAAAATCGTTCCTTAAGGTCCTGAAGAGATTTTATCGATTATTTAGCTCTGGTGGACGAACGAATTTTTCTGAGTCACTTTCTTGCCTCTAATTATTGTGACGTTTCGGCAATCAAAGGCATATTTTTGCATATTCGAGATTTTCTCTTATTATACTGTAGAAGTTGAAATCATAATAGACAATCAATTATGCGGTTCTGACGGAGTCATTATCCCCATTTATATGTGAGCAGCAATCAGAGAGAGTTATATAATGATCATCTCATCGAAATAACCTAACCCTATGTATTTGTAGGATGCCTCACCCCGAGGATTAATCAATACACGATGATCTTTATGTATTTGTATCATACATAAGAGAGACTTACCCTCAGGTGAGGCCTTAACTCAACTAAATTCGAAACCTAGCAGGTAGCCAGGATTAACTTTGAATAGGGTGTCAAAAGTGGTATCTGGTGTATAATGAAGGGGCGTTACACTTTTAAAATTCAATATTTCTTACCTTCTTAACTCTCTGTAAATCGTGCCATGCGTAGTGACCTTAAAAAGCCGGTAATTACAAATAATTCAACCTAGGTCTTGGAAAGTATCGCCGCATGGAGCTTTACCATCTCTGACTTGAAAACAGCCATAAGCACCAGTTTCGGGGTCCCTTCAATCATATATTGCACAATAACTTCTGATCTAAACAAGACAAAACAACAAACTAGGTAGCAATTGGAAGATCATAAAATTAAAACGATAATAAATATCAATTGATAAATTATAGTAACAAGGAGAGCTTCAATTCGCTTAAGCATGCTGGAGAATAAATTTTTCAGCATATATTGACTGATATTGCTCCATTTTTGTTCAACAGCCACCAGTAATTGCTCACATTTGGATAGCATCTGTTTATCACCTGCTAGTTTGATTATCGCCCACAAATTATGTATTGAAATTAAAATATGTCGATTGCCCGGGACAATATCTAAAGATTTCGATGTTATTTTCATATAATAACTATTATTTCTTTTGTTTTATAAAAGTTTTCGCCATCATTATGGAAAATAGTTATTATCCCCAAATTTGTCCTGAACTGTTGGAAAATGGTGCCAAGCTTGCTCAGGGAGAAAAAAAGCAAGCATAAAGGCTTCAGCACGCACACTGAGACGTAGACTCAGTATGGTGGCAAAGTATAAATATCAAATAACTTTAGAAAAACGAGGTAGATTACTTTCGTCATCGAGACAACTAAGCCGGCAAGAGGCTCGGATACCAACAAAAGGGACTTAGAAGAAGCCCATCCTCATTTAGTTCCTGGTGCTCACACTGAATTTAGAAGCCTGTCAGAGGTAGATCGTTAGAGAGATAAAAAAAAGCAAAGACCAGTACCATGCCCGGCAAGAAGCTCCTTCTCGAGCCAAGTCCTGGTGGTCACACCGAACTTTAAGTTAACTTGATTTAAGAAGTAAGTTTAACTAACTCTCGTCAGAGAAACCCTCAATCCTGGTGTATCTCTAAACACAGAGATAGTTATTTCCCGTAAGGAATACGCCGAAGGGAACTCCCTCAAGCACTCCTCTGCGTCAAAGGATTCACGCTTTGGATTATCGCTCGCCAGTGCGAATTATTCCCAGAGTAACCCTAAAATTAGAATAAACATTCTTTCCCTGTCGCTAGGTGAGATCCTTCAATCCAGAATTCGTGCGTCACCCCATCTGCCACACGCTGTGAATTCCTCTGTGGCTTTAAAGCATTTCCTCTTTCAGAACAAATCTGACAAGGCGGATCCACGCGTCGGTCCGGAAACAACATTCTTGAGCTGACATAACAATCAAGTCCAACGTCTTACTCAAACCCGATTCTCGTAGGAATCTCGAAAGGTATCAAAACCCCGGTATCTGTTTCGTTGAAGGTCAGTTTACATTTAATATTAAAAAGAGCTGTGGGACAACTATTAGTATAAATTCAATTGTGTAATTTAGTAAGCCTCACTAAAATTTGTTTAATTCATTTCTGTGTAGTTTGTGTGTGGAATTTCAATCTTGGTTTATGTTTTTAATTTCAGATCTAGTTTTCTTAGAAACAATTTTTATTTAACCTTCGAAATGCTAAGCAAGGCACTATGAACCCTCAAAGATTAACGTAATAATCATAATCATAATAAATATAGCAATGTTAGAAGGAAAACTTAATCAAAGAGTTTTGAAGTACGTAACCAGCCTAGACTTACGAAGACAATCACTCAGTCCTCCCAATACCACGTCACAAGGGTTAAGCGAAAAGAGAAAAGAGGATAATTGAAGCCGTACATATTATCTCCGACAGGTGAACCAATCACCGGGACGGATTCTTTTTGCTGGCCAATGGGGCAGCATGGCTCATCAAAAACGAAGCGGAAAGGTCAAGGTCCGAAGAAATTAACCAGAGAAGCCGAGGGAGGACGAGCAGCAGTGATCCGAGATGACATCTGACACGTATATAGAGAGCGATCTCCCCTTCTCCTACAGTTCTATATATATATATATATATATATATATATATATATATATATATATTTCATTGGCGACTGGTATAACACAATATAATTTTATTTAAATGATACAATATATGATGCTATAAAGAATCGAAAATCATTATTGGATTAGTAACAAAATATTAAAGTGTAAGTTCATTAACCTGGAACAAAAATTGAATAGGTGATCAGAATGCATTTGGTGAAAAAAATGTCCATGTATTAACTAATTGTGCGTTTAATGAATTATGTTCGTTTACTAAATTTGGTACAGAGATTTTATTACAAATATTAGTGTGTTGGGAGACATATCAACCTTCGTACATATAATTGAAACCAGCGAGGATCTGTCACGAATCGAAGATTTATAATATAGTCAAGAGATTATCTGAGACCATTTTCCCCACTAAGAATGTCCCAATTACCTTTGACTCATGAATGCGTTGTGTTTTGTTTTTTTTCTGACTTCTCGCTGTTACTAAATTTGGAAAGATCTTTTGAATGAAATAGTCGAACACTCTCCTTTAAAAATAACTCATCTCTAAATAGGTAATTGGAAAACAGAAGTAACTAGCGAAAAATATTTTGGAAGTCCCTTTTTAACTTGGTTCATTCAGGAGAAATACCGATGAAATTCTAGAATCTCCTACCGATAATTTTGGCAGAAAATTCCATTATGTTCTTAAATTTGGTCGAAAAAGAGACCTAATATCTCTGAGCTATGCCTCTCGCAAACATCGTTTGAACAAGTGGTCTAACTTTTAGACCACGAATACATGGAAAGGTGAAATGTAAATTTTCATATTGGTGAAATTGGTCGTAAATACGTATTCTCCTCTCTCGAAAATGTCTGGTTAAACTTCTCTGCATGGATGATTGTCGGGAGGAGGCGTCATTTGTTCTAAAAGTAATGCGATGAATCAGTTCTCTTTTGGACTTGGTTCGGGGACGCAATTCTGTGACAAAGAGGCACCTCTTTTCTACCCTTTGTTGTCATTAATGGACCGGTCGGGGAATAGGGGCAATGGAGAGCTCCTGATGCTTTTTTGAGAGTGAGGCTATAATGGAAGCGTTTGATTATCCGCTCCCGTAGAAGAGCCCCTTCTGCCTCAGAGCATGACTTCAGTAAGAGTTTAAAATCAAGAGCCATACAAAAGAGGAGTAGAAATAGCAAGCACTCTTATGCCATGATGACTTTTCATCTCGTTTATCCTTCTACAATTCAGTACAAAGACAGTGTAAGATAAAAGGAAAAGAGTGTATCAAGAGAATAAA
The DNA here is from genome assembly GCA_963969495.1 of Ceratothoa steindachneri. Taxonomy (NCBI): domain Eukaryota; kingdom Metazoa; phylum Arthropoda; class Malacostraca; order Isopoda; family Cymothoidae; genus Ceratothoa; species Ceratothoa steindachneri. The sequence goes on along the minus strand of OZ018337.1, from coordinate 11,404,291 downwards.
TCTAAACATCAGGACTCAGAACTTCATTTTTAAGTATTTTTTTTTATTTTTAAACAAAAAACACTAATATCTACTTAACTTGATTAACCATTAAACGAGCGATATAAGATTCATTAAGTACAGTTAAATATTAAAGAATATTTACTAGTTTGTTCAGATTTTCTTGCCTATAAAATGAAGTTAAGAAGGAATAAGAAAAATGAATAAATAAATTAAAATTGATTGAATATTGTTACTCCTTTTCAACAGTAATCTTTTTTTCCTAATTTTTTAAATTGGTTTTCCTTCCTCTCCCCTCGGTTTGTTCCACTCAGACACCTCACCCTCTTTTCTTATGTCCACCTTTTAATTGCATCTCCATTTAACGAGTCTGAGCAGCTGGGATTAAAGTATAATGAAGGGATTTAAAAGAGTTTTATACGTTTGGAAAAAAAAGAAATTGAATGGAAAGTACAAAATGTAGATTTTGGGCTAATATAATTCGCTCTTTTTACCAAAAGACGGAAGTATGTATCGGTCCGTTTCAACCTTTCGCTACAAAATCTAAATAATTTTGAATTTTTGAAGGAATTTTTCAACACCGTGTATTCGACTTTAAGAAGATAGCAGCCGGGCAATCGAAAATAGAGCACAGTTTCTTTTTTCTTTAAATGAGACTTCAACTTCAACCAGTGCCCCCCTCCCCCCAGGAAATTGGGTTGGTGCACTTTATCACTATTAGAACAACCCCACACCATCTCACTCCTTTTATGCCAAAATGACCTTTGATAGCGAGGGAGATGTGTTGCAGGATTTGGTTCAGTCATGATTTATTCCTAAAAAGAATTCCTCCTCTTACACACACCCATGCAAACCTACCATCCACAATAGTCTTCCAATTAACCCCGGTGTGAGCTCCTTCTCTCTCTCTCTCTCTCACCCATTCCCATAACAAGTCAAACACTGGATGTGTGCAAACTTGGATTATGGAGGTCAAACTTACGAGTGTGCACTTTATACCAGAAGAGGCAGTGACGCTGGTTATTAGAGATCTGAGTTGATGGTGATCTTGGAACATTTCTAGTTGTCCTTCAAGTCTTCAATGGTAAGGGAAAGCGCCACAAACCCTTGCAAACATCACAAATGGTGAGATCCTAAAACATACCCCAGTGATTAATGTCGTGAATGACAATTTAAGTGCTGTTGTTTTATTCTTCCTTCATTGCGTTTCCATTTTAGGCGATAATTCATTAAACTTTCTGTCTTCTCTTTCTAACAAGAAATATACAGCTCATGCAGCGTTTTTATCACATTAAAAATTTGATGTGTATTATTATTATTTTTGCTCCTTTTACGTGTGAAAGCTAAAAACTGGTCTCTTTTTTAGTCAAGAGGTAGAAGCCTAAATTATAGGCGATGAAGGACAAATTTTCCAACAAGCATTTTCTAAACAAAGTAAAAAAATATTATCATATGAGATAAAACGCTCTTTTCCACCTTTCCTTCTATACGCATCTCATCTCAATCATGGAAAGAAACTTCAAATGTGTTTCGACTCCTCCCGGTTCATCGGTTGAGATTGCAACCGTATTCCAGTTATTAAGCGAATTTTATGCTCTATCCTAGACTTTCGACCAAGCTAACTTCTGTGTCTTATCATATATAGAGATCTCTATTATCATTTTTATTCTGTGTATATATACCTAATATAGAAAATAATATTAAAGTATTAGTTATAATAATAATATTATTACTTAAATGAAATAAATACTAATTATCCTAAACCATATTCCTTGAAACCCTCTTAAGCAAACGGAATCCCTAAATTTCCATGGGAGTTAAGGGTGCTCCATCTCGCCAAAGATGATGGGAGTTGACTTTCGAATGAAGCCACCTAAAAATATTTCTTGCAATGCTTTAAGGAATTTATCCTTAATTTGAAGAATTCAAATATTTCGAGAGAAATAAAAAACATTCGAATCTTGATAGAATTCCCGCAAACGTGAAATAATGGCTCGTAACAATGAATATGTAGTAAATATTTAAGATAACCTCGAAGCGGTTATCTCAGTCATAATTGCAATGGATATTTTTATGTAAATCTTAGTTTTATCCGTAAATACAACAGATTGTAGCACTTGGAGAGAATGATTTATGGTGGTATTGTGAAGCTACAAAGTTCTTTTTTTCATTATATGCGTTAGTACTTGCCTCTTGAGCGTAGAAAGATCCTTGACCGTCTAATACCATTTTCTTGGTTACCATCAGCGCACATGACCAGGTTTAGATTAATTGTCAAAAATGTAATTTAAACAATTTATTATATTGCAATTCACTAAACATTTAACAGAATAAATCAAGGAATGAACCAATAATCCAATATAAGAGATTTCTCATGAAACCAAATCCTGAAATGTAAAAAGACTTATTAGCGACAATTAATCTCTTTTGGATTACAAAATGTAATAAAAGAAACGATACATCATTGATGGGACTTTAAAGACTAAGATCTAATACATTGAAAAGTAAATTATAGAGCAACAGATTTTTTAGAAATTACCAATTTTAAGAAACATGTTAGCAAAGAGCATTTTAACTTAATTTCTTCCCGACAGGCGGCATGGTTCGGAATGTATGCATTCCTTTGCTGCAAGTACCATAAGATACAGATCCTAATTACGAAATCTGAAATATAACACTAGAAATAAACACTGGATTTCTCTACATCCACTTATTCGCGCATTTCTTTCTTCTAATTCAAACAAGCCTACTAGTCAGAATAAACTTCATAGAGCCTCTTGCTCATTGCATCGCATCCAGGCAATGTATATTGTAAATGTCTTTCTTTGAACTCTGATCGTCATGGCTATGGCTGATTTGTCACAAACCCTGAAGTTAATCTCCCCCTTACCACTTAATGACAACCAAGGTGACATGCCTAGTTCGCATCCTTGTCTGCTGCTGACATGGACGCTTTCAAGCAGTCTTTCAATAATTTCCTTAACCAAGGCCTATTGCCATATCCAGAGTGAAAATATTCCATTATGGCAAGTGCTGACCCTATTTGCAACATGAAAGCTACACATACAATATTTAGCCTCAATGAAGCAACGGTCTCAGCTTTATTTTCCAACTTCGATCACTAAATTACATCTATTAAAGAAACATTTGTTTCTATATTTGGTTGACATTGCATCAAAAGTCCGTATCTTCTCCCGCACTGAATTTGTGTCCTCTTTATTTTATTTTCATACTGTTTAAATTATCCTAATGGACTTACATTATATTCCCTCTTAGTGTAAGGATAATAATACAATTACCGTAGCGTTAGTAACGTGTTAGAGAATGTGATTTAATACATAAACCTTGTTAGGCGGATAAAATAACATTTCGTCTAGTATTTCTATGAATAGACAAAAGGATATTCAATCATTCCGTATGACTCTTTCGCCAAGCCGGCTTAATTGCATACCACATCTCTGCCTATGGAATTTTTTCTGCAAACCCAATTTTGAGTTACTTGCAAATGATTGGCATGGATGAGAAGATGTCACAATATGTGACTTTTTCTCTTAGTCGAGTTAAGGTCTTTAGCAGTGGATAAGCAGGTGAGAGTAAGGAACTGATTCTAATACCTCTTTCTATGTATATCGTCCATATACTTTGTCATTGAGGTATTTTATATAGATATATGACTAAAGAGAATAACAGGGATTTGCTTTAGGGCGCTCTTCACGTCCATGTGCTTTCCGAAAAGAACTGCATTTTCTAGGCAGTTTGAAGCCCGTAGAGAAAAGTGATGCGCGTACGGCGTCAAACATATGATTGCCCATTCTATCAGGTAGTATCGAGAAATGACGATCAATCATGCAACACGGACGACTCTAAGAACAAGAAGTTAGGAAGCAGATGACCTTGAATGCAATAATGGATCCGATGAGTGGCAAGTGAGAAGTGTGGAGGTGCCGGGCGAGAGAGAAATCATCTTTGAAAAGGAGTACAGATTGCAGGCATAGAGCAAGCTAGGTGAATATAGGAATGGAAGTAATATAATAAAGGTGAGTAGGAATGAAAACCTGAAGGGCAAGCTCAGAATTTGTGTGTTCAAAGTAGGATTTGATATGGGTAAGTATAAGAATAAGCAACGAAGATTTAGAGAAATTAGCAACGCAGGCATTGAAGGAATAAAAAAGGGATATGGCAAGAGCATGGTTAAAAGGTGAGCAAGAGTTTTACAACAAATCACATGTGAAGAAAACGACTAGTAATACCTTTGTTATGGAGGATTTTTAGAAAGTTAGCCGAGAGCTATAAGGGTAGATGTTTTAAGAAATAATATCAAAATATATATGTACATATATATAGGGATTGTTAAAATAAAAAGCGATGGCTGCTTGGTTAAGCTCGCGCTGCAGCTTTTTGACCTTTTCAAAGACTTTCTTTTCAGAAAGCCAAAGGTAGGGAAAAATACTGGTAAGTGGAAAATCTTTATTAATCAAGACATATCTCCATCTTTTTAAAGGTCATCTTCTGGGCATAAATGGGTTTTATATATGCATTAATATCATACCATAAGAATATGTTTTAGGACCAATCAAATGTGACAAAAATTCTAAAGCGTGAATGATATTTAGATGAAAAAAGGAAATAATATTGGTTTTGACCAATCAAATTTTATGAATTGTATTAGGATTAAACAATGTTTAGATCAGCAAAATACAATAATTAATTGATCAGCAAAGGAGGAAAGGTAAACGGTGGAGAGCTATGATGTAATGAGACTAGTATTATGAGCCTGCTTGTCGGCAAATTGGTGTCTGGCTGAAGATGGATGTTTATTTCTGTCGTCGTCGATCACTGCCCCGGAGAATTATGCTTGTATTTCTATTTAACTTTTCTCGGGTGAAGGGTTGTCCGATGATGTGCAGTGTGGCGTTTGATGGATCTATCTTGGAAATGTGCTGTTAGTCGACTAGCTACAGGTATAAGGAACACATCGCTGCGTGAATATAAAGGGAAGTCCAGAATTGTCTTAAAGTTGGTTCCCACATAGGACAATGGCAATGACCTGTCCGGTTAAAAAATATCAAATCAAAAAAAAAAAAGAGTAAGGCAAAAAAGAGGGGGAGAAGAAAGCAAACGCAACCTACGCGAAGGTTGCTAAGACAGCGGTCGCAGATAGTAGTTTGGCTACCAAATCTATTTTCTTGTAGATTGAGAATGAAAAAATCAACCAAAATAATGTGCTTCATTTAAACTGAGCATATGGCTAAGCTAACCTGGCCTGGGACGTTCAATAAAAAACGGCATGAAATGTGTATTCCAGAAGACCCTCCGTCAAATGAGGTATTGCTTGTTTACCTGCAACCCCAGAGCGAGCTGAGAGGACAAAATGCTCCGGCTTTGAGGAATGCACTTCAACGGGATCTTCGAGCCCAGGCAATGGCTGCTAGGGAGAACACACATAAAACAATAGAAAACTAAGTGCTTCAACCGCGAGTCGAGCAGATGGAAGGCGCTGCTATGAGGCCTAAATAGGTGAAGCATTCGCCCAGCCCCAAAAAGGCTTCGTAGCCACGGCGACAGAATAGGTCCTCGTCGTCTAAAAATAGAGAGCCCAGGTACATCCACAACTCGAGGATGTTTATCCTCAGATTATATGCTGCCGAAGAGAAAAAGTTTGCGGACGATGCGGGCCCGGATGATATTGTCCATGGTTTAAGGAACGGATAATACAAATGGGACTACACGGGCTTCGAGCAAAAAGATTTGACCAAAGACGCTCTCTTCCGTGGACTCCTGAAGTTTTTGCTTGATAATTTTGTTGTCCTTAGGACGCTGAGTTTCGTAAAAAAATATAAGGATAGTAGAGGACAACACCGTCCACCCTCCAAGGAACAAAGGTTGAACGAGAATAGGCATGAACTAACTTTAACACCAACGCTACATTGTGAGCGTAGTTACTATTGCTAACCGTAAATTAAAGAATAACTTCGCGAAAGATAACACTAAACTAAAGTGACAATAATAAACACCATCATAAAAACCATATTATGTCAAAAATAACCCAAATTTGACGAACTGGAATGACGGGGTTACCCACTCACTACAAAGGCTCGAATGTCACCTTACAAAAACCCGAATACAAAAGTTACAATGCCTGAGCTACCCTTTCAACAAGATCCCAAAACTACAACTTTTAACAATTATTATCTATACTATATCTCAACTATTTGCCGGAGATAATATTTCACCAGGGAATCAATTCCTTTGGCCTCAATCTAAAACTGTCTCTTTTTTATCATTTTCCATCTTTATTATGTGCAATGCCTAAATATTTTCCCCGTTTGCCCAGAAGATGACCTTTGATATGATTAAAAGATGTCTCTTTTTTCAAAGAAAGTCTTTGAAAAGGTTGAAAAGCTGCAGCACAAGTTTAACCAAGCATCCATCGCTTTTTATTTTAACAAATCTTATATACAAAATGGCCTTCTACTTCGTTAAATATAGACATATATATATATATATATATATATATATATATATATATATATATATATATGAGTATAAACAAACAAAGCTAGTAAGAAACAGCTATTTGCTTCTCTCTGGCATAGAAATCCAAGGCTAGACAAAATACCCTACATAGGAAGACCATGGGTGCCAAGATAGAAAAAAAACGGTCCGAAAACCAAGCCTTGTGTAAAACCAAACTTTAACTTCACCGACTGAGATGTGTTATTCTCAAAATAAATAGACCCACTAGGACATGATCTAAGGGACAAAATAAGGACGTTTCCAAAGGCACCTTTGAATTCACGAACGCGATTAAGTAGAACAGTTTGATCAAAGTGTTAATTGCTGGCCAGCATCACTGTAAAATTATAGACAGGCCTCTCAAAGACGAATTCGGGCTTCCCGTGCCTTTGGTACAGGGAAAGCGTCACCCCCTCTAGCCTACTCACCTGCTAGTCACACTTCCATCAGTCTCTGCCTCGCCCAACCCTTGTCTTTTTTTTCCTTCATCCATGCTGAATTATTTGCTTTCCTATCTGAAAAGATAACCAATATCCATTCTGGAATACTCTATACCTCTATTCTTTGCTACCAGGTAATTCCCTCCTAAAATATTTCATCTTGTCCTAGTGTCGTCAAAAGAAAGACACCTTCTCTCATTTCTTTTCAAAGAACAATTGTTCTTCTCTGGAATCTTTTCCTCCAAGTCTTTACCACCATTTTCCCACTGTTCTTCTCTCTTTCTCTATTGGTATATTTAATATATTTTTCTCATTTAGAGTAATAACATCTGATTTCCAACACTGTATATCCCTCGAATGACCTGGACATATAGCGCATAACTTCAGTTCCTCACAAAGATCCTTGAAAGTCTGTTATATCTGTTGTCACTTCGGAAACTAGATCACTCTCTTCTTGAAAGGATGAGAAGTTTCAGTCATACTTCACGGCAAGATAGCGCTAAGAAATTTTATCTACCTGCAACTATGCTGATTTATCATGAAGAAAAAAACATTTAAGACAAACATGAAATCCCTAATATATTATATATATATATATATAAATAAGAAGAAAAAAATTCCCATTCATACACACAATCTTACAGAGGAAGGGAGAGGGAATTGGGAATCGGGTGGAAGAATGGCCCTTCACACACACACTCATATTCGCTCCACCACAACTTCCATGAAAGAGTAAAATAAAAACGAAATATATGCAGAAATATTTAATATTTGAATAAAAGCTTATTCTGTAAAACTTTAATTATTTTAATTACTAAAATACTTTTAATGAAAACTAAAATTTGAGCTCACCTCAAAATGTCTGTTATTGAGATCCTTGCGTGTTTTGCCTTCCACAAAGAGTTTTTTTATCAGGCACCAATTTAGCCAGCTTAAGTCTCAAGAAGAATTTCTGGATTCTCATCTTTCAGCAATTTTAAGCAGCATTTTTTGAGGCCCATCATAACAGGAGCACCATCTGCAGCACAAGATGTTATGTTTTCTATTCGTATATTATTGATGTGTAAGTAATTTTTAGCTTACCATTTATATCAGTGGCGGTGGCAGGGGTTTAAAATGATTTGCAGAATACCATTTCTCAGCAAATTCACCTTTATCAATATATCTTGCATATGCTAACAATACGACCTCACTGTCTCTCAGAGTTGATGCGTCCATTTGTAGTGAGAACTTTCTTTATTTCAGCTTTTCAACAAGTTGTGTTTCAATATCTTCACTCATTTCATCTCTTCTTCTACTAACTGTATTGTTATTGAGTGGCATGGGATTAACAGCTTTGTCATCCTTTTTTCAGGACTGTTTTAAGAAATGTTGATATGTGTGGTATAAATGCAAGATACTGCTAAATTAATAATTGCAGAGTTCAATTGATGTATAAAGAAATAAAAATAATAATATATTCCTTTTAATTGTAATATATCACGTTAGCTGGCGCATAAGTCACATATTATTATGAAAAAATTCAGAGCAAAACGGAATTATGGTGGACACACGGCCAAACGTAAACACACTGATAAGCAAAACTGAATGTTCACACACACTGATTGGCCGAGGAAACATTGGCTCATTCAGCGACACGCGTGCCGCCCTCTTCTTGGTCCACCGAGACACGCGAGTTTGGGGAGAGGGGAAATAAACGTGTCGCAATTACACATGTGTATAGGCATGCACGCAAATATTTTATGTATAGATACTGTATATTCACCGTATGTATTAACACGCGCAAACACTCACACAAACTTACTTGGAAACAATTCACTGTTAATTACTCATTCTCGAATTGCCCCTTAGTCTGTTGGTATAGTAAGGCGAAGGGTTGCACGTCCTACGCATTTCCCACCAAAATATTACCGTGCGCCACCGGTGGGTCCTACGCCTCACGTTAGAATTACTGCTCTAAAGTCTTCACCGACTTGGCTGTGTAGGAGACTCGTTATCCCATATTAAAAATGCAGGATAACCACCCAGAAGCACCTCCGTACAGAGTAGAACACACAAACGTAGGTAAAAAACTCATCGCTTTGCTGGGATTTAATTATTGGAAGGTGTCCGAAAATTGGAAAAAAACAGGTTAAGTGATTAAGAGAATAATAACTGAAGAATCGACACACAATTAGTAAATAATTAGGGAATAAAAGGAAATAATAAAGAATTAGAATCATTTAGGATCAAGTTATGTGCAGCACTGTTCAAAAGAGTTGGATTAAGAGCTCGTATTTGTGAATTTCAGAAATGGATAAAGAAAAGAAACCAGAGACATTTGTCGCGACTTTGCTTTGCTACGATCAATCTTTTGTGTTTGGGAATCTGCTGTTACTTTGGGGCGAGATCGTCTGCAACACGTATCCCGCATACGGAAACGCCCCCAACGGTTCTTCTTCTCGAATTTATGGTGTGGCCCTAATTATGTACTTATTTCGTATCGATTCTCCAGTTATAATTCTCTTGATCACTTTACTGTTTTTAGTACAACTTTCAGGCACCTTCCAATAATTAAATCCCAGCAAAGCGATCAAATTTAAACTGACGTTCTCCATTTTCTCCAGGCAAATTATATCGCAAAATGACACATGGTTTACTTCAGGGAAATCTCTTAATGGGAATGTATGGAAGGGGATGCCCGAATTAAGCGTCGCCATTTCAGTTCAGTGCTTGGCCATTTTTAGTCCCAAGCCGCTTCATCACCTCTGGTTCAGCGCAACCATCGTCCAGAGACTCAAATTAATAAAAGTAGGAAGCCAAGGATCGTTTTATCCAACAAAATTGATTATTAAATTAAAATAATTTATTCAAGGAATGATGCATATATATATATATATATATATATATATATATACATATATAAGTAGATTTATTTAATTACAAAATATTAAAAACAAGATCTGATGACCAAAAAGTCGCGTTCTTCACTTATACTGATTTATGTCCTTACGACCTTCAAAAATTTCAGTAATTCCCGAACTAAACTTGAAAGGCCCTGGACATTTATATCATTCGAAAAAGAACCTAAAACAACATAAGAGTTTAATATTTCGTTAGAACGCCAAATAGTTACAATGTAATTAAAAAAAACAAACAAAGCAAAGCGCACAAGCAAAACAGAAACCGCGTTAAAACCGACATAGTGAGATCTAGTGTCGAATGCGATTAAATATTAAACTCGTTCAAAGTCAAAGGTTAGTAAATAATTTTGCAATGATAAATTGTATGTAATTAAACGTGGTTAATCTACTTCTATTTGTTGCTAATTTAAAAAAAAATTCCTTATGTTCTTTCATCTGTTTTTCCATATTACATTAATTTTTGTTCTGTTTCATGCAGAAATTAAAATTGCTCAAAATATTAATCTTGTCCCTTAGGACTTGTTTAAGAGCATCGATCAGGTTCCATATGGTTGGATTCAATATTCTCAGGTTGTCTTGTAGTCGTCTATGTGCTGCTTTAGCATGATTGATTCTATCTTCCGCTTTGAAGTTCGTTAGTAAATGTTTTATATCCGAATGGGAAACAATTGTTTATCCTCGCATTTTCTGTCCAGTGTGGACCACTAATGTAATTTTATCAAATCTATATTTAATCGGAACTAATTCCTCACATAAGTTTTTTGCAAGACCATCCATGTGACGGTCATTTTCCTTCTTTGGCCTATTGATTTTTCGATTGACCTCTCTCTTTCCTTCCTTCCTAATGTTTAGTGTATGATCCTTGTTTGGTCCTATAAAAAGACCATATCGCTTGTTTATCATATTTCCTCATATCTTATGTTTTATATATATATATATATATATATATATATATATATATATATATATATATATATATATATATATATATATATATATATATATATATATATATATATATATATATATATATATATATATATATATATATATCTGAAGGCTGTATGTTTGTTATATATAGTCGTTATCTTTAAATCTCTAAATATATATCTCTGTCAGTGTTTCATAGATAAAAACCATAAATTCTTGACAGCGTCGCGTCCTGATCGAAAGTAATGATTCACCTTTTGTTGAAACCAAAATCTTTTATTGCTCTTTTATAAAATTCGATGCATCAAAATAAATTTCAGTTACAATGTGGTAGTTATTGATAAAGTCCTAAATTTGATTCTTTCTAACACATAGATTGCCAACCCTAAATAAACAATCATTCTAGATAAAGTAAGGCAATTTACAGAACCTCTCCACAATTCTAAACTTATATTTAATTTGAAAATCCAAGTAAAAATAAGATAAAATGAGAGAAAGTGTTAAGGAAAATGGAACAAGAAATATAAGAAAACTTCCAATTTACTTAGTAAATTGTAAGTGTTTCTTATATTGCTTGTTCCATTTTCCTTAACTTCCAAGAGACTTTATTTATCATTCGGAATGACGTCGCACGACATTGGGGAGCTTAGGTCCTTCATTCTTGTAATTACTTCAAGATATTCTGCCAATTAATACTAGATTTCTGAAATAACTTTAAAATGCGATTCAAGGAATTTTAATCATTAAAGCATTCACAGTTGTTTTAACTTCGGTGTCGTATTTCATAAAAGTATCCTATATTAAGGTAAGACAGAAATACCATTGTATATATTAGTCCGATAAAGTTCGTTACTCTTAATTATATATTTCGTGGCACAATCAAAGAGTTCTTTCTAAAATTGAGTACACGTTTTGGAGCACAAATCCTTGAGTGTCCTTCTTGAACTATGCCATTTTTACGCTATTTATCTAATCATCCGTTTGAGGTAGATCACCGCCATATTTTCTAACTCCTTCTCCTTATTCCATTTCTACATCTAAGCCCTATTTTTATCATGGGAATACCACAGCCAATATCCTCCTTAATTGGCACTAAAATAGACTCGCTCTATTCCTATTCTGCGATTACTAACAACCGGTGCCTCTCTCTTATACTTCAGATAAGACTGCAGAGGCTTCAAGAGATAGAAGGTTCAACATTTGAACAATTATTAACTCATTGGTTCTGAGAAAGACCAGACGCAACGTCGTGGATATTGATGAACCTAAACAGCCTCAATCTCAATAGCATTCTTGGCAAATGGAACACCACCATTACTTGACTTAATATACATAATATCAGTGTTCATTTCTTTTTTGAACTGTTTCAGTTAAATTTTCAGTAAACTGAGTAAATAAATGCAATATGAGAACAGAAAATATTTATTTTTATTAGAGAAGTGAGAAGTACATAGTTACATTTTTTCAAGGATTGCCGCCTCAGCCTCTTTAAACACACTATACTTTTGTTTTTATTTACAATATAAATACATATCAAAGGTTGAATCTATTTAAATAGCTTTCAGACTTCATCCTTTTTCAATATTCAGGTACAATTTAAGGCAAGAGGCATTGAATAACTTTTGTATTAAAAAAATATATCTTTTTTACTCGCCTTATATCCTGCATTTATAATCAATGGATCATTGGGTACAGTAAGCTTCTACATCTACAGGCTACATTATTTATCTATTGTATGCTACCTTTGCTAAAAGTCATGTTCAGGAAGCAATCTCAAAACCTCACAATTTATTTTGATTATGAAGCCTTTCTATCTCAAGTTTTGATTTTGTTGTCAAGTGTTTTACTTGTCCACATTGGTCTACTTTAATATATTTTAATTCGAGATATTTGTGCACTTTAGTAAGTATGAATTCAGATCGCCATAATTTGGGTCATCCAAAATCTTATATTTTTTCTGTTTAATCAACCTTTTCTACTCTTAATTCAATTTTCTACGTCCTATGTGATATAACTTTATTAATTCATCCCCGCAAGTTTAAGATATATTGATATATGTTTCTTGAGATAAATTGTAACAGCTTTTAAAGAGTTTGTTTTCACAAGTTTAATTAAGTTCAGAGACTCAAATTCATAATCTGTTTCCTATTAATTGATCTTTCTACGGATTTATAAATTATAACCAATTCAGACAGATTTGACTCATAGAACCAATGTTGCGATTTCTGCGCCAGAAATTTCCGTTTGGTGCACTTTCATGGAACCATTTTTATCTCCTGTTGCTGGCCCAGATTTCTGAAGTGAATGCTTTGGTTATCTACTTTAATCAGGAAATATTTGCCCGCATTGAAGGTACTGTCTGCATTTAGATACCATGCTGCTCTTCCTGATGCAGTTTCATCTTGTAAAGAGTGGAAATACACACTACGAACACCACCCACCTTAGGAAAGTGAAGTACAAATATTGAAGCTTATATGATTCCCATATATTTCCTCTTTCGATCTATGTTTTATTTCTCAGAAAATGAATTAAATATAATGTAACTTTCAAGGAAGAAAAGGTGGCAAAAAGTGATATTTTGAAACTTACAAATGTGAAACTCCGTTTTTTAGAAAAGATTGGAAGGAGAAAGAAAGTTTAAATTTTGCTCTCATATATGGCCATTATTTTTTTTTCGAACAAAAACTGTATTTGTTGAAAATAATAACAACCATTATTGGATATCTTTGTTCGTTTTGTTTATTTCCAATTCCCCTAAAGCTAATGGGTATTAGTAACGTAATCTCCAAGGACTGTATATTGCGCGTTCTAAATCACTTTATTCATTATCTTCAGACTACATCGTTACGGGTAAAACACGCATGGATTTTCAGTTAACTATTTTATAATGCTTTCGTCTTGATTGAAGTGGTTCACTTATGAGTACTTTTAAGAGGCTAATTTTCTTCAAACAATATTTTTTTATTCAATGAGGGTTTTCTTTGTTGGCGGGATAACTCCATTCACTCGTGCATTAATGAGCAGATGACTTTTTGTAATTCATATCTTCGAGTGATTCCTCATGCTTGAGCATTCTGTACATTACGACACTTCACTTATTGAAAAGAAATGGAGACCAGATTTTGACCATCGGACAAAGAAACGCATTTTGTTAAGAAAGGGGGGAATTAAGCACTGAGTAAATATAATATTATGAATATAATGAATTATTGTAAAGAGAAATACGAAAGAGAGAAAATGTTGGAGACATTTTCTATCATATTTAGGTTTGCTCAGCACGAATAAATATAGTAATTATTTTGGACTCACAATTAATAGTTTTAATGTGCGAAAATTATGTTTTAATGATTGTAGAGACTAAAAAGGCTTACTCGCATTTTTTATTGATTCATTTATAATAAGTGAACTTAGATTTGAAGTTTTTGACTTCACAATATTTTCATTCTTAAATTGAAAAGAGGAATAATTTACAGGGAAAAAATAATGCGAAAATTCCTAAACATTATACACATTTGCGAGAGTATCACAGATGTTATGAACTCACAATTTATGGATGTATTTAACTTGTCTTCATGAATATTTTCTAATGTAAATTTGTTCCATGAAACTTTTATCTCTATTTCCTTTTCTTCAGTGAACAAGAATCAGCGTTCCCTGTGAAAACGTTAAATTAATTTATTGAATGCATGGTAAGTTTCAAAGAACTAAAATTAATCAAAGTTATTTGAAGTAAGCCTTGGAGAATATATTAAATCTGCTGCGGAGATTTAATCACCGATTATTGTTTTAGTGCTTTTCAGTACAAAGCAAAAATTCGCTCAAAATCCTAAAATTCTACTTTAAATTGAATCTTTTTTTTATCTGGGTTTGTCGGGAACATAAGATACGAATCCTATCCACCCTAAGAGATTTTTGGGGGAAATAACAGCTGTTGTAGCAGTGGTGTCAATTTGCTGCACCTCTGCCCTAAGCACGATCAAATAGAAGGCTCCAAGAAATAAAATACGACTGAAGTCGGTTACTCGTTTAATTCAATCTAATTTTGTTTTTTGAAGATGCAAACCGTGCAGGGGGGGATTATAAGTGTTTGGAATTAATGAATTAACAAGGAAGGTTAAGAGAAAATGGAACCTCTTGAGTAGGTTTGCCCTCAAGAATGTAAATATTGAGTAGAGGTACTAACAGTACAAAGCGTACAAATGATATTACGCGCTAACAAACGTACTACGTAATTACCAACCTCTAAATCATTCGCCAAAGGTTTGAAATTTAATTAAATACGTAACTCGAAACGCAGCGCTAGCAGAAAAAACTTTTACCAAATTTAATTGATGATGGTGTATAAACCCCAAAGATCAGGCACTAAAAAATAATTATGTACCTTTGATCCTTTGAAAAACGAGGACATAAGATTAATAATCAAATATACACCTAAACTTAGATAAAGATGCCATACTTTCGACAGCCTATATCAAATATGTCCCCTCACTCACCCAAACATTGGGGTTTACAATTGTCGTTGACCGGGAAAAGAAAACAACAAAAATAATGCAATGAAATGAAAGGCGTTAGATGGGTATGAGCAAGTTTAGGATCACTTCTTCTCGAAATCAATTTATCTCTTCTTTTGCCCAAATTTGGGAAGGTTTACTAGAACTCTCTTAGTTGGATTGGTAGCTACTTTTAAAAACAAAGTGATGTATCTTAAGGAAATCTTACAAGAGAGAGAAAGAGCATTGTGTTAATAGGACGAAATCTGAATCTGCTTTGAGCTTAAAGGAAGTTAAGGAAAAGTGATTTTTAAATTCATTGATCATAATTAATTATTTATCAACAGAATTTGATCAAAACATCTTTATAAATAGAATGAATAATTTAGACAAACATTTTATAGGAAAAGGTTAAATATTTATGAAATAGCGTTTCTTAATCGCTGTGGCTCTAATTATTGCTTCATCACGCAAATAATTAACATAGCAAACATAATACAAAATTTATTAATCTTACAAATGCTTAGAGTAATTTACAAGCAAATCGATTTGCATTTAATATTTGTAAGATATACAAATGCTGTGACGAGTCAGAGATAAATCCTTTGGCATAAAACTGCGGCGGGATCGAACGTGTCCGCTGTTAGATGTATCTGTGCGGACTTTGAGAACGTAACAAATCACCCATTAGTCTATTTCACTCCTAAAAGTAAAAAAAAGATCATTGCGAAAAGAAACTTGATAAGAAAAGCCATCGCACGAATGACAGGGTAAGGCAACCAGCAAGAAGTCGAAGAATCCAGCAAATTGAAAACATCTGAAAATCTTGTGTCAGAAAGGGTTGCTGTTAGAATGGCAGATTCAACTTTTACAATCCAATATTTTCTTTGCATATTAAAGTTTTAGAAACTCCAATATCAAAATTTGGCAATTTATATGTAGTGATATAAAGAAAAATCAAATTTTCCTATTTGGAATTCACTTTTTGAGTCCGAAGATCTCGGTATGGTGCTGATATAGGAAAATTGGTGGAAAGAGGACGGGAATAAGTTTGAGAATCACAATTTTAGGTTCCATGGATTAAAATGAGGTTGACAACGGCTTCTGGAAACTTTTTAATAGGGTCACATAGAAGCCTCTCACTAAGCACGATTGCATTTAATTGTGGTGAAATTTCATGTTGTAAAACAGAAATAAAAAAGAACTAATAGAAAAGTGCATATTTCCATAAAAATCCCACTAAACCATGCTGTCCTAATTGCTTTCTCACTAAGCCTACAAATTGTACAACTGCAAGGTATTTGGCCCAAACCTTCTACAGTCAGTTGTATAATTACAAACGATACTTTAATGCGGAATAAAAGACCTTGGAAAAATTATTCTTTTCTCCTTAGTTTCGTAATATTGATGAAATTATTCAAATTACTGCCAAAACCGACCGACACCTGACTAACTGTTAAAATCTATAAGTGTATAAAAATTATTCTTCCTATATATTTAAATAAATTTTAATATTCATACAAATTTTGAAACAAGAACATTTTGAGGAGTTTTTATTTTCCCCTCTTTTACGTTAATTTTGACGCAATAAAATCGTCGTTTATGATCATTAATGCCTTATTTATTTTTAGTTTTAACGATGGGTGTTATGTTATTATTCTCGTAACTTTTGCGTTTCATTAATTAGTAAACTTCTTGAATGGATTTTGTGGATTATTTAGCTTTGGTGGACAAACGATTATTCCCATGTTTGCCTTTTTAGCTCTAACTATTATGACGTTTCGCTTTTTTTCGCTTTCTTGTGACGTTTTGTTATCTTTGCTCTAATAATTGTGACGTTTCGCCAATCAAAGGCATGTATTGTCAAATTTGAGGTTTTCTGTCATTTTACTGTAGAATTTGCAGTCATAAGAGACAGTCAATTATTCGATTGTCAATAAGTCATTATCTTTATGGATATGAAAGCAGTGGTCAGAGACCATTATTTAATGATCATTGAAATATGCAAACCCTAATTGAAGACTGTCTTTTCCGGAGGATTATTGATAAGACGACGATATTTGTATATTCCATACATAACCACGAATTGAGGAATAAAGGCGATTGCAATTACATATAATCAATGAATTAAGAAACACCTGCCCTCAGGTAGGTAGCAGGTAAAGAGGATGAACCTTCGCCTTAATTGGCAAAAGGGGGACAGGTGTAACATTTGTACTATCACTATTCGAATCTTAATTTTTTTTTCATAACCTTCTGTACATTTACCTATGCTTATTGAGCTTGCAAAGCTGGTAATCTCGAATATTTTAACTTATGATTTCTGGATCATTACCAGATATCGCTTTACCATTTCTGCCTTGAAAACAGGAAAAAGCATCAGTTCCGGGGGAGATAAATTATGTTTTGATCGAAACAAGATAGAACAACAAATTAGGTATTAAATGAAAGAGCATAAAATTATTAACGAATAAAAAATATATATTAATAAATAATATATAATTAATAATATTAATAATAATTATCTATCATTTTTCAGGAAGAGACAAACCAAAATCTAGAAAACCATCTACAAGTTACAGCTTCACAATGGCATTAAGCAACGAGCTAGAGGAGCTTGATGGGCGCAGAGTTGTTATCTCAGAACCTCCACTTACTTCCCATAGGCAGTTGTCAACTCTATCATCTACCAGTTCGTTTACTGAAATTTTCAAGGATGGATACCCTTCATTAGTGGTACCTAGCTTCCCACTAACAGATAATCGCTCCAATATTTCCTTAATCTGCAGAATTTATCGGGAATTGTATGGAGGCCCAAGTTTCAAGCCATTGTAAATTAAACAGATGGATATATCATCACACTCTCGCAGATGGCTAGAGTTAAGACATTAACCACAAACAACGCAATAAAACGCTTAATGAAACTATATGAGAAACATCGTGCAATGGTGAAAGAAAAGGGCGGGAAAGTAACCCTAGATGGAAAAGTGAAGCGAACTGTATCCATGCAACTGTGTCACGTCAGCTATAGGGAGACACTCTTGACGTTTGCACCTCCGCGCTTTAGCCATTGATCAGGCAGAAAACAAGATTTCTCCTCTTGATTTCGAGGCAAAGCATGGTAGATTAATGGATGTTCAATGAGTGTCAATTCCACATCCACGGCTTCATGCAGGTGGGACCAGGTGTAACCTATTACAGTTGGGTGCAAGAAGAGCGGCCCGCCCTCTTGGTTTAATGGTAAATTGGGAACGTTTCACTCACTGAAATGCACAGAGTTCGGAACTAAATCCCACTGAAAATTTTTGGATTTCACTCTGGTAGAAGTCTAAATCGAGGAATCGGAATAGAGATCAATGAAGCAAAATTACTCCACAAAATAATCAACAGTTGGATCATTCCTGATGCAATAAATATCAATGTATCACTGGTGTCTTCACACTTTTATCAAGCTCGTTATTGAAACAAGGTAAATTATATATCACAAATAAATTTTTTTCTCGATTTAATAAAATGTACGAATGGTTAGTTAAAAAATGTGAAGTAGAAATGAAAAGTCAAATGGCAAGAATAAAAATCGATTTGTTGAAAACAATTGGAAACAAATATATGAAAAATGTAATCACATGATTTTTATTTAATGCATGAGCATATAAATAGGTTTGGAAATACTATTCATTAGAAAATGGTAAAAGGAATATTTACTTTAATATATGCGTAGAGACGAATATATCCATGCGAAGGTGATGGAAACAATTAATTTAGAATGTAATTATTAAATAGCTAAAGTGATAAGTTAAAAATAAGTTTAGAAATAAAATAAATTATGGTATAATGTGAATGTTTAAATTGGAGTTAGTGTAATTGTAAGATGTGAAATAATAGAATTTGTGGCATTTAAAATAATAGGATCTGTAGTATTTAAAATAGTATATTGTAGGATCACGTAAATGGAAACTGTAATTAGAAAAACAAATTAACTTAACAGTTCCATTTTGGGAAACAGGGATACAGTTTATACAAATTCTTCAGTAGAGATTTTAGACAGACCTGTTCGAGCGACGCCCTGAAATACAAGACCTTGCGTGAGGGAAATGAGGTGGGAATTAGGAGCGTGTGAATGTTGCGCTCTGATTGGTTGCTGCAATGACGTGATGTAACGGCATAATTGGCGTTCGATTTTGTACCCGAAACAATTATATATTTTGAGAGATTATAAATTATACGTTGACTATATATAAAGTAATTGCTATAAATATATATATATATATATATATATATATATATATATATATATATATATATATAAAATTCATACATAAATGAATGAATGGGAACGAAATTAAACCATCTCTGTGAGGTAAATATGAATATTATAATATCGTACATTTGAGCAAATGAACAAAGTGTCTCTATGCGTGTTCAGTTGTCTCTAAACTTAATACTAATTACTTGTCACTTGTACAAATGTTTTCAGATACTAAATTAATAGGTAAAGTCTCATAGAAATTTGTTTTTGCTCTCACCAGGATCATTCGGGACATTTCAAGTTTTCTAATAAATTGCTTAAACCTTCGTTATATTCATCCAAATTTTCCTCACATTTACCATACGTCGTTTATTCCATTAGATTATAGCACACTTATAATGGAACCCCATGAATTTCTCTGGCAAAGGTTATGGAGAATGTTGTGAAAGGAATAGAACCGTTTTGATCTCCTTAGACGGTGGTAAACAATATTTATTACCACCATAATTACCTTTATATTTTAACTACACAGCTCTTTTTTATTTAATCGAACTTTTCAACACAAATCATATTTAGGTTATAACCCGCAAATTGCTTTTCACAAGAAGATACTTCAAATTTTTTTTACATATTATAATAATGCTGTAAAATTAGAAGGATCTGAGTACATATTTTACAGTATAAAACCATTGTTCTGTTTATTACTAGTTACAGAGAAACGATATTTATTCATGGTTCTTTTTGGCGAGAAGACTAGATCTCAAAAATTAGCGTGCTTTAACTTTGTCTGGTAGTGACGCAAAATTTTTATATTTAAAGTTTAACAAGGTTGTGAGGGTATGGAACAAACATACTCACATGCCGCCAGACAATCGTGGGAACGAAAGAAATTTGTCGTTTGAGTTGACCTTTGTCTCATCTCTCTCTCCTCCCACCCTTCCCCCAACTGGCGACAGGAAGTCGGAAGAAAGAACGCCTATCTCTCAAAGAAGTTTAAATCTTATTTGCCTTCTTTATGATAGCATGGAGATTGTCCATGAGGCGCTGCGATAAGGGAATTGTCGTGAATGGGGTCTCTCTCTCGATTTCCCGCAATACGCAATATAAATAACATCGCCGTTTACCCCTCTAGCAGCAGTGTCCCAAATCTACTCGCATAATACTCACGTTAAACGAGAGTCGTTGCTGTAACGTATCGACTACCAACGCGCCGTCGAGTTAACCTGCTCGCTGTCTCAACGTGTTCCTGGAAGTAAATCCCGCCCCGCAGAGTCTGTGACTAGAAGAGTACGCTCTGTTGCTCAACGTAATTTAAGTAAGATAGAGAACATCCAAATAGTTACTGGAAGTTACTATTTGTTAGTGTCACATCCAGTTAGGAGTGAACTAACCGGAACTGCAGCCAGCAGCTCCAAACCCGTCGTCTTATCCCCCCCCTCTCCCCGAGAACTCGTGTTAACGCCACCCTAACCACCCCGTCTGGACCCGAGTAGTCGTCTCTACAATCCATTAATTAATGGTAATATGTAAACCCAGTTTCCATCTATTCCTAAATTACCTAATTAATTAACCATGATTGATACTCCCATTGAGTCATTATAAATCTAGACGCTTAACGTCATTGTTTAATATTTAATCCTTAATTTTGCCTGTTAACTATTGCTAATTATTATATTTGTGTAAAGTAAAGTTTATTTTGAGTACGTGTGTTTATTTGTGGCTCCTTCCTTTTGACGTACCCTTGGCAAGAATTTAATTAAGAATCCCGTCGGCTAATTCATTCAACCTGTATTTTGCACTCTTAAAATTCAACAATCACAAACCTCCCCACCCAGTAACAAGTGGGACTTTTATAGTTAGAATCCTGGCTATGGCACAACACGCCTCTAACCAGCTTTCGCACGTCCAGTAGGAATTAAAGCCTACCTATATATATATATATATATATATATATATATATATATATATATATATATATATATATATATATATATATATATATATGATCGTAGGATTGAGTCATAGGGTCAATACCACCTACTTAAACAAAAGCGGTTTGTCCAGATAAAGAACTAGAATAATTATTGGACCAGACTATGAGCAATTCTACGACATATATAAAAGTGTTGTCAGCTTTAATGGTTTAAATTTTGGAGTAAGCGAACTCATATAGCCTAAAACTTGCCAACGTCTGAGGAAGCACAAATAAACTAACGGGAATTTTAATAATTAGAGTCTATTCCCCGAAGGAATATAAATAATAACAATTAATAACCCCTCTAAGATAGCAAAAACAAAGCTAGGAAAATATTCGTAATTTTGGGGGTAATTATTAGATTGTATCGGTTAGAAACTTTTTCAGCTTCTAATTCTCTTAGCAGGTGCGTAATTTCGTTCCTGAGTCACTAGTTGCGTCAGCAAGAGCAGCAATGGCTTCACAATCGTTCGAAGTTTTCGTCAAGCAAGGACAAGCTCTTGGTTTCACAGAACAGCACCAAAAAGAATTCGTCCAAAGCGAACAGCTAGAGGAAATAGCACGTGGAATGGAAGTAAGAAAAAAAGAAGAAGAATTGGAAGAAAGGAGAAGAAAAGAAGTGTTATAAATGGAAGTTAGAAAAGAAGAGTTAGAAGCTGAAGAAAGGAGAAGAAAAGAAGTGTTAAAAATGGAAGAAAGGAGAAGAAGAGAAGAGTTAGAATTTGAAGAAAGAGAAAGGATTCGAAAAAATGAAAGAAAATTAAGGAGAGACCAAGTTTAAGTCAGTTCTGTTTGATCCCGTGATCATCAACCCAAGGGCCCCGCTATGAAACTTCCCCAATATAAAGACCAAGCAGATTTGTGCTCATACTTGACACATTTTGAAAAGATCTTCGAAGTAAACGGAGGGCCCTAGAATTCGAAGGAGTGAGTAGATTGCTCCTATTGCTCAGGCTGCGCTTAAGAGAAATTTTCATCTCGTTATCAAACGAAGCTACAATATACTATAGCACCTTTGAGGCCGAATTGCTATCCGCCTTCAACTTGAACCCTCAGTTCTACCACGCTTAGTTTAGATCGGCGAAAATCCAGCCCGGTTAAACTTACCGACATTTTGGATACATCCTGAAGCGAAACCTCCAGTTCTGGTTAGAATCCTCCAAAGTCGAATCGGAGTATGAGGCCCTGATTGCCTTTTTTAAAAGAACAGCTATTGTCCGCCCTCCCCCAGGAGTTCTTAGCATTCGTGCAAGACCGCCGAGCGTCTACCTTTCAAGAATGCTTCGAGGAAGCTGATCTCCAGGCGAAAAATCATCGCCTATACCCACAGGATACCCGGAAGAATAGTCCCCCGTCCCCGAAGAATAAATTTAGTCAATGGAAGTCCCAACAAAGGAAACCCCCTCCATTGATAAAGACCACAGCCCCGTTCAGGTCAAAGAATAAGCCTTTTGTAGTCCATGAACACAGAAACCCTCAGTCTTCAATACCCCCTACAATAACCAGCACCAGAATAAGCAGGTTATATGCTACTCCTGCGGTTCCCCCGGCCACTATTAGTCCCAATGCGTACAGAATTCCAGCCTACGTCTCACCCAGAGCCAACCTGTCCACCAAGTAACTGCTACCCTTCTCCCGGAACAACCGGCCGCGCTTACGTCATCCCCCTCGTCTCCATCCCCGCAGGAATTTCAAGTGAACTTCTTGTTCAACAAGAATACCCCCGAAAGACTAAATTTTAAAACCGGCTCGATCAATGGCTGTAAAGTTTCTACCCTCGTCAGAGACACCAGGTGCTCATGCATTGTGGTGTCGGACAAATTGCTCCTTCCTGTCGACCCCCAACATAAGAAGTACGCAATTTTTCACGACTTCTTGGGTCGAGAAAATAGATTCCCGGTAATCCGCTGCCATGTACAGTGTAAATATTTCACTGGTTGGGCCGACGTAGTGGCAGCCCCCATCAAATTTTGCTCGCTACTTATTGGCCAGAGCACACTACTCTCCCCGAGTGAAGTGACTCAAGCTGTCGTCACTCGAGCCCAAGCTAGCCGCGAGGCCTCTCCCCCAACACGCCTTTTCACCCTGAGGCTCCTTTAGAGGTCCCAACGAGTAATTCACAATTCCTCAGAGCTCAGCAGAGCTGCCCTTTATTTTAATCCCTTTGGGAAAAGGCCCGAAAGAACGAAGAGGTGATCGTTCGAGGAAACCAACCCATAAGGTACATCATTAACGACTCCCTTCTGTTTCGCACCTCGCGAGATGAGTCTGACCCACCTTCCAAGGTTATGTGTATTCCGCGCACACATGTAGACCAAATCCTGCGAATAGCACATGAAAGTCCCATAGCCGGTCATTTCGGTCATAACACGACTTCTCAGCAAGTATTTAAATACTTTTATTGGCCCGGTGCAGCCAAAGATATTGCAGAATTATGCAAAACGTGCGATTTGTGCCAGAAAACCACTGCAAAAGGTCGAATAGCCCCAGCTCCCCTGCAAAGAACCCCAGTCATTTCGGAGCCCTTCTCTAGAGTCGCCATCGACCTCATCGGACCAATTCACCCCCCTTCCGCTGAAAGTCATACGCATGTACTAACCCTGATAGACTGCGCTACCCGATTCCCAGACGCTGTGGCTCTAAAAAGGATCGATAGTATCTCTTGCTCTGAAGTCCTTATTTCCATTTTTTCTAGAGTAGGATTGCCCAAAGAAATCTTGTCAGATAGAGGCCGCCAGTTTACCTCTGAGCTCATGGAACACGTGAACACCCTTATCTTCCTCCTTTAATCACATTAACAAAGTTATATGGTTCCGTAATGGTATTTGTAAAGTTCTTCTTATTACACACACTCGAGGACTAACTTGATAAGAGCACATACATACGTGATGCTTTTATTTTGTGAGAAAGTTTTAAAACTTTGGAATCATTTGTCCATTTACAGAATAAGGAAAGTGTAAACTTCTGGACATTAATAGAGTAAAAATTTAAAACTTTCAAAACTGATGAGATCTGTAAGGTGAGGGGAGATTCTTAAAGAATTGCACTTGCTTAAGGCACACACTACGGACAAACATCACACACCCATATCCCTGAAATTGCACCAACCTTTCCACTTCCATAGAGTAGCATTGAGTTCCTAGAGCTGGTGGCACACCTATAATTTTTTCACAATGAACCTCGAGTCAACCTTGATGAATTTCAATCTAAAATTCATCATTAAGCTTAGGAATTAGCCCATGTCAATATATTTTTGCTATGATGAGCTAAAGTAGTCAAAAGGTGATAAAAAAACAATAATGATAATTTTAGCAAGAGTAGTAAAGTAGGGAGGTAGTCTTAATTTTATTTTTTATCATGCTTTTGCTGACAACTAGATAATTAATCTTGGCAACCATAGCCATGAGTTCAATTTAAAGTTACTTACACTTGACATGTTGGGGATCTGGATAAAACGATATGTTTCAATTTGATACTGTAGCTGAAATAAAGGAAAGAATCAATGTGATTTCGAGCATTGAGACATGTCTCTCTTTTTTTATTTTCTTTTACAAAGCGAGTTACTGACTTATATCGTGGCTTTATCAGCTTCATTTTAATTCTCATTTTTTACTCCTTGATTTGCATATTTATTTCAGTTTGAGGGATCTGTTAAGTCGTAGTTGCTGGTCTGTTAAAATGAGGTGTCTCGGTGCTGAAATGTCGAGAAAACATGTACAACCTAGCGTGGTGAACCCTACTGAGGTATTATCTGCTCTTTTGTCTAATATCTCTGAGAGAGAAAGGAAAAAAAAGTAAAGGAAGAAAACCAAATAAAGAAAGAGAAATAAATAAATAAAGAGGACGGACTTTACTTGCTCTACCCCCATTGTCACCCAAAAAGGGGCAACTAACTCCGATGGAGAGATGGTTCGTGGTTTGCTCTCGCTAATTTCGAAGGGCATTTGCATCCCAAAGTAGAACGTAAGATCGGTTAGAGGAGCCGAAACCTTCATTCTTTAAATTTCTAAGGCCAAGATGGACCAGAGGAAAGGGTTCGACCCAGGGGGCCGGAGCTGCGCCCCTCAAAGCCCTGTTCACGCTTGAGTAAGAAGTTGCTGTTGTGTAGGTACAACGCTATCATCCTAATATCCCTAGTGTGAAGGGCACTGATCAGATTTCTCCAAGGGATAGATCTGATCTTTGGACTGCGATCTTCTATATTGGTTTAAAGGATCAAAACTCTGCTATGCTGGAGGTTGTCAAAACCTGGGCGAAGATACAAAATTCCATGGTTACCATAGGAACACATCCTCCAACCGCGTAAAGCGATCCACTATGTTAAGCAAGTAGGTCTTTCTCTGGCAGCGCGTAACTTGGTATAAGATTTTCAGGTGGACTTTCTCGACCCCTTCGGTGGCTGGGCTGCAGAGATGGACAGGGATGACGATCTATCGCTCTACTATTGAAGGTTGGTGTTCACAGCGACAAACTTTATTGTTGATCTTGGGTTAAAATCTTTGATGCAAGGTTTTGTGCGACGCTTTTTTATTCCTCCCGGAAGTCCACAAGGCCGTGCTTTCTCTGTAGAGACGACGTTGCAGTGGATACAGGAATTCCCTCAGTTAAATGTGACCTTTTAAAATTTTAAAACATTTATTTCGTCCATATTGTGTCTTTTAGCAGTTTTGATATAATAGAAGGAACTTTTATTATTAGTTAATTCTCTTTCTTACATCTAGTATAAGATTCGTTCTATTAAATGCATGTTAAATAAATAAAAATCGTTGAGGTCACAGTGATCCCATTTCGGGCTCATTTTTTAGATTAAAGAGAGTTTTGATCATTTATAATCAAATAGGCCACCAAGCACGGTCACTGAAGCAGAGTTGGCATCGATAGATGGAGTTACAAGTAATGATTCTGGGGTGAAAAAGATTTCTGTGTGTGTTTTTGGTCCATCCTTAAATTGACGAATTCCTCGTGCCATGGGTTGGAGCCAACACCAACCCTCTGAGAATTGGGGCATTTTCCCGAGTAACAATGAAATAAAACAAAAAAGATAACGGAATTGCAATTCTTCTCACACCCCTCCCAATTTTTTTTAGCATTAAATATAATAGCTCAATTAATAAAGGAAAATAACCAAAAAGTCTGCTGGTTGTCTCTTGCGACAAAAGCCCCTCCCCGAGAACAGGAGTTGACTACGAGGACATTTTTCTCTCTTTACGCTCGAAGTAAAGTAACAACCTCAATCTCCATATCTCCACTTCAGTCGTGTGTGAGTTTCTTTTTGCGTCAGCGTACGCAAATGCACCTTCTTTTTGTGTGAGTGAAAGGAGAGGTGCCTTCCTTTTACGTGAGTGTAAGGAGATGCGCCGATCTTTCCTCACAGAATAAGGAGATGTCCGTCTTTTTTCGTGATTGTACAGAGATGAACCTCTTTTTGCGTGAGAGTACAGAGAGGCACCAATTTTTATGTGAGAGTACGAATATTTGCCCAAGTGTTCGGAGATGCGCTTCTTTTTGCGTTAGAACACGGAGATACGCCAATTTTTTCGAGAAAGCAGGGAGATATGCCTCTTTTTTCGGCAGTATACAGAGATACGTCTGCTTTGTTAAAAGTACGGAGATTCGCCTCTTTTTGTGTCAGAGTAGGGAGATGCGCCACTTTTTGCGCGAGAGTCTGAAAATACGCTTCTTTTCGCGTGAGAGCACGGAACTGCGACTGTTTTACCCAAGAGTACGGAGATACACCTGTTTTGGGCTGAGACCACGGAGATGCTCCACCTTTTGTGTGAGATTACTGAAATGCACCTCTTTTTACGTGAGAGTAGGAAGATGCGCCTCCTTTTGCGTGAGAGTACCGATATACGCCTCTTTTTTAGGTGAGAGTACGGAGATACGCTCTTTTTAAGGTGATGGTGCGGTAATGCGTTTCTTTTTGCGTAAGAAAATGGAGATGGCCAATTTGGGCACAGAAGTAAGGATATGCGCCTCTTTTTGCGTGACAGTACGGAGATATGCATCTTTTTGTGTGGCAGTGCGAAGATCTGCCTATTTTGACAAAGGGTACGGAGATGCCCCTCTTTCTGCGTGAGAGCACGGAGATGATCAACCTTTGTGGCGAACGAACTGAGATGGGACTCTTTTCGTGAGTGTATAGAGGTCTGCCTGTTTTGTTGAGAGCACGGGGATGCGCCACTTTTTGCGTCTGAGCATGGAGATGCGCCTCTCTTTTTGTAACGTCCGTTGGGCGTCTTCTTTTACGTGAGAGTACGGAGCTTCGCTTCCTTGTGCGTGAGAGTACAGAGATGCAGTTCTTTTTTCATATGAATATGGAGACGCGCCTCTTTTTGCGTGACAGTACGAACATGCTTCTTTTTTTGCGCGAAAGTAGGGAGATGAGCCCCTTTTTGTGTGAGATCATAGACATGTGGTTCTCTTTGCCCGAACGTACGGACATGCTTCTATTTTTGCGTCGGACCACGGATATGCGCCTCTTTTTTGCAAGTGTACAGAGATATGCCTCTTTTTGCGTGAAAGTTCAAAGCTTCGCCTCTTTTTGGCGTAAGAGTACGGAGATTTGCCACTGCGTAAAGAGTACAAAGATGCGCCTTTATTGAGGTAGAGTACGGAGATGCGACGCTTTTGCGTGAGACTGAGGACATGCACCTCTTTTTGCATGAGATTAGGGAGATTCGCCTCTTTTTGCGTGAGACTATGGAGATGTACCTCTTTTTGCGTGGTAGTAGGGGGATGCTCATCTTTTTCCCTGAGAGTACAGAGATACGCCTCTTTTCTTTTTAATTTTACTTGTACTATTTAATTTGTAATAAATATTGATCATTACACAGAGAAGGGTCAGATATTTTGAATTTTCTTATTAGATTAAAAAATAATTTGATGCAAAAAGAAATATGGCGAAAACAAATAACGAGTGTCTTTTTAAAGAATATTTTTTTCACAATACTGAGCAAAATATATCCTAGGTAACGCAGGCTTCGTGCCTGACAGTATTTAAGGCAAACGAGTTTTTTTCTATGGGTTTTAGCCAATCATGCTAGATTTAAAATGTGGTTCAACGTTTCTTTCACACATAGGTAGTAATATCCTGTTTTTGAGAATAATAAAAGGAAAAAGTAAAGAAATTCAAAAGAGGAGATGGAAAGGATTCCATTCTCCTCATTTTGGTGGAAATCTCATCATTTTGAAGACTATCAGACTTATGGCACTTAATCTTCCCTCACTCCCACTCTTTGGGCATCCTTTTAGGACCTCTTAACTCTATAGGACAACTCTGAGAACATCGCTTCTGTATTCATTATTTTAATTCCTCGCGATAAAATACGTCAAGGAATGCTCGGAGATCAATCTACACGATATCCGAGCACACACACGAATGTCTCTTGCTCTTGGGAACTTCATCTCATGATCCTGAGAAAAATAAGATCCGCCCAACTAGACTTGTAAACTCTAGTATTAAGGCAAAAAGGAGGAACTTGGCAATTCTTAAGATGTATTCATTAATTCATTGAACGCGTATCCTTGAACTCATCTAATTCTCTGTCATGCGTTTACGATTAACTCACGCTAAATCCAATCAATCAACTAGAGGTTTGATCCAAATAATCTTTATTCACCATCACTCTGCCCCATAATTCCCCGCGGAATTATCACATTGAAGTTGTTAAAGTTACAATTGTTATTGTTAAATTCATCTTAAAAACAAAAATGTTTTGCAAAGAGATATTATTACGCTATGTAATCAAAATAGGTTGCGGGTTACTTTTGGGTAAAGACACAAGAAGTATGTGCGAGTTTGGAGGCTCCTACCATGGCTCACCCAAACTTCTCGTCAAAGTCCTTACTTTTGTTAAATCACTTTATCGCTTGTAATCTTTATAGGGTCTTTGTCCCACTTCTCTCACCTCTGATTTTAGAAATAAGTCTTTGAATTTTAGCACAATTTGGGTCCGTTGTTGACTCCTCATAACATCAAATCTATCTCAGACACGTTGGTTTATTAAACAATGAAAAACGTTCGTAAATAGTTAGAAACTATTTACACTGCAAGAAATTTAAACTAAAGCGGAACAATCAAACCACCCCTTCCACAATATGCTTTTCGAGACGAAGTTTTACAGTATCATTTTCGACCTTTTTAGTAGTTTTTCAAAACCAAAGATTGTTGCAAATTATTATTCACCTCCTACCTAACTAGATAGATCAAAATATACTTAAAGAATGTAGCATTAGTGTCTATGGTTGAATCATTCATCACCTAGTATGTTTCACGTTTTGGCGCTCCTCTTCAGATAATCTCTGATAATGGATTACAATTTTATTCATAGATATTTCAAGAATTACTACAAGTTACCCCCACAGAACACATGTTGACCACTACTGCTAATGCAACCAGGAAAGCTATTCTAGATAGATACCACAAGACAATCAGATCATCTTTTCTAACAAAGAGGCCGTTTGCAGAATGGTTATCTAATTTTACAGCTAACCAACTCGTCATACAATATACACCAAACCATAAAACAGGCTTTCTCCCTTAAATCATTAAAGTCACTCTTTTACGCATTATAGGTGGCGATTTGTTACCAGAGACCTCGATCCGTTACAACACAGCACAGGTCCATGCAGTCACGCCAGGAAGCAAAGAATTTACTTGCATTTATTATTTTGTACCTAGAGGAAACTTGCATTAAAAAGGCAGAAAATTGCAAAAACAATACCTATTCTAGGGCATACAAATGCACGCACATGCTTACATCCTATAAGGTAATAAAATTGTAGATATTTCTGCACACATTGACAATTCAAAGATTTTTACAACGAACAACATCCTCATTCTTACACAACCAACTATCATAGTGGATACAACATAAATTCCGCATACACAACCAAAGAGAACATTGTGATAGAATTTGAGAGCCTAAGACCAAATAAACCCCAACAATCACTCATTGAAATCTCCATCAAAATTGGTCTCAAACCATCATTCCTGTAGCTCTCAAATGAACCCTTTTATTTTTATTTTCCATTGCTTTGTCACTCAGACAAAGCACGTTAAAGTGTTTGGATGATTGTGCACAATTTAAAGAATCAAATTACTATGTATTTTGTATTTTATAATTATTATATCCTAATATACGAGGGTCGGTCAATAAGTTTTGCGAATCAGGGAGGGGGGCAAAACAGAGGAAGATGGATGACTGTTTGTCGGGTTGTTCGAACAAGTTATGACAAGTCAGGACCTGCAGCCGCATGCTCCTGCCTCGTCTATTTAAGAAGCAGTAGCTGATGGCAGATCGTCAGTCACAAATATTTCAACAATGGATAAGGATGAGCAGCGCGCAGTGATCAGATTTTTTTACCAAGGAAGGCAAGAATGCAAAAGATATCCATGAACGCATGGTTGCAGTGTACACCGACACCGCCCCTTCCTATGCAACCATTGCTCGCTGGAATAGGGAGTTTCGCCCCGGTCGTGAGTCCCTTGAAGATGATCCATGTCCAGAACGCCTGTCAGACGTGACCAACGAGGACAATGTGGCTCGTGTGGAGAGGATGTTTCTGGAAAATCGACACGTGAAGGTCGAAGAAATCGAGCGAGAATTTGAAATATCACATGGAAGACCAAGGTCTCTGCCCATTGGGTCCCTAGAAACCTCACACCCATGATCGACTTCAACGTCATCAAAGTCTACAAAGACATAGTTGCACAAGCTGCCCTGCGTGAGTGCGGATTCAAGGAGCTAAACCATTCCCCCTACAGTCCAGATCTGGCCCCTAGCGACTACTTTTTATTCCGCCAGCTCAAGGCTGTACTGCGTGGACTCCTGTTTGGGGACGATGAAGATGTCCAGCTCGCCGTACAGGAGTGGAATGAACAGCCGTCGGGAATTCGAAGCCTCAGGGACAAGTGGCGTAAGTGCATTGAAGTCGAAGGTAGTGATATTGAAAAATACGAAAACATTTTTCCTCATATCTCATTGTCTTATTTCCGAATTGCAAAACGTATTGACCGCCCTTCGTATCTTCGTTGGTTATTATTGTAAATATTAACTCTTTTTTTGCCTATAGCTTCGTTTGTAATTATTTGTTTCATGCAATCGAATGTATCATTTACCAAGAATTTACTTGTTATTTTTCACGTAATTGATGGCTCGATCCTTTTTCTTTAATAAGATATCAGCCTACCACCATTGGGATGTTATGTATTTTCCTTCTCAATTAAGCCATATCTGAATTTAGGTTATTAGAAATATAATCGACAATCTTATTTTAGATATTATTTGATGATATTGTTTTAAAAATCTCCAACTATTCTCACGCACTAATTCCCCTAACTAGGGGAGCGGGTGTCTGTGGAGATACCCTTATCCATCGTACGAGTAGAAAACTCTGGCACTAAAGCTTCCGGTACTCCCAGTCTCTGGCCTCCTCCCTAAATTTCTTATTTCGGGAGGGGGAGTATGAATTCATTTTTCCCAGACCATTATCCAGATAGCTTGCGATAGTATTCCTCCTCTTATGCTCGGATCTGAATCTAATAGGAAGTCAAATAGTTAAATGGACAAATTTTAAATCTTCCTCTTCGGATCCTGATTGATGCATTGATTTTATCTATTGTTCCTCCAAATATGCAACATTACTTCATCGTATAACTAAAGCCTCCGTATTACATTTAGAAAATGACTATTATACAGGGGAAGATGGCTAATTTGGCGCCGTTGTCTACTCTGAATTTCAAGAATGTCTGGTAACTGTCTTCGTTTCTCTCTTCATATCATATTTGACTCAATTGCGCATCGTCTCTTTTTCATGAGTAGTAAAGAGTTCAGTGCAGCAACATCCATTGTATTGTAGAAAACAAAAAGCGGCAACCGAATGGTTTTTCTCCTGAAAGTGAACTCTTCTTTGTTGCCATTAAATTCTAATTTTGCCAAAGTTGTAGTCTAAAATCATTGCTTGGTTATTGGCATGTTCAGGAATACACTCATGCCCAGCATGAGAAGAGCAGGGGAGGATGACATCCTTATAGTTTTCGGAATGTAAGAAGCTAACACTATTTTATTATGAGGATTATGAGCAAATAAGGTTGAATATACTGGCCTGCTTTGATTTCTCGAGAGATGAAATAATTTCTTTCCTGTGTACATATTCTGATTGTCCTAAGTAAGGACAATCTTTTCTGAAGCAGTGAATCAGCTAGGCTTTGTGATGTAAAATAATTATCAGTAACTATTTCAAGGCCCGAATTATCATGAGGCTTGCTTAATTGTAAAACAACATTTTTTTAAGTTCCCGTTGGACTGAATTTCCTTGTTTACCTGTATAGATCATAGAATTTCGAGCATATCCAGTGTCTGCTTCACATAACCAAAATATTTTCAGACCATACTTTCTTGGTTTTGTTGGTATATATGTTCGGCCTGGAATGCATCCTCGGTAACCAAGAAGTTGCTCATCTACAGTAAATATCTCTGACCGTATGTCGTATTTTAAGAGGTTCTAATTCAATTCATGCCATACTACGCTAATTGCAGCAAGTCGATTATTAAGTAATCGAGTTTGTCGATCTCGGTAGATATCAAATATTACAGTACGAAGAAAAAATCCAAATCAATTTTGAGACATAAGAACACGATATATTTGTTTACCATCAACCGGATCCCATAGCTCATCAAGAGCCGTAAAGTTATGATAATCCGCTCTTGCTTACAAGATAAGGCCTAGACATGCTTTTACTTCATCGACTGTAAAATAAATCATGTAATGGTATATCTTCTTTACATCTTGACAAATTTCACACCTTACATCACTGACCTTCCTATTAGTATATCTTTGTATGGTCAGAAGCATATTAACCGGGATAAACAGATGAAAAGATTCAGCTAAATTATTTGGATGAAAAAGGCTCTTAAGCTTAAAATAACAAAGGTTATGTTCTCGTCGTTTTGTGGTGAAAATGGTACTTACAAAGGCGTCACTGGAAGCCTCTTTAGATGTCTGAGGTGAATTGTTTTCTTGATCGTCGCTTGAACTTGGGTCATTGCTGTCCGTTCGGCCCACTTGACTAAAGAACGGAATATTGCCCTCCTCGACCTCTGGGTGATAATTTGTATCGTCTTCACTCATAATATCTTAAGATGAATCGTATTTGTTATCTGATTCACCATGATCAAAACTGTTTCCTTTAGCACTCAGCTAAGACAAATTATTATGATCGTTCAGTCTCTTTACAGGTGCTTCTCCCGACATGGTTGGGTCAGTACTAACTCTAAAAATATAAGTAACTTGCAAATCTTATGAAATGTTGGTTGCCACTTCGTAATTAATATTTCAAAATGTTCTGGAAATTTACGAATGAATAAAGAGATTGTGCGCCATTATAAACAAGATGTAACAAAATGTTGTACACATATGGATAAGGGTTAAGGAAAATATAGATTTTATAACTTGGTTCTCTAGTTATGGATGGCACTGTAGCTGGTGTAATAATGACGATACTTGAAGATGAGCGGTGATGATACTGTTATTTAATGTAACTGCTGAGTCAAAAATGATGCTTCTCCTCAATTCATATATTCTCTCGCAATAACAGAGATGTCTCCCTGTTGAGTCCCCTCTACTGGGCTCTATTTGTCTCTTCAGTTGAGTACACTCTTTCTCGATCTATTCGCCCCTTCAGTTCATTTTGCTCATTCTGGCTCATTTCGCCCCTTAAGTTGAGTCCCCTCTTTATTAATCTATTCTTCCCTTCAGTTTCTTTCCCTTTTTCAGGTTCTATTCTCCTCGCATAGACCAAAAAAGTGACCTGCAAGCCTTACTTTAGTGGCTAAGATTACAAAAAAAGCCTTTATAAAGGGTGTGGACCTGCTCAGTGTTGTTTTCTTTATTTTTAATAGTTCCCATCTGGCGCTTGCCACCAAGGACTACTTCAAAATTCCTAGAAAATACAAAAAAAGCAAAAAAAAACAAATAACAATTACGTCGAGTTTCGTTTCACAATTACTCCCAAATCCTTCGAATTGTGACAACAAATTGCTCCTAATTCGTTGCCACAATTAATTTCGGAAGATAAAAAATATATGGATTAAAACACACCCTCATTCAAAATAGCAAAATAATTATAATCAACTAACAAAGTTACCAAATTACGAAGCAACCAAACCCCAACATCAACCTGGCAACTTCTGTTCTTTCTAACCCTTGACGCTGGCGAGTTCACTTCCTCTCACAGCTCTTCTTACACCCAATGACTTCATGCTTTTGCGCTGTGAATGACTCGGTTTATGTAAAGCAAGGGGTGCAGGGTGTAGGATGGGAAATACCCCTGCTAAAACTTAGACTCAGAGGAACGGTGCGCTCTCCGGCCCTAGTGCCCGATAAAAAACTGGCGCTTTGTCTCGGGTCGTCTTTTGCTCGGCTTTCAAATCTCCCACTATATTTTCCATACCTGCCTAGAATCAGTGAAGGGTCTAATAAGGCGTTAAAAGCAAGGCAATGAAAAACACAATTGTAGTAAAGAAATAAGTTTAGCAACTCTTTTCCAACTGGCACAAGATTCGCTATCAAGTTCTACTTCAAAAAAACAACTATTCAACGAAAACTGAATGCAATTAGCGCCCCGCTGCCAGTCCAATTGACCTTCATCAACCATCAATCTCTGATGAATCTAAAACTAACGAAACTGACCTAAATCCACGAGGAGATTTCTTTTTAAAAAATGGCTACTTTGGAGAAGATAGAATCTTGCTGTTGGGAAGGGAAAGTTGGCTTCAACATTTGGTTTCGTCACAAGTTCGGTGAGGAGGTGGAACATTTAAAACAATTCCAACGTTATTATAGCAACTACACTTCATGGGTGGGGTGATGGCGATAATATCTGCACTTTTACCTAACAAATAGAAAGAATCATGGGCAATGCTATGTGGGGCACATTGAAGTTTATGTAAAACTTCGCGGGACACATTGAAGCTTATGTAAAGTTTTGTAGGCCAAAGGAAGCCTTTGTAAAGCCTTGCAGTGCTGCAGTTCTAAACAATTAGATGCAAATTTAGAATACTTATCAGTTAATTACATTTACCTTCATGCATTTCTTTGCATATACAACATATCATAGATATAAACACACAATAACAACTAAGGGTATTTTTATTGCATAGTTCACCCCCCTTTTAAACTGTTTCCAGACCATATCAGAGTGTGGCCTACAGCTTAACTTGTAAGTCGAACCACGACTTATAATTCTTCATCAGGTGCCAGTCTTCTCACATCCAAGTACTAACCTCAATCAACGTTAGTTAACTTCCGCGAGCGAAAGTTAGGGCATAGATAAGGGTAATTAGAATAAGTATTTGCTTAAAAGAATTTTATCTACGAATAAAGTTGTCGTAGTATAGCCGACTATCCAATACAATATCTAATATTAGTATTGAAGGGAAAAACACAGGCTATTAAAGCGAACCATCCAAAGACTGAACGCTACGTTGATGCACAGATTATAAAGATTTAGTTGAGACGGGAGTTCAATTCACTTAACTAATCAGGTCGAGTTCGAGGTTGGCGATAATTGAATAACAAGGCTGAAAGTGACGTTCAGGTTAATTGAAGATAAAAATAAGAAAATATAAATTTTATTTAAAAATTAAAATGGATCAAAATGATATAACGGGATATTAATGATTGGTTAATGATTTATCGTTACCTGGCGGAAAATCTAAATTCACTTAACTTGTTTAGAGCTACCTGCTTAGATCTAAATGGTCTCACTAAGTAAAAGAGGAAAAGGAGCTTATGGGTCGGAGGGAAAAGGTGACTTAAGAGGAGAATTGAGGGAAAAGTAGGGGCTCACCGGGACGATCTTGTCGACGTTTTCACAGGAGGGATCCTCTTCAAGAGAAAAATGGAAAGAAAGAGTATGGTCGGCACCTTAATTTCGGGGCTATGAACCCGTAAGTTATAACCATAGCTGATGCTCGATGGGGAAGCTGGAATCATTGATGATTCCTGGGAGAGGTATGGCTACCTCAAAGTAACTTCGACGGGGCTAGGTGCTTAGAAGATTCGAAGGAATAATCCGTCGCAGATGCTTCAGAAGACGGCGGGGGCAGATTTTCCGTTTGATTGTGGATGCCTTACGGGGAAAAGAGTGTCCAGACTTCTACTGGGTATACACTGACTTGACGAGTGATGTCTACTGCGAGCGAGCCTTGATTTTAGTGCAAATTCAAAGCGGAGAAAAGGCTGAAATATGCAGTCTCCACAAGCGGGAGATGGGGGTATGAGCTCCACCTTGGGGAGTTCTCAGGAGATAGCTTGAGGCGCCAACTATCGGCGACAAACAGTTCTTTTACCCTCTCTCTCTATCTCCGCATAGAAAACTTGTGGAGGTTCCGACCTCGTGGGGGATTTTCTTCTCACTTGATTGGAGGGTACGATGTGTGTGTGGGAGGGGGGGCGCATTGAGCTTGCTTCCTTATGTGATTCTCAGGCACGTGTGGTCTGTCTACCCACCCAGCTTCCTGCAACGTGAAAAGCGTTGCAAAACAAGGCAAAAAAAGGAGTATCCTTCTGCACAACTCCCTTCCAAAAATGGCACTTTTCCGAGCGAAGGAAAAGAAAAGGAACATCAAAAGGTTGACGGGGAATATAAAATGGTCGACGGGAAACCTGACCTGTAAAAACAGGTGTACACATCTAAGCGACCGATCTAAGCTAAGCGTACGTATATATATATATATATATATATATATATATATATATATATATATATATATATATATATATATATATATATATATATGTATATATATATATATATATATATATATATATATATATATATATATATATATATATATAAAGTGATAATTTAATATTCTTTTTTGAATGGCAATTTACCATCAGACAAAAAAAATGCACATACAAATTCAAGAAATAAATTGAATTGTAGAATCAGTGAGACAAAGGAATCGACACATGAGGAAAGAAAAAAAAAGAAAAAAAGGACTATATAGACACAATATAATTAAAAAAAAAATACAGCAAAAAAGAAACATATATGCAGCAATTGAATGGCGAACCCTCGTTGTTCCTCTTCTTATTTTTTGACTAAATAAATACAAAGTATTTAAAATTACAATAAACATTCTACTCTAGAGCAGTGGATTTAAGTGGCATTATCTGCTGAGGGGTTGTGGCTGAGGTTATCGGCTACGTAGTTGTCTGAGCCCCGAATTTACAAATTTACTTTGGAACTTCTGAAAAATTAAAATCCACCACATTATTCGCCCCTTTTGACTCTTAACATTTTGAAGGAAATTAGTTTTCATTTATATTCTTAGTTTGTTTACAATATTCATGGTTATGGGTACCTGATTTGTCAATTTAATTAGTTTGGTACTATATTATTTTATTTCTCTCCCTCTCTCCTTGCCCCCCTCCCCCAATGTATCTGCTTGGTTCCTGTGTCTCTCCTAATCTACCTATTTAGACTATCTTCTTTTTCGTTGATCGTTTTAAACCCTTTGGTTCTATTCTTGGCCCCTTCTGCCTCTTGGTTTGACTTTGCCTAATGTGAATTTACACGTCCCTCTCATACTTCCTCATTGGTAATTTCTTGTGTTAAAGGCGGACCTTTACTTTTTTACTGTCTTATATAATCCATTATTTTATTATTTTTAATTAATAATAGGACTAAAATATTTCGTATAATGCGTTCGTCAAGGCCGGAGGCCTTCACTGAGCGCGCGCGAATGAACTGTATGAAGTTCGAAAGTACATGGAAGCACCTTTTCATTTTTCAGGCGGGACATTGTATTTATTGCGAACCTCACGTGCTACTTGGTAAGTTAATCATTTCATATATGTATATATATATATATATATATATATATATATATATATATATATATATATATATATATATATATATATATATATATATATATATATATATATATATATATATATATATATATACATATATATATATATATATATATATATATATATATTTATATATATATATATATATATATATATATACATATATATATATATATATATATATATATATATATATATATATATATATATATATATATATATATATATATAATATATATATATATATATATATATATATATATATATATATATATATATATATATATATATATATATATATATATATATATATATATATATATATGGGTGTGTTGTGTGTTTATTTGAAAAATCACAAAGTATCCCATGACTTAACAGTAAATGCGAAAAATCACACAGGGAAAATAAAACGAAGATTGAGTGTGATTTCGAACCCTGTACCAAGTTCGATAAGAAAAAATGACGAAAAACAACAGAATACTGAAATAATTACGCAAGTGAATGAGGAGATAAATGGACAAAACAAGAAATTAAAAATATCATTATTTAAATTAGCGGCGAATATCATAGATTAATAATAGAAGGCGTGGAAGTAACAAAATGTAGAGGTAAATACAAGATAGGGGCATTAATATCAGGTAAGGCCAAAGATCTAAAGAGTCCCAAAGTATTGAAAAAGACATAAAAACAATCAAGTTGGAAGATAAGATCAAAAAGACAGATTAATATTCGATATCAGGAGAAAAAGAAATAGAGACGCAGATAATTACATATATAATAAAATGTACATAAATTCATAGACATATACTTACAAATACACACGGACACTCTTCATATATATATATATATATATATATATATATATATATATATATATATAAAGATAGATAATAAAATATGGAAGATTGAGAAATATATAATTAATTTCTCGATAACTGTTTGGATATTGTCTGAATCCAATTTAAATTAACCACATTGACTTTATACAAGCCATTACTTAAAATAAAAATGTACTAATCAATGAGGATTCGATAATATTACACAAAATATTATCTCTGGCATGACACATAATTTTAGCTGAGTTTCAATAAATGTTTGGTTAAGTTAAGACATTTGCATATAAAAAGTACTAATCACTTCACTAAGGCAGACATTTTACTTTCAGATAGACGTTGCGACCAACATTTACCTGATTGCCCAAGGAAATATTAAGGAGAATTTATATATTTTACTTAATAAACATTTCAAATTGTCGAAGTAGCATTCTTCACTAACTAAACTTTATAAATATTTAGTATTTACCAAATTAAATAAAATGGAGAGGCTTAATGTATTTAAAATATAGAGGAGAGTAGGTAAAGCTGGATTAAAAGTAAGTACGGAAGTATTCTTATTATTGAAACAAAGATGAGATGTGAAACTGTAAAAAGAATTATTTGCTAACTCAAATGAAGGAAATCGGGAGAATTTCAGGTTCCAAATTTCGGGAAAGAAGGTCATAAAACAGACATTTTATCTTTAATAGGATGAGAGAAATTAAATATAGCAAGAAGAAATAGATTACTAATGGATTGGAAACTAGAACGAATGCGTTGAACTACTTAATTTAGTAAAATAAGTGTTGCTTTCTGTACTAGTTCAATGAAATGACTTAAAGAACTTATCAGTAGTAATGAAATCTTACAAAAAACGAATTGAAATCAATTGAATCATTTGCCTTCCAGATTCAAGCTGCAAAGAAGTAATCAGTAAGCACAAGCTACAATCAAAAAACAAACTGCAACTTCGGTTTGTTCTAAGCAATAATTTGTAATATATGTATAAGTATTAAATGAATTATACCGTGACTTCTTTAATTTATTTTATTACCAGAAATATACAATAAAGTTACAGATGTAAAAATCTATTTTTTGATTTAGGGCTGACCTATGCTAAAGAGATATTGAAATAAAAGTTCCTTTCTTTCTGTGTAGGTTAAAGAGCATAGAAGTAAAGTACAGCAATATTAATTTGTATATTGTTCTAACAGTAGTGTGCACGTCAGTACCTTATATCGCACCCAAACCAATCCTGATTCATTTATTCCATTAATCCCGCCGTACTACCTACCAATATTTTAGACTTTTCTCAAATTTATTTACCAATTGGATAACTTACGAATTTCTTTTTGTGAAACAACACCCAGTTTGAAAATAAGAAAATACTCGCATTTAAATGTGCTTTCTCTTGCATAGCTCCACTTGCTACTTTTGACTTCCAATTACTCAAAAGTTACCCATACACCTCCCCCACCTTACATTTAGGATAGCTATTATTCAATTGGTCTATCACCTTTTTACGTGTAGGCAAAATAAGTTCCTGTTCTCTTCCATTTTGCTATAATCTTCTTACCGATCGCTTCATATCCTGATTTCATCCCGTTAATGGCCCCTCGTATAGATGCTCGTTTTGCGTCCTTCTATAGATCTATGGACATCTCACAGACTTGTTTAGTTGCACCATCAAGACTGTGTAAGTGCGTACAAGTTTCCCTCTTCTAGAGCTGTGCCCTTTAGAGCTTAACCTCTATGACAAGCGCTACAATGGTAACACCTTAGAACATTCCAAACATAAATCGTGTAAAAAGGAAGTATATACATAGTTTCTTCTTATAATTCTGTTGAAATATAGAGTTTTTAAACAATTAAACCCAAAAGTGAGAATCATTATAGACATATCCGCCAACAAATTTGTCACAAATTTGTATATACCTAACTACTGTATGATTAAATAGATTTATATTCATAATATAATTGTATTCATGTATTATTCTTTTCTCATGAGATAAAATTACATGATAGAATCCTGACGTACAAAAGCATCTCACTTCTCTTTTTTATGTCTCTCTCAGCAGAGCAAAGATCAATCTGTAACAAGTTCTTTGGATTAATTTAAACTACCTTCTTCCTTTGTTTGGTTCATTAACCAGATGAAAGAAATTGAGATCATGAAAACATTGTGCATAAATTCTTTTAAATAAAATTCCTTTAGGACTTATTTGACCTCACTTAAAGAAGTGTCACGGATCTCAACATTCTCTAAATAAATAACCTTGGATTTGGGTGTATTTCCTCTCAAAAGAAGTATTATTATATAGGTTCTTTCAATAAGGTCGCTCAATTTTTAAATGCATATAAAACAAGTCGTGTGTGATATATGCACTAAATTTATTTTAGATTAGAAGGACATTTAATGGCATTAAGTGTGGAATATGAAGTCGTTCAAATGTCCGTGGCAGCTTCGCTTGGTGGAACGTAGTCGGGAGGCTCAATTTTTGATGACTTTGTCGCATAAATCTGGCTGAAATTGCTGGATGATGTTGGTTATGTTGACTTTGAGGGCATCAACTGTTTAGGATTATTCGCATAGAACTGAGATTTAAGGTAGTCACAAAGAAAGTATTCTAATAGCGTTAAATCGCATGATCTCTGTGGCCAGTTGACGTCGCCGCCGCGCGAGATGACCCTGCCCTGAAATCGCTGGTGCAAAATGTC
Organism: Ceratothoa steindachneri; assembly: GCA_963969495.1. Taxonomy (NCBI): domain Eukaryota; kingdom Metazoa; phylum Arthropoda; class Malacostraca; order Isopoda; family Cymothoidae; genus Ceratothoa; species Ceratothoa steindachneri. The sequence continues at coordinate 11,362,364 of OZ018337.1, read as the reverse complement.
TATCGTGGCGTGCGCAGTGTGGCACGTAGCGCCTTCCTGTTGAAAATACATGTTGTCAGTATCCATATCAGGCATATAATCCAATTGAGGCAAGAAGAAGTTGTTTATCATCGATCTGTAGGTCTCGCCGTTGACGGTTATGGCAATCCCATCTTCGTTCTCAAAAAAATACGGACCGATGATTCCGTTAGACGAAAATCCACACCAAACATTGACTTTGTTGGGATGGAATTGGTGCTGGTGTATCTTATGTGGATTGTTTTCGTCTCAATTACAACAATTTTACTTGTTCACAAATCCATTCATCCAAAAATGGGCCTCGTCACTGGCGACGATAGAAATCACGTAAGGCGCGAAACGTTTGTCAAACGGAGTACTGATTTTGATAATAACATTTGTTTTTTTGCACACGCTGTTTAATTTTATAACCTTCAATTGTGATATGCCAAGTACTAATGAACAGTTCAAAGTGAGTTTGCTAGATGTCACTATAACAACATGGCCACTATAGCCTAACAAAGCTCTAGCGTCCTTGTTGAAATACCCTATATAATCTCGCTGACCATAATTCTTTCTCTATTTGAAATGAGTTTGCTATAGAGTACTTATAATCCTCGTTTAATTGGTCATCATTTGTCTTTACCTGATTCCGGCTCTGTACATTGCCTCTTTGAATAAAAAGCTCTTGAAACTCTACCAGATTTTTCCACTCCGTCTGTATCGTCGTTGAAAAAGTAAGGTTTCTTGATGTAAAATGAAATGTGAAGAAATTTCCTTATAATTATTTTTTGCTCCTATCAAATCACAGCTCTTGAGAGAGTAAGTCAGTACCCTCACATTTTCATCTTTGATATTTAGTCGTTGCATTTGCCTGACTGCTCACTAACCTACCGGTTCTTCATTTACATCATTTCCACTTGTTCCATGTTTTAAAAGGAGATAAAGGATTTATATTAGAAGTGTGGGGCTCTTGCGTGTTGTTAGTTATATACTTTTTCCATTTCCATTTTATGTCTTTAAAACAAATTTAATACCGCCATCTGGCGTGGAATAAACAATTTTTCTTAGGAGATAATTCTTGGTAAATGTATATAACTCTTTCTACAAATCAAATAAAAAAACAGAAGTGTCACTTATTCCTGGTTACCCTTTTGAGACGTGTTGTTGATCCTCCAAATGGAACAATTTTAAAATGTATATTTTCTTGAATTTTCTTTTGTGGACAAATGGAGTATTAATTCTAGATGCAACCACTGCCCGAAAAAAATACTGGAACTGACATATAAATTATCAATATAATATTTACGAGGTAATAAATATTTTAGTTGAAACAAAGGAGAAATTAAAACGAAGTTAAGAGTTAAGGAAAATCGAGTTTCAGGAAATTATGTGGTAATAAGATGAAATTATGGTGAAATAATAAATGTTTGTCGTTTTCTCTATTGCTACTCTTGTGGTAGAATGAATTATTGCTATTTAATTTTTTTGAAAAATTTTGAATATGACAAATGTACCAATTTTCCCGTTTAGCAACTTTTTTCTTAAATATTATAGTTTTTATCTAAGTTCAAAAGTGCTACTTTTGACGATATTTTGAAACTTATTCAGAAAGTATGATTAAGGAGTTCATATTAGAGAAAATAGCAACAAATGAAAGCCTATGAACATCAAAACTAATGAGACTGAACAAAGAAATAATAGTTTAAACTGAAAATTTGATGTTTTTTTAATTTCCTAATAATTTCTTTAATCTAAATTCAACAACACGTTTGCCCAGTTTACTCGGAATAAGGCTCACGTTGTAATTGAAGTAGTTTCGTATATTAACGAAGGGCGATATGTTTTAGGATGTAATACCAAAAGGTTGAAAGTTAAAGTCTTACCTCGGGGTCGATATCTTATTGAAACAAATGGATGTGACAAAAATGTGTTTTTAATAAATGAACAATTAATAGTTAATGCCAAGTGTAACTTTAGTTATTGTTAGGACACATTTTAAATAAATGATTAAATTCATAATTGAAATTTGTATTTTGTTGATTGCCCTTTTATTACTTTCATTAATATTTATACCTAACGAACTATATTTTAGGCATTTCGGGGAGAAAGAATGAAGAATGAATATGCCAAGCTAGAACGTTGATTATATTCAATAAACCAATTTTCAATAAAATATTGAATTCCATTCTATCAAATCTTTTAATATTTACACAGGAATAATATGGATATTCAATTAGATCAAGGCCGCACTCAAGGAAGATCGGTGTTCGTTCAGCTTTGCTCTTCAGAACTCAAACTTAAGTAGATACGTGCTGTAGGAATTGATGTAATTTGTCTCAATGGTATAAACAGAAGGAATATACTGGTAGTTAACTGTTAGTAAGAGACGAGTAGTCTTGCATGAATGAGAATCATCTTTACGATCATTGATGCCTTAAAATAGGTTGTTCTCATGTAAAGAATTCTTCTGGACTCCCAAATGAATGCTAAGATCAGCTCATGCGAAGGTACCAGGTCAAGGAAGGGTTACTTTAATTGGCAATTTTGTTCACGAATGGAAAGCAGCAGGTATAAACGCTTCAGCGCAGAGTGAGGCGGAGACTTTTTCAGAAAGGTCTCAAGTCGTGAAGAACTACGAATAAGCCTTAAATCATTAATAAAAACCTACGGATAGGCACTACTTCTGTGTTAATTATAAAGGATGGACTGTTAAAGACTGGAGCAAAGTGTTCTTATGTGATGAAGTTTGCTTTTGCTTGTTCGGAGCTTCTGAAAGATTCCTCGTTAGGATGAGAAAAAGGAAGCGCTTATACGAATAATGTGTCGTCCCTAAAGTTAAGCATTTGGACACTCTTCTCATTTAAGGAACTGGAAGACTAAATATTTTGCCGCAGAACACTGCCATGAACTTAAAATAGGTCCAAAACCTCCTCTATTAAGATTTTTCCCACAGTTAATGACCAATTTGGGGATAATAACATAAGCCTCTCAAGTGTTAGCATTTGCGTTGGCTTAGAAAAAAAGCTGAATTATCCGTCAAGACATCTTGTCAAATTTGGTCTGCACGGTGCCAAACTGAATTAAATCAATACTGAAAAATAAGTACCTTTAATGTAGATACTCAGCGGATCAATTAGGTGTATTTACTAATAAAATGGGTTTGTAGATTTCACCTTTAAATTATAATATAAACATACTGAAAAAAAATGCAACGTTTGACTTGTCCTTTTAATATTCTTATAGGAAAAAATATAGTAGTCTAAAATCTTTTGGTCATTAATGTATTTTAGAGTTTTGGGGGAATGAAATCCAATGATATAAGATACTCTAATATCTTCCCTCTTTATAATCATTGCAACTATGTAAGATTTTGCACACAAAGTCTATTAAAAAACATAATAGCTGATATTGTTGCAGCTAAAAACAAATTTTTACAACTTCCAGGTATATCTAAGAAAGTCACACCTTGTTGAAGGTCAGCTCATGATAAATGCCATAATATTTACATTAAAAATTAAATAATTAGAAAAATCCTTTCACATTTGTCATTTAATATTAAAGATTAAAAAAGCTAAACCATTTCTCATAACTCCCATAATATTTAATGACAAAAACACTAATGATTGAAAGGTGGAATATTGTGTTTAATATAGGTTATGAGGTACTAGCCATTCTTTTATGTCTAAAAAGGGTTGACATAAATCGTTTCTTAAGAAGTAGTTTAGCTTCAGGTTTAGAACATAAATAGCATATATTTGCCTAGGAAATTATGACCAAGAATATTCACTAGTTTTGAAAACCGTTTCTTCTGATGTGTGGTTGTCTTTTTCGGGATCTAGTGAAATTGTCTACAAGAATTGACTTAAGATTCATATCATGTAAAGCAATTTGTCTATAACGACTTATCTACGGCAATTTATCTACAACTAATATTTAGTTACAACAAATTGTACAAAAATACAATTAATTTAAATATTTATAAAATGTAATCTAAAATTTAAATCCATTTAATACCAAGAAAAACAGATGAAAAATAACCAAAAAGAGAAATAGCAGAAAAGGTTCAGTCAACAGAAGAAAATAAACCAAGCAAACACAAAAGGGGTAGGACAGGACCAAATATTAATTTGCTTTCTTGTCCAAAGAAAAAAAACCCAAATCACCGATCCATTTCCTTTTTTATCGCTTGAAGAATGACTCATTCATGTTGCACCGTAGAAACTGTATAGCTCACTCTTCCGCTTAAATGTATTTAATTAAATATTGGCCTTAAACGTTTGTTAATAATGGTCAAATGTTTTATATAATGCCTGGAATGTTGAAATAACGTATTGTAGGCTCAATTAGTAGCATAAAACAAAGTGCCGTGCTCGTTTAACAACTTTCATTAATGAACTTATGTGCTAGAAAGTGTCGCTAGAAAAATCATGGAGAAAATACAGGAACATGTTAAGTGAACGACAAATGCAAGTCATTTTAGACCAAAATAAACGATACTGTGGGAATGAACAACGAAGTTTTATGATAGAAACAACATTAAGTTTCCAAGCATAAACAAGCAGTAATATTTTCTTTCTACATCTGTATTTACTGTACACATCACATAAAGAGGATTATCAGTCTAAGGCGTTTTAAAAATAATAATTTCAAAAAAGGAGGAAAAGTGGATCGCTATTGAAGGTGTTTCTGACCTTTACATTCACAAAAGTTTTTAACCGCATCTTTTTTTTATCGTCAGATAGAGCATCATTATTTATAAGATCAAGACTTTCATTACGTTTGATTTTATTTTGCTTCGTAATTATTATGGTGCAGACTTTGAGAGAAGAAACAGAATAAGAACTAAATTCCCTAAATCACTCAAATTTAAGGAGTGATTATATTGACTGTGAGACAAATATTCCCAGATTCTTAAATATTTATCACTCTTTGCTATATTTCGGCTTTTAGCAATCAACATTCTGTCAATCTTTATCAGGAGCCGTGTTATTGGATTTGTTCTCTTATTATTGCGCAAATTTGTGTTATTGGCCAGATGGCTGAACGGCCGATTACTCAAGTTAATAGGCTGTGACATCTTTAGTCTTATGATATCCTTTGTTTTTTTAGAAGCATAAACATTGTTTTCACTCTTAAAAAATGACAAGTAACGAACTTGCTAGACAAAGAACAATGTATGGATTGTTTTACCAGTGCACTGGGTTTTCCGTTGTTTTTGGATGGAAACGTGAGAAGGTTTCATCTATACAGTTCCTGATAGATTATTAGAAACATTATTATTATCTATAGTTAATCCTTGGCAGAGATACGGCAAAATCCTTTGAGTATTAACCACCCGCAAAACTTCAAAAATCCAAAAACAGGTGCCCACATGAACCAAAGAGAGTCGCTTTGGACCATGGCGAAAATGTGCAATAAAAATGAATGTGGAACTTCTCGTTCTCTAATCGACTCCTTTAATATGCGCGGGCTTTAATGGAGGCAAGGAAATAATAAAAAAGACTTCGTTGTTCAAATTTACAAAACGATTGTGAATTTTTATCTATTAAATAATGTTTAGGTTTTAATTTGTTTTACTTTCCTTAGCTTTTATTTTTTAAGTTTCCTCTTATTCATCTCCAAAGTCACAAATTATTTATAACATAGGAATGACCCCATCCCTCAATTCCCGCGCATAAGAAAGGCAGTTCAGTCCTCTCCGTCGGGCGTTCAGCCATCTGGTTAGGAGAGAAGAGAAATTCCGCCATAATAAGAGAAAAGATCCGGGTTATTTTCATGAAGTTGATAACTAATTTTTCTTTGCTTATTTTTAATATGACTCTGCAGTTCTAACCCGAGGCGTTTACATCCTTATGATATAACACTTTATGACATTCCTTTTGTGCTTGCCATAGATGGAGCAATCGAGACAGAGCTTATCTTGAACACGTTGACTTTTAACAGAATCCATAATAGGATTAATGCCAAGCTATGAGCTAAATTTAGAATAGCGAACTAAAAGGCATTGAAATTTTGAGGGATCATTTATTTTAAATAGATTCATCTCATTAAAGATGGTTGAAAGGTGGATATCCAGCCACGTTAATCCTCATCCATTATCCATGTGAGCTTTTGGCTGCAAATAGTTTTAAGTTAAAATATTTATAAAGATGGAAGATATATTTAATCAACATAAATAATGTGGTTTGTTTTATCTCTAAAATCATCTCTACAATACACGTCTCTATCGCATAATCAATCCACATTTATCTATCATATAATCAATTATCTTTTGTCTCTTCAATAATCAATCAACATTTTGCTATCAGATACTCAATCTACAATTGTCTTCCGAAAATCAATCCACATGTGTCTATTGCGTAATCAATCCATATTTGTCTATCGCATAATCAATCTTTGAAACAGAACTATAAAGTGAACACTTTCTATTGACTGTCTAAGTTTGTCTATTTTCTTTCTACGTATGTATCTACGTAAGTGCCTCTGTGATACACACACACGTAGTTACAAACACAAATATTCTAGAAGAGGAAAACACTGGTAAAACACGTGTAAAATACTAGTACAACATTTCTAAAAGTCTGATAAAACACTTCTCGAACAGGTGAAGAGCAATTGTAGAACACTACTAGAAGTTTCATGAAAGACGAAAGGGTTTCGCCCGAGTTTTTAAGGAGAGACCTGTAATAACATTTTAAAGTGAGACATCTAAATACCTGTAAAGATAGACCATTAAAGACCTATATACGAATATCTGTAATGAGATATCTGTAGAGAGCTGTAAAGAGAGACCTGTAGCAAGCCCCTGAGAGAGACCCACAAATACCTGTGATTAATTGTAAAGACAAAGTTGTAAAGACATGAAAGGTGAGAACACAAATGGGGACCTGTAAATACATGTCAGGAGACACCTTCAAAGACCTGTGAGAAGAGACCAGTAAAGAAAGACCTAGAAAATCTTCTGAAGCGAAACTTGTAAAGAAAGTGGAGATCATACCAAGAGGAAGTGAAAATGTGAGTACGATATAGAGCCGCAAATACTGAAACAGGGGGTGAAGGAAATGTTAGCTGCAGCAGGATGGCCCACGCCTACCCTAATCTCCCCTTACAGCTAATACCATAGTAATAGAAAGACAAAGAGGTTGAATGGCAAATATGTGGAAAGAATGGAGCCACAACTAAAACCAAAATTTAGGACCGGAGTCAAGAGGGAGGGAGGTGGTAACCCCCTCGATTCGCTTTCATTTACTGTTGTGACGTGGCTTGAATGTCAACACGATGGGTGTATCATAGTATGAACCAAATGAATAGAGACTTTTTTATAGATATTTCAAAGAAGAGTCTAAGATGTATGTTACTCCATAATGGTAACTTGTTCGGTACGATTCCTATTGGTCACTCTGTGCGTGTAAAAGAGACGCATGAACACATCAGATCTGTATTAGATGTACGCAAATATGAGGAACACAAATGGATCATATGTGTGGATCTGAAAATGGTGAATTTATTACTTTGCCAACAAGGAGGCTATACATAATATTCATGTTTCCTGTGTTGTTGGGACAGCCGAGCCAAGAACAAGCATGGGGAACAGAAACTCTGGCCAGTTAGAGAAAGTTTGACTGTTGGGGAAAAGAATATTATACACCAACCACTTGTTGCGCGAGAGAAAATCATCTTACCACCCCTTCATATTAAACTAGGGCTGATAAATCAATTTACGAGAGCTCTTAATGCGAAGTGTGGTTGTTTTAAATTCATATGTACAATATTTGCTGACTTAACTTATGATAAAATTAAAGATGGAGTTTTTGATGAGCGACAAATCAGAAAGTTAAAGGAAAAGCAAAACTTTTCGAGTTCGATGACTGACATAGAAAAAGAAACGTGTGATTCATTTGTGGCTGTAACCAAATGATTTCTTGGAAATAAAAAAGCTGCTAACTACTCGTACAACGATTTGCTAGAGACATTAATTTATTACTTCCATCGTTTAGGCTGCAACATGAGCATAAATGTTAATTTCCTCAAGAGCCATTTTGAGAAATTTCCTGCTAATCTTGGAAACTTTGGTGATGAACACGAAGAACGTTTCCATCAAGATATCAAGTTATTGGAGGAGAGATATCAAGGCTGATGCAACACAAACATGATGACAGACTACTGTTGGAGTATTCAACGAAACTGTGTAGACACCAAACTCTCCAGACGCTCTCGCAAGCAAAAATTTCTTCTATAAATGTATAGGTATGTGTACGATTGCTTGTGTTTTCTCCTTTTTATTACAAAAATAACCTGTATGTATTTAGTAATAGGTGATGTTATCTTACAAAGCATTTATTCTTTATAATAAGATGGACATTTTAAGTTATGTATTTACCCAATAAATACATGCAGTACGTCGTTAAATAGGAATATGCTGTAGAATGAAAATCTGATGTGTTCAAAAAAATGGATGCCATATTTGAAATCAGCACGTCAAAATTAGTTAAAAACAACCACAAAACATAAGTCATCAAAGTGTTATTAATAATATATTTATTTATAATAAAATCAAATTGAAATGATCAAAAGAAGTTGGTCGCTTACTTTCGAATAGCTTACTCAGGTTCGATTTTCGCAAATAAGCATCCTATCCTAAACTAGCCATAGACATTTAAACACACACCGTTGCCCCTTAAGTTTACCTAATTTAACATCCACTGCTTTAAGTCTTCTCAAATAAATATACTTCTTCCAAGTGTAGGATGTCAGAGTAATCCATAGCCTTAGTCTTCACACGAAACTGCTTGATAAATTTTCGACATAATAAGAGCCAGAATTCCTCTGCTTTAATTTGCCTTGACAGGAAGCAGATCTAAACCCCTCCACTTAAGAGGCCATGTTAGAATCTAAGTTTTATTAATTTCATGCATATATAAGCGGAAATCGTCAAGGAAATATATTCAATGGATTTTTGTAAAAACATTCTTTTTGTGTGAGTTAGATGTTAGCCGAGTACTTATCGCGCTGGCTAGAAGAACTAGGAAGGTTTGAGTTTAGGGGGTTTGAATCCCATTATTTTCAATGGAAGTGATTTCATTTAAACTTGTCAAAATTATTTGTCAATTGGTCTTATTTTCATACTGTTCGATTGTTTTACCTCCTTTTCATTGTTTCTAGCCTACTTGAACCTCCTTTTGAGTAGATGTGGTTCGTAGCAGACTGGGTGCTCAATTGTTTGGAAGAACACGGAGCGTTTGATAGCACATGCTCAAATCTCTACCATTTGCCCCGGTTATGATTTTAAGAGTATATCTCCATGGAGGTAATTGACCAGAAAACTAAATTTGTTAGCATATTTCACCCGGTGAGAATTTAACAACATTTTTAAAATGTCCAGAATTTCAGAAATATTTTTGTTGTTTTCCTTTTATATTTATTTACAACACCCAATCAAAATAAAGTGTTGAGAATAATCTAGCATTCAGACCTGTCACGATATTTAATGACTTTGAAATAAAAATTATCTTTCGAGCTAGGAATAAAAGTGTAATATAAATTTACTCTAAAAGTTAAGTATTAACTAATCATTTAGGGCCTCATTTTAATTTTTGTTAATACTTATTCTTAATTTACATTAGTAATGGATGGAAAGTAGCGTTCAATGCAAAGGTTGAGTTTTGCTTATTTTTTTTCAACCTTGTTCTTGGGGTATTAATTTATATTTTTTAAATTTTTTAATCTAGAATTTATAAACTTTATACATTTTCAGCGCAATTATTAATGTTAACTCTTTCGTATCATATCTATTTTCTTCTTCCTTTCACCCGTTTATTTTCTCGATAGAGCCTCACGACCCGTATAAGGAATTACCTAACATGAAATGGGAATAAGACACAAACGTTTTTCGGGAGAGTTGTGGTTGAGGCTCACCATTATGCAGCTGTACGTGGCTAAAACCCTGAAAGATGAAACACAAAGGATAGAAACTTGTTTGGGAGATTTCGAATGTTCTCTATTTTAAAATATTTATTACCCCCTTTTTGCACTAGTTTAGAAAAGTTTAAGAATAATCGTTTGATTCTTAATTTTAATATAATTTTCTTTTCCTTCTCCTCTTCCATCATCGGTGGATTTTAGTCTGCTAACTCTTCATGTCTCTCTTGCTCGGAATTTAAATCTGCTTCTAAAGTTCGAACGACGTTTGCTTTCATTGACGTTCCTATTAAGCCTCTGCTCGTTAATATCAAATCGTCTTGAAAATTGTACGCAATAATTAATTGGAAACAGCACAATTATACGATAACTAAAAATAAATTCTCAAATAAAATAAAGAAAAACGGACTTTTGGAGATTTTACTCCTCTTCTACTTTAATCACTACATCAAGTTATAAGAAGTCTTTAATCAAAGGTTTAAAGAGAGAAAAAATGGGGCGGTGGAATGGTAGCGGATGGAGTGAAATGGAGTCAAGAAATTACTTTGACTTCAAAGAGAAACGTTCCTTGGATTTGCGAGAGTGTGCAATTTTCGCTTTCAGAATAGAATAAAATTGCATGAATATTATAGACCAAATCGTTTTCTTAAATTTAACCTTTATAAACTGTGTTTAGCATTGAACTGGAAAAAGGGCTGTTAAATGGCTACAAAAGGAGCAAGTTATGTGCAATAGTTGTATGACAACTCTAAATGTGGAAGGCGTATATCAGGTGTGGAGAATTTAGGGCCGCAGAGTAAAGGATTTATGTTAAAGTGAGAGGTATGTTAAGCTATAACAAGGCCAAAGTGTTTCCTTTGATTCAAAAGAAGGATGTTCAGGGAAGGATGAATGGAAGAGAAGGAGTAGGGTCTGATATGATCCTTTATAAAAAACTAAGGATAGGCACTACTTTTGTGTTAATTATGAAGGATGGACTGTTGAAGACTGGAGCAAAGTAATATTATGTGATGAAGCTTGCTTCTGCTAGTTCGGAGCTTCTGAAAGATTCCTCGTTAGGATGAAAAAAAGGAAGCGCTTATACGAGTCCTGTGTCGTCCCTAAAGTTAGGCATTTGGAAACTATTCTCATCTAAGGAACTGAAAGACTAAATATTTTGACGGAGAACACTGCCATGAACTCAAAAGAGGTCCAAAACCTCCTCTATTAAGATTTTTCCCACAGTTAATGACCAATTTGGGGATAATAACATAAGCCTCTCAAGTGTTAGCATTTGCGTGGGCTTAGAAAAAAAGCTGTATCATCAGTCAAGACATCTTGACAAATTTGGTCTGCACAGTGCCAAACTGAATTAAATCAATACTGAAAAACAGGTGAATTTAATGTAGATACTCAGCGGATCAATTGAGTGTATTTAGTAATAAAATGTGTTTGTAGATTTCATCTTTAAATTTTAATATAAACATACTAAAAAAATGCAACGTTTGACTTGTCCTTTTAATTTTCTTATAGGAAAAAATATAGTAGTCTAAAATCTTTTGGTCATTAATGTATTTAAGAGTTTTGGGGGAATGAAATCCAATGACATAAGATACTCTAATATCTCCCCTCTTTATAATCATTGCAACTATGTAACATTTTGCACACAAATTTTATTAAAAAACATAATAGCTGATATCGTTGCTGCTAAAAACAAATTTTTTCACCTTCAAGGTATATCTAAGACATTCTGACCTTGTTGAAGGTCAGCTCATGATAAAGGCCATAATATATACATTATAAGATTAAATAATTAGAAAAATCCTTTGACATTTGTCATTTAATATTCAAGATTAAAAAAGCTAAAGCTTTTCTCATAATTCCAAAAATATTTAATGGCGAAGCCTTTAATGATTTAAAGGTGGAATATTTTGTTCAATGTAGGTTATGAGGTACTAGCCATTCTTTTATGTCCAAGAAGGCTTGACATAAATCGTTTCTTAAGAAGTAGTTTAGCTTCAGGTTTAGAACATATATAGCAATTATTTGCCTAGGAAATTATGACCAAGAATTTTCACTAGATTGAAAACCTTTTCTTCGGATGTGTGGTTGTCTTTTTCGGGAACTAGTGAATTTGTCTACAAGAATTGATTTAACATTCATATCATGTAAAGCAATTTGTCTATAACGACTCATATAAGGCAATTTATCTAAAACAACTATTTAGTTACAACAAATTGTACAAAAATACAATTAATTTAAATATTCATAAAATGTAATGTAAAATTTAAATCCGTTTAATACCAAGAAAAACAGATGAAAAATAACCAAAAAGAGAAATAGCAGAAAAGGTTCATTCAACAGAAGAAAATAAACCAAGCAAACACAAAAAGGAAAGGACAGGACCAAATATTAGTTTGCTTTCTTGTCCAAAGAAAAAAAAAACAATTTGCCGATCCATTTCGTTTTTTATCGCTTAAAGAATGACTCATTCATGTTGCAACGTAGAAACTGTATAGCTCACTCTTCCGCTTAAATGTATTTAATTAAATATTGGCCTTAAACGTTTGTTAATAATGGTCAAATGTTTTATATAATGCCTGGAATGTTGAAATAACGTATTGTAGGCTCAATTAGTAGCATAAAACAAAGTGCCTTGCTCGTTTAACAACTTTCATTAATGAACTTATGTGCTAGAAAGTGTTCTAGAAAAATTATAGAGAAAATACAGGAACATGTTAAGTGAACGACAGATGCAAGTCATTTTACACCAAAATAAACGATACTGTGGGAATGAACAACAAAGTTTTATGATAGAAACAACATTAAGTTGCCAAGCATAAACAAGCAGTAATATTTTCTTTCTACATCTATATTTACTGTACACATCACATAAAGAGGATTATCAGTCTGAGGCTTTTAAAAATAATAATTTTAAAAATGGAGGAAAAGGGGATCGCTATTGAAGGTGTTTCTGACCCTTACATTCACAAAAGTTTTTAACCGCATCTTTTCTTTATCGTCAGATAGAGCATCATTATTTATAAGATCAAGACTTTCATTACGTTTGCTTTTATTCTGCTTCGTAATTATTATGGTGGAGACTTTGAGAGAAGAAACAGAATAAGATCTAAATTCTCTAAATCATTCAAATTTAATAAGTGAATATGTTGACTTTTAGACTAATATTTTCCAGATTCTTAAATATTTATCACTCTTTGCTATATTTCAGCTTTTAGCAATAAATTTTTGTCAATCTTTCTCAGGAGCCGTGTAATTGGATTTGTTCTCTTATTATGGCTCAATTTCGTGTTATTAGCCAGATGGCTGAACGGCCGATTACTCAAGTTAATAGGCTGGAACATCTTTAGTCTTATGATATCCTTTGTTTTTTTAGAAGCATAAACATTGTTTTCACTCTTGAAAAATGACAAGTTACGAACTTGCTAGAGAAAGAACAATGTATGGATTGTTTTACCAGTGCACTGGGTTTTCAGAGAGATTTGGATGGAAACGTGAGAAGGTTTCATCTATACAGTTCCTGATAGATTATTAGAAACATTATTATTATCTATAGTTAATCCTTGGCAGAGATACGGCAAAATCCTTTGAGTATTAACCACCCGCAGAACTTTAAAGATCCAGAAACATGTGCCCACACAAACCAAATAGAGTCGCTTTGGGCCGAGGCGTAAATGGGGAATAAAAAAGAACGTGGAACTGCTCGTTCTCTAATCGACTCCTTTAATATGTGCGGGCTTTAATGGAGGCAGGGAAATAATGAACAAGACTTCGTTGTTTAAATTTACAAATAGATTGTAAAGTTTTATATATTAAATAATGTTTAGGTTTTACTTTGTTTTACTTTCCTTAGCTTTTTTTTTTTTCGTTTCCTCTTATTCATCTCCAAAGTCACAAATTATTTATAACATAGGAATGACCCCATCCCTCAATTCCCCCGCATGAGAAAGGCAGTTCAGGCTCCTCCGTCGGCTGTTCAGCCATTTGGCTGAGGAGACGAAATTCCGTCATAATAAGAGAAAAAAACCGGGTTATTTTCATGAAGTTGATAACTAATTTTTCTTTGCTTATTTTTAATATGTCTCTGCAGGTATAACTCGACGGCGTTCACAACCATATGATATAACACTTCATGACATTCCTTTTGTGCTTGCAATAGAAAGAGCAATCGAGACAGAGCTTATCTTTAACACGTTGACTTTTAACAGAATCCATAATAGGATTAATGCCAAGCTATGAGCTAAATTTAGAATACGAACTAGAAGGCATTGAAATTTTGAGGGATCATTTATTTTAAATAGATTCATCTTATTAAAGATGGAAGATATATTTAATCAACATAAATAATGTGGTTTGATTTATCTCTAAAATCATCTCTACAATACACGTCTCTATCGCATAATCAATCCACATTTATCTATCATATAATCAATTATCTTTTGTCTCTTCAATAATCAATCAACATTTTGCTATCAGATACTCAATCTACAATTGTCTTTCGAAAATCAATCCACATGTGTCTATTGCGTAATCAATCCATATTTGTCTATCGCATAATCAATCTTTGAAACAGAACTATAAAGTGAACACTTTCTATTGACTGTCTAAGTTTGTCTATTTTCTTTCTACGTATGTATCTACGTATGTGCCTCTGTGATACACACATACGTAGATTCAAACACAAATATTCTAGAAGAGGAAAGCACTGGTAAAACACGTGTAAAATACTAGTACAACATTTCTAAAAGTCCGATAAAACACTTCTCGAACAGGTGAAGAGCAATTGTAGAACACTACTAGAAGTTTCATGAAAGACGAAAGGGTTTCGCCCGAGTTTTTAAGGAGAGACCTGTAATAACATTTTAAAGTGAGACATCTAAATACCTGTAAAGATAGACCATTAAAGACCTGTATACGAATATCTGTAATGAGATATCTGTAGAGAGCTGTAAAGGGAGACCTGTAACAAGCCCTTGAGAGAGACCCACAAATACCTGTGATTAATTGTAAAGACAAAGTTGTAAAGACATGAAAGGTGAGAACACAAATGGGGACCTGTAAATACATGTCAGGAGACACCTTCAAAGACCTGTGAGAAGAGACCAGTAAAGAAAGACCTAGAAAATCTTCCTAAGCGAAACTTGTAAAGAAAGTGGAGATGATACCAAGAGGAAGTGAAAATGTAAGTACGATATAGAGCCGCAGATACTGAAACAGGGGGTGAAGGAAATGTTAGCTGCAGCAGGACGGCCCACGCCTACCCTAATCTCCCCTTACAGCTAATACCATAGTAATAGAAAGGAAAAGAGGTTGAATGGCAAATGGCTTGTAAGAATAGAGCCACAACTAAAACCAAAATTTAGGACCAGAGTCAAGAGGGATGGAGGGGGTAACCCCCTCCATTCTCTTTCGTTTACTGTTGTGACGTGGCTTGACTGTTAAATGCGATGTGTGTTTCTTAGTATGATCCAAATCAATGGAGACTTTTTATAGATATTTCAAAGAAGTGTCTAAAATGTATGTTACTCAATAATGGAAACTTGTTTGGTACGATTCCTAATGGTCACTCTATGCATTTAAAAGAGAAGCATGAACACATCAGATCTGTATTAGATGTACGCAAATATGAGGAACACAAATGGATCATATGTGTGGATCTGAAAATGGTGAATTTATTACTTGGCCAACAAGGAGGCTATACAAAATCTCCGTGTTTCCTGTGTTTATGGGACAGCCGAGCCGAGAACAAGCATGGGGAACAGAAACTCTGGCCAGTTAGAGAAAGTTTGACTACTGGGGAGAAGAAAATTATACACTAACCACTTGTTGAGCGAGAGAAAATCATCTTCCCACCCATTCATATTAAACTAGGTCTGATGAAACAATTTGTGAAATCATTTAATGTGAAAGATGGCTGTTTCAAATTCATAGGTACAATATTTGCTTGCTTAAGTGTGTAATAAAATTATAGATGGTGTTTTTGATGTGCGACAAATCAAAAAGTTAATGGAAAAGCAAATCTTTTCGAGTTCGATGACTGACATAGAAAAAGAAACGTGTGATTCATTCGTGGCTGTTATCAAATGATTTCTTGGAAACAAAAAAGCTGCTAACTACTTGTACAAGGATTTGCTAGAGACATTAATTAATAGCTTTCATCGTTTAGGCTGCCACATGAGCATAAATGTTAATTTCCTCAAGAGCCATTTTAAGAAATTTCCTGCTAATCTTGAAAACTTTGGTGATGAACATGAAGAACGTTTTCATCAAGTTATCAAGTTTATGGAGGAGTGCTATCAAGGCCGATAGAATACAAACATGATGGCAGACTACTGTTGGAGTATTCAACAATACTGTGTAGACATCAAACTCTCCGGACACTCTCGCAAGCGAAAACCTCTTCCATAAAGGTATAGGGATGTGTACGATTGCTTGTGTTCTCTCCTTTTTATTACAAAAAGAACTTGTATGTATTTATTAATAGGTGATGTTATCTTACAAAGCATTCATCCTTTAAAATTAGATGGACATTTTTAGTTATGTATTTACTGATTAAATACATGCAGTACGTGGTTAAATAAGAATATGATGTAGAATGAAAATCTGATGTTTTTAAAAAATGGATGCCATATTTGAAATCAACACGTCAAAATTAGTTAAAAACAACCACAAAACATAAGTCATCAAAGTGTTATTAATAATATATTTATTGATGATCAAATCAAATTATAATGATCAAGAAGTTGGTTGATAGGTTTGAATAGCACAGGTTAGATTTTCCGCAAATGAACATCCTATCCTAAACTAGCCATA
Source organism: Ceratothoa steindachneri (assembly GCA_963969495.1). Taxonomy (NCBI): domain Eukaryota; kingdom Metazoa; phylum Arthropoda; class Malacostraca; order Isopoda; family Cymothoidae; genus Ceratothoa; species Ceratothoa steindachneri. Next base: position 11,345,633 of record OZ018337.1, on the reverse strand, counting down.
GAGATTTAAACACATACCGTTCCTCCTTAGGTTTACGCAATTTAACATACACTTCTCTAAGTCTTCTTAGATAAATATACTTCTTCGAAGTGTAGGATGTTAGAGTAATCTATAGCCCTAGTCTTCACACGAAACTGCTTGATGAATTTTAGACATAATAAGAGCCAGAATTCCTCTTCTTTAATTTGCCTTGACAGGAAGCAGATCTAAATCCCTCCACTCAAGACGCCATATTAGACTCTAGGTTTCATTAATTTCATGCTTATATAAGCTGAAATCGTCAAGGAAATATATTTAATGGCTTTTGGTGAAAACATTCTTTTTGTGTGAGTTAGATGTTAGCCGAGTACTTATCGCGCTGGCTAGAAGAACTAGGAAGGTTTGAGTTTAGGGGTTTCAATCCCATTATTTTCAACAGAAGTGATTTCATTTACACTTTTTCAAATTATTTGTCAATTGATCTTATTTTTATACTGTTCGATTGTTTAACCTTCTTTTCATTGTATCTAGCCTACTTGAACCTCCTTTTGAGTGGATGTGGTTCTTAGCCGACGGGGTGCTCAATTTCTTGGAAGAACACAGAGAATTTGATTACACATGCTCTAATCTCAACCATTTGCTACGGTTATGATTTTAAGAGTATATCTCCATGAAGGTAATTGACCAGAAATCTAAATTCGTTGGCATATTTCACCCGGTGAGAATTTAACAATATTTTTAAATGTACAGAATTTTAGAAATATTTTTGTTGTTTTCCTTTTATATTTATTTACAACACCCAATCAAAATAAAGTGTTGAGAATGAACGAGTATTCAGAGCTGTCACGATATTTAATGGCTTTGCAATAAAAATCATCTTTCGAGCTAGGAATAAAAGTGTTATATAAATTTACTCTAAAAGTTAAGCATTAACTAATCATTTAGGGCCTCATTTTGATTTTTGTTAATACTTATTCTTAATTTCAATTAGTGATGGGTGGAAAGTAGCGTTCAATGAAAAGGTGGAGATTTTGCTTATTTTTTTCCAACACTTGTTCTTGGGGTATAAATTTATATTTTTTAAATTTATTAATCTCGAATTTATAAACTTTATACATTTTCAGCGCAATTATTTATGTTACTTCTTTCGTATTATACCTATTTTCTGCTTCCGTTCACCGTTTATTTTCTCGATAGAGCCTCACGACCCGTATAAGCAAATACATAACATGAAATGGGAATAAGACACAAACGTTTTTCGGGAGAGTTGTGGTTGAGGCTCACCATTATGCAGCTGTACGTGGCTAAAACCCTGAAAGATGAAACACAAAGGATAGAAACTTGTTTGTGAGAGTTCGAATGTTCTCTTTTTTTAAATATTTATTACCCCCTTTTTGCACTAGTTTAGAAAAGTTTAAGAATAATCGTTTGATTCTTAATTTTAATCGATTTTTATTTTCCTTCTCCTCTTCCATCATCGGTAGATTTTATTCTGCTAACTCTTCATGTCTCTCTTGCTCGGAATTTAAATCTGCTTCTAAAGTTCGAACGACGTTTGCTTTCATTGACGTTCCTATTAAGCCTCTGCTCGTTAATATCAAATCGTCTTGAAAATTGTACGCAATGATTAATTGGAAACAGCACAATTATATGATAACTAAAAATAAATGCTCAAATAAAATAAATAAAAACGGCCTTTTGGAGATTTTACTCCTCTTCTACTTTAATCACTACATCAAGTTATAAGAAGTCTTTAATCAAAGGTTTAAAGAGAGAAAAAATGGGGCGGTGGAATGGTAGCGGATGGAGTGAAATGGAGTCAAGAAATTACTTTGACTTCAAAGAGAAACGTTCCTTGGATTTGCAAGAGTGTGCAATTTTCGCTTTCAGAATAGAATAAAATTGCATAAATATTATAGACCAAATCGTTTTCTTAAATTTAACCTTTATAAACTGTGTTTAGCATTGAACTGGAAAAAGGGCTGTTAAATGGCTACAAAAGGGGCAAGTTAAGTGCAATAGTTGCATGACAACTCTAAATGGGGAAGTCGTATATCAGGTTATAAGAATTTAGGGCAGGAGAGGAAAGGATTTATGTTGAAGAGAGAGGTATGTTTAGCTATAAGAAGGCCAAACTGTTTCTTTTGATTCAAAGGAAGGATGTCAAGGGAAGAAAGAATGGGAGAGAAGGAATAGGGTCTGATATGATGAAGAATCCTAAGGTATGGGTTGTTTCTAAGCTTATACTATTAAATTGCTTATATGTGCTGAGAATGATAGTTTGAGAAATACTAATGGAAGCGTTAGTCATAAAACTGTTACTTATTTTCTGACCATAATTGATTTCTTCATTCTCTGGAAGTGCAACACCATAGACATCGTGCGTTGACGAGATAAGGACCAGGTTGTTAATCCAATGTATTTATTCTATGAATTAAGCTTACAGTCTTTATTTGGGCAGTTAAATTATTAAATTACATTGAGGCTCTAATTTCTTTTGTTTCGCTTGTGATTGGTAATTTTGTGGTTTTGTAGTATATTATCAGTTGTATCTTTTCTTCCTGATTCGTACATTGTTTATTTAGGTGTATAATATTTTTGATTCACCTTTCATCCGTTTTCTGCCAAATTCAGTTCTATACTTACTCAGTGAAGAAAAGGACTGAAGACTGATTAGATTCCGTATAGATAATAGGTAGAAAAGGAGGTTCTCTCGTTAAAACAAATTATACTCATATTCGAAGTAAGTGATGGGAGGAGCAGTCTATGTGAAAGAGGGAATTGATATTTATGCCAAAAATGAAACTAAATGTAAAAAAGTATTTTAGACTATGCCCGGTCAGTATTTCAATGGAGGAGACGGGGATGAATTTATTTATAACTACAAGGGCAAGTTTTAAATAAAATCTTGTGATGGGCAAAATTGGAAACGGAAAGTGTATAGTGTTAAATAATATAAAAAGTCAAATCTAACTCATACATGGAGTGGAGTGAATGTTACACTGCGCCGTTAGCAAACAATGATACCTATAAAAAAATTAATATAATTTTCAAACAGGCCATATTTCACTTGGTTTAAAATTCAGCACCAATTTCCAATATTGTTTTCTCAAAAATTGCAAAGATAAAAAATGATTAAAAATAGATATAAATATTGTTTTTATTAAATAAAATGCTTGATTGGACAAAATTCTGATGACAATATGCGCGGGCCTCATTTTCCAAATTATGATGTTTTATCCTTTAATTCACATCGGGCAATTTTCTTTTGCTGTCCACTCTTCTATTTTGTTTATTCTACCAAATCAAATAATAATTTTGATTACAGACTCCATCCAGAAACTTATATTTGTTTTCAACAAAATATGACTCATAAATCAATAGCTACTCTGCCCTTTTGAATGATAATTCGCCCAAATTTCATTACCAATAATTGTAAGTCAATGATTCTTCGATTTAGATTTTGCTGTAAAACACAGTTTGTCTTAAATAGCACGAAAAGGTGAGTGAAGGTGGATTTAGCAACCATATATTAAATTTATGGCAGAAAATTGAAAAGAGTAAGGTGCAACAAAGAATATCTATATTTAAAATTGAGAGTGATTATAATGGTCAACAAGTATGTGCTCCAATTGATCATTTACTTGACCAAAATCAATAAACTATTCAAGTTATTTGTTAAATGTAAATTGTGAGAAAATATTGAATCTCGAATTATACTCTTATAGATATATTAAGAGTGTATGTTGGCATAAATTCTTTTAAAATTTAGTCTTTCTATATCTAGAGTTTACTGAGATATGTTGAATTTAATAATCATAACATTATTTATCTAACCACTAAATACATATATATAATAAAAAGTGCCATTTATAGAAGTATGATATTGTAGCAGAGCAAAAGATGTTCTTATAGTCAATGGGGAAAGTGAAATTCTATAACACCATTAATGCTGTTAGAATAAGCGTAACATTGTATGGAGGAGCATTAACCATAAAACTGACAATTAATCATGAATACATGAGCTAATAAATGTTAGTTTAATTTAGCAAAGTTAATTGCTGCAAATTATTTTAAAATGATTTACGGTGAGCATTTGTTCTACTTTATTAGCAATAATGAAAATAAAATTGTACCATTACCTGAATTAAGCATTCAGTATGATAATGTGAATTTATATTATCTCTTTGGTGTATATTTCTGATTCTGGGAGAAAATACTGTGGTTATTTACCCAAATGATTTTACAAGGAAAGTTGATGTACTTAGTCCTGCTCAACTAAACAGGTTGTTATCAAAGGATGTCTCACAAAAAATAAAGGACAAGATGTTCGATATTTTGTATTTCCTGTATGCTACATAGGTCAATGGAAATGCAGAGAGGATAGGATTAAACCTCATGAAGTTTCCGACGGAAATATTAGAAGAAAACTAAAGGTGGAAACAAAGGTGATATCGCGCCGGGGAAACAAAGGTAGGATACGGTTTCGCCTCGAATTGATGGACGATTTACCTAATATAAATTATCCTGATGTAGCTGAATAGGAATTGACAATCATTTCTTAGGAGAAAATTATTCTAAAGATAATTGGTGGTGGCCGCCGAGATGGTACGTACCTAGAACAATTTTGACAAAGGTACCAAATCATGAATATAAAAAGTGCAAAATCTAAAATAATATTCAAATAAATAAGAAAATCCATTGTATAAATGCAAAAATACTGACCCTGTGATTAAATGCTCATATTTTAACCTCTTTATATCATGTTTTGTCCTCCGTTAAATGCAAAGGGTTTATAAAGGTAACCACTCCATACATATACAATCTTATTTGATTTCTTTAGGTATATATATGTAAGAACAACGAAACTTTTGTTTTATGGACGAATTTTAGTTTTCATATTAGTAATAAACAGAAAAACTTGATCAGCTGCAGCAAACGAATGAATAAATGGCATTTAAGTTTCATCATCGCACTCTCATAATTTTAACCATTCTTAATATATAATTCTCTACATCAAAAATAGAGAATTATGAGTCAAGTGGGTTAATTGATGATGCTTTGCTTGATTTAACGTTCCATAAATTTCTAATGGTCTGAGGATTTAATTGTCGAAAGTTTCAGGTATGGAATTTCATTTACTTTTGAAAATTTCTTTTATTAAATTCTCAGAAAAGTTTAAAGATTCGAGTTGTAAATCTCTAAAATCTTTTATTAGAAATTATGGAGGCATCTTCGAAATAGGTTAGATCCATCTTGCTCAATTCTTTTCTTTTAAGAAAGTTACATATCATGATTCCTTTGAAAATACATTAAAATTGATATTTTAAAATAACTTTATTATGTTTGGTTGGATGAAGGCCAGAATTCTGTACACTTTTAATATTAGAATTTATAAGTCATTAAATAATTACGAAGCCAAAATCAAACAATCTTCAGATTATGCGAAACTACAAAAGGAGATATAAGAGGGGCAGTCAATAAGTTTTGCGAATCGTTAGGGCAAAACAGAGAAAGGGGGTTGGCTGTATATGGGGGTGTTAGTACAAGTTATGACACGTCAGGACCTGCAACCTTCTCCAACAATGGAGAAGGTTAAGCACCGCGCAGTGATAAAATCTTTTAGCAAGGAAGGCAAGAAAGCAAAAGAGATCAATGAACGCATGGTTGCAGTATACACCGACCCCACCCCTTCCTATGCAACCATTGCTCACTGAAATAGGGAGTTCCGCCATTGTTGTGAGTCCTTTGAATATGAACTCTGTGTAGGACGCCACTCAGACGTGACCAACGAGGACAATGTGGCCCGTGAAGGGAGGATGATCCTCGAAAATCAACGGGTGAAGGTCGAATAAATCGAGCGAGAACTTGAAATATCACATGGAAGTATTATCAACATCATACAAGACCATTTTGCCATGACCAAGGTCTCTTCCCATTGGGTCCCTAGACTTCAACGTCATCAAAGTCTACAAGGCTAGAGTTGCACAAGCTGCTCTGTGCGAGTGCGGATTCGAAGAAATCAACCTTTCCCTCTACAGTCCAGATCTGGCCCCTAGCGACTACATTTTATTCCGTCAGCTCAAGGCTGCACTGTGTGGAGGCCAGTTTGGGGACGATGAAGATGTCTAGCTCACCGTCCAGGAGTGGGTTGAACAGCAGTCGGGAGATTTCTGGTTGTCGGGAATTCGAAGCCTCGGGGACAAGTGGCGCAAGTGCATTGAAGTCGAGGGTAGTTATATTGAAAATAATAAAACACTTTTCCTCATATCTCGTTTCCTTATATCCGAATTGCAAAACTTATTGACTGCCCCTCGTAAGATCGCTATGGAATTAAAGCCTGATTAGCGCATGATCATGAAACAACCAAGGAATATTTTTTGCTAAATAAACAAATGATTTTAAATAAAAAAGGTGATTTCTTCTCTAGGCTGCGTTTCTAACCCGAAGGGCTCATTAGGTATCTCTCCGTTTAGATGCAACGGGATTATTGAAACAGTTTCTCGATTCGAACCTTTTCTACAACATGGACGGCTGTATATCGTTTTTAAAGTATATACGTATCGCAAAGCTTAGATCAGAGGTCATCCAATAGGAGTAATGGAGTCTTATAAATGAGGCTTAATTGAAGCCTGGCAACACCAAGAGTGTCACCATTGAATTGAAAGCAGGTACGACAACCTGCAGGTCTGAACCATCCATTTTAGATGATTAGTGGCTGTTTATAGACTCTGGAAAACACTTTCTGAAAGCTGTTCTTTTACACATCACAATCGGTTTCCATCTGTCCCAATAGCACATGCATCAAAGATGGCTGAAAGCTACAAAAAAATGAAGATTTTGCTAGTCGCTCTAGAGTATGAGAAATACCAGTGGAAGGTATTTGGGGATCTCAAAGTCATAAATTTACTACTGGGTGTTCTGAGTGGCTATATAAAACAACATGTGTACTTTTTGTGTTTGTAGGACAGCAGAGCTGATGCAGAGCACTACGTGAGAAAGGAATGGCCAACAAGTCCAAAAGATGCGTTTTGGAGGTTCAAATGAGTTTCCACTCCTCTTGTAGATCCAGAAAAGATATTTTTGCCTCGGTAGAATCTAAAGCTCGGTTTGGCTAAAACAAATTATCAAGTCTATGGATCAATTTGTTGCTGGTTTTCGATAACTATGTCAGAAACTAGGTGGTGTGATGCAGCACAGACTGGCATACTAGCTCCTGATAGTCAATTCACACATGCCTTGAACCCAGTGTAGGAAAACTCATTTGCCAATGTGTCAAGGCTTTTCTTGGAAACAATCGTGCTAATAACTGCAAAGAAATCATTACAACGATGCTTCAGAATTATCATGCATTGGGATCAAAGATATCCTTGAAATTGCATCTTTTTTACTCTCATATTGATTTTCTGCCACCCAGATAACCTTGGAGACAGTAGTGATGAACACAGTGAAATATTTTATCGCTTTAATGGAAAGCAGATATCAGGCACACTAAACAGTCCTATCAGGATGGGCGACTATTGCTGGACGCAGCAAGTAGTAGAAAGCGAGCAGTACAAAGGAAAGGGCAAAGTTCACAATCACTTTTAGTACTTCATATTTTTTCAATAATAAAGGATTTGAACTTATGCTTTCTGGTACAATCTCTTATAAGCTTATCTCCGATTTGTTTAAAAACATTATTTTGCGTGCGAAAATTAACGTCATCATATTTACTATTTTTCTGAATCGTTTAAGTCATGCTCAAAGATGTGAAATGAGTCATGTATGGGCAGTCACATAAGAAGCAAGGTGGTTCGTTTTAGGTTAAATATCTATTGCACGGCACAAGTGACGGAATATTAAATAGTTGTACCTATTTCTTTTTTTTTAAACCTACTATGATAGAACAAACCAAATATTGGATTCATATGAAATTAGTTGTGAGAGCATCAACTCATATGTTAACAATTTTTGCTGTTAAACAGTGTTATTAATGTTATTTACAAATATAATCAAGATTTATGATTATAGAACATCTTTGCACTTAATGCTCCAATTCAATCACATTTTAGTTGAAACTTCGCCAAGGACAGTTGTTTATCTCTGGTTGGTTGAACAAGTATACCACTACGTCAATTCATTGACTCATAGTTATAAGCTGCACATGTATGTACTAAATAATTATTCAAGCGTGATTCTTTAGAGGTTTTTCAAGCATCAGGTTTTTTCTCGCCTGTAAATGCCCTGTGTGCATCAGTCAAGAAGTCTTTTATTGGCAAAGTCGATCCTCTTTCAAGATTGGACCGACATAGTGAGGGCAGGCTAATATAATTGATTCCTTCTTCATATTGTCAAAGTGTAACAAATACACTGATAAATCTTCGCAAAATGAACAACAGAATAAATCCGTATTAGTTTGCGTTTTGGTTGTGCCTAATAATGAATTTATAAGAAATTAGAAACCACAAAAGCCACCAAATCCTTATATTGCTCTTTAATGTCATATTTAACATTTTATAATAGCTAATCAAACCGTTGTAACAAAACTTTGGGATAATTCCTACACATGATAAATAATATTTCTCCGGCCACAGATGTTACATCAATTTGCTTTACACATTCATTGACTTCGCATGGTTTTTTACTCCCATCTCATGCAGAGAATTAATCCAATATACACAAACGTTCAAAACTCGGTTTCTCTTCGCTTACGCTCACAATTTGTATGACTTCCAAGATCTTGTAGCTAAATAAATTTATAAAACGTATGGGACTCGAAATCTTAATTTAACTCCTAATTATATCAGCCCTGTCACCTTCTCTTAAAACTGACAACCAGACAAAAAAACTTTTGATTTTGAAGTCATCTTCAAATCTTTGTGGTTGGAAAGATTATTTCAATGTACTTTGCTTAGCCAAGGTGAGATTTATTACAAAGCCCAATTACATTTTTAGTCTCCTTTTTCTACTTTTTTTCTTGTTGGCATCTGTTTAGAAAGAAAAAAGAGTCAAGTTTCGGTATCCTTAATGTTTTTGACTTCGCTCAAAACAAGATTATTTTTCGTAACATGAAAACTTTTAGGAAATTTTGTGGAATATGACGTTCAGCTATCGCTTTAGGCATATATATATATATATATATATATATATATATATATATATATATATATATATATATATTAAAGTTGTCGTAAAATTCCGTATGACAAAAATAATATCGATTGCCCTCCATATCAGAACATTTCATGTTCTAAGGTCTCTATTTTCACGATATAGGTGGGAGGAGGGGGGACTGTGAACTTTTGCTATCCATACAAATGTGTTAGGAAATCCTTTTTATGTTGGTTTTAGTTTGAATAAAAATTTATTATTTTTTATTACGGGAAACACTCTTTATTAATATTCGTTCTCTTTTAAAATTTACTATTTCAAATTTGAAGTAAAACTTTTGAGAATGGGTTTCATATTTTAATATATAGAATGTGAAAATATATAATAAAATATGATTTAATTTATTTATCATATGAAAATAATTTTGAATACAGTATATTCAAAACAATCAATTCCTCTTTTGCTATCTAGTAATCGACAATCTATCTGCATTCGTCCTATTTTAACTTCATCCGATAAAGGTTCCAATAAAAGTCTAACTATTGAAATGTAGGCCCCACCCCATCTTCATACACTGGAACCGTAAAAGAGGAGACCCTCTCCTCTATATCCGAGAAATCTAGAGAGAGTTACACGAATGAGGTGAGTTTTATGAAGGTCTTCCCTCTCCGTTTGAGAGATACCCAGGACGCAGCAGCCTCTTTGGTGATCTCCTTGTTGGAGATCTTAATATTAGATGGTTTGCCCTTGTTTTCCTTTCTCCTCTTCTATTGCATCAAAGCAATTTGTCTATTCTCAAATGTTTTGCTTTTTTACTTTTTGTTGTTTTGCTGTCGAGGGTAATTTTTAGCAATGTAAAAGGTTAAAAACTAATAGCACAATAAATTATCTTTTAGTTTATTCTTTATATTGCGAGTTAAAAACTGCCTAAGGCCGTTGGATCTTTTTAACATTTTTTAAAAAAACTTTAAGAATAAATATTTTTATACTCTTCCTATTGGGCAAAGTTTGATTTTTAGAGTTTACTAAATTTGGAACCTGATACATATAATTAATTGTGTTATAAATTTTAGTTTATTGAGTGTGTGATTATAAGCCAAGACGCAGTCATTCCGTATTTTCGATGGAAATTTAACCAGTGAAAGTAAAGGCCGTCTCGCTACATCCCCAATTTACATCCAAGTCTGGTCCAATTTTACGTTGATTTACATTTCCCAAATAGACATAATTACTTAAAGGCAAAAAAGTTACAAGATGTTAACCATATATAATTGGGTTGTTTATCAAGAAAATAAAGACAAAATAATTGTATCAATGCTAACCCTTTTGAAAAAAGGGGGAAATTATAGGAATAATAAGGAAGATGTAGAAAATTGCCGAAATCAAACTAATCACTCGATAAACTACGAGGATGTTTTGAAATGGTCTTTCTTGTCCCACTGGTTGATATATCAGCGTTAGATAAACCTTTCTTGTCGTAGGTTGTCATATTATACTAGACTAAGGCTTTGAGTGGTAGACAGTCGCTGTAAATCCTCCAAATGAAACATTATCGTGGTGGCGTAGCTTTACGATCAATTAACGGAGAAAGAGAGACAAAGAGAATTTTTTGATCCCTTCAAAGCGCCTGCTCTCCATGTTGAAAGATGAAGAAGTTGGAAAGCTTCGATTTTTACTCTGAGGAAAAAATTCTCGACCAGGGCCGAAAAGGAAATTCAAGGAATGACAGATGGTTATGCGAATTGCAAAGAGAGGATTCAACTGTAAACTATACGAAGTTTTCAGTATCTGTGATAGTTGTGTGAGTCGTTAGCAGCGAGGAAGAGGTCATGCCTCCTCATCTTTTTTCAAGGCACATAAGAATCAATGCTTCTGCCTGCAAAGAAGAGTTGGAAAATCTTATCAGGTCATGAATGGATATTGTATGCATCGGAATAACTTGGGTCTTCCAAAAAGACTCTGCAACATCGCATAAGGCTGCAAAGCCCAAGCTTAGATACCTGCTAATTTCCACGACTACGTTCTCCTAGCCGCATGGCAACTTAGCTCACCTGATTTCAATTCACTGGACTCTTACATTTGCAGCGTCGTCGAGAGAGAAGGCAATTAACAACATGACAGCTTGTAACATGTCACGTCCGATATAACAAAGACTATGTGACTTTATTTAACGATCATCTGAACGTGGCATGTCAGTGCTTCAAATATCGAATTGAAACACTCATTAAGGATAATGGTGGGTTCATTGAATAGGCGTGTTATGAGGATTATAAGGGATTTTGTACTGATTTTCATTTAAATGTAGCTTATGTCCTGGAATTGAAGATATTGATAGAAAGACATTTAATTTTATGAAGATTCAATTTTCACAATATTTCGGTGAAATTACATCCACTATTCTCATAAATAGTGGATCTATCGTTTAGAATGTTAATGATTGGTCCTTTGTCTATCCTTAACACTATATTTTAGGAAGGCGATTTCTTAAACATTTTGAATTCGGGAAGATATAGTCAAGCCAAATGTTTTGACATTTGTTTACCGATGAGAATATTTTATGTTTGGAATTTTAAAAAAAATTGGTGACGTTAAGGAAAAATAAATATGACAAAAGAAGCGGCTTCACTATTCCTCCTTACAGGAAGAACTTGCCTAAATAGGCAGACCTTAAGTCTATGGCTTACGGCCTATCGGGTTTTGGCAACGGTCTTTTGGTCTAAAAATGATTAAATATTTCTACTACATATCATCATCATCACTTCAGTAACACTATAATTTAAGAAGGGGATTTTTTTGAGTATTTTAATAATAATTTCATCTTAGTTTGGTTATGACTTATGTTTTATTATCAAAGTTATTTTTAATAATTCTTTTATAATATCAAAAACAAAATGGTGAAGTTCAAAAATAAATATAAGTATGAGAATTTTTGATTTTTTAAAACCAAAGGAATTGCGAATGGTGAAGTTGAGAAAATATATTTTTTATATATATTATAATTGGCGAATTTCAGAAAATTGATAAAATTTCAACCATGGCGGCATTTTTTTAGATTATAAATTTTAATCTTAGAGGCGAAGCGCAAGCACCCCGTATGGGGGAGTAGCGAAGCCATTGGTTGGTCTCCCCATAATTTACTCTTAGTCTATTTTTTTGACATCGCTGTTTATTGCCAGGCCCAAAGTCCAGAAAAAACCTTTATTGAAATTCTTTTTAAAAACGGAATAAAATTTGCTCAAATAATCGCAATTTGCTTTATTCGATTTTAAAGCACACTAGGATCTACTTTAGGAATCACCTGGATAAAGCGTTCGAATACTTGAAAAATCAGAATAAGAAAGCAGCCATGTCTCAATTACAATAAATTTTTAAACTTCACTCTTTGTATTTTTTTTTAAATATTCCAAAATATTAGATAATCATATTTATTTCTTCTTATTTTCACCATTCTATTTTTGTAAACTAATAAAACAACTCTTACAAGAAAACTTTGGTAAAAACTTAAAATATAATTATATCCTAACAAAACAGAGAAAAATCTATTATTATTTAATCCCTCCAAAATATAGTCTTAAAATATAGTCTTATAGAAGATTATCGATTGTTTGGGATTTGTTTTTAAAACAAAAGAATTACAAATGGCTGTTTTTTTCGTATAATCGAAAGTTTTATCAAAATTATTTCTAAAATAGATTTTCAATTTTAAGAATGTTTCTTTAATTGGGTCATATAAAAATTTCAAAATGATGGACCTAAAACACATCCCATTGAAAGTCCATCGACTTGATTAAGATTTACTCCATCGTATGTTTTAAATGGGCGCATTATAGAGGAGAGTTCTGAAACTACTGTGACTAAATTTCTTCTCTTTTAGGAGCTGAGATAGGCAGATGTTGTTAGATGTAAGGCATTACTCAAAAGGCTTTCTTTATCATTGAATCCAATGATTGTTTTTTCCTTGTACCAGGTATTGTAAAAGTCCTGTTGCAGTCGTTGGCAACCTCTCAATAAACGACACAATAATAATTTTGATGCAATTAAAAACATTTTTATTGTAAATTTAATCAATATGGACGCCACCAACGGCGAGAAGACGCTCCAGCAAGACCGAAAGGCCACGCACACGTTGTGAACGAAGTTCTTCCTCATGTTGGCCCACACTCGGGTGACGGAGGATCTCAGCTCGTAGACGTTACGGTTACGGACCTTGAAGTCGAGGGAATTGAGGTCGGGCGACTGCGTCGGTCAAATATCATTCGAATACTCTTGCACGGTCTTGGCCGTTTCGCGACGGGAACTGTCCTCCTTCTACTTTTTAGATATGCCATCTCATGGCATTTAAAGATGCCATCGATAAAATATTTTCGCCATGCATGAATCTGACTGAAATATTGACTTTACGTGACTTTACAATACGTGATGCACTCTTTCCGCTAGCAAAATGTTACTCATAGAATACTAATAACATTATCCGAACAAGTATGACATGATTTAGCAGCCTAAACGGGTGGGCCGCTCCTATTCAAAATTAGCTTATTGAATTTAATCTACGAATTGGGGCTTAATTACATATGCAAAATTTCCTCAAAGCCTATATAATTTTAACGTCCTTCTAGTCCTCTAATGTGCCTTGACTGTAGAAGCTTTAACGTGATTTCAAGTATCAGTCTTTTCTCAGGCTGATAATTTTCAATATTTCTTGGGGGTTTTCTGTTCTTTCCGTTCTTTCATTATTTTTATCTGGGCTCAAGTAAAAATAAACCCCCAAATTTTAACCACGGAGACATATTTAATTGTAATAGATGGTATAAGAGTGGAGTTAAAACTATAAGACTAAATTGTTCTTGAAGCTTGGATGGGAGTTGCTCTTGGAGGAAATGTGATACGTTTTTTTCATTCTTTGAGAAAATAAGAGAAATTTCTTTGGTAAACAAAGCAAAATTAAAATCCCTCTTGAAAATTTCATACAGGAGGAAAATAAATTCATCTTGGATAACTTGTGTGTGCATCGTGAAAGAGGAAAGAACTGGAAGTTGAACTACAATGTAGGTAAATCGGGAGTTTGGTATGGGGAGCAATGGTGAACCACTTTGGCACTGCATTGACCACGCCTGGAGGACGCTCATCATGCCCATCAAGCTAGGCCTTGTATCCAATTGAACAATCAAATAACTTTAAAAAGAACTGTATAAATTGGCCATTTCAACATTGCAAGGCTGCTTATATTGCCGTTTTATTTTTCAAATCTGATGTTCTATAGTGTTCCATCACGCGTGATTGATATACCCAGGTGCTTGATGTGGATGAGGAGTATACCCAAGACGTGTCACATGCAGTATCAAAGAGAATTTCCATTTATATAGCGACGAAATAACAAAGATTAGCCCTAATAACTGCAAAAACTGGATGTGACATTGATTGCAGGTAGACAGACGATCTCTGGAGAGATTTTGACTCAACCTGAATAGATAATTGTCCAAATTTCCCTGATATTTGTAGGTCTAGATCTGGGTGCGAATTGACTTGGCCACTAATTCTGTGAAATGCTCCAATGGTTTCTTGTTGTGTGAAAGCGGTAGCCAGACCATTCTTCTGCACTCTCGAGAATGCTCCTAGAAACAATTCTGAGTATCTTAGGCACGAAGACATGGATGTTATGGCAGAGCATCCATGAACGGATTCAAATGGTCATCAAAAGGTAAAACATAGCGTTCACCGGTCATTTACTTGTTTAGGAGGATCAGTGGACCCAACCTATGCCAAGTAAACCCACCCTACACTAGTCTGTTACCACCACATACCAGTAGGGTGACTTATTGACAGTTAGAATCCATGGGGTCGTGGAGTGTGCACCAGGCTCAAACTTTGCCATTAGTTGGTAATAATTAGAACCGAGACATTTTGGACCACGTTACATATTGCAGGTCCTGCTGAGTCTAAATATCAGCGGACCAAACCCAGGTGCCATACTTTTTTCGATGTCCTTAAATTTAAATCTGGGAACACTGGTATATCTACAGCTTCCCGATCCGCCAAAAGGAAAATACCACTTTAATACCCGAATAAAAATTCATGCGGTAACTCTTGCACTAATGTCGAAGCGATTTGACCCATTAGTGCTTGGCTGTTACCATAGACAACTATATTAGTTAAAGACCGCTGGTCACGATTATTAACCATCCTATCATGCCTATTTGAATACTCAAATTTCACTTCTCCTTTCTCTGTGCAGCTTTGTCGGTTTGCCACTTACCCACAAGATTTTCAGATCAGTAATAAAAATGTTAGGGGAATTTCAATGACATCATAGTGCGGTGGCTTTGCCGGCAATTATCTTTATGTACTACAACTATCTCATTTGTATGGCACATCAGAATATTGAAGCTAAAAGCAATTATGAGAATTAAGTTATTCATTCAAAATTGTGTATAGGTTAACAATGAAACGTAAACTATGTAAATTTATGATTTAACTGGTCTAAGATACAATTGAAAAACATAATCGCTCAATAGGAAAGATATTAGCAAGCTTTGAAGAAGTCATAACAAGATAGAACTAATGCCACCTATACGAAAAAACACATATAGTTCATAAGTTAGGCATTTTGATAAGAACACATGCATGAAAAACGACAAGAGAAATTGTGACAAAGGAGGAATAAATAAGAATTTTGATCAATGCAAAGAATCGATGGGGAAAATCGCTCACAAGGCTCCTAGAACATGGCTTTATCCCAACTCGGAATTATATAAGCTGAGTAGCGGAGAAGGTAAGGGAGAACGTCGAGAAGGATGGATACAATGACAAAGGAGAGTAAGTTATGCCAAATTAGTGAAATAAAATTGTCCCTGAAAAGATTGAGGCAAATTTTTATACCTACGGATAAAGTAGTTTGCTTATTAATATTCTCCTCCATGATTTTCGAAAGTAAGTAAAAAATGTGTTGAGAAAGTTTCACAAAATACTTTCAGTATTTTATCAACTTGCAAAAACGGATCCGAAATTTGAATCTTTTTCCTGAAGGCTTAAAAATTCTCTAATCGGATGAAATTTTAAACTTTGATTACTTCAAGGAATTACTTATACAGAGTTACAACAAAACTTGTCCCTGTTTCCTATTGCTTATGAATCAGTAAATATTGCACCTTCACAAATGAAATGAAGTGAGTTCGAAAAAGAACATTATTAAGTTTAATATATTTTTTCCTTATTCTGGATATGAAATATCACTTTCGAAAAGTGAGATTTATCTACCACAATCATAGGTTATTTGTGTGAAAGACAACCTGTTTTCATCGCAGAAGATAATCAAACATGAGTCGTTAAGGTGCCATCCACCGGTCCTTCAGGTGCATTACTTTCACAAAGGACCATTGATCTCCAAACGATTTGAGCGATTTTTGCAAAATAGAAGCATCACGGCTCAATCAAAAACATGCAATAAAGCAATTCTGGGCGTAGCAAAGGGGGCAAAGCCGCAGAAACTATTGATTCAATTGGAAATCACCTTGAAACGGAAATCTGTGAGACGACTATCAACTGTGGTTGGAATGAAACGGCAAAGCATTAAGGAAGAAAATCACGTTGGATTTGAGAATGAAAACATTTAAAATTATTTGTTTGCAACAGCTTACCAAACAAGACTACCCGCGGCAGTGATGTTTTGTGAACGCACTTTAACAATAATTAAACAAAAACAGATAAGATTAAGTTATTTATTATTTAGTGATTAATGCAACATCTTTTCCACTTGGGTTTTAGAAGAAGCCGAATGTACAATTGGATAAACCTCTGTATTCACCAAAAGTTACTCTCTGGTGTGGTTTGATTATCAGCAAACTTTACGGTCTTTACTCTTTGAGATTCCAGAGACAAAAAGAGCGCGTTTACTAACTAGAAAAAGATATGTAGAAATTATTAACACTGTTTTGAACAAGAAAACTACAGTAACCAATAATTTCAGCAATAAGGAGCAACAAGCCACAAAACTCTAGAATATCACGGGAATGCATAAGAAGAATTTTGGAACATAGATACATTTCTCATCGTTCACAGTTTCTCTCGCCTATGGACCTTTCTCTCTGGTAATTTGTCAAAGACAAGTATTCAAGGAACGGCCTTCGTCTAATGAAGAATTACAACAAGCCGTTGTATATAGTGTATATAGTTTTGGAAAATGTAATAAATACATTCCTCTTCCATTGTGTGAAATGCAAGAATGCCTAAGGATGTCATTTTGAACACTTGTATAAATTGAAAGAAACCTTAAAACGTTATTTTTCGAATACTTTTAAATTTCTTTGTGATTAAGAACACGGACAAATTATGTGGTCAGAATTTATATTAAATATCAGCATTCCTAATTTATTATAAATTAGAAAATAGAGCTCGATTAAACGTAACGATTATGATAGATCAATTTAAATGCTGTATAGAACTAGTGAAATTAAAATATATATGAGCGAACGTAATAGATTGTATAAGATTTCGTAAACGAAATATGCTGTTCAGAATCGCACCTAAAATCTTTATAATCGTCGATTTGTCAAGCTCAAAATAGGAAAATCTAAAGAAACTATAAAAATGAGCTAAGGTCGATGTCAAACTGGAGTTCAATTTATTTTATACAGATGTAGATGACCTTAAGCGAAATAAGGAATTCATCGGTTTCCTTCAGTTAGGAGAGAGGGTATTCACTGGTTATAAAAAACGCGTAGTGAATTCATTAAATGAAGGTTTTACAAATTATTTTACGAGGTATGATACAATTAACTTATCGAAAATACAAGATGTAAAGAATTTTAATAAAGAAACTACTATCCAATTTATGTATAACTGAGAAATGAAAGTAGTATTTTAAAATAAAAAATTATTCGAAAGCGCCGAGTCCAAATAAAATATATCCATTCCACCGAAAATTTAGAAGGCAAACTTTTGAAACTGATTTATAAACAATTTTAAAAATCTTTAAGAATTTAAAGAAGCAAATATCGCTTCAATTTTCAATAAAAAGAAGCAATAAAATCTGCCCCTGGCAACATTCGACCCATTTGCCTTACATCTGTCGTGCGTAAACTCCAGGAGTTCATTGCTACAAATAAGATCGTAGAGATTCTGAAGGTTAAATAGAAGGGCAATGGAGGGGGAAAGTGGTGTTATGGTTGGATGTTTTCTATGTGATAATATAAGCCTAGTTCAGTTGTAGCGATGCAAGCATATACTAATTCCAGGCTGTATAAGAAAAGAGAATAAAGAGGAATAAAGAGAATGTCAACGATACTTTTCTAAAGAAAAATATTTCGATTGTTGACCATAAAGATCGATTTAGCAATAGAAAAATAATCATTAATTTTAAGATTAAAATATCTTAAGATTAAAACTCTTGTCAAAGTAATGGGCATAATATACGACAGAATGTCTAATAAATTAAAATTTTAGTCACTAATTGTTCATGCAAGAAAATATTCAGCAAATTTCATTTTGGTTAAACATATCTATGACTGATTTATATATTTTTTTATTAATCAGAGTTCTTATGTTTATTACGGTAAATAAATTAAGAAAACACAAATGACAACAACTATGTCATATGAATTTCAGCGTTGTCTCATTCATAAAACGTTAAAATAAGACAAGGATAACAAAGGGCTAATTATTTCAGCTATAGTAGTCATTTTCGGTGGTTCCGTGAACATTTCTAGGATACCAAAGATGCTCAGTGGAATTAGCAAGGGCAACTGATATTAAAAATAAACACCTCACCAAAGGAGGGGGGGGAAAGTGTTTATTTTAGGCCTTTTTCAAAATGGCCTCCATCGCTCTCTTAGAAAACTGAGAAAATTATATCTCTTGCAGTTGTCAGGTCAAAAATTACAATTTAGGTGTTAATTCCCACTAATTTTGGTATCAGAAAAATAATGAAATGGCATAATTCATTATTCAGAGTCTCCTTGACTTCCTGTATGAAGATTCATTATCACTGTGGGAAAAATAAATCTAATAATAAATAATATAAGGTGCTATTAAATCCACTAAGAAACTTTGGTATCCTAATTACATATCCTCTGAAAATCATTCTGCTATTATCTTTATTTGTTTAAACTGTAATTTCTCTTCCTCTAAATTTTTATTTTCTAAATTATAGTTGAATAAAAAGAACTAGAATTCTAAAAAAGAAAACTGTGGATAGAAAAGAATGCCAATCTCAAAGATCTTGTTGACTCTCCTTTCAAGAACCTAGATGGCGCTCCCCAATCAGAAATCGGATTTCATTCTTGGAGATGGTAAGGAAACTACCTCAAAATATCCATGCTATAAGGACAAGAAACTGGATCGAGTTCAAGTCCTCACTAAAGATTGTGCTTCCTTGGATGTGTTTCTATTATAACGCTAGATATGGGCGCCATTTTACAGATTTCATAGCAGTCCTGAAAAGTCTTCCCCATATCCAAGCACAATTCATGAAGAGGGGCAGGTTTGCCCAGTAGTTAACGGTTAAACCCTACTCATGTGTTTCCCTTGACATATGGATAGAATCAAGGATTAATAAAGGATCCAAGGTGGAGTCTACATTGTTGACTATTCTCAAAAATGAGAAGTAACTGCTGTCAGACACACGGAAAGATAATCACATTAACTGGATAAGAGTCTGTGTCGAACGTCACGCAAATCACAAGAGTTCAAGAAAGCATTCCGATTGTGCTCCAAGAAAGATAAAGATAGATGAACAATCTTTGCAGGCTATCAGTGCTAAGTACTATATATAAGGAAATATTAATGGTTTTGATTTGGAAGCAAATTATATGAAAACTCTTCAACCTAGATAACGACGCTGGTTGCTTTTCATAGTTGCGTAGGGCTGTTGTTTTTTTATTCCAGATAAGTGGAAGAGAATAAAGATATCAATTTTGATTCTCAACAATTAAGGGCGTATTTGAAGCTCGTTATTCAGAGTATGCGGTAAAGGTCTGGTAGAAATATATGAGAAATTAAATAGCTATACTATAAAGTGTCCAGCAAAGAGCGAGGAAATTAATTTCTGATCTTAGAAATTGTTCCAATAAATATTGACTGTAGAACTTAATTTAGTGTTACTGGAAGAAAGGTACGAGTATCTGCCAGGACAACTTGTAGATGAATTATAAACTATATGCACCCAGAGGGCCATGTGTACATATACGCTAAAATCCCCCTTTGAAAAGAGCGAGAGAATCGAGCCACTTGAGGATAGGCATGGGAACGTTCGCCAGCTGACTAACAGTCAAACGGCCTACCCTTTGATCTATCTCCCCGCGCCATAGAAAGCCAGGAGCGAGATGCTGTGCCAAGGACACCAGTAAAGGCCATTACGCCGCTCTCAAAAGGATCCGATTAGCTACGAGGTCCGGAGGTCCGCGGTTAAAGCGCCACAACAAGCGGTGCCAGTTCATTAAGAACACCAAGGATTGTGACGGTCGTTGGTGCCTCTGATGAAGAAGCCGATCTGGGCTCCGTAGTGCCACACTCCCATCACCCCTCGCTCTCTCCTCAGCGGCCTTGCACCGTCCCCCTAAGGTGGGACGGACGCCAGAGTATAAATACGCCCGTAAGGAAAGTAAAAATGATTATTATTCTGTTAGAGACGATGGAGGACCACATCGAGGAGATCGGTCCTTCACCCAGTTTCGAAATCATTCTTCTACAACTTAGATACGTCACGTTTTTTTATCGGTGCCATACCGACGTATCCTTCACAGGCTTAGTAAGAAGCCTGGCTGGACCATCATTCCTATTGTAAACAGGAATTTCGCAAGTAAGAGAAAAGAAGACCTGGTCACCCTGGAGTGACTCTCGAATTGCGATCTCAATAACGGAGAGTAAAGAAAAATCAATACTCGAGGAAGATCCAATTTTTCAAGTACATTCCAAATCACCTCGTATACCCAAAAATTCAACTGGACAACCGCTCGAAAAGACTAGGATACAAAAAAGCTTCAAGAGCTACTCAGAAGAGCACTCCTTGAGCCAAAGAGTACAACTCCTCCCCCCGATTTTTAACGTCGAACCAAAGAATTTGACATTGCCCCACCCTTCCCCATCTTATCTCATGAAAGAAAAAACTCCAGCCGCTCGCCGTAGAAGAAGCAGCGTGGAAAAATCCATTATAGCGACATCCGTCAACCCCTGATCATTCCGTTCATGTAAGTCAGAATGACTATTTATATTTGTATTAATTTAGTAAGAGTTTAATACGGTACTCAAATTAACTGAAGTAGAGACAATTTTTAGTAAACCCTGTCATATTGTTAGTTAAAAGAGTGGTAGTTAATTGCTAAATTTAAAATGTATATTTATTTTTGGATATTCTGGTGTTTCAATAGATTAAGCGTTTTTGAAAGGCACTTTCCTAAAAACGGATTAAAGACTGTGGCACTCTCAATAATATAGAAGTTAAAAGTCCACTCAGCCAACATAGAAGTATTGTTGTCCTTCAATAGTAATAGGGTCAGACGGACAAGCTAAAGTCTTTGAACATATAAATTCTCTGACAAAAAAGAAAGCAACAACTATAATACTACGACAAAACTTATTTAAATATTAATTGCGCTCACTCACACCAACATTTAATTCTAACTATAGACAATGTCAATAAAGACAAATAATGGAAGTCTTTAATAGAACATCACCTTCATTTTGAACCCATAAACAATCTCTTAACTTTCAAGCCGGCATCAATAACCCACATCCTTCAACAGTATTGCCTCCGTACTCATCAGTGCTTTACAAAAAAACAACCAGTTTATAAATAAAAATATTTATATCCAATAAAAACCAAACACTCACAATCAAATTTGGATGGATATTCGTAATATATTTGCTCATTGAAATATTTGTGTTAAATTTCTATTGTTTTAATTATTTTGTACAATCCCCGTATATGTAAGCCTGTAGTCGCCCAATATATATATTTATATATATATATATATATATATATATATATATATATATATATATATATATATATATATATATATATATATATATATATATATATATATATATATATATATATATATATATATATATATATATATATATATATATATATATATATATATATATATATATATATATGAATCCATTAAACCACATTGAAAGAGAAAACGGAATCATTTTTCCTTGCAGTAGTATTTTTATTCCTTTTTATTCGAACCAGGCACACTGAGGCAGCGAGCACCGCTTTGATCCCATTAAAATTTATGCCTTCAGTGCACTACGCTACGCAGAGAACCAACAAATTCTCTGAATAGAATAGCTTTTTAAGGAACATTTTCGCAAGCTCGAACAGAGACTAAGAAAGAAATAGAAAATTAATTGGGAATTCAAAGAATAAATGAGGAATAGTAAACGCGTGGCAGATATATACATTTTCATCATTCTCTCGTGCTACTTTGAGATATGTATATATTTATCCGCCCTCCACCTTGTCTTTTCCCTCTTCCCCACCTCTCTCACACCTCTCACCCCCCTACAAAGAGTCATCTAAAGCAAGAAAATATTTCTCTTACCCGATCTTTTCCCCACTCCCCCTCACTCTCTCCCCTTCCTTCCTCTGTCTTGCCTTCAGCCTCACTAACTTACTTATTAGCCAGCTTATTGCTCATGCTGTTTATCTATTTGATTAGGGATGTTTATTTGAATTTACAAGAATGGAAAACGATTTCACCAACTAAGCCATTTTCCCTGGGTAATCAAAAAGAGACGATAATACCAAATATTAAACAAAGAATCAGGTATAAAGTTGCCAATAAAAGACCAACTCAAATCCTGGAGACTTAAGATAAAATAAAAACTCCCTGAAACAAGTCAATAAAAATTCACAGCCACTAAATTTCATACCGCGATTAAATTTAGAGTGTTAGACATAAATTCAAGGCATAAACATAATATATAAATGATTGGAAGTATAAGTTTAATTACTAGAGTTTGTCTTGGATCTCAAAATACAAATAAGTGACTGTATGTTTTATTCAATTTTTTCCTCCATAGGAACACACGAGTATTAGCATCCATTTATCCTCAAAAACCATTCAATTAATATTTTGTCGATATTGACTCTGATGCAGCTCAATCTTTACCATTCAAACTCCAATTGCTTGTGGCCGACCATTATTGGTGCAATATTGATTTCTAATGGTCGCCTCAACGGGGAAATAATGGATGGGCTCCTTTCGCCTGTTTTTGGTGCTGAGATTAATGAGCTTTCTTTTACATTTTGATGAGAAAAGCTTCAGAAAATTAACCAATATCGGATCGGAAAGTGCTTTCTCGCCTATGTTCGCGTAAATTACTTCTAAAAGAAAACCTTGAAATATTAATTAGAAAATTACACCTAAAAAAATGTCATAAGATACTTTGTAATCTGAACTTTTCCTTAACAAAATTTTAAATAGAGCAAAAGTAAGCGAAAAAACTATTATATTCTTCACATTTTTGATAAGGCGTTGAAATCTTATCGATATAGGAGCCGTAACAATTCTTCAGACTCAAAATATTGATGTGCCATTATAAAGATTTTTGTTAGGTTTGAAGGGAAGGGGAACGTATTATGTCCTTAGGCTAGAAATATGCATATATCACATGTTTAAACTTTAGGTTGTCAAGGAATTAATATATTATAATATATCGTTTAAAAGAGATTCTAGAGTAAACTGTGCCATTAAACTATTTTAAAGGTGCCTTGGTCAAGAAAAGTGAATCAAATATCTTTGGCTCTGCGAAACTTGACTTGAGTAATTTGGTATTTGCTATTCTTGACATGGTAGACTTTGTAAAGGTATGTTGCAGACTGTCTTATTCTGCTTGTAGAAGATCAACTCCTAATGGTTGAGAGAATAATAACTCGTCAATATACTAAAAAAATCATGATAGTAAATGCTCCCAGATTTGTTTTAAAATCTAGGCAAATAGGAAAAGGTTTTGACGTAAAAATTGATCTTGGATGCTAAGATCAATTTGGAGCGATTTTTATATTAATTATAATGGCAGGTAATTGACCCATTAAAAAATCTTGTTTTAGCATAAAAATTGATCTTTTTAATTTAGGAAATGTTCCAAAATATGGCAGAAACCCGAAAATTTTATAGTAACCAGGCAATATAGTTAATGTCAATGCAGACAAACCTGAAAGACTTCATTACGCACAGGAACCATTATAGTCGGCAGTGAGTAGTTTCAGAGTTGCCAAATTCACCCACGTAGAAGAAGACTGACAAAGCTGGATTTTCCCACAAGATCTTGAGTTTAAATTTTGCAAAGCTTATGAAATTTGAATTTTTAAAACTTAATACAAAAGTGAGCTAAAATATAGAGCAAATTAACTTGAAGCATAAGTTAACATGTTAAAATAATATGGTTAACATCAAACAAATTCATTGCGCGGTCATGAAAAAGTAGTAAGCATCTAGTCACGATGGTACGCCTTACTAACGTTGATAATGTACACACTTGAAGCATAAGTTAACATGTTAAAATAATATGGTTAACATCAAACAAATTCATTGCGCGGTCATGAAAAAGTAATAAGCATCTAGTCACGATGGTACGCCCTACTGACGTTGATAATGTACACACTTCGCTAAGGAGCACATTTAAACCTAAATTTTATTTATAGAGACAACGGTAACTTTTCGCCAATTTATTTGGGATTTCTTTGTTTGCCTTTCGTTTGGTTCGGAGTCCTGACTTGATGGTGCATAATTTAGTTTCCTTCGTCTTATGAGAGTAATTGGTTGTATTTGAAGCCATACATATGGGCTATCCATGTTTCTTCTTTTTGCCTTAATGTAACCTTTTTTAAGTGATGGCTACCAAGAAAATTATGAAAGTTGTCGAAAGTATAATAAAGCATAAGTAAAAATTGTTGAGTGAGTTGTTAAAGCTAGTGATGGTAGTGAAAATGCTTTTTGCAAGCCTTGTCGAGTGGCTTTAGCAAACCATGAGAATGGTAAGAAACGCTTGAGCTTAGTTTCTGCATCTACAGAAACTCGTTCGCAGCTTCCGTTTTGACGAATGTGCTGCGAAAATTTCAAGTGAAACACAAAATGACGCAAGTTCTTGGCCATCTTGCGATTTACCTCGGAAGACTTTGAACGCGAAGATTACAAATCGATATTAAATTTTAGAAATCAACTTGTATGGGCGTTAAATATTTTTAGAGAGGGCGAATTTGGCCGTAAAACTAAACATATTTCTAGGTGACCTAATCACCAAACTGGCAAACCTGTCCCGTATTGCAAGATGTCAACCTAATGTATCTCGACTGAAGTTTTCATGAGCACCAAAAGTTAGGAACCGGAACTGATACCAAGAAAAAGTTCCGGATCCAGGAAATCCCGGTTTCTCAAACTATATATTTTTATATTTAACAAATGTTTATTTTTCTAAATGACATAAAAAAAACCTAACCATTGAGATCATTTATGTTTAACATCTCGTGTTAAATAAGTTATAAAAATTTAAAGAAAGATTTAAAACATCATAGATTTAAAAAAAAGAACAAACCTTTGAAGAAATCAAATGTTTGAAAGAAATTTAACTAATAAACATGATTGAAAGAAATTAATCAAACTGATCTACAGAATTAAGCATGAAACTTTAGCCGTAAATATTTGATATTAGAATTTCAGGATTAATTATTCTAATCATCTTGTTCCTCGCAATGTTTAAAGTAATATTTCAAGAAACCTTGAGTATTTACGGTTGAATCAGATAAGCGAGATCGAATACTTGATAGAAAATGTCCACAAGCTGAAACTGCTCTTTCACTTCCGACACCTGTAGGCCGGATTGTAAGAAGTAGAGCTCTTAATCTATCTAGTTTTTCTGTGCGTTTGGCAGTCGCGTACAGAAGTTTGAATTCTTTGTTAGCATCAAAGTTTTCTTGATTACTTATATTTGAGGTGCTGGGAGATGATGTAAGTTTATTTGCTTCATTCTAACTAGTATTCTTCAAGCAAAGGATCATACGTTAATTTAGCTCCATTTTGATTTACGTCAGCACCATACCCAGTAGTTTATTAATTAGTTTCATCATTGGTTTATGCATGAAGACGTTTGTAAATTACTTCGGCACATTTCTTTAAAGAAGGTCGTGAAGCCGCTGGAAATTCAGGCGAATCTAGGGCCAAATAATATTATTAGGAATATTCTGTAGCAGACCTGAAATTTCTTTTTACCTTCGATTTATATATCGTTCGATCAAAGCTCATCTAAGATTTACGCATAGGTGATCTTATTTACCATTTACTGATTAAAAATAAAAATAAACGAAGACTGCTTTTAAAAGTGTGAAATCTCTGGATTATATTTCTTTGATGACAATTTCTAGTGGTTTAAAAGCGTAACATTGAATCAAAGTATTCATTAATTTCTAAGTGAATGTCCAGAGATTCGAATTAGACCAGGTTTACTTCCTCGTCTTCTTCGATGTCATTATCTTTGTCATTGTAAGTAGAAAATTCATTTTCTGGTAGCTGAATATTCTATGACTGAATATTATTTTATAAAAAATCACAAACGTTTAGATTTATTCCATGTGCTAAGCACTGCTGGTGCATTTTCGGAATATCTTTGCTGAATTTCAACATGACTGAATCTCCGTCTGTGTTCATGCTAGGATATCACGATTTAGATCAAGATCGAACTCTTACAATCAAATTTTACGATGTTTCTAGCAGTTTTACTATCAATTGATGCTCTAATAGGAGTGATGCATAAATTCTAATACATCTTGTCATCATGATCGTTAATATTGTCATGCCTTCTATTTTGCTTTAAAATTTATTCAGCCTAGGTACCTAAATACCACTTGCCTTCTTTGATTTCTTTCTTAAAAAATTCAGCCAATTTTCTCTTTTTCGTCCAATAAAAGTTCATCATTGAATTATCAACACCAATGTTTGAAATTAGAGGTTGTTTGTCGTACTGGAATTTTGCAAAACCTTTTTGAATGACTTTACTTCTAGTAACTGATCGAAAGCTTAGACCATCTTTACAAGTGAATTTAGAAATTTCTTCATCCAAGAATATCACGTAATAAAACTTTAAAGAGTTCTTTGTTTTTCCAAATCAGACAAATCACTATCACTTTCTGCTTTCATTTCTCAGTGATTCGTTCTATAATGGTTGATAAGTCTTGAGCTCGCACCACACGAACACTTACAATCTTGCTTTGCTAGTCAAGCATTTGGCTTCATTTTTAGAAACCTTTTTCAAGTAATTCCATTCAATAGACTTCAACATATTGTGAAAAGGGTTTTATCACAAAAAAAATGAAAAATAAACTAATTCTTTAGAGCACAGCAAAATCTGATGTATGCAAAATGCAAGTAACCAATTTGAACAAAAACAAATTAAGAAAGTTAGTTTGATTCTTTGACAACCTCTTCCTATTTAATTGACCATATTTAATCTGAGCTAGATTTGTTATTATGTTTATAATATGCAAATAATTTGCTTGGAAGTCATTAATTTGAGCTAAATTAATTTCTACTGCCTTTTTGCTTTTCTTAATTATCTTATTTAATTCATTCTTAGTTAATAAATAATAATTCAGATTTTCATGAGTTGCCTTCATTTGAATCTTTGGTATGCTCTTTACTTCTCAGAAATTTTCTAATGACCTTCTTTGTGGTACACTGCTCTAGGAATACGTATAATATAGTCTTAAAAGCTTTACATGATCCTCCTATGAAAATTTGCAGTTTTACCTTTCCCTATTCTCAAGCTACAACGAATTATCTGTTGATCACTATTTCCTAATACCTCCCCAAGTGTCAATAGCCTAAATATTACCGCTAAATGGCATAAGTGTCTTGATTTCATAAAGAATCCAGATGGCAGCAGTGCCATTTACCATTTTATGCAGATTTTTAAGC